>JACBWW010000004.1:26063198-26173131 GCA_020086605.1 Lanius collurio | reverse complement strand
AGTGGGAACTCAGATGGATACATTTTATGTAAAGGAATCTTGACCTCCTCAGCATGATGTCAAGGACAAGTACCGCTGTGCATACAAAGCAAGCTGCTATAAGCCCGTTTTTCTTCAAAATGTGATAGCAACTCTTACAAATCATTCTTACAATGAAAGATGCTGGAGTTTGAAGGTAATACCTGTATTTACTTTTTATTCTGTTCTTGAGCTGCAACATTTCATTTCATGTGCACTGTTCTGAGCAATCTCAACACAGAATAGAAAAACATGTTATTTTTTTAATTTCAAGATTGTTTTAATCAGGTAAATACAGGGAAAAAACATTGAAACAGTTTTTATGGTGTTATATACTACGTCAACTTACAAGGATATGCTGTAACAAACCAGTTACAAACTTAAAGACATATATTTACATTATATACTCAAATTAATAAGCTATATTCATATTCTTTAAGCCAACACCTATGGGATGAGTTAATTAAATTATACATCATTTAGTAAACACAAATAGCAGTCGAGGTTTAATGGAAACAATATACACATGAGGCACTTTGAGGTCATTAGGGTGAAAAGCAAATGGCACCAAGCAAAAGAAGGAAAACCATGTACAGCTTATACTGCAGCTTTAAACACGAAGGCTGCATTTTCACCAAATGCTTTGATTTCTTTAACGAACCACAACTTTTGCAATTAAGGGAGAGAAACTTTCAGATGAAAAAAGAATCCCCAAAATGAAAACCTAACAGCTCCCTCAACCCCTCTTTATATTTGTAAATGCACCAAAGGAAACAAGTTTTATCCACCCAGCTGCTGGACTAATAGTACCATAAGGCATCTTTTTAAAGTTCTTGTTTTTGTTGCCAGCCAGTGATCCCGATCTTCATTTTACTAATATGAATGTATAGCTATACTGGCTGCACATTGTGCCATAAGCTTGGAAAAGATTTAAAGTCTAATTGAAGCCTGGGCATTATTTACACGAATGTTCGACGTTATCTTCCAGGTAAACATGAACAGACCATTTGGAAGAGAACTCATCCAAAATGGGAATGTTATATTCCAATATGCACAATTAAGGCATTCTTCAAAATACCTTTGCTTCTCTAGAGGAAACTGCATTGGTTAAGACTGTTTGAAACATCTCTTCTATGTGCTCTTGAAGAATTTTATGTCATCATTTTCTACTGTTTACTAAACAGTTACCTTAACAATTGTAGATGATTATTAGATATTGCTTTAACCATGCATACAGCTGTAGGTATACCCTTCACAGCTACTGAATTTCATGTGAGAGCACACATCCACCCGTGCATACTCACAACTCAATTGTACCACAAACAGAAGACCAAATTCCCTCTGCTTGAGCATCAAAACTCCATCACTTCGCTATGGTAAGAACTTTGAGAGGGAAAATAAATAAAATAATAATTATAAGAAATGTTAATAAACGCACTTTTTAATAAGCCCCGTGACACAATGAAAAGACTTTCCATTTCATTCCTAGTTCTTAAGCTCCTGTAACAGGCCATCATAATTTTAAACCTAAAAAAATATATGGTTAAAGGATTTTCACTTCAGTATTAATAATGCAACTTAAGAAGCACGATGAGCTGAAGCATCCCAGTCAGATTCCAAATGACTGTTGTGTAAATTCACGGCTAAAGCATAACCTAACCGTGTACCTTAAGCCGTGCCCGCTAACTGCGATGTCACCAGGAGCTGTGCCTGAAGGCCGCAGAGCTTTCCCCCAGTAGATGGTGCCCGAGCGCCGCTCTCACTTAACTTCCCCCACTTTCAAGGGGAAAAAATTTTCACGGTAACCGAGGCTTTCAAGGAGCGAAGGACTTAGTATTCCGTGAAGGTTTCCAAAGGCTCGGGTCCCCTCCAAGCAACACAAAGCTCTGCTACTACATGCCTTACAAACTATAGCTCTGGTGTTAAGGACAAGGACTACGGATCGGGGAAGAAATTTCTCTGTTTCCAAATGCTCAAGAAAGTATTTCCGAAGAGATAGAATAAATAAATGTTACATGCCGCCAAAACCAGAAGATGTATGGATGCAACAAGCTGTTCTGAAATGGGTTTGCTGTGTCTACCTTCCACTGCTCATCTCCTACATGTAACAGTGGGTAAGACCCCTAGCACCAGAGAAAAAGCACACATGCATGCTGCTAAATCCAACCCTTACGCAACCATTCCTTTGGTCTCTCAAACCAGGCAAGCTGGCTGACACTTGCAGCACATCAGGAACAAGCGAGCATGGGCCCATTCAGTAACCTTTTTTAGATGATATAAGTCTTCAAAGAGAAAAGCAAAAGGTGAAAACATTTTAGCAGCAAAGTGGTTAAATGCAAGGTGAAAATATTAATGCACACATTTAATAAAAATATGAAAGTATATGTGTCTTATAAAATACAGTACAGGACCAGGAGTTTCACTATGTTTTATAGTGCTCAGAGGAAACTGCTAAAACTAATTTCTTTCTGAAATATATATACAATATGATTATATAGCATTTTCTTATACAGCCAGCAAGTTCTTTTCTCAGGTTGTTCATACTTCTCCTGAATTAGGAACCTAGCACTTACAAATATTAAATTCCTCTCATTCACTAGAAAAACATCATCATTTTTTATGAAAGTTGTTTTTAAAGTTAACAGTCTATTCTAGGCAACCAAGTTTAGCTGAAAATGTGTGAAGCATGAAAACCAACCGGAGTAGCAGCTTTCAAATACATAAACAGTAAAACCCAAGACTGCTGCTGCCATGTCATATTCTTGGACTTCAGCCATCCAATCAACTCTGCATACAAAACTAGAAGCTCTTCCATAACTTCTACAGTTATCAAGATATTTGTAATCTTTTTCAATGTGAAATAATACTTTGAGATGATCTATGTACAAAAGGCGGTCAATTCAAGCTGTAATATAAATATAAATGTTTTCTTTTAAAAAGTAATTTACAGACATAGTTATATACATTTGCTCATTTTACTTCTGGGCTACAAAGGAAAATTAAGGGGCCTGATACGTGCAGAAAAAAAAATTACACAAAATATACTAAAGAAATGCATGGAGAGAGTGAGAAGAGTAAGTCATGCATTCTTAAAATTAAAATTATTAGGTTCTGTGTCTAATAACAAGGGTATACTGAAGATGATTGATCTGTCCCACTCCAGCTAAGATGTCAAATAAGCACCTTTGCTAATGAATTATGACTGTTTTCAGTGTTTTACATGTTTTTAACAAGAAGTAAACTTTTCTTACTTCGTAACACAGCACAACATGTAATGCTTTTAAAAATTCTCTGCAAGTTAACTGATTAATTATTACCTGAAAGTTAGACTTACTAAGTACAAAACCATAAGAAATACCATGCACAATATACCACCATATTCATACACATACAGACACACACTCTCTCACTCTCCAGCCTCCCTCCCCAGCCCCGCCTTCAAATTTCCCCAATTAAGAAGTTCACTCAGTTTTGCCTGGGCTGTGATTTATTTCTCAAGCTAAGTCTTTTGTTGTTCTTTCTGAACAAAACACACAGTACTTTTGTTCTTGTCTGCTCAAATTAGAAAAAGTTGTGGTTCAAAATAATGAAAACAATTTCACTTTTGTTATTAATCTTTTGTTTTAATCATAGTACTTGATAAACAGCTGAACAGGATCCTAGTTTAACAGAAGGATAAACAAGAACACTGATGACAATTTGTTACAACTGCCTTAATGTACCTTTTGCTTAATGAACATTTGAATATGCAAGAAAGTATTTTTGGAGGACACCCCAAAAGAAAACAACTTGCTGGTTGAACAACAGAAACAACATCCTTTTTGCTATTATGTTGAAATCAAAGTCGTTTATATATAAAAATAAATGTTATGTTCTAACAAGAACATTTTAGACAATTACATCTGTGCTTAACAAAAAAATATTGGTCACTCAAGACTAGAATAATTAATATTTTAAAGGTTTTTAGATTATCAGAATGCATGGATACAACTCAACACAAACTGTAGCTGAAGGGAACCAGGACTGAAAATATCAATTTGTCCATCTGGAATAAAAATGCAACTAAATTAACTATTTAAAATACTACCATGGAATGTGACAGTAGATATGGTCCATACCTACTATACTGGAGGGAAGGAAAGTTTAACATGTAATAATTCGTACCTTACACATTTAGTTAAATATAAACATTTGTTATTTATACATAAAGTTGCTTCCAAAAAACTATTAATAAGTGATTTAGTTGCACTTAAAATCAGTTTCATTTCTCATTTGCTGAGTATTAACTTTTCTTAATCTTAAATCAACTGTCACTAGTGCACTTTTAGTTAAAATTTCCCCTCAGATAAGTTTTAATCCTTTTAAAAGAGCCCCCTCACCTAAACCATGAATGTACAAAGTGGCAAAAGTTAATCCCTTTTAGTATAATCATAGTTTATATACTCATTTTATAGCCAATAATAAGAACAGGCTTTCCTTTGCAAAATCTCCTTCACAACTCGCAACAAATGCCACGCACTCAAAGGAAATAGTTAGGCGTGGCTAGCACTTGTAAAATGCCAAGGTCTGACAAGTCTTGTTGCTTCCTCCACATCAAGCATCTCTTACGTGAAAGAAGATTCCCTTCAGCTTGCCAAAAAGCTTCCACAAATCCAAGTTAGATGCTTCCTGGAAACAAAGATTTTTCAGCTCTGTTTGGCACAAGACTGATTCATCCCGCAGCTTTATGCTTTCCTCCACAGCACCCACACACCTCACCACAGTGATGGCATGCTCTCAAGGGGAGGTAGCAGCACATACATGGAGCAATGAACGAGAGTGCCACCAGCGCTAACCAGCGTAAGCAGAACTTGTCATCACTAGTGTCACACGAGCAAGGATCAGAGAAATCTCCTTCAGAGTCTGACATGCAGTGATACAGCATGCTCTCTGCGCAAAGCATGCAACTAACTTGGTAGATACATCTTTTAATAGGATCTGGCGCATCTTGACATTTTCCTCTGCCATTATCTTCATGATTAAACCTTTCCTGGCAGTATATACAGCGGGAACGCTCACCATCCTCTTTTCTTCTTTTTGAGTTTTTAAATTTTGATGAGGAAGGCTGAGTTTTAAATACCACAGAGCTCTTTGAGTCTTTTAGGGAATTTAACTTAGTTCCATCCCCACATGGGTATAAATAGTCAGATTTTTTACTGTCTGATTTAGAAAATGGTATATTTGAGTCTGCATCATCCCTCTCCAGGTCATTCTTCCACATGTCAGGATGCCTGTAGTCTGCATAACGACGTATCAAGATGTCACGAGGGTTTATTCTGACAATTTCATCTTCATCCTGAAAACTAACATGTCTGATTGACTTCAGTGGGACCTGGAATGGCAAAGTAAGAGAAGTTTACTATGGTGAAGTCCCAAATTTATGTCCACCTACAATGTCAAACTTTAGATTAGAAAAATAAAACACCAAGACTTTTTTCCCTTGCTGCCTGAGGATAAAAAAATTCAGCTGTTTTCTAGCTACTACAATTTACAAACTTCCCCACAATAATGAGTCTTTTGCAGTGTATTATGTCTATGAGCTTTAGCATGCTTGCCTGACTTCTTAGTATTGTGTAAGAACTTTTGGTATTTTTGTATATGCATAAAACTTGATGCTGTTCTGTGAACTTTACTCAAAATTAGTGTGTTAACATCTTAAAGTGGAAATTCATTCTACAGATTAATTATGCCTTATGTGCTGATTTCATGTGATGATCTGCTTCTTTAGGACTAATTCCCTGATACATTCACTATTGTGTTATCGAGGGGATGCTTTCCTTAATTCCTGCTCTAAGTTTTCAAACTCTCTCAAATTTGTAACAGAAGTATGGAATACTGGTTACTTATCGACAAAGCTGTATTCCAGATCGGGATTTTTCCATATGAAGAGTAATATTCAGTATGACAACCAATCAATAACAGCAGCTTCTGAATGTGTCTCCCCTTACCTAATATACAGTACTTAAATTGATTAGTTTAGGACACCAGCAGACAAAGACTCAAATGCTTCTTAAATTCTCTGTTTGTAATGAAATGACCTTTTTAAGATCTTTTACCTCAAGAGGCAATAATAAGGAATGCGTGAAACACATACAAAACCAGCAGAGAAATATGATAGAGTTCTTGTTTATTCAGTCTTACAATGAATGGGAGTGGGTACATGAAAAAAGTTGTCAAAGTTGACAAAGTTGATAGAATCATCCAAACTGAAATACTGCAGGCCTTAGTGCAAGATGGTGGATTGCCACTAAATGTTACTGAAATCACATTACAAGTGACTTGCAAGAAAAGGTGCAAATAATGACACAATACAAATTTGTAACGTGTATAGAAGTAACTCCTGAAAATAGTAGACAGTGCAGCAATAAAGCAAGGGTCTCAGTATGCCCCAGTATTTCTACCTGACAGGCAGGCAATTATTTTCCTACACTGTGGGGCTAATTATAATCAGAGCCAGATTATGAGTAGGCTTCAAGTCAAATTCTGCCTTTTTCTCTGTCAAGTGCACAGCCTGTAAACCATGTCACAGAAAAGATGAAAAACCCCTCCCCTCCCTAACCTATTAGTCTTATAAATTCTTCCAGAATCATGAATTACTTGGAAATAATCTTTGGCATCAGTATTGTTGCTTTGAAAGTGTCTACCTTATTAGTACTCAAATTAATGAGAATTAATGTGTCAACATTCCATAGTCAAGGACAAAAACTGAACTGCATATTCCTAATCTGTTGCAGTGTGTGAAACTACGGAAGATGATGTTTTAGGTTAAAACACTTCTATGTCACACTGCACATCTCTGTGCTCCTACTGCACTGAAGTCTGCATGTCCTGGTTTTGGGTTAGGAGAGAGAGAAGGGAAGAAGGAAGGCAGCTGGAAAAGAGGAAGGAAGAGCTACTTAAAATATGCTATCCTCTGATTATGTAAGAATATCTGTAGCCTGCTCTAACCATCACTTCCCCGCTCAACAATCCTTGTGTGATGAGTACAGAACTGTAATTAGTGCTGCTTTGCCCTGGGACTCTCAACTGGAGTATGCTAATAAGAACATATTTTTTTCCTTGGCTCCAAGCCACATAGTTGAACTTCCACAAGGTTTCAAGGATACAGGCAGAAGAAAGGTTATATCCTATTCAGTTGACATTGTTCCTCTTCCATACTTCCCCAAGCTCTTATGCAAGCAGTTAGGCTTCCCCTTTGCTTATAGAAGTGGGCTGCGTCTCAGCCTTATCCTCTTTCAGAATTCCAAGAGAAAGAATCTATTGTTTAGCAAAAAAAATTAGCTATGGCTAATTGGCTTTTTTGAACATTTTTCAGCATAAATTTATTTAAGAAAAAAAGCCACAAAAGTAATTAGAATTACATATGTTACAGGCATAAAGGATCCTTACCCCACGGTCCACATAGAATATTATGCATGCACATAAGACATTAAATAAAATCCATTGTTTAAAAGAAAAAAAAACCCTAAAACTTCAATACCAAAAACCCACCCTCAACCTCCCATTGTTCAGACAGCTAGTAGCCATTAAAAATCACTACAAATACTAGCAACTGTAGAATCTGACCTCTCCTTAGCCTTTGAAGGCTTTTTATTTGTTTGAGCAGAACACACCCCATACATAGAACTCATTTAGTTTATTTAAGTCCCAAGCCAAACACGAAAAAAATGCTTAACTGGCACGCTACAAATAAGGCACCACTACATTCTTTATGCTACTGATATTAAGAAATATTTTTTGAGTGGGAAATGCTGAAAAGGAAGAAACTGGAGAAATGCTGGAAAAACTTTATGCGTATGAAGAGCTTACTGGGTGTTAAATGGGACCTATGTGAATGTATGAGGTACATGAAAATTTATGAACGATAAACAATCCAAATTCAGGTACAAATAACAGCAAAATTTAATGAGAATAATGCATTCAGTCCTCTAAATAATCAAAACTGAAACTCAGTATAGTGTCATCTATGTGAAGCTGAAGCAGGAAGGGAAGAAGAACGTTACAGCCAACTGAAATTCCACAGAGAATCCAATTCTGAACATGATTAGCCAACCGGAAATTAGGCAGAAAATTTTTGTTGATGCAACTGAACCTACAAGTATCATACCTTACTTGAAGGAGTGCACCTTTAAACAAGGCACAGTCACCTGCTTGGTATTGTAGCCTTTGCTGTTTCTCCTCAAAGAGAGACACCTGATTTTGCTCAGCTTGCAACTCGTCAATGGGAAGACACCAGCAGCTGCCTACATCATGGCAAAGTACTGCGTTTAACACATATCTGTGTATCAAAAGCTGGAAAGCTGAAGGTCTTGGGTGTTTTTTTACTAACAGTCAAAATATTACAGGTAAAGATCTTAATTGTCATTAATCACTTCTTTAGTTTGAGCGTGTAGTTCTTGAGCTATTCAACTTACAAGCACAGTAAGAGTGTTCAAACTTATTTACACAAAATTGAAACAAACTCAGTAATTAGCTGAAGATCTGCTGTGTCACCTGGTCACGTGCATGGAGTTTAGCAGAGCCAGTGCAGTGTGTGCACTTACAGAATGGGAGGTTTTGGTGACATGCCTATGTTCTAAATGTGTGTGCCACAAGACCATGCAAAAAGCAGAGAATGTCTGTTGCTTGCAGGTGGTGCTACAATATGAGAAGACTATTTTAAAGAATATCTACTTAGATTTTCATGGAATCCCTCATAACTTTAGTTTTCAATAACTGAATGCTAGCATTGTCATTTGAAAGAAGTTTCTGTTTCATTTCTATCAGACAGACACAGACTAATCAGTTTAACACAACCTAAATTATCATTTTTTCAGTAGTGAATTTCATACATGCTCTTAAAACATGTATAAAACATGTATTTTGAGCTACTGTACTTTTCTTTACAATGCAGGGAAGACTAACAGCACATGCACCACTGCTAACTGTAGCTATTAAATATTAGCTGCAATAACCGAATCACCCATCCATTCTATTCTAAAAAATATTTAGAATTCCCTTTGCAAGTAAATGGTAAGAGGGAAAAATATGCACCAGAACAGAAACAAAAATGAGATGACTTATGAAGAGATAATTGGAGTAGATCAATGACTAAAAATCAAAAATTAATAATTTCAAGCTCCTTAGTTCTCCAGATAACACTGTTTGTTTCATTTGCCCAATAAAGCAGCTTAAGAGCAGCTGATACAAGACTTTAGTACAATCCTATTTTTCTCTGCAAAAAATAACTAAAAAGCTTTATTTCAAGCAGCAGAAATATTCTTTGGTAAGTCTTCAGAACTACTTGAACTTGCATTCTGCTTTGACTTCTGCCAGTCAGCATATTCTAAAAGCTTCCCATGTATTTGATTCTAGACATAAGACCACCAAATTAATTATTGTACAACTTATTAAATCTACTTTTACAGTCTACAAAAACTGTCAGTTCTTTTAGCTTTAGAAAAAAACAAAAATGTATAGTGCTAAAGGAAAAGCTGTACCAATGGTTGAATATTTTTCATACATAACTGATATACTGATATGAGTATTTTCCTTTCTGTACCAAAATAGAGTATTTTAGTTTAAATAGGCATTTAGAAAGCATAAGCAATGTTTCAATAAAAATATTTAAGCAGAAGTGCCCTACTGTACAATGCATCCAAGACATCAATTTTAAAGATACTTTTCATTATTTCTAGTCAAAACAGTATTAATATACATGTAACCAAGATTGAGCTAATACCTAATAATCATTTTCTGAAAAAATTTAAACAGCTTTTTAAGGCTGCAGATAGCGAAATCTGCAATACAAAAACAGACTTTAAAGAAATTAAAGATTTATTCATGTAGTCTGGTGCATTACAAAGATAGGTAAATACGTTCACATTGCTTTACCTCTGCCATAATAATGCTATAATATTTCAGCTGCAAAGCTTATATTGGACATTTCAAGAAGTTGAGAGCACATGGACTTAGCACGCAGTAATTTCTTGTCAGAAACTACATTCTGTGCCATTAATACAGCAAGCAAAGTAAGGACTGCTTCTTTTATTGGTATTCTTACCTGGTTAGGTTGGCTAGGAAAACAGGCTCTCCTGGTGCTGAAATCCTCAAATGCTGAAGGCCTTAAATTTGCACTGTTGTAAGTTTCACTGGTTACTACAGTTTCGTGTTGAAAAAGGTGATCTTTCATTAATGAACCTGATGTATTTTCTTGAGCAGTCTAGAACACATAAGAACTCCCTTGAAATGATTTTTGCATTTATATAAAAACAACACCAAACTCACTAAGTTCATACATAAATGTGTTACTATTCTATATAACATGTTAGAGGCATCTATAAACACAAGTATTCTTAAATGCACATTTTTTAAAGTACTCAGAAGTAGGCAAGTATTTACTTTGAGTTAGCCTTGGTAAATACAGAATTTCTCTGCAGACAGTACACAACCTGGGCACTAGAGATACATGCCTTTGAAACTCAGTTGCCAAATCAGACTTCTTTAAGGAAGTAGAGATTAACATGTCTCTGAAATTATGTTTAACTACTCACGAACCTACTAGTATTTACAAAAACACAACTGGAGAAAAAAAATTTTCTGAGACTAATAAGGAAAAAGCTAGTCACATCTTTTAATAAATTAAAAGCAAAATCAGCTGGAATGGAAGAGAAAGTCAGTTTTAACCTATGTTGGCCCAATTAAAATATCTAATTGCAGCAAGTGTGAATTAAAAAACTAATGACTGTTTTTTGCAAGTAAAGTTATATCAGGCAATTTGATACAGAAGTGAGACCATGGAAGCAACATATAATGAGATATCTGCAGGACCTGTGCCTTTCAGAATAAGGAAGAAGAAGTATGTTTGGGTGGAATACTGGCTTGTAAGATGATCCAATTTCTGAAATGAATAGAAAAACAATTCTCATTCTTTAAGCTTGACTGACTGGGACATACTTAGGATACAGCAGAGCATTTTGATACAAATTCCACTGGGCAGTCAAAAATGTACTGTATGATATTTAGTTTGCATTGAGAGACGCTGTAAAGTTAACTAGCTGTCAGTATCTGATAGCACTGAGAAAATTCTGGCATCGTCCAGCTTCCAGCAATGAGAATGTTTCAGCTTTATTATAAGGATTTGTGTGCATCAAGAAAACATTAAGAAGAAAAGAATAAAAATACTACAGAAAAATAATGAAGCAGAGGCAAACCTAAAGTTTTGGCAGGTTAAGTATGGACTCTGAATCCTTAGTTTTCACTTATCAAAATACTTAAGGAACTTCTTCCAGGATTACATTAGTACCTGTCATACATAAAAGCCTAATGTATCAAGTTCTAAGACATCTAGATAATATGAATTAGATGGTCTGAAGCTAATTTTGTAGGAGAAAGAAAATCATTACACCACTAAGAATTTATATATTGTTCAGAAGCACCGTGTAGGAAAACATTACATTTAGTAATTAATTCATAATCAGTGTAATTACTACTAGGGAGCATACATCCCAAGAAAGAAAATAGCTCAATCAGGTTAAAGTTCCCCTGAAAAATTTTGAAGACAGGCAAAACACCAAACAGAAGTACTATTTGCCAATCTTCGAGCATGACACCACCACAAAGTAATTGACCCTGTTATTGTCAAAATTAAATTTTCTGGTCAACCACTGCTGGGAAAGGAGTATAGAAGAAATGTTGGAATGACTGACAACAATTAGACTTCATATATGTATACTTATTTTAAGAGCAAAAAGAATCAAATATTAGTGCAATAACAAGCATCTTCCTAGCAGGAGGTACTCCTGCAGATACATTGCTCAGTGACATAAAAAGCTTCCAAAACAGTGGTTCAAACCACAGAAGAGCTCTATTCAAAATGAGGAAGAAATGCCTACAACCATTTTTGGTCTGAGCAATGTTAAAAATTACTACAAGCATTTAAGCTAACAGCTAGAAGCCATTTTACAGAAACCACAGTGATAAGCATCCCCTTTCCCCTTCCCCTGGCTATTATAAATCTGAATGGTCTAGGGAGAAGGGAGCAAGCTGCAAAAACTTCTTCCTTCCAAGGGAAAAAACACATACTACCCACAAGCCAGTCTTTATCCCTGGGTGAGATTTGCAGCAGCCGGCATTATTTCCTGTCTCTGCAGGTGGTTCACACCTTTTTTTTTAAAAATAAACTACCTACACTACAGAGCAAAAAGGACAGACACACATGCTCACAACAGGCAGACAAATGTGCTCCACTTGGCAGTCAAGGAGGGCTCCATCTAATGAAGGACACAGCACAGATCATCTCTTACTGTACTAACTACAGTGCCAGATGATGTACAAAACCCAAACCTTCATCTTAAAGCTAACCTTTGTTCCCTATACACAGCAATTATCAAAGAATGCTTTTAGAAAATTCCAACACAAATACCACAATTCAAACTAATTGACTTCAAGGACAAATTTTGGGGTGGCAGCAGACAGAGAAAGGCATCTGACCTTTCGTAAGGCAAGAACTCGTCAGACAGCATTTTGTAAAGCACAATGCTCAGCTTACCAGCCTATACACTACAGGTAAGTGGACCCAGACTGACTTCTGGTATTAAAATGAAAAGCAATCTTGTCAGTTATGATCTTTTTTAGCCAATAAACATTCACTATGCTGAATTACAGAAATGCTAGATGAACATGCTGAACTCCCTGCTTTTAATTAATCTGTAGTTTAGATACAGTCAAACCACGTTTATTAGTATCCAAAAACCTTTTCATTGGACAACACTTCCTGCTCCAATGTGATGTTTTATGACAAAGTCATAAACACCTGAAAACCCACATTTTTAATGGAAACACTAACCATCTGAAGTAGGAAACAAAAGTGGTATTGTGTTGAAAATGCATTTAAGTGAGAAGCAAACATATAAAGTTTTCCACAAGAACATATACAGAACAAATATTCAGAATATCACACAGTAACACAGATGCACACATTCTCCTTTTCTATTGTCCAAAGCAATTACACCGCCCACATTCAATATTCTGTAACCACAGCCTACAGAGTACAGTGCTGGCATAGGTTATTCAGTATCATCTGTAAAGTAACCTACGCCAGTTTTTAATGCACAACGGAAATCTGGTTTGCTCCCAGCTGCTGGTATAATAATTACTGTCCTATGGTTGCTAAGAGATACTCTGAATTTTTTTCCAAGACTACTAAAACATTTCTGTGCGCACAAGCAAAAGGATGCCGGGTAAAGCAATAAAATGACTCCAGCTGTAGCTCTCCAGCAGAATTCAAAGCCAGATGACAGCTGTAGAGAAAATGAAAACCAGACTGAACTCCTCTTGTTCTTCAAATTTTCTCTCCTTACTTCTCCCAGTTTGCCAGAGTTAAGTCTGGGAGAGAATTCAACATTGTTCTGCAAACATTGTTAAAAATGTTCTCTTCTAAGTAAGTTTAATGATTACACAGAAGGATGGATGAGAGACCATATTTCCGCTGCATCCAAGTTCTTGTATTTACTTCCCATGAGGCCCAAAAATCTGCTGTTTGATGCTACCCAACACAAGAAACCTGTAAATGCTTTTTCCTTTATTTTTCAATTGTGAATAAATGATACAGGTTTCAGAAACATCTGAATGACTTCCTTCTGCTTTAGCTGTTTCTGAGACTGATGGTGCAATATATTTGGCAAAGAAACTATTATTTTCAGGTATGTGTTTCTGACATAGGCTGAAATATTACCTAGATTACTCTGAGTATTTCATATAGTTTAAACTAAAAAAACAGGACATTTGACACACCTCTTTCTTCAAAGGCTTTTCTACCTGACTATATAGTGAACACTACACGTAAAGAGGCTACTAGGAATACTGGTGAGGAAAAAAAATATAATTTCTCCTGTTTTTAACTACAACTCCAACAAAAAAAGCTTAATAAACCAAAATGATTGAGCACAACATATGAATAGATTTATTTGAAATTGATAATGTGAATTAGTATTACTTTAAAGTTCTAAGAATTGGACCTAAGTAATTTATTAATTGCACTAAATATTTCTAATCTTTCATGTTTTACCATGTAGTATTGTCTTATCCATAAAACAATAGTGTGCTAAGGGTAAATTATTTCATATTTCCTTACAAGTAACAATGTTAAGTTATTTTGTAAAATAAAACTTCTGCAAACATTTTGTTAGAGACACAACAAATTGAGTGGTCATTAAATGCACTTATGAAGAGGTCACTAAGTAGTGTATTTACAAACAGGCACATGAACAATTAATTTCTTCCCTGCCTGCACCAAACCCACTTAAGATGCTTGTAAGTTGTTCGCCTTTTCCCCTTCTTGTTAACAAAAATCCAGTGTACTTACTCCTGAAAGAACAAGCCAACCTTTTAATTTTTGCTTACAATTTATCAGTCTACAGTTTTCTTCTGCCAGTAGTAAGAAACTCAAAAGCATAAGTGATCCAATTCTTATTACTTCAAAACTATTAAAATGTGTTGGTAGCCTATAAATAACACTAATATGGCTGAATCAACAAAACCTGAAAAATATTAAAGCTCAAATACTCTGTTTTTCTCTGTTCTCCGTTCAAAAAAGCAAGTCCTATGCATCACAGGATTCAACATCCGCCCCCCCCCCCCCCCCAAAAAAAAAAACCTTAAAATGCATGAGCTCTAGATTTCATTTAGATTTACTTCTAAGGAAAAAAAAAATTTTTTTTTTTTAAATTAAGCTAGATGAGTTTTAGAGCAAGAAGTTTATAACTGGTAGAGGAAAAGAATCTGAGCCAATCTTTTAACAAACAAGCAAACTGACTTACACAAGCTGCTCATTTACTACATTAAAAATGCAAGATTTTATACCCAAAACATCTAAACTTCCTAACAAAACAAATTCCCAATGTATATTTCCATGTAAGTGCATATACATTTCCAGGTTCCGTTTACTAACATTACAGGAAGTCAAACAGCTCTGCATTAACTCATTTGTGTATTTCTATTTGAAATTAATCTGGTAAGACTTATTTGATGATATGAACAATTTGCATCTAATAAGTTAATTAAACAACTAAATAGAATTGTAATAATTTAAGCAACCATGAAAACTCTTAAGTGATAATATTCTTTTAATAATAGGATTTTAAGGTTATTTGTGAACAACATGGAGGCTAAAGAAACTATAATGAAGCTATGTCTTCTTAAAATGATAAATCTGATCTTCAGCAAAAAGAATGCTTTCGCTGGGAGATTTTATTTACAAAATGCAAATAAAAAAATCAAAAATTTAGTGAACCAAGGTATAACATAGCAAGCCATTTCTAGCCTAGAAGGAACAAGACAAGAGTGCAGTTTTTGGTTTTATATTTAAGATATGCACATACAACTTTTGGACAATCACTGTTTCTGCTAACTACTTCTATAAAATGTGATAATACTTATTAAGTATTTCACAGTCAGATAACTTTTGATCTTATGTGGATCCTTTTATTTGCTTTCTGTGGCACCAAATATAACCAGCCAGTAAAATAATTTATGAAGCATGTTTAGTTTCTTCATCTAGTCATCTTCATTAAAAACCAAACAACAAAAACAAGCCCCTGTTAATGAAATTTATGTACAAACGAAATACTATGCTTATACTTCAAATGTACACTAAATATAGCATTCCTGCTGTATAAGATGACTACAACAGTATAGGAAAAATTACTCTAATATTCTATCCACACTCCAAAATGCCCTTGCATAGATATACTCCGAAACACACTCAAAACTAATAATAGAGACTTTGGAAAACAGCTTATAAAATAAACAGGGAAGCAAAAAATCATTAAGCCTTGTAAACTACATAGAGGTGGCAAGAAGTGGGGGACAAGTCAGCATGACTCCTCAGATATTCAATACATTATCTTTAAAGAAAGATGGTTTTACCCATCAAGTTAAAAAGACCCTGGGGTATCCAGTTTCACTTATCAGAGTATCAGTCTTGGTAGGGGAAGGAATTAATAATTTGAAAGAGAATGTGGATTATCTGTATTTCAAAGGTATTCTTGGAGACTAGACCTGATGCCTGTAACTAAAATGCTGCAATTTTTCTACGCTCATGTTCAGTACCCTGCAATTACAGTTTCATTATTGATATATAAACCTGGTTCAGATGAAGCATAGCTAAACCACAGTGGGTTCTGTTTTCCCTGAATTTCTTTTTTTCCCCCTTTAGGTATGGTTATTGATAGACAATACTAGTATCACTTATTTTACTTTGGTATGCAGAGATATGGTAAGAGATATTGGCTAGCTTTTTTGTCTTCAGAAAACAGGACATTATCCACAGCACAAATCCACTATTAAGCAATGTGTATTATGATGAAGTCATTAAGTATGTTTCCCTGTCTAGAATGCAAAAGACAGTTCTACCAGCAGTTTGTACCACACAAGATAGTTTCTACCTGTAATATATATATATAGTGTGTGTGTTTTTATATATATAATCTGTTTTATAGAATTTTTAAGAAATATATGCATTTATTTTTTAAAATGGAATATAAACCTATATTTACATATGTAAATGGGTGGTGTTTGATATTCACATGTATATAGAACAGATGTTGTAAATACCCTTTTCTCCACTTTCCCAATAACAAATTTGTAATTATAAAGAATCTCGGATATTTTCCTCAATTTTGGCATCCTTATATAGAAATTTAATAACTAGGCAGCAAAATCAAGTGGTAACTGGTTTGTTCTAATCTCATTAGGCCTGTAGAAACTGTCCAATTATTAATCCTTGCAACAAACCATGTTTAAGCAAGACTTTTAAGAGCTGATTAAGGACTGCATTAACTTTGGCACACATTTCCTTCACACTGTCAAAATCTCATTTTTTTTAAAATCTGAAATATCTAATATTTATAGCAATTTTACTTTCAAGTGCCTTAAAACAAAGCACTGCAATTAAAGAACAACAGGTGGTTGCACAGCCAACACTTACACAAAGAAATACATTTCTTCTACCACAAAATGAAAAGATATGAGGAGACTTCTGTATTGCCACTGCATTGCTTGACTTGACTCTCAGTCTCCTATCAAAATATCTTCAAAGGTGCCTGATAATTTTCTTAATTTTGTGTTGCAGAGGTTTTACACTGGATTTATTTACACTGATACAGAATTTATTATTGCATAAGTGACAAGACTCTTTCCCAGAAGAAATCACTTAGTAACACTACTGGTTTTTTGAACAGTCACTAAGACCCCGAGTCAACTTGTTTCTTTACAATCTTCATATTAATTTAAATATCTGCACTCTGAAAACTGAATATAGGTGTGAATGAAGACACGGCTTTCCCTAAAACCATAAATAAGAATGAAAAAATGACAAGTATACATAGACACAAGTAGGATTTACTCAGTTATATTATAGTTATTTACTCTCTGTGTGTATATATATATATATATCTATACATCTCCATAATATTTTTTTATACTGTCTTTTTAATTACATGGATTCTTGGATATCGCCAGGCAGTGCTACGCATCAGTGTTAGAGTACTCATGGTATATGATACGGTACACATGTAAAGCACTGTAACTCTGAAGCATGGTTGAACAAATTTTTATCTCTTAGGCCATTATGACCTATAGAAATTGAATAGTGCAAAAAAGGATCAGTAACTTGAATCTCAACAAGAGACTAGTTTATCTTCAGTAAGTTTTTAAAAATCATCTCAACTTCTGCCTTTGGACTAGATTCCTTTACCTATTATCTCAGTATCTTATCAACTCTAACCATTTGATGTTAGGAGTGCTTTATTACTGCAACATGAAATCAAAGAAAACAAACAGGAAGTACAAGTAAAAAACTTCTTCATCCCTCTATTTTCTTTTTCCTAGAAGAATATTTCGTATTTCATTAAGATCAAAGAGGACATATAACTTGAACAGACATTTTGAACTTAAAAATTAAACTCAGGATAGTTAATGAACCTATAGATTAAATAATGACTACTTGGTTTAGGACAAACAGTATTGTAAGGCTTCTAGATAATTGTTCTGGAACTTTTTTCAAACTGAATTTTGCTATTGCTCGTATTTTGCTTAGTCTCACTAATGACAGCAAAATTTGTTCAGTACATTTGTAAAAGAAAAAAAATGCACAATAATTCAAAAATTTACTCACTTGAAAGCAGTCTTCTGCCACTTCAACATCATTTTGGGAGGGTGGATAACCTTCATATAAAGAAGAAAATAAACAGTAGACAAGGTTATTTTCTTCTTATTTACCGCTTACTACTTCCAATAATCCACACCATCTCTCAATATCCAGTGATGATGACATAAATATTCTTGTTTACTTTTTTAACCTACAGATCACTGCATTTCAAGTTGATTTAGTAAGCATCACTCATTTCTACACTCTGCATTTTATATATTGAGTATTCCTAGCCACACTCCTCTCTCTTGTTCCCACCTTTCTTATAAAAGCATTTTCAACGTCTTATCAGCAATCAGAAGCAAAGGAGGAGATTCCTTTTAATGTTGAATTTTGAAAATTAAAGGCAGATATATATTTGGTTGGCATGAATGCATACTATGCTATATTTTGCTATAAAACAGCAGAAATTGAAACTGTAAGACCCTAAGAGAAAAAAAATGACTCTTATGTTCTCTAATTATTTGTCTTGATATGGATGATATCAACACAATTCAAAAGCAGTCATTATAGTATGTCAAAAAGCATTTCCCTTCAGAAACATGTTCTTCCCCTTCTTAGGAGGACAACACACATAAAATCCCTAAAGTTGCTTTTTACAAGTCTGAAAGAGTTGTTCTTTCAATTCAATAGGCACCTGTTCTCTTCCCTCCTTGTCTCAATCCACCAATACATTTATCGTCTTTTCAGCTCAAAATCTAGGCTTGATCATATCCTTCAGTTTGTTCACTGGTTTCCATGAATTCAATGAAGCTCTGGAACCAGATGGCCATATTGCTATCTGAGTAAATTCTTCTCCTGTTCCTAAAAACCTTTCCTCAGGACTACACTGTCAGCTGTTAGTGAAAAATAAAACTACTAACTGAAAGTAGTCACAAATCCTTCAACTTCCTAGCTTATCCAACAAGAAAATGGGAGTTGCAAAAGGCTTCTAAGATCCAAGTGAGAGAATATAACACTCCAGCTTCCTCCATTTCTTCATGTCTAAAAGAAAGAGGCAATGCTTTATTATGCAGGGATGTTTCAGGAAATTACTTCATTAGTGTTTGTGAAACAATTTAAGACACTTGGATGAATAGCACTTTAGAAATGCCAGTACTATTTCAAAAACTATTAAAATCTCAACATACTATAGTTTTATCCACATCCTTAAATACTGTCAATTTTAATGTTACACAAAGTGCTTTGACATCTAATTTAGTAAACACTCAATGTCCCTCCACCCCATATTTCATCTGAAATATGTACCTTGAGAAATATCCTCTACTGCTCTCCGAATACCTCTATCAAATGCTCTTGCATCAGCAGGACTCTGAAATGTGAGGCCAAACTTTTTGTCATCAATCTTCCAGTGGTAAAAAGTAGGAGTAACTTTGTTGTAAACAAGGTCTTTCTTTAATGTGCATTCCAAGACCACCTTTCAGGAAGAAAACAGAAGGAAACGATATCAATGACCAATATATAAAATTTGAGAACAAAAGGTAGTCTTTGTGAACTACCTAAAAATATACGTCATAAAAGCAGATAGAGGTCTCTTTTCAAATTGCTTCCTGCTACAAGGATGTAATTTTAACTTCATTTGCATTATGGCCAAATTATTCACTATCAGTTACTGATAAGTGGTATGGGTTGAACTTGTTTAATGAGTCAACCTTCCTATTCAAAAATCTCATACTCACAGAAGTATCTTATACCTGCACCAACCAGTACAGACTTGGTAGATGTTCAGCAAATAGGTCACATCCCCCCAAAAAGCATTATGTATGCTGATATCAGATTTTACTGTATCACTAGGATCTACAAAATCTTTTAGTATGAGACTAACTTCATGCTGCTTTCAGGCAGATTTTCAGATTTCTCCCAGAAAGGCTACTAGACAAGTGAAAGTAATACAAGAGAATTGTTTTAAAAAATGAAATTAATAAAACCTAAAATCTTTATGAATGTACTACTGCCTGCACCTAGACAAAAATACATTTGTGGCTCATGTTCAACTATAAAGACCCAGTAACTAGGAATAATTAACAGAATTATTTGGCCTACAAAATCATGACAGGTATACATGCACATTCAGCTATGAAGCAAAGTCACAATCTTCACATAGAATCATAAAATGGCATGGGCTTGAAAGAAACCTCAAAGACCATTTCGTTCCAACCCCCCGCCATGGGCAGTGACACCTTCCACTAGACCAGGTTGCTCACAGCTCCATCCAAGATGGCCTTGAACACTTCCAGGAATGGAGCATTCACCACTTTTCTGGGCTGCCTCTTCCACTGCCTCACAATAAAGAATTTTTTCCTAGTACTTAATGTAAATCCACCCTCTTTAAATTTGAAGCCATTCCACCTTGTCCTGTCACTACATGCTCTGTTAAATAATCCCTCTCCAGCTTTTTTTGCAGACTCCCTTCAGGTACTAGAAAGCCCTGTCATTTCTCCTTTAAATATTCTGGTTGTAAAAGTATATTTGAATATTTAGTTTACTGGAAAAAATTATTTTAAGCAACATTGTTACACTGATTGTTTCTTGATTTAAAAAAAACCCAACATGAACAAGAAAGTATGGAGAGAGGTGCACTGATCTGCTCCCATAGCAGTATGATAAAGCTCCCAGCAAGACAACCTGTATTTCTGTATTGGTATTTGATGATGAAGGCTTACACTGAGAGATGAATGAGGAATTTCAATATTCTATCATTTCAGTAATATTCTATCATTTCATTGATATACTTTTAGAATTTAATTTTTTTGTTTTGTTACATATGTGGCTTTTTGAGAGAAAAAATATAAAATTCCCCACAGGATGTGGTAAAATAAATTTAAGTATAAACAACTGAGAAAAAAAACCTCAAATTAAAAAAAAAAAATCTGTACTTAGGTTATTCTTACATATTCTTTGTGCTCCTCTTCTCCTTTCATTGTCTAATTATTACATAGGCAAATCAGTTTTTTCTCTTGTTCTTCATTATTCATTCCCCCTACACCCCACCAGTAATCATCTCCTCTCAACTGTTACTGCCTTTTACCTCTGCCTCTAGAAGGATGTTCTTTCTGCACATATAAATTCATTCAGCACTAAAATAATGCTCTGTTTCTCCACTCGGAGCTCCCTAAATGGTCAACAATATGTAGGTAAAATTGCCTACAAGAAAACATAAATGAATCCAACTTTTTTCTGTAGGTCTGCAGGAAAAGGTGCTGCAAGAAAAAAAAAGTATCATTTTGCAGTTCTAAGGTATATCAAATAATTGTTCTTTGTTCCTCTGGATGATTTTAAATTTGCTTCCTCCTTCAAAGAGCAGTTAAAAATGAAAGCTTCTCACACCACTGCCTTTTCTAGGTCTGTGAGCTCTTTAGGGGGACCTCTAATACATTAACACCAACTATTTTCACAGTCCATTTTGTGTGCAGTGTCATCCAAAACACCAACAAAAAGTACTGCAAGCCTGATTTTATAGCATCACAATGAATTTCTGGTCCCAAAGGAACTAATCCTGATTACTTCATACTGAAAATTCATATTCAGTAACTATTTTACCACTAGAGATAAAAACTGGATTAAAACGTCATTGAGTAGAAGCTATGATTTTCAAAGACACACAAACCAAACTAGAAAATCCCCAAACCAACTCACTCCAGCCCAAAAAGCAACACTCACCCCCAACTTCCAACCCTCACATTTTATATGACAAGCAATGATTACCAAAAAACATCCCATCCAACACTTCAATTGTTTTCAACTTGATTCAAGGAAACAATACATTTAAGGGGATAACACTGATTTTTCCCGTCTAAACCTGTACGAAAACAGACTGGTTAACACAGAGGATGTAAGTGAAAGGGAATTGAAAAGGGAGAAATATGTTGCATCAAAATTGTATGTGTTATCAGATATAAGAATCTATAAAAGCAAGACTTGATGCCTGCCCTACCTGAGAGAAAACTCAAAAGCTATAGGTCTCAATTAGCAGTGGGACACAAATTTATAAACATTCAGCCCTTCAATAGTTTTTCTTACATCCAGAAATACAAAAAAAAAATCCAAATCAAACAATAAAACCATACCAACTATCCCCTGAAGCATTTTTCTCTCCCTGAAACACTTCTAGGCTTTGCAGCAATAGTGATTTTTTAAATTGTACACCTTAATTTTACTAAAGGTTTCTTTATGCTCAAGCATGCAAACTATCACTGGGGCTGGGGAGGAAGTATCCTCATACACATATTCTCCAAGGCCTGGAAATGGAAACCAAGCCTTTTCAATGCAGATATATTTCAAAACTCCAATTATTTTTTTAGTTCACTTTGCTATGGTTTAGAACTCTCCACATCATAGGTGAACATCATATACTCTCCCACAAGGTTACCCAAAATATGCACTCCCAAACCTTTTTAGGTTGACTTTCCCCAAGATCTCCAGGGATAAGCACAGCAAAGACCTGAAAAATTGTAAATAAAGTGCCTACAGCTTAACTAAGTTTCATTTCAAAAAACACCCTATGGGTTACTGTTCTGAAGGTTTTCTTCATTTGGAGACTTAATATAAGACTTCCATGGCAATATGAAACATCTACCTTGGCACATAATGAAAAATGTTGCAGAATCATCAGAATCAAGACAGAAGAAAACCAGATCCACATGATCAAAATTTACATTGTCAGAGCAGAAATACGGATGTATGTCTCCTATTATTTAATGAAATAGTCCTTTTAATATCTAGATATCACTAAGTGTAGCCCTAATGAATTCACTGCTACTCAAAAATACTTGTTTGCTTAATGTTTCTTTTCTCACCTCTAAAAACTAAATTCTCTAAAGACAAGTCAGAAATTTTCTACTTCAACACATAAACCAAAGTTTTTTTAAATACAAGTGAGTATTTAAGATATGACATCATTATTTAGAGCTTATTTCAGAAAAAAATAAGAAAAAAACCTTCTGCATTTGATACAAATTTCTATCTTGATAACAGATCAAATACTTGAACATTTCTAGATACTGAATAGTATTTTACCCGTTTCTAGTTGTACTTTCAAAGCTTACAAGAGCACATATAAGATAGACAGCTTCACTGTTTCTCATTCCCAACCCAAATCTACAAACATAAAAGCACATCATTTTTCAATGCCTCTTCTGCTTTACTCTTGGGAACAAGCAACATGACCTGAGTAAATTTATACTACCGAATGAATATACTGAGTATATGGACCCAGTGCCACAGTAACCATGTGATATAATTATTCTATGCATATTTTTTGATTCAGTTAAAAAAAAATGATGTAAGGGCTATACTACAGCCCATCAGAATCAATCTTCATTCAAACTTTAAACACAATTTAAAAAGTAAATATTTCAGTTTGTAAACAGCAGATTTTTAGAAGAGGATGGTATTTATATTCCGTTTTAGCTTTGTGTCTCTCCCTTTATACAATTAGTTGTTCTTCAAAGGAAAGATTTTAAACTTTGTCACTGCTGATTCATGATCTAAGAGAGAGTAGCAACATTTTTTTTCTCCATTGATAAAAACTTGCAAAAATCTGGGGAAGAAAATAAACCAGAGAAGTCTACTAGAATTTTTGTTCAAGAAGGTAAAATTCACCAACGCCTAAAACCCAGTAAGTTTGCACCTAATACATGTTTAACAGTAGTGCTATTAAGATAGAAGAGAGCTACTGTAAACGCAGAAGGAGAGAACAGCAGACCTGACCAGGTTACGAGGGAGTGCAATTGTTCTCAACAGCAACAGCAGACTGGCTGGAGCCAGATCTAGGAAGGTGATTATAATAAAGAGGGAAATGTGTAATTATGTGAAAAGTCTTCATGAAATACCCTAACATTCCAACACAAATCTAAACAACCTGAGCAAACTAGCAGGGAGCATTCTCTCTCAAATTAATTCAATGGTGCCACCACTTTGATTTTCTTCTCAGATAACTAGGATGATTTTTTGTGAACACCATGAGATATTTCAAATAGCTCTGTACTGCATAAAAATTTTGGAAGTTCTACACGTAGTCTGAAGCTTATTCATAGAAGGGTTGACAGCAACCTGCCTCTCAGGTCTAAAAAGAAACAATATAAGCCCTCTACAACAAGGAAATTCCATATTTTGATGTTCATTCCAGAGTATTTAATTTATGCAGCTGACTTACAGATTGAGATCTATAGTTGTAATTAAATGCTTGCATAGCCTATAAAATACATGGAAAGATCTGGCACACAGGAATGGAACTGCAATGTAGAGTCAGAAGTAGCACTTGGAGAAGCAGCAACTAAAGCTAATTCATTCCTCTTCAGTATAACCATTTAAGAGGCATCTAGAATATAACTCCATCAAATACCTCACCTATGGATTTCAAGTTGCTTTGGAGAGAATTCCACCTTTCTATTGACACAAAGGTTAAACATTTATACTGGCATTATGATTCCCATTTATCTTAGGTAAAAGCCATAGAACTGAACACCATTTACTTTCTAACCTAAGATATTTCAAAACCTATCTTCCCTGTGTCTCAGAAAAGTGTTCCACGTTCCACAATCTCCGTTTCCAGGATAAGGGAATTTCTGTACATTTTCTGGAAGCTAAGCCATTCAGAAAAGAAGAGACTTCCTGGCCAGAGAAAAATCAAGATATAATCTCGATTAGAAACGTATTTTAACAATGTGTAATGTGACTTTAGAGAATGTTTCATTTGTAAAGATGACTTTCTCTTTTAATCCATAGAAGTATTTTCAGAAACAGTTGTGTGTACCTTGCAAAAAAACTCAGTGAACCGGAAACCATGGTCCAAGTGACTTCTAGATATTACAGTAGATTAAACATTCCAGAAGACACACGTACTCAAACCCTGAAAAACTTAAATGTTCAAAACTGTTTAGGACATTTAAAAAAAAAATAAAATATTGTTACATTCTCTTTCCAAGTACAATGGCAGAGCAACCAACTAAACAGCATACTACTAACTTGAAAGATTATTCGGGCATTGAGATTTACCAAGAGCATTCTAAAATGAGACTAGAGGGAAGTTGGGGCACAGAAACAGCAGATTCAGTATAACACTTCCTCAAAATATGATGATCAAAATATTTGGTCTCTACTCAGTAGCAAACACAGTGGCTTCCACTTTTATTTTTTTAAAAAAAATTAAATATATCACTATTATGAAATATAATAGTCATCTGTCAATTCTATTTGGACTAAAATCCCAATTGCTTGGCTTAATTGAAGAACTGGTTAAAAATTGTGTTTAAACAATGAATCCACAGGAATATCGTAAGAACAAATGTAAAACCGTTAACGATATTGAAAGCATAAGGATCAGAAAAGTTTTAGAAACAGTGACGTGTCCAACAGAACTTCTCTTTCAGTCCCTGCTACCTTCTGCCCTTCTAAATAAGCATCATGACCTAATTTTGTCATGGCATATATGCAGGATCTTGTTTCTTCTGTGCCAAGTGGGGTCTTGTTGCATACTATACAACTTGGTTGTTAATTCATTACACATTAGCTGTTGCTTATAATTGCATTATCTGAAGTCTGTGGAAATATATGAATACATAGTGACCTTTCACTCAGTTATCAAAGAATCACTGGCTCTCCAGTATTCTTCCCCCACACCCTAAATCTATATTTGTTAGTTCCCTGAGTTTTATTCAATAGACACAGGACAGATGTTCATCCTAGCTGCTCTTCTTCCACCTTTTATCCTGTGTTTTTGAGGGGCTGACATCCAACAGCAACTTCCCATAACTACAGGAAGATTACAATCTGCTCTGACCAACTAGTTATGTCACATTTGGGGGGCAAGTAGAAGTAAGACAGATGGACATAGGATGGGACACACACAAAAGACCAAAACCAAAACAAACTGTTCAAGACAATAAAAGTCTGGAAAACATATTCATGCTAACATGAGCTTAATTTTAGACAGGAAGTGGAGGAGAAACATTTAAACCTTCTACCAGAAGTGGAAACAAAACAAGGCTTGCCTAGGGGAAATGGAAAAGAGAACACCGCAAACAGATCAGGACTCTGATGGCTGCACATTTTTTATATGTATGCAGACAAAACATTAAACCAGTCTTTGGTTCTGAGCATTATATTATTTTTAAGGCAAGCTGTGAATGTTCCAAGTATTAAGAATTAAGAGAAAATTATCAAGTATCTCTAAATGCAATTAAGCTTCTCAAAAAGAGCCTCAACGAGGCTAAAAAAATTCTAAAGGGAACTACTACAAAGTGAGGAAGGAACTGCAGGTGCACAGAGCTGTGCAGGAACACAGGGTACTCGGCTATTAGTGCTACGCCCCACTGAAACAACTGAGTCAGCAGAATTTCTATTTATATGCTCTCTTCCTAGTCACAGTCAAGGCAGAAAACTCAGCAGTCCTGCCTCAAGGGAGAAACTGGTGTTTTGAGGAAGGGTCAGCAGTACAGTATGAGAAGTAATTCTATCTTTTAAGCTTATAGAGAAGTCAAAATTCATTGACAGAAAAGAATAAATTCTTCATAAAAGTCATTAAGATGGAGCTTTTGTGCCTATGCCACTTCCCTTTTTTCCACAGTAAAACACAGCCCCATTCAGAAATCTGTTTGCCACACAAGTAACCAAGCAAGCCTTAGTAAGCCCATTTTGTCTTTCTTAGGTCTGCGTATAGAAATGGCTGAGATCCTGCACCAGCTTTCCTTTTGTGAGGCTGATTTTCATGATGCTGTTTAAGAGATATTTATTACGGGTATTTTATGTAAGGTTCCTGATGAATGAATACTGTCTATGTGTTCACCAAACCAGATCAATCCTGGGACCTGTCAGCTTCATGCGGTCTTCCAATATGAAGTTGTTCTCATGTAAAATGGCTACTTTTCATCATAGCCATATTCCACAACTAAGCAAATCATTACTGAGGAATTTCATCTGATTTCATGTTCTTAATAAAATTCTCATTTCAAAACTCCTATTAAATGCATTATTACTGGTATATAAACAAGATTTAACTCTAATCTTTCATTTGAAGAAAAAAGCAAAATGTTTCCCAAAATGTATGAAAAATTTCTAAAAAAATCAATGTGCTTAGTTCTATAAAAGCAGGGTATTACATTTAAAAACATTTAAAACAAATAACTGTCTCTTTTGATACATAATCATTGATATAGAGAAGTTCACCTACAGAATTAGACTGAGACTATAAATTTACTTTGTAGTCTACATGCAATAATAAGCATGCATCTATACTTATGTCCCATATAATTTTAATATGATCATTAAATAGATGCAAATTGTTACCGTTTTATCCCTGAGTCGTTCTCCATGGATAAGAAAATCAGCACAGCTATTCTCTTCCTGGGGAATGACTTTGAAGACTGTGACACAGCTTAGTCCACCCCCTCCAAGTGGTAACCATCCACCACTTGAGTCATCCCGGGTCATCACCACAGCTCGAACTCGTGCATAACTATTACTAAAAGAGAAGCAAAAGAAGAAATTAGTTTTCCATAAACATAAACCAGCTAAGTCTAGTTAAAGACAAAACAAAAACAACAGAGCCACAACCAAGATCACAATAATTAATACTGTCTTTTCACAAACATCACCTAGCAGAAAACAATGTAAGACCACCCTCGAAAAAATGTTCCTCTGTATTTTTATGCCTTCATTAGGATGTCTCGGAGCTTGTGATTTTTTGTAAGGAGACTTAACCAGAGAATAGTTGCCTAGTCAAAGCTCATATTCTTCTAAGAACTTAACACTCAGTGATCTAGCTAGAGGGCCGGAAAGAGAAAAAGAATCAACTCCTGATTTATTTTAGACTAATCATGAAGCCAGTCAGCCACCATGAAATTGCACAGAAAAGAGAACAAGAAAACAGAAAGAGGTCATGCCTTCTGTCACTGAAATCTAAACAAGAACAGGCTTCCAGCCAGAAACCCTGCTTCCCTTCATCCAGCTCTCCTCCCCATGCATATAACCTGTCCTTTGCAAGGGTAGGTCAGGACACACATTGTGGGGTTTGAAAACAGAACCAGTTACAACTACTTAAAATCCATATTTGCAGTGTCTACTTGCTATTTCTATCCTATATTTGAATTGTGTGTAAAATTACTTACATTTGACAATCCAACACCTTTTTCCATCATTTAATATTTTTATTAAACAAGCAAATTATTATCACGTCATTACTAAAAATCCAAATTCCAGAGTATTGGAAAAAGAGGTTTTGGTCATTTCTCTCTCTCTCTGCTCTTAGTTTTTTCTCTTAAATTCAATGTAAGCTTTTAGTTTTGGTTATGAATTTGCCACTACATCACTTGGAAAACCCCATGGTTTGCCAAGGATAAGATGCTACATTTGAAGTACAGTTTACTGGATGAACGCAGCAGTTAATGATTGAACATTTCAACACCTTAAAATAAGGTGTTATCTTTTTGCAACGTGTTCCTGATTAAGGGTTTAAGTACTTATGCCAGTTAGCACTAGTGATGTCAAATTTAAGGGTTGAAGAGGAAATATCAGAAGAGGACAAAGTTGTTCCTTCTGTATTTTAAATAAAACTATTTACCAAGAGGTTGCACTTTTAAAAGATCACAGTTTTATTTCCAACATCCTCCCCCCCCCCCCCCACCAATATCCCAAAATAACAAAGGTAGGCTTTTTTGCGTAATTAATATATTACATTCTCACACATACATATGATTCACACATATGATTCATTTGTGTGTGTGTGTATATATATATATATATATATACAGATATATATATATATATATAAGAATTTTGCTGCAGGCATCTAATGCTTAAATACATAATGGTTTGCAAAATGGAAAATTATACAGGACTATAAATTTTAGCTTATAGGCAGCTAAATTTTGTTTGCTGCCTCTGAGCAAAGCCCTGTCCTCTCTCTAATAGTTAAAATGACAGTTCAGTCAATGTTGCTCACCATTTCTCTACCAACATCTTTTAGTTAAGTACTCAAACACAGCAGACAAATATAATAATGAAAAAGCCAATCCTTCATTGTACACATCTATCACAATTCTAATATCTGCAAATAAAAATGGCTACATCTCGATGCTTAATAACATTACTGAGAGTTGAATCATTTCTTCACTGGTCTCTGTCACTGTGTTTCACTCAGAGCTAAGGTCAGATTGTAGTTGTACACTTCATATACAGGTAGTCTTTCACCTCATTTCTCTCAGAAGAGCCTCTTCTGACAGAAACTGAGGACACCAAGACTCTCCTTTAAAACAAAAAGAAATAGGATGCAACAATTGGTTAAGGCTAAAAACTGTCTTTGCTATTCTCAATTTAAGCAAACCACAAATTTAGCTTTTAATTTATTCACTCTATAAATTTGGTTGTAAATCTGAATATCAGAGCTTTTTTTTTTGTATATCAACAGACTGCAGCAAGAGTTCAGTTAAGTAGAACTTCCCTTAGGCTACATGAGAAAGCCCAAACTACAACATTAATTTTTTTTAAAATAAAAATTCACATTCCACATTCATTTTCTTTACAAGAACTGCTAAGGAGAAGCAAAGAAGGAGGCTTAAGCTACTTCCATTCAACAGAGTTTTCTGTCAGTG
This sequence comes from Lanius collurio, assembly GCA_020086605.1. Classification (NCBI taxonomy): domain Eukaryota; kingdom Metazoa; phylum Chordata; class Aves; order Passeriformes; family Laniidae; genus Lanius; species Lanius collurio. The sequence continues at coordinate 26,143,299 of JACBWW010000004.1, read as the reverse complement.
TTGGGGTTTTTCCCCCTATCCTATACTGAGATGCCTAGTCTGGTCTAGTTAACTGTCTTGAGTTTTACTTTCCATATATTCCAAATGAATACTTTAAACATTTATCCTTTCAAATATTTTAGAAACTAGTATCAAATCCACTGCATTAGTGCAAAATAAAATTCCCCAAGGTAATATTTAATGAATAATCTCTTAAATTGAAACAAGCCAGTTTTCCCATATAACCACCCTGTAGATGAACCAGACAAATTCTGTACTTGTAACAATGCCAAAATTTACAAATAGATTTTTAGTTTTATGTTTCTGCTGGTGGCTGTTTTTTGATATTATTTTTTTATATTTGAATGGAACTCATAATTGCTAACAATAGCTATTTTTAGTAACAACACAACCTAGTTTGCAATTAGCCAGAATGCAGCGGGCAGGACCTATGAATGATTCCCATTTCCAAAATCCTCTGCAAACAAAACATCATCGGCCTGTCACACTACTGGCACTACAAAAGCACTCAGAAGTCTTGTATCTCTAAGCATTACAGCCCCACCTACTCTTGGGAACTTTAGAACAAATTGTTAAACTGCTGGTGTTCCTTAGCAGTGGGAGAAAGGAAAACACTGAAGCCTTGTGTGCCCTAACACAGCCTAAGGTTTTTACCTACTCTTGCATGTTTAGCAGCTCTATCAGGAATACCTGAACAAAAGCAAAACCAAACAAACAGGGTGATAAGTTGAGCACTGCTCTTACAAAGCCTTTTACCAGAGCTACCAAAAGAGTGTGAAATGGACCATGAAGAGCAGCATTGCCAACAGCAGGTCCAAAGCTGCTGTACTGAAGACAACTTTTCTTGAGACTCCCTGGTTTTAGCTGTGGCCACTGGAAATTCTTGAGGCAGTGCAAGGTTTAAAGGAGATTGTATTCTGGCTAAAGGGGCATGCTGCTTTTCTAAAGTCAGTACTGAGGATCAGCAAGAATGGGGACAACGACACTGGAATCCAAAATCAGTGCTTAACAACTAGGGAAACAGATCCCTCTAACATCTGAGTGCCTCAGGTAGGAGATAAGAGTATGGTATTCTTATGTGATTAAAGGGAATTATAAATTGGAATAAAGGAGAAAGAAGAAAAAAAAATTATCTACAGTGTTTTTTTCCCTCTAGCAGTGAATACTTACTGAGGAGTACAGCATGTGTCTGAGTGCTATACCTAGTAAACCTGAAATGAAGCAACTTCAAGATAGCATAATAAATATGTTGCATGAAGTTTCATTCTAAAAGCATAATCAAATGAAGATTATTCTTACACCAAAATCAAAATCTGAAGTGGGATGAACTAAGCAGCCTGAGAAAGCATTAGGGGCAAAATCTAAGGGTTATAAACCATAAGTGGACAGGAAAAATATGACCTACAGTCCTTGCCTACCATCAGCAGGCATTTTAAGAGCATCAAGCATTAAAATCTGACAAAAGGTTTTAAAGGCTCTCTCCTCCCTCGAAAAGCTGTGTGTTCATATCACTGTAATGTTCTTGGGCCCAAACTGACTTAAGAGCTGGATGACCAAGCTGTTGTGCAAGCTCAGGAAGCATGTCACTGGCCAAGACAGGCTGGGACCTTCAGCTCAACAACTAAGGAACAATCCTGCTTTTGGTGGCTTGGGAAGGAACACAATTGTAATTTCATCACTGTGATTATTTTTTGGTTTTTTGTAAAAAATAAATTATTTTGATAATTTGGGGTATTTCCTACATTTAGTATCAAGACAATTAAAGATAACAAATGTTATTACATTTGTCCTTTGTTCCACTAGCCACGCAAAAGAGAATGAATATTAAGAATTTTCTGCCTAAATACTTTTCCTAGAGAAAAAGGGGAAGAGACTGGGGGTTGGGGGTAGTGGGGAAGCAGCCATCTTTTTGCTTTACATTTATTTTAACCTAGTATCAACAGTATGCAAATCCTCCCTCTTCTAGTTCATATTGAACATTGCCATTCTTTTCCTTGTACTACATTTTGCACATTTATATTTTAAAATAGGTCTGAAAAACAAAAGTGATTTCAGAAATGTTGCTTAAAACAATAGTACTGCAATTGCAATTTTTTTATTTTTTTAGCACTATACAGCTTACTACCATTACCATCAAGAAACCTGGATCTGCAAGTGGAATCATAAACTGAACCACAGGAGAAACTGACTTTTTCAGCTTCGGTAAAAATATTTAGACTTATAATTTCTTTCAAAGCTGGAAAGCAGATTTGAAGAAAAGGACCTCGAGTCTCATACGGACACCAAGCTGATCACAAGCCAAAAACATTCCCCTGGGACAAAGGAGGCCAACAATGCTGCAATTACAAGTGTTGCCAGCAGGTCACAGATGGTGATCCTCTGTTTCTACTCGGCACTACTGAAGCCCCACCTGGAGAGCTTTGTCCAGTGTTGGGCTTTCCAGTACACACAAGACAAGGAGCTCCTGGTGTGGGTCCAGCACAGTGCAACAAAAATGATTAAGATATTGAAGCATCCATCGGATGAGGGAAGGCCGAGGGAGCTGGGACTGCTTAGGCTGAAGAAGAAAAGACTCTTGGGTATCTCATCAGTGTATACAAATAACTGAAGAGAGGGTGCAAAGAGGATAGGCAGAAGCTCTTTTCAGTGGTGCCCAGCGTGAGCACCAGAGAAAACGGACACAAACTGAAACACAGGAAATTCCATTTGAACATAAGCAACCACTTTTTCACTGTGAGGGCACCTGACTACTAACATAGATTGTCCAGAAAAGTTGTGGAGTTTCTATCCTTGGAGAGTTTCAAAAGCCATCTGGACACAGTCCTGGGTAACCTGCTATAGGTGACCCTTCCTGGACCAGCAGGGAAGATGACCTCCAGAGATGCCTTCCAATCTCAATTATTCTTTCTTTTATTTAATATTGTATTCCAAAGCACAGCAATTTCTAAAAATTACAACTTCATAAATATAACCAATATGGATGGGTTAATTTGTAAGAATTCATGATACTTTGAAGCAAGAGTTGTCACTGTGCAAACTGCTATTTAAACACTTCTGACAAGGCTAAGGGAATAAAAAAAAAAGGCGTTCTGAAAAATCGTGACACACTCTGCTATGAAATTACACTATCTTTGCTGGCACACAAGTAACAGCTCCAGGCTGATCTCCAAATGTGAAATGGTCATGGATCAAGGCTTTTACTGGCACTTTACACATGTACTTTAGCCCCTCTAGCTTCTGGTGCAATATACTTTTGTGTTTGTAGCCTTACCAAAGGAGCATACCTAAACCACACTTGGCTTTTATGGCTCTTATTATCCAAACAGCTTAGCAGAAGACTTTATGATTCCCACTAGAGACGTGCTCCTAAGTACATGCATGTCTGAGTACCAAAAGGTACTGCCAGGCCACTGAGCTAAAGTCTGTTTTACTTGCAGATAGCATTTTTTGAGTATTGACTCAATATAGGAGAAAAATTAATTTCACCAACATCACATGATCTTAGTAGTGCACAGCTGATGTTATAAACCCTTTGTTACTAAAGGTTTAGAGAATGAGTGCCACTGGCACAAAATATTAATGACTTACCTAAAACACAAGGAGATGCAAATGTAGCACAAGGACTAAAGAAGACATAATTTACATCACAAGAACGTATGACAGCATATCTAATTATTTTTTAATGAAGAGGATATTGCCATAATACAGCTACTAAATGAGGCTCTGTTTAACATGACTGTTACCTTTCTCCTCTCAAAATTATATCAACAAATCAGAATATACACAAAACTCTTAAGCTAGTAGAATGCAAAACTTGGCAGATTTTTCTCCTCTAAAAAGAGGCAAGAAGTATTCCTCACAATAAACAACAAATGTGCATGGCTACTATGCCTAGGAAATTTATTTCTGTGAGGAGTTTAGCAAGGAAAGACATGGATTTCCAGGAGGAACTACAGACAAATGCTGTTACATTTAAGATATTGGTAACCACACTGATTCACTGATTTTGTCAAAAAACCTGAATGGAACATTTCTGCTCAAATAACAAACCCCAGAAAACCAACAAAACTAAACAACAAGAAGAAAATCTACTTATAGAAACCTGAACTACCAAGCAAAATGGCTTGTACCCAAAATGGTAAAAGGAAAAATCTACATGGGAAACTATTATGCAAGGAAGGGTTAACCTGTATCCTGAAAGAGCTAAAAATAAATGATTAAAATTATTTAGCAGAAGAGGCTCATAAAACAAGGTGTTTGACAGTGCACCTACAATTCAAAAGGGAAAATGAGACACATATGAACAAGTGTCAAAACAGTATATTGCTCTTCTGAAGTGTTCTCTTGGAGACAAAATAAGAACAATTAAAAAAAAATTAAAAATAGGAATGGGGTTCTAGTGCTCCTATTCGAATACAGACAATTTTAGATATATGCCCATGTAAATTACTCAATGCTGCAAGGAAGAATGGCTGCTGCCATAAGCTCTATTGCGAAACACAAGAGCATATAAAGAATGGAGAGGCTGTTAAGATTTAAAACCCATCAAAATTACAAAGTATATATTTGACATTTGTATGAAAAACATTTTAGCCCTGCCCCCCAGCATCTTCTCTTGTTTAATAATTGTAGCTACTTTCTATTACTTCTGTATGTCATCCATAAGGGTTAAATGAAGTAATATTTTATCACACTAAAGGAGATCACAACACATACTTGGATTCTACTCCTTTTAAAGAAACTGCCTTCTGAAGGCCTATGTTTTTATAATAGAAAGAGCTCTGTAACACCATCTGGTCAAGGCATATTACTTAGAAAATGGCAACTAATATAAAATACACAATCAAATGAAAACCCCAAACAAACTTATTTTTCTTTCTACCCTTCCCCATAAAAATGAAAAAGAATGAAAGTAACATTCAAAGATGGCTCTACAGGTTTTGGACACATGTAGCAGAACTAAATAAACAGCATATAGTATATAATCCCTTTTGTAGTAGTTTATGAGATAAGATGGACATGGAAGATGCTTTCTGACCACCTTCACAGCTGCCTGTCCACAACAGTGGACTGCTGGTACCAAGGACTCCTGGATTGGATTCCATCCAATTCCAGGTAGAAGGGTAACATAATTTGAGTGGTCAGACCGTGGTACTCCTGTATCCTCCAAGTTTAATGGGCTTCCCCCAGAAAACACTAAATTTGCCTCATTTTTAAAAGCTGAGAGCCATAACTCCAGAAATATCCACTCTCCATCCTAGCCTGTCTTCCCTTCTCTGCATATGTTCTCATAGTTTTTTGCTTCGTCCTTACCCCAGAATTTCTGAAGATCCACAGGAATCTCTTCATTCAATTTATAGCACAGAACTGTCTGTACCCTTTTTTCATTCTGTGAAATGATTACTTGTTTCCTACCAAGCTACTGGTTACTGATGCCATATATTAATTCTGATTTGCTTACCATGGAAATGTGTAGAGAAAAATTAAAGAGCCCACAAATAAAACAAGAGAAAGAGGTTTAGTTTGTTTTTTTTTTTTTTTAATAAGAAAAGTTCCTATTTCTTTCCAACCTTGCAAAAACAAAGGAACATCTAAAGAAATGATGGAACACAAGCTTTTCATTTTCTTGAGCTCTTTGGCAAACTTAGGACAAGCCCAAGTCTGCAGCCTAAGGCAGATTGCACTGAAACTAAGACAAGTTGACACTTCCTGTAAATGACATCAGACAACATCCATCCAGTCTAGCTATTTTTTTTGTTTGTTATTCATGAAGCTTACAGATTCAGTTCCACTTTTCATTTTCCTGGGAAAAGGAATGATTACTATAGTTTAGGACAACTATTTATGGGAAGATTTTAGGTAATAGTTGTAATTGAACACGTCAGAATTCTCTCTTCTCTCAGAGCCATTTTCCTCAAGTCTTATACACTCACAAAGTCCAAGTATCAAGTATGCAACTGCAATTAGATTACTCTCATTTTCAATGCTGGTCATCTAGTTACTGGGATTATGGATGGCAGGACTGGAAACCCTGTTAACAGATGTGAATACATTAATCAAAAAGCCATTTTGTAATAAAGTTCTTGACCACTAAAATAAGATGAAGGTAACTAACACATTTCTTATGAACAATTTTAGCTACCCTAAGGTATAACAGGAGGTACTAGGCATGTTATTTTCAAACAAGCACCTGTGTACTTTTTATTCCACTGCTTGTTGTATTTAGGAATAGTACCCCACAAATGTTCAGAAAGTTATTATTTTCCTCCACCTAAGAACTTACATAGCAAAAATGAAGGACAAAGCCATTACACTTTCTCAAACAGATCAGAAAACATTGTCACAGATTTTTTGTATTTACTCTGTCTGAATTTCTGTCAGGTTGTCTTGGACTACAGACCCTGTGGGCAAGGGACCATCTGTAACGAGCACGATTCAATGAAGCTCAGAGTTGCCTGTTGGTGTTCAGAGCTTAGGGGGTGAGCTACTACGTAGTCTTGAACTTCTGGCAACACATTATGGTAGAAAAAGCATAAGATTCACTGAGCTGACTCATCTGAAATAACACTTAATATTAGGTAGGCAAGCACAAAATTTAAATTTTATTCTTATCACATTAAAAGAAATTTTAAAAAGGTACAGGTCATTTCTGGCATGCATTTCCCACTCCAAATAAAGCATATCCACACTTTTAAAGATACTGTTCTCCTTTAATGGCCTTGTTGAGCTGTGAGATTGCTAATGAATGTTGTATACAAGCAACATTCATGCGTTTATACCCATGTGAATTGAAATTGTAGTATCATTCATTGATATTGTTAAATCTAAAGCTTGTCTCAACATTTACATTGATGCGGCTTCTCAAGGACTTTAACCAGACAATATGAAAGAGATCTTGCAAAGTAAATTATATTCTAAGAAAATCCCTAATTCTAAATTTCTCCTTTTAACATAGAAAGAAAACAATAACCATCCAAAAGGATGTTTTGAACACACACAAATGGACAAATCATAAATGTCTGCGCTAACAAAACAGAAAGACTACAAACCAAACAGCAAAATGCTTAACCCCACCAACATCAGAGTAAAAAAGAGTCAAAATGAGCCTTAGGAAAGAAAAGCTTGTGATAGCTCTATTTTATATAACTACTTTAAAGGTGTATGTTCACTGACCAAAAAAAGAAGCTACCATTCCCTTGCTACACAGCACCAGGTTTTGTGGCAAATATTTCTATTACAATAATCCATCAAACTAGAAAAAAACAAAAGATCAATAAGATTATTCAAAATGTTTCAATGGTATGCCCTTTATATTTGCCATACCTCAGCATAAATAATGTAACATACACAGGCATTATATAATTGTATTATTATGTTTGATAATCTCAGTAATAATTCCCAGCCTAACCAGCAGTCTAAGCATAGAAATAGGTGATTCACAAGCCCTAAGATGAAAATATAGGAACTCTAAAAGCACATCCCAAAAAGTGTAATTAAGCCTTGGTTTACTACATTCCCTTCTCCAACTACTGCTAAAGTAATATTCTTCACAAGTTTCTACAAAAAGCTGCATGTAACGAATACATGGATAGTGTATGAACATAACATAGCACGCAGCAGTAACAAGGCACTGAAAAGCCTCTGAGTTCAAAGTGAAGATTATATAAATTCCATTATTTGCTGCTATTCCAGAAAAAGTTTAGAAACTTGTAAGCAACTGCTCAAAAAAGAATAAGGAGTACATGTGCATTCCCTCTCCCCACCAAGTATGTAATGGCTTCCCATAAAAGTGGTGAATGCTCCATTTCTGGAAATTTTCAAGGGTGTCTTGGGTGGGGCTTTGAGCAACCGGGTCTAGTGGAAGATGCCCCTGCCCATGGCAGGGGGTTAGAACTAGATGACCTCCGGAGTCCCTTCTAATGCAAATAATTCTATGATAAATTATGGTTTAGGGTGGAACTTCACCCTGATGAGGAAGTTCTGAAAAGGGTGATGGAGAAAGCTAGGTCAAATTGCACAAAATACATGATTAGAGTACCAAGAAAGCAAGTGCAACATGGTACAATGGAAGCTCAAAACAGTTTACAGACAGTAGAATCCAAGCAAGAAGTGAAACAACTGCCTTTTAGCTGCAGCCAATCTATGAGACAAAAATGTCACATAGGAACAACTAAGCAGATTCTTTTTTTGGTGCAGCTCTGACTTCTATGTTGCACAACTTTACTAGACAAAATTGACTGCTACCCAGTGTAAAAATGTTTTAAGTGGCTATTTGCCCCTTCTATTATACAAAATGGAGTATAACAGCTTATAAAATATAAGCTAAAGAACAAAACTAAAAAATCTTACTAAATTAATGAGATATACATTAAGTCATTCCAAAAATATTTGTGTCCCTGTATTTAACAGTACCGGAAATGAATCCTGACTGTATAATTGAAGAAATACAACCAGATAATTAAATATCTCTGCTCAGAGAGACAGAAGACTTTATATATTCAATAAACATATGGAGAAATTAAACTGATAGAAGAGACAAATAGGTATAGATGGAGAAGATCAAACTCAAGGATTTTAATTTTGCTGTTTTGTTAGTACCCATGTGTTTTGCTACAGACCTTTGCTCTTATTGCAGCAACAGACGGACCTTCTATATTCATATTCCAAGGACAGAGTCTACTATCAAAACAGTGAAGATTACAAATAATTTTCCCTTATTATAAACAACAATGAATTTTGAGTAGTTTTATCTGCAAGGATACTATCCAAGCAATTCAAATAAGCCAGGAGAAGTCATTAACTGTTTTATTAGCTGAAGAAAAGCAATCAGCATTTTATTATGCATGCTGAAAAGCAAGGTCAAAAGACCAACAGCATATTACAAGTAACTGCTTTAGTGGTGCTAACAAATAATCTCTAAATTTTGAGCCAAAGTTTTCATTATTTAGGAATTTAAGCCTCAAATATTGGCTGTATCACACAAGTACATCTGACAGAATTCTGTACATTTAGCTCAAAACCTAACACTGGGAATGCATTTATCACATATGAGCTTTACATGTAGGATGTAAAATAGTGTTTTTGAGGGCTCTGCTTCTTAAATTTCGTTGTTCAAATATCAAGAAGTTATATTGAGTTGGAAGAGAAGAAAGTATCTTCTCTAGTCATGCAGCAATTCCTAGACAGATTCAATTGCCTGTAAGCTCAATAACACTGGGAGGAATGGATAAAGAACTTTTTTAGTCAGTAAGTTCTTAAAAATAATACTAATAGAGAGAAGCAATTATTTGAGTAGAAGAATTCTAGAACTGTCGCTGCAATTTTAGATACCATTAGGTAGCTTAGTCCTTGTAGCTCATCCTTGTTTTCTTTACCCCTGTGTTGACCAGGAAGCATTGTGTGGCCAATACTCAAGACAACCATCTGTATGAGGCCTTTTCACAAAAGGCCAAGTAAAATCTTTATATTGCCTATTCTACAAAAAAAAAAGATGATTAAAAAATACCAAACAAAAAACAGCTGACACAGTTGTTTCTTTAGGAAGCACCAAAAAAGGGATTGCCTAAGAGTTATTTAAGGGGAAGAAGAGAGAGCCAGAACTCAAATAACTCAAAATGCCAGAACTCAAGTAACCAAAGTGAAGTAATAAATGTTTCAAAAGTCAGTGACATGAAAAGATTGGGAGGGGAAATATGGCTTGTATAAATTGTCCCCCACCAAGTAAATAACATTAGCGGAGAAAAAAAGGAGAAAAGAAAAGAAGGAGAAAAAATAAAATAAGGGATGCAGAAAGAGTAGGAAAGAGAAAAGAAACAGTATTTCCTTTTCCCAAACAAGAAGCAGACACGTGAGCAAAAACTAGGTGCCCTTCATCAATGAGAAGCATAATCACAACATATATCACTGTTTAACATGCAATACTTAAGCTATGGCATTCTATAATACACTGATTTTTTTCCTAGATTAAAAGAGCAGTATAATATCTTGTAGCCAAATTTAAGTTAGAAAAAAATTGGTTAGATTCTTTCCAATTAAAAAACCCAGAGTAAGATAGAAATTTTTCATTTTTAACTGCATATTAAGTAAATTCTAGCAAACACAAGTTATTATATCAAAATCTATATCATATTAACAGTTTTAACAGGTGGAAAACTGGTAAGCATCCTGAAGGAGTGGAAAGAAGGGTTTTAAGAAGCATTTCCAATGAGTAAGCAGAGACAGCTGAAAACGCACAGCAATCAGATTTCTTTTAATCTTTCCTGAAACTACTCTGCAGCATGATCTCAGGAGGTCCTTTAAGAGAGACTTGTGAGACAACACAAAACTACTGACAGTTCTGCACTATATCCTAATAATAAATCCAAGGCAACTTGCATACCTACACTACAATTTTTGTTATAAGCACTTTAAAGTAAATGATCTGGCACTGCTGCCAGAATCACTCTCCATCCTTCTCTTGCCCTGGTCATTTATTTCTACCATGCACTTTCTCCACTGCTTCTGCAGCTTTGCAGTGATCAGCATTGGGAAAGCTGATGTGAATCAAGAATAATCCAGAAGAAAGACCAACTTCAATCCAGAACAATTATCCAACCCTAATCAGTAAAATACTGATTTTGCCACAAGGCTCTCCCATAAGTACCCAAAGCGGTTCTGTAGATATGAACTTACCACAAGGTCCTGAGCAGTGTCTGAACACGTCTGTGAGTGTTTGATTCACTGTCAGCAACTGCTGCCAAACTCTCATCCACATAAGTCCGAATGGATCACAAAAGCAGATCAGTCATTTTACAGCCCAGTTGGAGCTTGCCTGCCTATCTACATTACATATGTATTCTGTGATTAAGACACAACTAACAATATGAAGACCCTGGATTTAAGTCACAAAGTTTGGCACATTTGTCCTTTTTCTTCAGTATAAAGAGAAAATTTAATAGTCACGTTCTTTGGCTTCATACGTGCAGAATTATGAAGACCAAACATGTGAAAAAGTAATAATAAAAAAAAGTTCTTCCTCCCAAGAAACATATATTTTCATTGAATTCTTACTGCAAGAGGTTTTGGCCCTCCTGGTATTAGTAAAGCCCAGCTGACATGCTAACAAAACAAACAATTTCCTTTATGTAATGACTGAATACACAAAAGGAAAGCATTCTTGATTCCAGAAGGTGCAAAGGTATTAACTCTGGTAGTACAGAAAATAAGTGTTCTGAACACTAAAAAGTTCATCCCATAACGTAGTGAGAGAAACTACAATTTACAAGAAATACTATTGAAAATACATCATGAGAATCAATTAGAAGCACATATAACCTGCCCATAGCTTTAAATCTGTGTATCATTAATCCATGCAAAACCTAGTATTTTCAGTGCAGATATAAAAGAAACAAGTACTACAATCCTGCACATTAAAACATTGATACAGCATATATAGCCAAACCTTTATACTCATGCAACAATAATTTTACAATAAATTACCACTAAAGACTAAAGATCTACCATATGAATTTACAAGTCTTAACACAAAGTACTGTAAGTCTCAGGAAGGGTTAAGAGTATTCAGTCTGGATCTTTTCACTGGAAAGGAATTAGAGCAGCCTCTGTTTGGAAGAAGTTTAATAGATACCAAACAAATGTGATTTGCCTGAAGTGATTCATCACCTCACCTTCATTGATGCATAGTCACCAATACTCAAGGAAATATCACCCAAAAAAGGTTTTAAAATAGCAAAATAGCCTTTGAAAACAATGTAGAAAAATTCACTTGGCAACTGAACCTCTTCTGCTACAAAACACTTATTCATAATAAACAAAAACTGAAGAAATGACCATACCATTAATTAAGTTCTTGTAAATGAGATGCTTTAAATTGGTTATCAGTCAATTTATTGGTAAAACACATTTTCCTAACTATAATACTACTGGCATCATGAACCACTGTTGCTTGTAACCACTTTTTTTTCCCCCCAGTTTGTGCTCCTGCATTATTATGCCAAGCACATAAGGGAGAGGAAATACAAATCTCCTCTCTACAAAAGAGGAAGAAGGAGAAAAAAAAAAAGCCCCAAACATGAAAACCCTACAAGTTTTGCAGCTATTCATCCTTTAATAAGGATTATTATTTACAGAAAGTCATTTAGCATTTATTGAGAATGCAAGGAAATACAAAATCCATGGATTTCAAACTTTAAACATTGCCAGTAAACTGGCACTCAAAAGAAAAAAGATTGCACTCATGTAAGCATTTTGACACAGACAGACGATGCATCTTCAGGAGACAAATTAAAGGGTGATACTCCATTGAACAGTTATGTGATAGGAGTACATTGTACTATACAAAGCACATAAATGCTACATAGAGCTCTCATTTTTTGAGTTCCTTATTAATTGCAAGATGTTATTCATAGGAGATGTGTAAGCAGCCCTAAATGTAGAGCCCTATCAGTGATTAAGCATCTTTAGGTCTGCAGCAAAAATTTTTTGCTTTTGTGGGATAATGGAAAAGCAGCTACGCACCTAAATCCAGCCTCAATTCCTACCCCTTTCTTCTCCAGTCTTGGGGTACAATTCCTCTACCTCCTTTGTGACAACTTAAATCAATATACAACTGTAAAGAGAACTTGTTGTGCAACCAAAACAGAAAACCCATCCTCCCAAAAAGATTGTTCTGACAGATCAGTGCCCCAACTTACCTTCAGTCATGTGCCCCTTACATCTAGGACCAAGGCTGTGTAGGTGAATGCAAACTATGCCTTTCATTGGCAGCCCAAAACTATATTTCATCATTAGAAATGCAGGTTTACATAGGTTTTTAAAGACTTATCTAAAACATTAATTTTGGGGGAGGCATGTATGTATAAAATAATTTTTTTTTTATCCACGGGAAAGCCATAGAAGTTGCTCTATAGTCTACACAAAATTTTTAGCTCTAAATAGACTGCTCTTTTGTTGTTTACTACTTAAACTTGTTGAAGCAGTAAAGATTTAAATCAGACTGAAACTGATGACTGATATCCTGGCCATTTGTCTCATATAAAAATCCATTTGTTTCTCCTGTACACTCCGGGAACAAATAACATTACCCCTTTTTTTTCAGGGACCCAGAAACCAAGAAAAAATTTCTGTTGCATTTGGCATATTTCAATCCCCATAGATCTATTCATACATGTACTTCCACCACCAGGTGTGAACCCTAGGAAAGTCTCATTCAGTCAGGGTACTGCTACAGCAGTGTTTTCCAGATAAAGCCAGTAGTGCATACATTCAGCTGAATGTAGATTTTGAAAAAAATGGAAGTTAAAAACAAAAAAAAAAACAAAACAAAACAAACCACCCCCCCAAAAAAAAAAAAAAAACAAGCTGTGATTAACTTTACACAGCTAGAGGCTGAGAGCACCACAGCCTTGTTTCATTTATGAAATAAATACTTTTATTATTTTAAATTGAAATTACCCCTTTAAGTTTATTTATGCATTTATTCTTCATACTCATACTCCAGCTTCCTCAGCAGCATACACACAGTTAAAACTCGATGCTTATTAGAATAGACTCCTGGTGGGAAGTGCTAAGAATTCACCCCACTGCCTACCAATCTATCCAGAAATCTGTTCTCACTCCTACTTCCTCCTGTCTGTTCTTTTCTGAAACAGCAGTAGGGGGGTTGGGAGTTTGCCTTTCCTCTACTGGATCACAGTTGTGTACATGAACTATACCAGACCATATGGCAATCTCTCTCAATTCGTAAGAGGCAAAACAAGCTTCCTACCAAGCCAATCTGAAGAGAAGCAGGTAAGAGCGAGAGCTTACAGATACCAGTGTCAACATGCCGTGTCCACGGGTCACAGAGACCAGTTACCACATCTTGACTACATCAGAAATATAGTGAACATGCATTTTCCTTTCATGAAGGAAAAGCATTAAAGCTTTAGTGAACACCAAATTGCAAAAATCCAGTAGGAAAACCACTCCAAGACACAGCACCTCAGGAGATACTCCACTACTTGTTCTCAGTGAAGAGCTGGTAAGATTCTCAAAAGGGCCCAACCTTTAGATCCATGAACCTGTGTTTAACTCTGGTAAAACCAGAATTATCTGATCAAATACACTGAAATAGGATCTTGCTCATGTTCTTTTCTGGGAAGTTAAAAATTATTTTTACAGAGATTTTATTTTCAATGTAATATATTAATAATTGCATTTCACAGCAGCTTTTAGCCCAGCAACCAAATTCTTGTGTAAAATAGTACACAATTTTGTCAACATTTTTATACTAGGTTTTAGGGTACACAAACTTACATAAGCATGCAAGAAATGACTTGACAGAAAATAGTTCCCTCAGCTGGAGCTACGTAATTTTTATTTTTTAGTTTAATTCAATTAGTAGAGTCATATCTGTATACCAACACAGGCATCTAATTTTCCTATTTAATTTTTCTGCTCACTGCTATGTTCTTAAATTCTTTATTACTACAGAGATAACTGAGAACAACAAGAAGCCACTCTACCAGAGGCAATAGGGAGCAAAACCAAAGCAGCAGAAGGCATTGCCTATTACTTGCCCTAAAGAAACATGAAAACCACCAGAGACAAACAACTATCAAGCAGCTGGAGATATAGCCAGGATCTGCCTATATTGAAATATTACTGCAATAAGGACCAAAACTAAACCAGTTTCCCTTTGCACCATTTCTTCATCAATATCCTAAACAACACAGAAATAGACACGTCACACAGCATAAGAATTGCATAATAGTCTGTCTTTAATTTATAGGTGTTAATGCACCTGTCACCAATGATCTATGACATTTGATACAATAATACCAAAAATGTTACTCCAAAGAACCATTCAGTCCTCATGTTAAGGTTAAATATTCATCCCTCTCAATTTAAGGGATTGTACATTTCACTCTGTCCACATTACATAAAAAAAAAGAAGTACATAAACAATTAAAGAAATAAGGAATTCTAACAAAATCTCTAAGCCCTAAACTAAGAAGAAGCCTGACCACATATGTATTTCCCTTTGAGTTAAAAAGTCATCCTCTACTGAAACACTGCTCTAGATATGACAGAAGTGTCACACTTCCAGAATACCAAAGAAAAATAATTTTCTTTTCATTGATAAGCAACTAGGAAAAGATGGCACTATTTTATTTTCTTGGTTCTGCTTTATGTCATAACTTCATGTTCAGATTAAACATCCAAAAGTGTTCAAATGTTAGTGTGAAAAAGTTGAAGGCTTATAACTTCCCCTCACTAAAACTTTATAATGAATACTGGCAAGAGAATGTCAAAGATGCCAGTAGCCTATCACATTTTCAACCTTCATAAGACGGATGTAAAAAATAAAAATCCAGACAACCCCAACAAAAAAATTACAATTCCCCCCCCAAAAACCCCACCTTTGACAGAAACTTAAAAATCTGTGTTTAACAGCAAAGAGTTTAAATACTAAATCTTAGAAGTCCTATAGGGCAACACAGATGTGAGAAATTTCATGGCACCTCTTTACAAATGAGATTCTCTAATTCACACAACAATAATTTGAGAAATTTGAGGTTCCGTTAGTATCATCATTATTTCTTAAGGGGTTTTCCCAGACAGATTATATGTCAAATAAATTTAACCCCAGAGATGTAACATGATCTTATAACAGTTTGACTAAATTACAAGTTCTAAAGTAGACAGCCATCAAAGCAAGGAGAACAGGCAATCATGAATTCAGGAAATGTACATTGCCCCATAGTCAGCTAATGGCAACTTTAATAGGATGTGATGGATTTTTCTCCACCAGGAGAAAATACTGCCTGCATTTTTGCTTCAACAACCCACGCCAGCTGACTAATGGAGTTATATTTTTGTCTCATATGAGGATGGTTACTTGCCCATCCTCTAGCAGTTGCAGAATGAAACATTAACAACAGCTGTGGGGTGAACAGAAAAGCTGCTCTATTTGGTAGCCAAGAACCAAAGTACAGGCCTTTCCTTTCAAACAGTGGAGCTCATTTTCTGTCACAGGGTGACGAAAAGACACAGCTCAGAACAAAGCCACTTTTAGGGCCTGAAGTAGCTAACTGAAGGTACTTTAAGGAGTAATAAATCTTCATGGGAAAAAAAAAAGATTCACAGAAATTAAAAATAGGGTACTAGGATAGATAAGAGCCCTTGGGAGCTTAGAAGTTGTTGCTGAAATGAAATATGGGTTGATCCAGACAGGTTTCTTAAAAAACCTCTTCTCAAATACTATTAAATATAACCCTTTAGCTTGGCATACTAACAATCCTAATCGTAACAGACCAATCCCAAAGAAACACTCCTGCCACGCTACTGAATAATCAGCATATGCCTGCAACTAGAAACATCTTTTTATGCAAACACTTGGGCTTCAGTCCTGCAAAAATTTAAATATATCACTCTGAGTAGACCTACAGATCTCTGTGGAAGTCTGTAGAGTTTATCACACACATAAAAGCTAACACATATTTATAAGTCTTGCAGGATAATTGCTTTTGGCAGAATATAAATAACATTGCTCTAATGTGTTTCAGCATCATGGTCTCCTGCTTTAAGAGCCAGACATTCTGGTGAAGCCTGTCATTCTTCATATAAAGAGTGGCAGCTGCATAGCCCACAGAGACATTTAAACTTCTCTTTGCATTTTCTTTAAAGTTTCAGAATAGTGTTCCGGCATTCTTTTAAAGTAGCAAGAAAGCTAACAAGTGAAGCTGATAAAAATTGCCTAAAAATGCTTTCTTACTAGTGCCATGGATACCACTGGTAGGACTGGAAGCAATTCTGAGACAAACTATCTATAGCTTCCAACACTGCCAAACAGGAGGACATCAATTAGTCTGTGGAGTTTACTAGGTATTTTTCCACCACCCAATGCACTGGGCAACAGGGCAATAATTCAATATGAGAAGCAGTCTTAATAAAGGACACTAATGTTCACTGTACTATATACTTCAATGAGAAAGCTTAAAAATCTGCTACAAGAAGAGCTTTCAAATTGAAAGACAGGCATCTGAAATAATTTTAGAAATTTAATGCCAGCAGTTTGTCTAAATGATTTTTAAATGCATACCTAAAACTAGGCCATAGATTTCTCTCCTTATCAGTCTTTTTTTTTTTTTTTTTCTTTCAACACTGTCATACTATCTCTATTGCATTTCATTTCAATTTCTAACAAGGACAGACAGGAGCAAAGAAAAGTAGCTTCAGTTACCATCAATGCCATTGAGAATTAAAAGAATGGTATATTGCACCTCCTGCAAGCCCCAGCTGGAACAGCAGACCTGTCTTGGCAAAAGATCCAGCTCCAATTAGGAGAAAGGAATTAATATATTTTGTAGACATAGGTGGCCCTTACAGCAGCTTTACATTTGTCCTTCCACGCTCCGGCCCTTATTTTCATTTGATAACTTCATCTCTCTAATACCACTTTGGAAAAAAGATTTTACAGCTGAGAAGTGTTGCATGCAACAAAACCAGCCCTGGTATAATTTAACTCTAGTCCAACAACACAAACAGCTATGAGGGGAAAAAAAGTAATTTAAAACACTCAGCAGCTCTCTCAAACCCACATGAATTCACATTTACAGTCAGTATTGCCTTGGCCCAAATAAGGAGTTAGAATTTCTTTGAATTCAATTGATTTCCATTAAGCATATTTTTTTGTGTGTGTACAAAAATGACAGACCTACAGTAAAGTGGAACACACAGGTAAATCTTGAAGTATATACCTAACTTTTAATCAATAAATCCTTTGTTTGTACCTCAATCGCATCTAGTGTACAACAGCATCTTAAAACAAAACCAAACCAAAACCACACAAAAAATCCAACAACAAAAACCCAACAAAAGAAACAAGTAACAAACCCACTCAGTTTCCAAGTATTAATGAATGAGCCTTTACTGAACGGAAAGACTGCCTGTGTCACTTTCCTTCAATCTCCTCCCTACTTCATGAGGTCCTTGTTCAAGGCCAAAACCCAAGAGCACCAGTACATCCCAATCCCTTTCTCTAACTGCTAAAACACCACCTTAACATCAGAAAGCAAGCAGTTGACACTGACATGACCATAAATTCAATGCATTTCCTAACAAAACCGAATTGCTAAGTTCTTCCTTAGAACATCATGCTTACTATTTTCCCTCATCACCTTATTCACGTGGTTCTTGTGAGACAAATGGTTTCAAGAAAAGAAATACCCATGCAGTACACAGATACTGAAATACTTCATTTAGATCAGACTAATTTCAAGTTCTACCATCAAGCATGAACAGTGAGTTATACCAAAAGATTACAACTGCATAAGCTGGCATGGCACTTTCAGTTCGCTTGAACTCCTAAATGCCTGAAAACAAAACACTACAATTAAGAACAGATTAACCACCCAAACCTTAATTTCTGATAAAGTCAAATGAAGCCCTACCAAACAACTACATAGTAAAGTTCCCCACCAAAGAAAGAAAGAAATCCAGAAAGAAATATATATTTCAGCTGAAAGCTCCTGATGAGGAAACAGATGCACATGGAATTTAACCAAGTTCCATAGCAAATGGAAAAGTCAGAGAAAGGATGTCAACAAGAATTTTTGCCAGATCCTTTATAGCAACTCTTATATTTTTATGTAAAGCATGACCATCTTCAGGTAACAGCACCATTAAGATGTTAAGATAATAAAATATAGTACTAGATTATTATTCACTTGCGAAGCTCTTGGAACACTGTCCAGATATTAATAGCATCTCTGAACATCTTCAATGTCTATTGAGTTTCTCAGACATTTTCAAAGGGACATTTCCAATCTCCCAGAAAGGAGATTGGAACCGTAGCTGACCCCTCTGTAGTCTTCAAACAGTTCTGAATCATCATCTGCCTTGTCACAACTTCCCCAAACCATTTCAAATCACAGATCTGTTTTACCATTAAAAAGCAAACAAGTGAGCATTTAAGTTCAGTAGATTTTAAATAAATCTACTCCCACTCTCTCTCATTAACTGATTTCAACTGTAAATTTGCTTTAGTTGCTTTAAGAGGGGACTATTAACTACATGGAGTCAAAGTTATTTTGTGTGTCAAAATGACAGCACCAGTACTCTTATATTTAGTGAAACTGGATTTGTCAGTGTTGATTAAACACAGTGCATTAATGGAATTCTCTTGTATTTCTATTTTAAATGGCTTGTGTACTTACACAACTGTAGTTTATTCTGAATTTCGCAGGCTAAGAGAAAGGGTCTGCAAAAAATCCCAACCCCCAAAAAAACCCCTCTCAAACCTATCCTGAAGAGTTAAGTATTTCAAATTAGTCTATCACAAGCCTTTTTAACAAACCCACTAGTAGCACATATCATGTATATCATTACAAATCTTCATACTGCTTGGGGGAGGGGGCATTTGCTTATATCTCTTAAAAACACCCATAGAATTATGAAGATCTGGGAGCAACTTTTTCTGTGTAGTTTTACAAAGGAGTAACAACTTCCAGACCCTTCAGAGCAACAGATAAATAATTTCGTGTATCTCAAGTAATATGATTAATACTGAATTCAACTTCCCTCCTGTGGATCTTGGATCTTCACTTGGTAGCAGCTGAGACTGGGCAACTACAGTACAAGGCTAGTATTGGAAAGAATAAAGCACACACACAACATTTTCCTATGTGAAGAAATGGTACATAATGGAGCTTGAGCGACTGAAGATTAATGAACCTAAGTTTTATCATTAGGAAAAAACAAACCTTAAAAAATGATAGACAGCAGGAATACATAAACCTCTCTACTTGTCCTGCCAGATCCAAGAGCAATTTCTGATCATACTGTCAGAAGTTAAAGGCATACAAAAAATACATGGCTATTTAAACTGGGAGAACTATCGATCTGAGCTTCTTTGTGATATACTGGAATATAGCATTTTTGCATTATAGCATGGAAGACCAAAAGATCTTCCTACTTTTTGACCAGCTTTGTTATTGACAAAGGACAAATTCCAAAGACAAACAGGAGTACATCCTGACAAAACTATTTGCTGAGTTAAAGTAAAAACGCATTGCAGAGGAAAGCAAGATTGGTCCTTTGGAGAACACCCTTTTCCAGTGCAAATAAAGCCAACAGAACTTATAGCCTACTGAAAACATGATACAACCAAATATTGTTTTGTTGCTGTTAATGATAAAAAGATTGGATAGTGTCTTTAATTTCAATTGTTAAAACTGAATTCCTCAGGAATCAAATATGTTGTTTTATTCTTTAGACAAAATAAAGGAAGCCAAGTAGAAACACTGAAAAAAAATCGCATCTCACCAAATACACCCTAGATCATGGATATTAATGCTGTGACTGGGAAATGACAGTTACGTTTTCTTCAGTGTAAAATACATAGGTATAAGTGAAGAAACAAAAAATGCAGAAAACAAGTAATTTCTACTGTAGGATACTACAATTTCTGCACTACCTGATCATAATTGCCTCTAAAACAAACTGTGAAGCAATCTCAGAAAAGCTGACCAAAATCACTCTTGCCCTTGAGAAGTGTCACTTGATCCTTCCTCCTTTGCCATGTGAAATACAATTAGGTGCTGTCTTGCAAACTTCTCTACTGAAATGATCTTTTCCTGAAGCACATGGCAGAGATTTGGATCATTATGCCTTATTTGAGATGCTAAGTTGATCCAAGCTCATGCTGAAAGAAGCCTGAGCATCTTAAAACTAACTAAAAGCTCTTACTTCATCCATTGAGCTTCAGTTGTAGGGCTCAAGCAGCATAGATTTGCCAAATAGTAGAAAAGCCAATCCTGTATCTGCCAAGAGCCGCTCAGGCCTAAAAAACCAGCTGAAATAACAGACTTGGTTAACTTATTTCCCGTTATTCCTCAAGTCTAATCCATGCATTTTGGTTGTGTTCAGAAAAGGAGCTATACATGTAACTGCAGTTCTACTTCAGGAAGATTTGTTTGCAAATATCAAAAAAGTTGAATTTTCTATAGCAGAGAAGTGACTCAACATTGATTTTCAACATTTCTGTAATATCTTTTTCTTTCACTGCTGAAAAGGGGATGAACTTGTAGCCTGTGGGAAGCATTCTCTCCTTCTACAACAAAGGAAACGCATGTTTTTATTTGGGTTATGTTTTTATTGTTCCAGAGTGGTAAAACACAAGCTTCTTGCTAGCATTGCTCAAGGGTAAAACCCCGGTATTAATACCTGTAAGGATGCTCAGTGGGCCAGTGAAACATCTCAAAGAGACACTAACCAGTGGCGTACTTTCCAGCAAAGCTTTTGAGGATCATCTGTATGAGAACGCTAATACAGAGAAATAATGGAAAAAAAATGCTTCCTAAAAATACTGAAAACAAAAGCAAACCTATGAGGATGGCTAGAGACCCACACACTTCAAAATCAACACATTCAAAACATGGAAAAGATACATCACTTTCAGCAGTAACAAAACTATCAAATGAAAAACAAACAAACAAAAAACCACAAAGAAACAAAACGAAGTAATTAATGCAAAAACCTACATTTTTTAAAATGTACAGCAGGGAAGGAAAGTAGGGAGAACCTGAAAAAGCTCCTCTAATTAGCCAACTAAACTTCTCAGTTTTCCCCTAGTTAACCACAACTTACTCAAGAAGAAGGAAAATAAAAGGCCCCCACAGGAAATTAAATGATACTAAAGTACAGCACTCTAAATTCATGTGTTGTTCTGGAATAGCTTCCTTGAATAGACCTGTTCTTCATCCAGAATTCAACTAACAGATGAAGAAGAGCTCATGTTTCCTACCTTGCTTCAGGGGAATGAATATGGACATGTTCTCCTTGTGCAGGATTAGCAGGCTGCCATAACTGAGAAATGAAAGCTGGGGAATTCATGCATTGTCAGCCCAGGCAGTTCAAAGAAAAAAAAAATTGGGTTTGTGTCAGTGACAAACACACCACATGTTTGCCCAAGCATCTCTTCTACACTATGCAGAACACCCTAAGTACATGATGGAAGATACTTTAAAGTATGTGACCAGGTAAGACTACTTCAACTTCTGAAACCATTACCAAGATGCCATCTTTGCCCCTCAGACAACCTGAAAACAGGGAAGCATGTAATCTCATAACAAGATTCCCTCAACCTGCCTGCAGCCAAGAGGCTGGGGTGCAGATATGGTCACAGACTCAGTTTTCTGTGCCCCAGGCAGATGCTTAACTGATTTCTGCAAATCCTCCATTACCTAACATGGGTTGTTAACATGCACGATTCTTGTGCATCACCATAGTAACAAAGCACGTACATTTTAAGGTGCATATGGGGGCTCTTCTAGAGGATGTGTCAAGTTGAATACACCAAAGACAATACAAGATATTTTAAGCTAGCCTCGTTCAGTACAAATACAGAAAGCAGGAAAATGCTGCGCTAGAGATCATCACAAGACTGCTCAAGCAGTGGTTACACATCCATTAAAAAGTTTTCTGGAGACTTAAAAAAGAAGAAGGTGAAGCAAGATTCTGTCAAGATGCTTACAAGTCTTAATGCATTAAAACAACCGTGTAATTAATAATGGCCTGGTTTTCACACTCTAACTTCTTTGGGAACCACAGAGCACAACACAGGAAAAGATTATATGAACACAGTTTACTTACAAGTTGCCCCACCCACCCTACCCCATCAGAAAAAGGAAAAGAAGATCCAGATAGAAAACATATTTGCCCATTAAGAAATGACAGGCAACTGGCATTTTCATATCAATGAGAACAGTAAGTACCTTGCTCTTACAGGCCTGAACTATGATGCTATTCCTATAGGATACATGAGTTACACAATAGGAAAATGGGGCTTAATGGCAACCCGTACATTAGGTGCCTCCACAGCAAATAAGCCCATACATTGTCAACAGTCTCATGGCACTCTGTGACTTGCCACAATGTGATGTGTGTCTAGTGGGCACCTCATAACAGATGCCATTACTGCCTTAAAAGAACCAAACCAAAATGAAATTCAACACAGAAAAGGTATTATTCCATCAAATAAATTTCTCAAAAAACTAGAGAGCTTCCAAACTGGGGGGAAAAAAATCCCAACTTTCAGATAAGGATTAAGAAAATCACATTAGCCGAAAGAATATAAGAAACAACATGCTACAAGTCTGGATGCAATTACAGCAATATAAACATCTGAAATACTCCCACAGTTGAAATCTGAAGATTAAAGACTAAAATAGGCTGAACTCAAGAAACAAATCCAACAAAAACCCCCTAACAAACGGGTCAGAATATTGCTTTACTTTTCAGTATTAGTATTTACAGAATTTTAACACTTACTAAGATGCAGTCTTCAATTACACCTGTGCATGATCAGAAGACACAATCCTCCTCTCTGGCACAGGAGGAGCAGTAAATGAGGCAAAGGGTTGAAAAAAAAGAAAATAGGCATTTCCTAATATGGAAGGCTCAAGAGCAGAACCCAGGCAATCTGATTACAATCCTGGATCTGTCTTATTACCAAAACCATCAAAATTCATACACCCTGGCCACATGGATTGTATTTGCATAAAAAAATCTCAGTTCTAAACCCCAAAAATTTTCAAGCATTTAATTTTATAACTTTCCATTCCCTTGGCATGGTCATTATGTACAATTGGTACCAGCAATCAATTTCTTCTTAAAAATCATCCAAAGCTAGAGACAACAATGCCAAAATTTGTTTGCATCATCAGTAGCACAGTCAAACATTAGTAGCACAGATCAGTATCATCGGAATCACAAGTGGAACTTGTAAGGAGATAGTTAACTACCCCCTGAAGCGGGCAGAAACATACCTATCTTAAGTCTACCTTACTACAAAACTTCCAAATTATTCTTGATCCTAAAGCAAGCAAAGACCAGTGATTATCAACAATAACTAATGCTTACAAACATATAGCTTTTTTACATAAGGTCATCTCCATATATAGATTAAAAACACCCTCAGGATTTCCCATTTTAAATGTACAGGTTTCAGCTCTAAATCCTGAATTAGCTTCTTTACACCTTTAAAAAAATGTATTCCTGTTCAAGGTTCAACATGTATCAGCCTCAATCACAGGGCTCATATTAAGGCATGCTGTACTAGGATCCAGAATAAGCACACCATGCACAGAAAGAAAGACCCAGGGCTCAGAATACTTTATCACATCTGAGAGGTTGAAAAGTTTCTAAGAAGCTACATAAAAATTCCTAAATCAGAGCAGGCGCTGTACTCACACCTTTCACTACCCTTACTTAATCCTTTCAAAAGGCTAAGGAGAGATAAATCACTTCTGCCCTCAAGGTTTATACCACTTCACCAAAACAGTTCTGAAGGAATAGAAACGCCTGGCAGGAATCCTCACTGACAGCTATATCTTACCAGTTCTGGGGAACTGGATGTTTTTCAGGGAAGACAGACTCAGTAACAATTTTTAATAAAATTAACACTAGATTTCAGTAATTACTTGTTTCATTAATGAAATTCTTGATGCTTCTTGTTGGTACGCTTCTTTGTTGACAGCATTTGACTTAAAACTGAAACAAATTGGTTTCATTTTTGCTTGACAAACTTCAGTTTAGTGTCCAACTAGCCAGCAGGACTCAAAGAAAAAGGATGATGGTCAACAGTTGTCAGATCATCTTGGGGAAGCCCTATTTATTTACCACTGTTTTTGTGAACTTTAAAAAAAAAAAAACAAACTCAAAAACCCCCAACTCTTCCATAGACTTTAATGACACCTGCTCTCACAAACCTTTCCAGTCAAAAACAGGCTCACAAACCCATTCATGCCAAGAATCTGGGTCACAGAATTTCTTCTGAAGTTCTGAATAGGTGAGTGTTAAACTTGCTATAACAGAATCAGATTTCCTTACCTAATTAAAACATCATGAATAACAGTAGTCAAGACACAGGAGTGTATACACCGGGGGGGGGGGGCAGGAGAGAAGAAGAAATAGATGCTCTAACACCTAATTTTTAAGATGGTTTAGATGTTTCAATGGTACACATTTTGTGAATTATTGCATAGTGTGCACATGAAAAATATTTCCTTCTGAATGGAAGCTTGGTATCTGCAGTAGTGCAGAATTGAACACTCTCAGAGAAC
Organism: Lanius collurio; assembly: GCA_020086605.1. Lineage (NCBI taxonomy): Eukaryota > Metazoa > Chordata > Aves > Passeriformes > Laniidae > Lanius > Lanius collurio. The sequence continues at coordinate 26,118,193 of JACBWW010000004.1, read as the reverse complement.
ACAGTAATTGATGAAGTTTCTATGGCCTATTTTCCCTGTTTGAATTATTTACTGTCATATGACAGTGAGCTCATACAGAAAAAAAATGTTTGTGAGTGATCTCCTTCCACAGATAGATTAATTTACTGTCATTATATTGGGAGAAAAATTAATAATAGTAATAATAATAATAATAATAGTAACAACAATAATAATAATAGTAGCATCATCATCTGTTTTCCCCACCTTAATTGGAGCATTGGGAGTTACGGCCTGTGTATAGCAAGTGAATTGTTATTTAATCAGAACCACATTTACAAACAAATTCTAGCACTCAGAGCACTTAAATGCAAATTTTTTTGTCCCTTAGCATGTCTAAAGACTTGTCAGTTGCTTGGGTTTTTTTCTTTTTCTTGTTCATATGTAGAAGAAAATTATAATAAAGCAATGGATATAGACAAATTAATATATATTTTTAAACAAATTGATATTGCAGATATCAGCATGAACATTACTATAAAGATAAGCATTAAAAGACTAAAAAACAGATTCACTTAAAATGTCTGCTTACTTTATATAAGTGAGTGCTGTTCAATACCACCATAGTCTTATAGATTGACTCCTATCGCATTTTTCAGGTGGGAGAGGTACTGTGCTTATGTTAGTATGATATACCATACATATTTTACCATATACAAAATGTTACCACTTTATAACAATAAAAACCACAGGGAACAATGCCAGCCAACAGATTTTACTAGAGCACAGTCTAAGCATTAACCAAAAAAAAAAAAAACACCAAAAAACCCACCTTCATTTATGGAGTACAAAAAAAGCAAACACAACAGAAGTATGTGCTGCTATTGTCTTAAGTCTAGAAATATATGCCAATAAACAAAGAGCATTCAGTCCACTTCCATCAAAAAATAAGCATTGCTGAAGATGGGAGACATACCTAACAAAGTATTAGAAAGTATAAAAAAATTGCTGCAAATGTGTTTACATCTTATTGAATTTAATTTGGAAACTGTGTAGCACATCAGTTGCCAATAATTAAACAGATACTTAACAGAACGTGCTTTCAGAAAGACGTATGGGTATTTTCAAGGGAGAAGAGAGGAACAAATTTTGTATCTTCGGGGACCATTAAATTTCTGTTTGCAATCAGTTCCAGACATTCAATAACTGTGCAAACTGTGCTAGTTAAAATTTACTTGCTTAAGTGTTGTTGCACACTAGAACAGAAAGGAAAAAGAGATTTCCTTCTTAAATAGGCATAAAGAAATTGGGATCCTGAAAAATATGGCAACTTCTGACATCTTTCAAATTCCTTTAAGTAAACTGCAACATATTCTGAGGAAGAAGTATAGAAGGGAGAAAACAAACATTTAAACATTTGGACGACAGTATTTAAGCCATATACTGTATGTCCTCTTTTTGAATCAAGAGAGTAACAACCAAAAAAGACAAAATTATTTCATTTGTCTCCTTTTTAAACTTGTATCAATACTCTGAAAAGTATTTTTTTATTTCTGGTATTTGTCATAATCCCATCAAGTCACCACCTATACACACAGTTTCTCCAGATATACATAAGAATGGGTAAATAACAAACAAAACTGCCTGCGTTTACCCCCAAATGCATCAGGGCTGCCCTCAGGTTTAATCCTGTGGCTTCTGATCCTGTCAGGATATATTTTTTCCAAGAAATATCTTTACTTTTAAACGTCACACTGATGTCCTCACTGTCACTTTAAGGCATCAAGAGCATTACATTTTAAATGAACAAACAAGGGAAACACTCGGCATTCTTGAATTAAAATATTATTGCTGGCTCCAGTTATGCTGAAACACCCAAAAGCATTTTTCTGCAATATCACAGTAATCAAGGACTGTTGCTAGGGTGAACCTTTTTTTAAAAGAAAAAAGTAAAAATAACCACTCCCCCCCCCAAGTGACTCTCAGATTATGTAACATGCAAATTCAGTTTCACCTTCAAAATAGTGTCACACAATATAAAACCAAACAGACTGCAAGAATCCGTTCATAAGAAAAAGCCTCCCAAGGACTCTTATGAGGAACCATGTCCGCAAATGAAAATACATCAGAATTGCAATGATTTAATATGATCTATTGGGCTAGAAGATCCTTTACTTAAAAAAAAACCCCAAAACTTATATTTACAAATTCTTTCATTAAGGGATGAAGAATTTCAGTTCTATATATGCCCTAAACAGTAGAAAGAAAATTAGCCTGCTGAAAAGTGTTAAAATCCTCCCAGAACTAATAAGCCCAAACTAATTGGCATTACTTTCTGTGATACAATTTCACATTCATCTTTCAGTATCTGGGCCTATAAGACAAATTCAGTACAATTCTGAAGCACAAATGAAGTACAAACAGTACTTTCATATATACTGAAAGAAGACATGAATATATACCTTATTTGAAAATTTAGTTCACCTTTACTTTTTCAAATCAACACCTGATGTTTATAGCATCATAACCTAAGGCTCTTAAGCACACAGCATTAGAATATGCTGTGTTTAATTTACAATCTATTTAATTAAATTATCTAGGAAAATGAGTATATGTATGTGGTAAAACAATCAGCATGTGACAGTGTGAACCTGTAAAAATACAATATATAAAAGCAACTCTGAATACAATTCAAGAGCAGTAGCATTCCCTGAAATAAAAAGCGGCCACCTGCAATACAGAGGAAAGTAAACAAGCCAGTAAAGCAGTGCTCCTACTTTTCGATTGCAGCAACTCAGACTCCATCTTAAGCCTGTCATCATTCATCTCTACTGAATGAGGACTACACAGCACACCAACTATTCTGTTTTACCTGACAATGAAATTCAGTTGCATTTCTAGATAGCAATAAAAACCTGCCACCAAAACAGGAATTTGGTAGAGTGCTCACTGACATGTCTCTTTTAACATTATGTTAAGTTGCATGAGTAGCAAATTGATCCGTGAGTCCACAAATCCTACAAATTCCTTCATTTAAAAACTGATAGTTTTTGTGAATATGTTGTGTTGATGCTGACCACCCTGACTGCAAAACATCACTGAGGGAGAAAAAGAATAAAATTATCTGGAGATATAGAAATACTTTCATTTAACTAACCTAACCGACAAATACAATAACATCATTCCAACAGCAATGTAAAAATCACCAATGAAGACTCATCTGTAGTAATCAGAATTTTATAAGGCTGCCTTCCATATGTTCACGATCAAGAAGAAATCTAGTAGTCCTTAATGTAGCTTCTTAATTAATCTTTCCCACCAACACTGAGAATTTATTATTAACTGAGGTCAAACTCTAGACACCACAAATATTTATATCTTACTCTGTAAAATGAAGTTTTATAAATAAAGACTAAGGCTCAATTACCAGAATATTCCTGGTAGCCACAATGACACAAGATGCATTGCAAAGTACCCGTATTCACTCTTATATGCCGAAAGGTCTGTTAATGTACTCAAGGCCATTGATGTCATCAATTCTACTGATAAAATTAAGCATGGTGAACTTTAAATATATGATGAATTTCAATTTGTACATCTGTCCTATTTTCACAAACTGCGTTTATCTGGCATTTCAATCATATATCCCAACCATTTAAAGTGGCACACTTGTGCTATGTGCAAAAGCAACCAGAGAGAAGTGATGACTCTGGCCACACCGAAAATGCTGTCAAAAAAAGCAAAGCAACTGAGAAATATTTTTCTAATTTTTCTTCTGATATTTTAATAACTGAAGCAAAAAAAAACCCAAACAAAAAACAACAAAGAAGCACAAAAAACCCAATCTATTCTTTAAGAAAAAGCATTTGTTTATAGTGCTTTGTAAAGGTATATAAGAACACATTTAGTTCTATGGCACCACTGAACAAACTCAAAGCAAATACTGTATATGAGCTTTCCTTTCTTGTATTAAGTAAAGATTAGTAATATTTCAGATATTCTCCTAGGCTGCACTAACAACAAGCCTCCTCCACTCCATGAATGTATAATTAAGGATCACCTCAGTGTAATTTGCTAAGATAATGAAAAAGTGTACTCATGAGCAATGAACATCACAATTTTAACACTGGCAACCACAAAACAGTTACATCACAAATACATTGACTGCTCTAGGGATCCTTCATCAGTAAATTTCACCACGGGGTTTTTCAATTTTCAGTATATTTAAAATCAAAGGTAATATATTAACCTCTAAACAATTTATGCCATATTAAAAACATTTCTGGTATTCTGATATTTCAGAATAGGCATAGGTTAAGGAGAAACTATGATTGCTAATCTGCTGTAAAATTCTCAAAGTAAACAGACAAAAATGAACCGCAATGTTGATTTCTATCAATTTAGTTGTCTTCACTGTCACCTGTATTTTATAACAGGCAACATTTTCAGATGCCTCATTAGGTATGACTGACTTCCTTCTGCACCATGTTGATCTCTTGCAGATGTAAGGCTGTGCAATAAAATATAAATTACTCCAAATGGATTAAAACACTGTCTTGAAAATGCATTCATAATAGTGAGTTTGATTTTTAGCATTCTATTTTCGAAACAGTATTCCTGGAGGAGAAAATATTTCAATGTTTTCTGAATAAAACTCTTCCTTGCTTAAATGTAAGATGGTACAGTGAGAAGGTCCTTCTGAATTAATGCTCCTTTATAGGAAAAAGACAAACATAAACCGTAAAAATAAGCCTTTCTCGTCCCTCCACATCCCCCTTTACAGCGACTTCCCACGCTCGCAGCCATAAGCCCTCTTTTTGCTGCCCTCTCCGATAAACCTGCCGGCCTGGCTGCCTCTCCCTTCCCATGCAGGTCTGATCTGCGAGGCTGCTGAATGCAGACACTGTACTGCACTGTGAATGGACAGCCAGGTATTTTATGAATGGAGCTGATCACGTGCTCCCAGCACCTCCCCGAGCTGATATTTCCCACATAACTGTGTCAACAAGCAGGGAACAGCACATATTAATACAGCAGGTCCTGGAGACCTTCCGCCGCCGGCCACGGGCCGCAGGCCGGCCCTCGGCCCGAGAGCAGCCGCTCCGGGTGCTCCGCAGGGCAGGTTCCGCCGCAGGTCAGCGGTGGTGACAGCAATTCTTTTTCCGTAATTTTTTTTTTTTTTTTTATGAATGGAGATTGTGGTATGCAAATGAGAGCGATTCACAAAAAAAGGAAACATGGCGGCGGCGGCCCCGGCTCCCGGCCCCACGGGCGCCGCGGCGGCTCCCCCCGGCCCGGCTCCCCCGAGCTCGCACGGAGCCGCGGGCGGCAGCGCCCGAGCCCCGCGTCCCGCTGGGCTCCGCTCCTCGCAGGGCCCGGCCCGCGCCGCTCCCCGGGGACCCGAACGCCGCGTTTGGGGAGCGCACGGGAAGGTGCGCAGGCTTTGCTCGGAAGACGGCAGTGAAATGGGAAATCCATCCTTCCTGCCGGAGGAGCCCCGTCCGCACCCTGCCTTGTCAGCTCGGCTGCTCCCCGGCCGCTCACCGCTACCTACAGATACAATGGGCGCAGTGCTCCCTCCCCACCGCCATGGCCGCGGCCGTCACGGCATCATTCATAAAATCAGCCCGAGCAAACACCGACATCGCAAACCGTACCGCTACAGCTCGGAGACCGCAGCAATCAACTTTAAACTTCCAGATCACAAGAAAAGTTTCAAGATACTTTATATTCCTTTTTCAACGCCATAAAGAACTCGGATGTTTTCTGACAAATATTTATCGCTTCCGACCCAAATGTATTTCAAAGACATGCAGGAGAATACAGCCGCACACATACACAATCTCCTCTGGATTTCCTCCAAACCAGTCGCAGTAAAAATATTAAGAGATCCTTGAACTATCCCTTTCCTCTCTCTGGAGTGGGGAGGGGGAAGGGAAGGGGGAAAAAGTCTCAAGTGCTCATTAAAAGAAACAAAAAGAAAAAGGGGGAAAAAAGGGCTTTAGGGTAGGTTTAAGCTGTATTTACACTGACTGACTCATCCAATTAAAATTCAGGAGCAGTTTCCTGCAGGATGAAGCTCCCACACACTACTTTCCATGTGAAATATCTACAAGTAATAGGATATTATCAGAGGTAGTACGTGCTGATACCTCTCTGGGCATTTCAGACCCATCCTCCCCCTCCAAGACACCATCGTTACCTGCACCGTTTTCTACCGGGCTCTAACTAAACCAAGCTTTTCTGGCCGGCGACTCGTAGCCCTTCCAAACCAAGCTCCTTCACAAAGAGGGAGCTTCTGGGCTTCCATGTATGCGAGCAGAAATGCGCAGTCCGCGCAGGGGGAGGACAGCACACGTACGTGAGCGGGCAAAGGCCCCGCGGGGCGCGGAGCCGAAGGGACGCGTCGAGCCCCATCCCCATTCCGATCCCGGAGCGGAGGAGAGGGGGAGCACCGCCACTTACTCGTTAGAAGTCGCCGTCTCTTCGCTCATTTTCTCCTCACCACGATCCGACAGGCACACGGAGCAGCACCGACGCAGCCAGGGCGCAGCCAGAACTCACCAGAAACTTCACCATTGTTAACCCCCCCGGTCTGCCGCCCCCAGCCAGGGCACGGGCGGTGCGGTGAGTGAGGGAGCGGTGGGGGGAAAGGGGGAGGAGAGCGGTCTTTATCCTGGAAACCTGAAATCCTGTTGTCCGGCGGTGCAGCGTATTTCCCCTGTCTTTGGAGATGATGATGATGATGGTGGTGGTAAAGGTAGTGGTGCAAACAGAAGCAACAACCACGGATCTTCTGCTCTTGAGCTGCTCCCAGTTAAAGGGGGACAGAGTTGTGGAGACAAGGGAGGGCTCCCCGCCGCAAAAAGCTGCACCGCACCGTCCTCCCGCTGCAGCTCATCTCCCGCTGCAGCCGCCTTCGCTGCTGCCCTCCTCCTCCTCCTTCTCCTCCTCCTCCTCCTGCTGCTGCTGCTCGGCCGCCTCCCTCCCTGCCCGCCCGCCTCCCGCGCACAGCCGGGGCAGGCGGCGGCAGAAATTCCTCCAGACACCGGAGCCGCCACAGGCCGGGGCAGACGGGGAGGGAAGGGGAAAAGGGGGGCAGAGAGGCTCGGCGAGGATCTCCCACCCCCTCCAAAGCGACGCCGAGCACTGCGGAGGGAGGACGCGCCGGCCCCAAGGAGAAGGCTGGCGACGGGGGGAGGGAGGCGTTTTAAACCAGCCTGGGGGTGGGAAGGGGGGGGACGGCGGAGAGCGAGGATGCGTCACGGCTGTTTGTGTGAGGAGAGGCGCGGGGAGGGAGGGGGAGCGGGAGCGGAGCTGCCAGGGCGAGAGAGGAGCCCTCGGTTGCAGGACGAGGGGGAGAGGAGAGAGAAAGCCCGCGGGGAAGTTCAGCGGCCGCGTTTCCTCCCCGGCAGCAACCCCATTAGCGGCCGCTGCCACCGCCTCGGCTCCTCGCGGCCGCCCCCGCCTCCTCCTCACAGGAAAACTGGGCGGAAGCTTTGACTTCAGGCTCCTTCCGCCGCCACAGCTTGATCCAAAATAACCACGGGGGAAAAGGAGGCGGGAGAGGAGGGAAGAGCGAGGGCAGGAAAGTAATCCCCTTGACCCGCGCCCGCCACCGGACGGGCTCGCGCCACCGCCCTCCCAGCGGCGCCCGGCGCTGCCCGACGCTCGAGTTTCCTGAAAGTAGTTCCCTCCCCCTGGCGCTGCCTCACGCGCTTCCCGGGGAGCCGCCGCCGCACACGCACGCACGGCGCCGCGGAGGGATATGCGGGCTGCCCGCGGCCGCGCTCCTTCCTGCTCCGAAGGCGCGGGGCCGCCGCTCCCGCGCCCCACCGGCCCCGGCGCGCCGGGCGTTCCTGCTCGGAGCGGGGCCGCGCAGACCCCCGGGGCCGCCGCTGCGGGCCGTGGAGGGCGTCCTGGGAGAGGAGGGAGGAAATGGTCCGCCAGTGGCGAAGGGCCCAGCTCGCTCGCCTGCAGCGGCTGGGGGCTCGGGGCGGGCGCGACTGAGCGCCGGAGTCTCCGCCTGCGGGCTGGCCTCTCACGCTTTGCTACTTTTTTTAATCCGAAGAGAACGTAGTCGCGAAAGCGCGGCTGTCTTTGGTGAGGCGGGACCCCCTGCCCCATACCTGCTACGGGCGGCTGCTCCCGGAGCGCCCGCCCTCAGCCCCCGGGTCCCGCCGGAACGCGGCGTGGAGCGGCTGCACTGGCGAGCCGAGCGGAGCGGGCACGGCGGTCCGGGCTGCGCCGCTTCGAGCGGTGCCCTGTGAGGCTGCACCAGTGTGCTCTCCGGAGACGACGAAAAGCGGAGCCCTTTTTGTAATTATTTCCGTAACTCCCTAATTGCGGTTCTAGGGGGGTGACGGCACCGGGAGGGTGTGTGTAAACTCGATTTGTCTGCTTTTCTAAATGCACACTGAAATGGAAGCATTTGTAGCTGATTTAGGTAAAGCAGTGAAAACAAGAAGCAGAGCAACGAAATCCCTTTTCAGGAACTTAGATGGTGAATGTGCTGCTTGATACGACGAAGAAGTGGAGCAGAGCTGCAAACCCGGAGGACTCAAAAATCATGAGTCAGACCATCAAGTAAATTAGGTTATAATAAAAGATTATACTGTGGTTTTGTATGTAGGTTAGCTTTTTATTTCTTCTTTCTTAATCTTTGTATGCATGCTTGCCAACTGATATATGTTATTGTCCTAACTTCATGGAGAACACAAAACATAGTGGTGCTGCTGTAAGGCATCACTTTCCCAACGCACATCCCAATATATATCCCAGGCTTCCTGTGTTCTTCCTCACTTTTTCACAGCTGCTCTCTGAGAAGCTTCTCTGTCAATTATAATCCCATTTCATTTTTTTTTTCCTGTAACTGTGAGATTTCTTTTTTCCCCAGCTCTGGTGGTACCATAGGAGTGGCAATGAGCCAGTTTGAAAAGGTGGGGCAAGCTCCCCTGGCAATAATAGTGTGTCTGATTCCCATGCTACTGTGGATTAACTTTTTCCCAAGGAAGGGGAGAGACAGGAACATAGGAAATCAGGAGAAGGAGTTTTCACCATTTCAAGTTAATCTGGAGTGCCTCACATCACTGAAGGCCAGACTATAAACTTGCATCATCTGCTTGAGTGCACAGAAGCAGAGCAGTATTGCATTTGTGAAGGGTATTTGTTGAGAAAATTGTCCCTTTTCACTAAGCACATACAGTTTTTGTCAGATTTTTATTTTGTGGAGTGGTTACTTCGAGCATTTTAAACAAAATCTATTTTTGTCTTACCTAGAAGGCAAGGAAAGACATGTTCCATTTCTAGATAGTTTATGTTGCAACATTCCTATGGATCAAAATTCCATGTTTCTATAAAAGGGCTCTACCATGAACTTAATGGTACAATTACAGTAAACTGCTATCATGCTTTCTCTGATAAAGACACTAACATGTTACAAGCAGCATGCATCTCAAACTTGCAGTATTAAAGTTTGCTTCTTAATCTAGGAGGCTTGGGGGGAAAATTTCCAATTGTTTATTAATTTTTTTTTTCAGAAGAGTTTATTCAAAAACGAAGTAGTTATTCATGGCACAACCTCATCCAGATACTAAAAAATTCATTTCAAACCCAATTTTGTATAATTTTACAATTCACATGAAAAGTGTTTAAAACTCAGCTGTGGGCACAATATAATATCCTACTTAGTGATAAGAATCCTTTCAGAGAACTTCCTGTCTTGTGACTGGCAGATAATGTGACTTCCTGCTAATTTATTTCTCATTTTCTTTTGGCTTTAAAGTTGAATTATTTAACATTCTGTAAGTTGTTATTTTGATTAAGATAAGTCAATTAACATGATTCTGTACAAGAATGCTCAAGAACAGTTTGTCAGATGGTGGTATAGCTCTATTCACTGCACCTGAAGAATAAGAGACACAATGCTGACAAGAAAGATCATTATTCTAGGTGTGTGGTTTTATTCTAATTCCTTAAATATATTTAATGTGAAAATTATTTTCATGGTGGCAATTCAATAAAAGGAACTGGTTTTTAATATACCACAAATAATTTCAAATATTTTCTGTCTCCTTAAGTTTTTCACAAGCATTTTTATTAAGAACAAAATGTGTATTCAGTTGTCAACTGAAAAATGTGAGACTCATCCTGGGCTTCTATTTTTCTGTGCGGAGGTAGTAAGGGGAGAAGGACCCACTGCTTCTTCTCCTGTGGTAGGCCCTGTGAGTTCTGCAAGCAATCTCATGCTGCAGTAGGTGAAACAGAGGTCTTGCAAGCAGTTTCTCTCCCTTTATCTGAATATCCTAAAGAGGACAGAAAATCTGCACTCATTTGTGTCTCAGTTCTGAAATCCTGTTTGTTTGTGTTCCTCTGCCCAGATTATACAGGTCAAAGAACACAGTCCTGGGGTGTTGGTGTTATTTTGCTGAGCAGCAGTTGGTTTCAGGGCTTTCCAGGTTAGATTCTTTTGAGCAGAATTAAGTGAACAGGTGTTTTCAATGCAAATAGTTTATTTCAGTAGTACATGTGAGCCCTGCCCGTGCAAAAAAGGCAGAAGAAATTTAGGCATGTGACACCATTCAGAAACCTCAGACAAATTACTACTTTGTGTCCCAACCACCACATGTTTTGGGGCCTTGTCTTTCTTTGTATGTTCGGTGCCTCTTGGCTTTCTGTTGTTAGAATCTGCACAGCTTAAGTGTCCTGAGTTGAAATCTGGCCCCCTTCTCTATGACGTGGAAAAGTTACCTCTAAAAAGGAAAGTTTCTGTTACTCTTCCCTAGAGCTGCTGAAATGTACTCACTTTTTGTTGTGGGTACAGGGATGACTCCTTAGCCAGAGACAAAATATTCTCAGTGTGGAACAGGGTAAATGAGGTTAAAAATCGTTATTTTTCACATTGCATTTGATGATTTCCTGTATAAAATGTCTCTTTAGTTGCACTTTACAAAAACTAATTTATATGTCAATGCCGTTGCTCTGCTGTAACATTTTAAAAGCTGTGGAACTTTTGAAATGAGAAGTGGGGAGGAAACCCACGACTGCTAAAGCAAAATGAAGGTAATGTATGTTATTAGGAAGCCATATAACATACAAGAAAAAATCTCTGTAAGAGAGCTGACCCTGGCTGGACACTGGGCACCCACATGAGCTTCCTCATCATTCCCCTCTGCAACTGGACTGAGGAGAGGAAATATAATGAAAGGTTTGTGGATTGAGATAAGGTCCAGGAGAGATCACTCACCAAATACATCACAGGCAAAACATGTACAAGGATGTACAAAACATAGACATTTGGCCCAGTCTTCTTATTTACCATCCCTTGAAGTGGTTCCACATGTCTGTGACACCTCTGATGAAAGTGGTGGTCGGGAGTGGTCATGGAGTATAGAAGGACTCTCAGTCTGTGGCAGAAGAATTATATATAGATGTATAATGGAGGTTAGGTTGCATAATTCTGATCTACATGGCATTCACATCTTAAAATCCATAATAGGATCAGTGGAAGTTAAGTAATGCAATCCAGATTAGTCAGTCATTGCAGAATTTAAGTGACCAATTCATGGCTCTAAGTCCTAAATATGAAAGTTTTGAACTCTGCCTCCACAAAACACAATGATGCCTATGTTTGTATCCAGATGCTAATGATAATTTTACAAAAAATGAAGGTCAGATGGATGTTCTGCCATTTTGAGGAAAATTATTAGAGGTCATTTGGGAATTTTTTCTGCAGTAGCTTACCTCACAATCCTAATGTGAGTTAAAACACTGGGTGGTCATTATACACATCTTAATAAGGATTTAGCTAAACTGAGCTGATTAAATCTATATTAGTATATCAGCAAAGTCAGATTTTGTTAAGTTCTAATCAGGAATCCTGTTATTGCATATGGGATAAAAAAGCTGTATGTTTTACTTGATGCTTGTTTTCCAGCAAGATACAAAACTATGTTAGAGTCAAATCCTTATAAATTCTATTGGTTTTGAGATGGATCTAACTCATCAGAATATCAAAGTTTCATAAATTATTCCAGTTAATGATTTGCAATAACCTACAACTATCTGGGTGGAAATTACTGCTATGTGTTGGAAAGATAGAGACCCAGGTAGGAGGATGGGGAACGCAGCTTGTGATGTTGATGTGGCAGATGTGGTTGATGTGCATAGCAATTGCAGTGGTGATCTGTGGTATCAGTTGTTCAGGAATTTTGTTCTATCCTTTTTGAGCATACTCACAGGATGCTTTGGGATTAGTATATGTTTGATTTTGGTGATACCTTACATGCTTTAAGGTAAGGCCAGTTAAGGCAGCATTGCTACTGAAGCAATCAACCTCACCTTCCTCCTACTCTGTTCCCTTCCCTATCTGGCACCTTAGGTGGCCCATATATCTGTGTATTGAGCAATGAACTTCACTGAGATATTCACCTAGATTAAAATTAGCTTGGGAAAAACACCCTGATTAGTGTTTCAGTATTGCCAGTTAAACATGAAACTGGATAAACACTCATGCTCGCCCAAGAACGGATAACATGGAGTGGGGAGCAAGAAGATGGTGACAGTGCAAAACTGCTTTTTATGGAGGCAGTGGTGAGTTGTGGCAGCCTAAAGTGTGGCTTGCTACAAAATTTGGGTAAATCCAAGGAAGAAAACAGACTATCTAAGTACACCAAAAAAGGCTGCAATCTCATTTGTTCACAAATGATTATGCTAAGAAGTAAATATTCTGTGAAGAACATGCAAAAATCTTATTTAGAATTTTGTTCTTAATTTAATATAAGCTTTCATATGTTTGGTTTGGTGGTTTTGTTGTTTTTTGGTTTGGTTTTTTTTTTTGGTGGTTTTTTTTTAGCACTTCTCAGGATTCTCCAAAGGGAAAACCCCAAATATATTTGGAAATTACAAGTTACAGTGGTACCTGCTGGCCAGCAACTGGGGACAGATTCATTGCAGTCATTTCAGCCCATATAAAATAGGAACAGGAGACACATTTCTGTACCATATGCAGAAATGCTCTGTCTAGGGGAAACTGTGGCCTAATACGCTGAACACAGAATGACCCATCAGCAGTCCTGGTTCTCCTCCCAGCCCTGCCACCGCTGTTTTGTGCAGTCTTTGGCAATTCATTTAAAAAACTTGCAGGGTGTGTATGGTGTTGGAACAAGAGCTTGCAATGGAGTTGAAGAGATTTCAGCTGAGATGCTGTGGTCAGTTTTATGCAGACTTTTAATTCATTTCAGGGCACGGATGGGTAAGTTTTGACTTACCATTGCAGGGAGTTAAAGCAGACCTGTTTCTTTTGCAGTAAAATGAACAAGGAGCATTTACATAACTGTTTAATATGTTCAGTCATGAGGAAGTAAGTTCCTACATCACTTGACTTCCATGGGAGGATAATTCTTATTCCACCCTGATTTCTCTCACTTCTAGAAATGAGAATGGAAATATCCGCTCTATTTTTAAGGGTCCCTTAGATATGCAAACAGATACATAACTTTCTCAAGCTTTTCTGGTCCAATAGAAGCAGAAAGAGATCAGGAATGGATAAGCAAGGTCTGAATGGAGTGTTAACTCAAGTGCAAGTGAATGTCTTTGCTTTAGAAATTAGACTGCGCAGTAACGGAATAGGAAAGAGGGAGCTTGCCTTGCACCACTTCAGGTGCCCAGTTATTCCAATATCTTCTTCCACCACGCTTATTTTTGCCATTTCATCAAAATAACTTAGTTTAAAAGAATGTTAAACCCAGAGACTTTCTGCACTGTACTTGTTTATTTTCCTACAAATGGTCTTGTGGCTGCAAACCAATATGGCGACTAGTCTGTGTGTGCCATTATTTCTAGGAGGCATACAGAGTTGTGGTAAATTAACTAATGGTATGATTGTACCGTCAAAAAAATCCAGTTTAATCATTATACATGCATGCTGCCTCTTGGAGAAAAGCATTAACTTGAAGAAGGATAATAAAAATCTAAAACACCAATATAAACTTATTTAAAAATCAAGCATCCAGTGTAGATGTTTTTTTTGGTACTTATACTGCATGTTTCCATTCTTACTTCTTTACTATGGAGCAAGTTCATCCATTTATTTTAGAAAAAACTCTGTATTTTGTCTAGAGTAGTGGAGATTATGAATATTATTTTAGAATTGTAGTCTGCTTCAGATCTGGGCTATTTTTAATTCCATTTGCCTAAGAGATTTTTTTTTTCCCAAGAAGGACTTGAAGGAAAAAGTTCTCTTGCTTACTTCCGCAATTCAAGCTCATCATGTGTAACCCTAAAAATTCACTGCTTCTAGTTACTAGCACTGGGACGTATTTCTGGTTTAGTGACTAGCTTAGGCCAGTCACTCTCCTTTTAGATGGCCAAACAAACCCTACTTATGAGTGCTTTCTATACTGTAAGAGAAGATCAGTCTGGCAAATTGGTACAATACTCTAGGGTCTCTCAAATCCTCAATTGCTCTGATGTCTCTCAGCTGAGAAATAAAACAAGGTCTTGATTAGCAGTGTTTATTAAAAGCCCTGTGGCACTTTTTGCCCGAGCTGACTATAGATGGGTAATCACATCGACGGTTACATAACGAACATAAACATTTCACGGCATTATAAACTCTCCTGCTGTGAAGCACAAGCCACCCACCAATTGCCTGATTTTAGGAAGAACCCTCTCTATTACATAAGTGTTCAGTATGGGGGTTTCTTGCACCTGCCTCTGAAGCATCTGGTACTTGTCACCTTCAAAAACAGGATTCAAGACTCGATGGACAACTAATCTGAGCCAATCTGGCAATTTTTATGTAACCAAAGGCTCTTTGTGACAGGGGGACGTGTCATAGTGCTCGCTGATGTATCTGCTCAGTTCCCGGGGCTATTTAAAATGTGTATTGTATGTTCTTCCTTAAAAGTTCATTTTTAGGCTGCTTGATACAAGGTAATATTGTAGGAATCGCTGTACAAATGTGCGAGTGGGACTGTATTCATATGTGTGATTGTGGGTGACTTTTAAGTACATTTCTGTTCATGAAGAAGCAATGAATTGCTAGCAGAGAAAGTGGGAGTACTATTACATAAGTTGGAGCTATTCAGGATATCTTTAACTCGTTCTCATATGCTTGTGCATTTTTCCTCTCTTTGCAGAAAGTGCAGAACAGGTGTAACTATTTAACATTGTCTGTATCTCACCCTAGATTCAATTCCTCCCTACAGTGTCAGTGTGGATTCCTGATTGCTCTCACAGGCAGATCACATAAATGCTACCAAAATACTTGTGAAAGAGTTTACACAACAGATTTGTACCAAGGGACTTTATTATTTATAAGAAGAAAAAATTTAGATACCTTCTACTGAAGTAACATTTTTGATTTCAAAGCAATCTACAAATTGCAAATAGGAAACCTATTGTTTTTCAAGAGAATGTGTTGGGCTCTGGGATGGTACATGGTCATATTAAAATCAACCAATTTTCTGTCTAGGCATCTCACTGATGCTTTTAAGAGTTAAGCTCATGCATAAAGTTAATGACATTCTTGACCACTTTGCAGCTTTTAGGATAGTGTAACTTGCTGTCTGTATTAAAACACACCTAAGGATTTCCTAAACAAAAGTCTTGTAGTGCTCAGCAACAGTGAAATATTTTATTGTAAGGCATTAACAAAACCATATCTAATTGAAACATATACTCTTTAAATAAAAAAAAATGTCAGCATTAGATGCTGTATACATGTTCCTTGGTAATGTTATTTAGTATTTTAAACATCAGATTGATCTGAAACTCTCCAACCAATAGACTTCTTGAAAAGCTCTACAAGCATTTTCATCTATTGTTGTGAGTTCCAAATGTATGGCTCTTTGTCTTTTTCCTGGTTGTGCTGATTGCCACTGTCACTGAGTCACACAGCTCGCTTTGGGCCTGCAGCCAAGTTGATTCCAACAACAACTTGTGAACCACAAAAAGGTAGTCTCAGATCTCAGAAAGAGCTGAGTTATAAAGAAAAAGGGCACAATCCTTCTGAAAAAAGACTGGACTCAATAAATACTTTTGCATTGTTCTCTCCACTTTCTCAAGAATAATTTAGTTACCAATGGTGAAATTAATTATTTTGAGACGTCACAGTCAACTACAAATAGAAAAGAGGTTGAAGCTGTCTGTAGTCCGTCAGATGTTAAGGCAGTACCTGTTACTGGATAGATCACAGACACAAAAATATAGGGACAAGCGTGCCAAAACCAATTATTAGTTCTTTTCAGTGTATTTCAGTGTTACATGGGCATGTCAGTAAAATGACTGCTCACCAGCTCTCTAGGGATATTTGACCTCTCAAGTGTTAAAACAATAAAAACTAACAAATTTCTTCTTATAGTGACCTTTACACAGATTTTTTTTTATACAGTGGATGGTAAGCATACCAAGTAGGAAGGAATTAGGATGTTGACTTTTGGGGAGCCCTGGAAAACACTGTACTTAAAATAATATGAGAACCTTTTTGGATGACTGACTCCCCATCTTCCACAGCACAGCATGGCACACATAAATTGTTTGGGCAAAAATAGTTGATTTCCCATATTTTAACAGATATATTTTATTTGATTAGTTCATTGGGGTTGGGTACATAGGTAAAGGGTTATACTCAAAGTGTTTGGTTTCCCTGGTGAAATATCAGTTCAAAAATGAAAATATGCATAGGTAGATAAAAGAATTCCCTAAAATAATAAGGAAAAAGCCATGAAGTTAACTTATGTGGCTCTGCGCACATGAGCACCTATGTTAGATAATTTCTCTGTTTTACCAACCTGTTAGCATTAGAACAACCCAATATATTTATCCTCCATACTTAGTGGGAAGCTGATCTCTCTCTTCATTCCCTAGTTAAGAGAAAACATTTTAGTATCCAGCCTAAATCTATTCATTATCAGATTGTACCCATGTGTCCTTATGACAAAACTATCTGCTAGCTTAAAAAGTTATTTTCCCCCTTGATATATTTAGTCCATCATGCCAGTCCCCCTACTCTAGATGAACCAGCCCAGTCTTCCATTTTCTTCTCATATGCCAAGCTCTCAATTTCCAAGACCAATTGAATAGCCCATCTCTGCCACTACTTTAGCTTGAATTCATGCTTCTTGAACATGAAACACAGTAATTGTGCACAATAGTTCATATGAATTATTGCCAGGGCTCTGTACTAATAGTATTATTCCTTCCCCATTCCTGATAAAGCCTATGAATGTATTTCTTTTTTTCTTTGGTTATACCAGATTGGTAGCTCTTACAGTTTTGTATCCAGTTGATGTTTACATTTCCTTCTCCTCCTGGGTCTCCTCTGGCTGAAAAGCTCGGATTTTACAGTGAAACTTCTGTTCTTAGTTTCTAAATGCTTGACTTTAGCCTTTGAACTTCATTTCTGCTATTCCAGTCCTCCAGGTGACACAGTTTTTCTGGTGTGATATCTCCCTTTGTTGCCATTACTTTGCTTTGTCAGTCCATCTCATAACCACAGCTGTTTTCAGTGACATCTACATCCATCCAGATGCAAAGAGGACTAATCCAAGAGCAGCGCTTTACAAACTCTGTTTGCTGCCTTTTTGCAGCTTGATAATTTCCTTTCAACAACTGATGAGAAACATTTGCACTTTGCAAGGTGGCATGGAGACCACTGCTCCTGTATATAGTTTTAAATGAGATTTGAAGATGCATTTTGTAAATGGAAGAAGTAGAGACAGAATAAATGATTTTTTTTCCCAAAGGTATTAGAATCATCATTCAAGGCCTTAAAGCTATTTTTGTCCATCAAACTTTCCCCTGCTACCTGAGTCTGCTAACATTTGCAGGCAGTTCACTAGTTTACATGAGAGCATTTTAACAACTTCAGAACAATTATGGACAAATAAACAGTATTAATATTCAAATTAAAGAAATTTGATCTGATTTTGATGCTTCATTTGTTTTATAATTCTGATTAGAAGGCATCGGAAATGTCAACATATCTCCCCTTCCATCCAAGTTTGATTAAAAAAACTGTGGAAGTAAAACTAAAAGCCTGTGTGAGAAGGTAGGTTGTCAGGTTCATTCAGATCCAGAAATTCAAATATGTCTTGGAACAGTAAGGCAGAAACCATACTTAGTTTCAGTTTAATCTGCAAATCACAAAGCTGCATAAGGACTAGCAACAATTTATATAATTCTTTACAGTCCAATTATACAAGGCAAGACATAAAGAGTAACAATCCCTATCTGCTTTTTCTCATTCCTTAGGTTGTAAACTGTTTGAGGTAGGGCTTGTTTTAAGATTATTCTGTTTCCATAGTGCTTGGAAAAAACTAAGTGCTTTTTCTTAGTTGGCACTGTTGTAATAAACACCATTTCTGAAGAAGTATGGACAAAAACTGCCCTATTGTCAATGAATCATGGATAATAGTAATGCTTTACATATTTCCTCTTAGCCTCCACATTCTGTAAGGATAAAAAAAAATCTCCCACTGTAAAATACAAAGTACATGTATTTGCTGTACAAAGAAATGCGTTCAGTTAATTTAATGACTAAATCCAAGTCACAAATATACAAAAAAAAGTAAGGTTTTAGAAACTATTTTTAATTCCTTCCATTGTACACATCAGCTGCAACATATATGATATGACATTCCTACATCTCTGATCTTCCCTGAGAAAGGAATTTTAAACCTTATTCTTGATTTTCTGAGATTGATTAAAATGCTTCAGCACAGCTGAATTGTGCAGGTGTAAATTTTCTCTGTGTGGGAGGAAGAGACAGAATTGCTTCTCTTCAGCCTGATCTGACTTACACTACAGCAAACAGCCTTTTCTCCTTTACGAAATGTGTGGTAGTTAAGAAGCATCCTGCTCCTCTTGTGATCTGGTGTACTGACAGAGTGTTTCCAGTTATTCATTCTAGATGGAAATGCAGACAAGTAAAATGAAGAACACATGGCTGGAAATGTGCTCTGGGTTTTTGGTTTAATTCTTCCATTGCTAAATCAATCTAAATGCTTGTGGAGTACCCTCGTTTTTAAATTGATTGATACACACACACACATACCCCCACACACTTTCATTCATAGACACACATGCGTGTATGGCCATGAACACATGCACAAGTGTGTGCACAGACATACATACATATGCACGTATGAACACATATCTTGTGCGTGAATCAGAAGGCGTCAGGTTGGACGGGACCACAGAGGGTCGTCTAGTCCAACCTCCATGTCATCCTAGAGCACATGGGACAAGATTGTGTCCAGACAGTTACTGAATATCTCCCATGAGGGAGACTCCACAGCCTGTCTGGGCAATCTGTTCCAGTGCTCAGTCATCCACACAGTAAAGAAGTTCTTCCTCTTGTTCAGGTGGAACTTCCTGTGCATCGGTTTCTGCCCATAGCCTCTTGTCCTGTTGCTTGGCACCACTGACAAGAGCCCAGATCCATCCTCTTGACTACTTCCCTTTAGACAAGGTCCCTTCTCAGTTGTCTCTTCTCAAGGCTGAACAGGCCCAGCTCCCTCAGCCTATCCTCAGAGGAAGTTGCTCCAGTTGTTTCTGAAAATTTATATCTCAACTGTTCTTGAAAAATTAAGCATTTTAAACTAAATAAACATTTTCAGTTATTTTTCTTCCATGACATTATACCTGCTTGGTAGGCTCTAATGCTGCTGATGTCAGAGAGTCCACAGCTTTCAAAATCTGGGCTTCCTTGCACTGGTCATTGCACATAGAGAATAATCCAATAAGGAGTGGAAGTCCAATTGTGTTTGCAGACAGAAATGGGAGACACCTACAACTATTATCTGTCCATTGCCTGGAGTTGGATAGGGAGACTAGATTGTGAGTGAGGCACCTAGATGATCAGAGGCCTGAGGATTTGTGTTATATATATTTTTCTGCTGTGATTAGTCCAAGGTTGTACTGAGTCCCTGTGGTAAGAGCATGAATTGATTCTAGATCTCTTGATTTCACTCTAATATGTTAACCGCATGTTATTCTCCTACTGCTACTAGAAAATGTGTACCTGAAAATGCTGTGTATCTGAGATTGCTGGGAACTGTTAGTTAGCTTGACTGGCTATGAATCAATTTAGAACAGTAAGAGTGGGCATACTAAAAGTGGATTAGTAAAGCGTTTTGGGAAATTAGGAAATCAAACCCCAAGAGAGCATCGAAGAGTGAAACTGTCTTGGAAGTCAATGGAGGAAGTAGCTGACTGACATTTTATAGAGAAATCCACCTAGTGTGCAAAAGCAAATGTCAATGTAAAAACAAATAAATTTTTTTTCAGTCATTTAATTAGAAGCTTGCTGTGCATAGGACACAGATCTCTGGTGAGCTGCAAAGGGCTATCCTGTAAAAAATACATTTTGAGCATGTTCTTTGGACTCTTATCTTTTAGATTCCCATTAATGAAATCTTGAGATACCATCTGTGTGCTGATATGCCCTCCTGGATCAAAATAGTAATTCCCTCTTTTAAAATAAAAACAGCATCTGAGAAGCACTTCTATAACTACTCTTCAGGTTTCAAAACAGACAAAGAAAGTAAGTTTATCTTCAGAAATGAGAAGGAGTCAAGCAAAACAGTCATTCAGCACATTTGTCTGTTTTTTGTGCCTGATCTCCTGAAACCATCAGAAAAATTTTTCTTCACAATATTAATGATCTGATAGGAGAAATGATTTTTTAAAGGTTTTTAAAAGTGCAGGAATAGACAAAATTGGACAAAGACATGAGAAATAATCAAGGAGGTTTTTTTTCTCAGTCTGGTGCTAAATTTCTTAGTACTTACAAGCTTTCAAAATCAGCAGCTGAATTTTGAGGTGGAGAACTTGATTACAATATGTAGCAATAAGCTTTTGCTGCTTTTATTACTTTAGCATTTCTGTAGATGACATTGACTGTAGCAGTTAACTTGGACTTTCAGGCAATAATTTTTATGGCATATTATTCCTGTATGTATTTTCAAGTTCTGTGTCATGTGAATCCTATTGTCAGGAATTGTCTGTGTTCCACTGTATTACTGATCTAACAAATATTACAAACTTCCAAATACGTGTATGTTTACATATACATTTTCAGTTTTGCTTTTAGAAATGTTACTATGTTTTGTATGGCTTATAGAAGGTTTGGGATCGAATTTCTGCCTGTTGTGAGAATGAAAAATTATATTATTGAGAAACATAATCTTATGGCAACCATAAATATATATGAAATGTAAAAAAATCATATTCCACTAGATTACAGGAAATAGCCTCTTTGATATCTTCTGCCAAACGCCGGTGCAAGGGATGTCTCCAAAGGAAAGACACTGTTACTGGAAATATATAGTTTTGTAATAATTTTCTAACAAACACTCTCTAGATCTCATGATTTAGGTACAAGGCAGCCCTGAAGCAGTCTGACCTTGGGACCAAGAACTTCAAGACTTTGGGAGTGCAAAAGGAGCAGCCTCTTGCTGCTACTAATCTTCTGGACATTTCAGCTGCATTCAGCTGGGTTCAGCTGAATCAGTGTCCGTCCTTTAATCTTCCCACATCTCATTTTCCTCTCTCCAGCAATGTCAATGCTTTTATTTGCTTTTCCATTAGAAATAGAGTTATAATCAATGGTTTTCAGGATTGGTGAGTGGCTGACATTTGCTTTGGGATTTCCTCAAACTGTGGGACCATTACTATCTCCTGTGTTGGCCATGAGTATATTTCACTGATCATATATGCTAGCTACTGCATGGTGATTGCTTCTATTAAATGAAACACATGGAAGAAACTTTGCCAGCACCTTAATGAATCTTCTGGGATTGATTCTCTTGTGGTTCAGCTGCCTTGCTGAAGATCCCAGACCTTTCATTTTCATATCTACCACTTACATTTCCACAGACTTTTGTCATGAGCTCACAGATAAGGTGAAGAAATATAAAGCCCAAGATTTGGTGTACACTCTTGCTTTCCAAATACCACAAAGATTCTTCAAACACTGTAGACCACAGAAAATTTATTATGCAAGTCAAGCTATTGTAAATGAAATAAAAAGTCAGATACAAAAAAAAAAAAAAAAAAAGCGCCATTGTGCAATTATATATATTTATGTTTCAAATGCTCTCGTGGGATTCAGAAACACAGAATAGATGCTACTCTCAAATTACTCACAGGATTGCTATAGAAGTCATCCTGCTATTCTTAGAAACAGTTCTTAGAACATTTCTTTTGCTGCACCATCACGAATATATCCTACTTCATCTCAAAACCCACAGAGACTCAGAAGCCTGTTCTGTGCCACCTTCAGATTGATCAGGATACCCCATTCCATCATTTTCGATGAATCACTGAATCTTTCCAAGCAAGATTGTTACTAACACGTAACTACCACCCAGGTAACAGAAATGGTGCTCTCTCTGCTTGCTGCTGGGCGAATAATCACCAGCTGGGAAAAGCAGTAGCGGGCATCAGGCAATACACAAAAGGCTAGAGAGTCAGTATTAATCAGCCAGTGTGATGAAGAACTGAGCTGGAGTATTTTTCTCTAGCTTCAAATAAATTCTCTTTATCTTTAATATTACATTGGAGTCTCTTTACATAAATCATGGTTCTCAGGCTACACCTCACAAAATGTGATCAGCATTTAAAAATAATCCCTTTCAGCCTGACTGCAAATATTTTAAGGAGAGATCCCCTACAGAGGATAAGACTAATTCTACTCCTATTTGTATCAATTTGAAAGTTTTATTTTTAGATTTTAAATCTGTCCCCGATTTGGCTTCACACTTTTCTGATTTTGTGTTCTCTTTTCCCATCCATTTCCCAGTTTTAGATATTTCTCTCCCTTCTTTTTCTACCCTTCTCTTTGGTGAGTCATTCTTCTATGTATGCTACACATCCTTTCTCCCAAACGCATGCCTCTGGTAACTCTTACACGGAAACTTGAATTCGTGAAAATTGTGTTAATGCACCTGAAAAGCTACAAAATATTAAGATTTTCATAATTGTATCACTGAAAAATCTGATTTTCTACTTTCAATAGACTTCCTCTGCAATATATATTAGTGATCTCGTATATTTAGCATGATATGTGAATCTCTCAGGTTTTGTAATGCAAAAATACATGAGTCAACAAGCCTTAAGAAGCAGGAAGAGGAATTATATCTTCACAGAGAACAGGAATGTCCACTAAGATTGGCAGGTTCACTAATGGTCCATTGGACTATCTGCATGAGAAAGCCATCCCTAGTAAAACCATGCAATCATACAGTACAGAATATTCCTCTGAGACATCTGCTTGGGGTTTATTTTACCACTTCCATGTTGTGCTATTTTGGCATGACCATCATTAGGCTTTTGAGGTCTGAAACAAACCTACAATAAAATGCTATTTTTTAGTATAGTTATAAAACACTCACAGCATGAAATCTATCACTGCCTCCTCATACACCACAAGTTAGGAAATGGTGTGGGATCACATTTGCCTGTTGCTATTTTCTTAATGTAATATGATTTTTCCCATATTTTTAAAAATTTAATTTTGTTTTTTTTTGTTTATTTAGTTATTGATTTACAATCCTTGTATTTTCAGTAGAGGAAGGTGAGCTACCAGAAACTAACACACAAAGAACTCTTCAAGATATATGAAGATAAGGCAAAAAAGAGAGAAGTCTGAGGAGAAAAAATGTTAGGTTCTTTAAGACAACAGTAGGTCCTCTCATAAAACATAGCCTGTGCCCATTCTTCTTACTCTCACTTGAAAGAGAGGCAGTATTAGATGCTATCTGACATTAGAAAACACACAAACCCAAATCTACATATGCAACTAATTTAATCAAAGGGATGGGAGGGGTGACTAGAACAGATCAAATGCCAAAACCAGACACTGCCACAAGAAAAAATGGAACTGGGAATAGAGTGGGTAAAAAATTTAGTCCATATGGTTTCATTATTGATATTCAACGTCTTTGTCATCTGCTAAACAGGGAGATGCAAGTTTAAGTGTGTTGTCCTGGTTGAACTTTTTGATGGCTGCTTTCCCCATATTTCTCTCTAAAGAACAATAAATCACCAAGGGCTACTGCATAACAATATTTCCTTATTATTCAAGTAGAAGCTGTACTTCCTGTCACCTCCAAATATTGCTTAATAGAGTCCTTGGAGAGAAGGACAAGAAAGCATGGGGTGTTTCTTACTGTGCAGTAAGATGGGCTGTTTGCCTGTAGCACACAGAGGAAGGCTATAAGAAACATAATTTTTCTTTTGATCCTGAAAAAATTTCAGTAGAAAAACCACATTGTTGGTGCAAGTGTCCTTGGATCTGAGTAAGCTTCATGATGAGGCACATGCATGAGACTGCTGAGCTGGTCCAGGAAAAGTAGCAGGAGCTGCCATGTTTAGGGATCTGGGCCAGGCAAGTTCTAGGAAATGGACCTTGCAGTTATGGAGAGACAGATGAGATATCTTCCCCCTGACCAGAATTGTTTTCTATATTCCAGATTCTCTTGGATTATAAAATAAGGATATTGGAAGACAGGGGCAGACCCTTTGTTGCAGTTCCTCTGGGCATCAGGAAGGAAAAATGAGCAGGAAGTACAAAACAATCTAGAATTCATGGTTTTAGCATTCAAAAACTGCTTAAATAGTTAATACCATTGCCATTAGTTCTCATGAGCTATAACTTCAGCCTGGGAGTCGTGCAGCTCAGCAACATTACCAGCAGTCTTTTTGCTGGGATTCAATTTGGCACAGGATTGCAAGACATAGGATGGAGGGGCCATGGGACCTGGCTGGCAGGTACTACAGCACAGGTGTACAGTGAAGAGCACAGAGCTCATCCTCCAGCTTGTCTCATTGTTATTCTAGTGCTTTATCACTGTGGGTCGTGTTTTTCCCCACGATGAGAAATAAATTTAAGTCACAGCACTCTTATTACTCAAGTGGGATGAGGCATACATGTTTAATATCAATGCTGGCATTTTTAGAAAGCATTGTAGAATGATGTTTCCTGCTGTGTCCAGAATTCTCATCCGTTCAATAAAACAGTTTCTACCCCTGTCCACTCCCCCAGGCAATCACAGTTGCCAATTTAGAAATCAAAATACTCTAGATCTTTTGAACTTCTTAGTCTTAGAAAAGGCATATCAGATTTAGTGCCAATCTTCTGATTGATCCAGTCATTTTGATCAAACTTTCAGAATCAAGTAAAGCATTAAGTAAACTTCTTCCAGTATTAATGTTTTAGTGAATTATTCAGTAAGTCTAAAGCAGTAATTGGCTGCTCTGTGTTCTGAAAGACAGCCTCCCCCTCTGCTGAACCACAAGTATGAATATGGAAGGAGTCTAATTCAGACTCAGGCGGATATGATTGTTATACAGTTTTTTGGGTTTTTTTCAGGTAGACCAATAGCTAGCATCTCCACTTACGGGCAAGAACATTTTAATTCACAGAAGGATTAAACCTCCAATTGATGTTTACATGAATTTTTACCAGCAAATTTAACAAGATCAAGATTAGGTCTCAAACCATTTGAAATCTAAGCAAATGCATTTTTACTACCCAGATTTTTATCACATCTGTGTTATTGGTTGCAAATAAGTTCAAGTCAATGAAAGAGCAACTATCTGTCATTTAGCTCTCTAAGAAAGGTGCTTGTATATAAACTGCAATTTGCACTGCCTTACTTCAGTAAAAGCTATATGAGTAGCTCCCATCAGTGTGGAGCTATACTGTGCTCTAGAGCAGCCTAATCAATTGCCAATTTTAATTTCCAAATCAAAACTGCTTATTAGACATTCAAGAGCAAATATATATATGCATGCAAAAGCCTGATTTTTAAAGGAACTCAACTTAGAAATAACCCTGCTTGTTAGAAAGAAAAATAAACAAACCCCCAAAACTTGAAGTAAAAAGTATGTTCCCAGCCTGTTTGGAGAGAAATTTAAATATTGCCTATAATTTCATACAAAGTGGTTAAAGTATTACTATTATAGTTCCAAAGGTTTGCCCTTGCTTTGCATGAATGTAATGACAGTCAAGTCTCAACTGATCAGAATAATTAAATCATATGGTGATAATACAGTAAATAAACATTACAAGGAAAATCATATAATTTCTTTCATTAACTCTGCATGGCATATTCTCTGGCAGAGTATAAGAATGTCAACAAAATGCATTGCACAACACGCAAATCATTATCATGCAAATATTACACATGCAAATGAACTGAAACCTGATCATTTAATAACAATTGTTTTGCTATATAAAAGACTTTAAATATATTTGTGTATATTAGAATAAATATTTCCTAAATTTTAAATCCATATTTCATTCAGCAGGCTGGGAACAACTCCATGTGTCATATTATTATCCTGGAACTTCTGCTTCCTGGCAAAGATCCTTAAGATTGGTTGTACTAATAAGACTGAAGTATTACAAATTTAGGGAGACATTTGTGGATTGAATATTTACATGTACTTTCCAGTTTCCATCTTAATGTGTGTATGTTTCTCTGTACACACATATGCACACACGACCAGAAGATGGAGAATAATGCTGTAAAGTAACTTGGAAATGAGTATCTTGATAGGACACCTGCACACAAAGAGAAAAACATACCTTAAGTGCGAGGCAAAAGCTGTACCTATGTGAAGTTATAGGTGGATCTATGGCTTTGCTGTAATGGAGGAGGCTGTGCTGAGTGTGTTTTTTCCAGTAAGCCACCTTAGGGTAGATTTGGACAAGCTCATTAAAGGAGTTTGTGTTCTGTAGCACAGTTACTAAGGGTTTCAGAAAGTGCTTAGTTTTGGTTAAAGGATGGAAAATAGATTAACTGGTTTTATTAATGAATGAAAACAATTTTGGGCTGGTAATATATCCAAAAAAACCCATAATCCATTTCAGAATTTCATAGTACAGTCATATTTTATAACTGAACACACAAATATATGCTATGAACTAATGCCTGACCTGTTCTGTATTTCTAAAATGGAGTTTTACAGCCACATTGCACCTCAGCAAAAGAAATGCAGAGAGAAAAGTTTTCCTTACTCTGATGTGTGTCAGTCTCCACCTTAGTCACTCTTCTTTCCTAAAGAGCAGCATCGAGTTGCTTATGTGTTAGCACTTCTCTTAACATTATTTTAAAGCATTCAAGAAATACATCCTACAGAAGCTGCTGCTGGTAACAGGCTTCGTTCTAAATGAAAAGTTTAATCAGTAATTTTCTCCAACAAAAGTCACAGAACCAACCTAAGTTTTGGTAGTGCTTTGATCACAGTGATCTATGCACATCCACACTGCTGTAACTTGGTACAGGTTAGTTTTTTTCCAGTAACCCGACTTTTGTCAGGTCTGAGATGACAGACATTTGGATATCCTTGGTGCTCAGAAACTGTCTGTTTGCAGATGAAGGAAATAATAATACATGCTACTATTGCTACTATTACTACTGAAATAAAAAAATGTAAATCATACATTTATGATAAAAGATTTCCAGCACTGAAAATTGTTCCAAAGATGAATGGAGTTACAAGTCTGAAAAGACTGGAAGTTTGAATCCAGCCAATCTGTTCTCAGCACCTTCCTTGGTGTTTTTCCTGCTGATTTCAGATGCAAGTTTCTCTTCAAATTATATTCTTCTTAGTGCTGGATGTTTTGATGATGGCAATGAGCAGTGAACCTAGTGCTCCTTTTGTACCCCTGAACCCACATTATTATCAGTATGTCATGTTGTGTTGTAAGATTTAGTTTAGATTACTTGTACAGTCCATTGGGGGTTTTATGCAAAAGGCATAGTGGAGATAGAAGTTACTTTCAATAATCAAACTTTTATGAAGGTCCTTTGATACTGCAAAACATTATTTAATTCTTCCTATTTTATAAGTCAATTAAAAATAAGAAACTAAGTTCTGATTTATGCACTGACTACCAGAAGCACTTATAAGTCAGATATTATGCTACTAACACAAAATTAACAAAGTGAACATGTTCAAATTTTTATCAAAACAAGCTCTTTCTAAAGCGAAGCTAGCACTAGTAACTGATTAAAGTTTCTCTTTTTTTTCATAAGCCTAAGTTCATTTCTAAACCCTAGTTTATTTCTACATGCTAAACAATAGAATCTTTGGCCCTAAGCAACATGGTAAATAACTAGGATGCAAAATAAGTAATAGCATAACCCCCTTTTATTTGTATGTGAGTTTGTACATTTTATTCCATAGACCATTTTATATAACCAGAATAATACATGCCCTGGCTTTTCTTCCGTAAGTTCTATTTGCCGTTGCTCTTTAGGGTGAGTAATGATTTGTACTGCAACTAACTGAGTGCAGAGAGTGTAAAGTAACATCTCCACATTTAGGACCATTTTAAATCCAGTTTAGGCTGCATTTGTGCAAAAGCTGTGCAAGAAGAGTGAGTGAAGACCTTCAACTGTAGAAATGGATGATTCAGCGAACTATTGCTTGTATGAGTCACACTTACTTTGGTGAGCAGATTTTTGATCTTAATGACTGTCTATACCATCCTGAGAAAGCATTATGAAGAAAAGTTGTAAGTGAAGTAACTCTGACCCATTGCACCCCTGCTCTGTAGGCAAAAACTACATATTACTATTGCCTACAGTTGGCTTGTCTGGATCTAGCTGGCAGTTCATAACCTGGACCCATTCAAATCCAGGTTTGTCTGGCTACAATGAAACTATGCTTTCAAGTTTGTTGTCCACATACATAAGTCCAGCACTGGCAAATAAATCTGCAGCACAGAATGATTTTATTTAGCATATCACTAATTTATCATTGGGACAACCAACCAATTTCAGCCATTAGGCTGGTGACCTAGCCTTTGCATAGAAATCTCAGGTGTAGGACTTGTTTTTCATCTCATGCATGAAAGCATGAAAGGACAGGAAAGCCAAAAGAAAATGTTCAGAAATTGCTTTAAATGCTTTTTAAGGGTCAGATTTAACTCTTTAGTTGCAGAAAAGCAACTAAATATGGTTGTTGTATTTGTAAAATGCTCTCTGGAATGACCACTACATAAATTAAATTCCCAAATCAATTGTTTTCTCCCTATGAGCAAAACTCATCAGCTGAAATTATGGAAATTATGGTCTTTTTCTTTTTTTTTTTGTCAAATAGCAGTTTTCTATGCAGTTCATAAAGAGTTCAATCCCAAATGAGAAACAAAGGTTGCGTCCAATTACAAACCAGTAATTTAGGTCAGCATGAGTATGCGGCCAATTTGTAAGGCAAGATGATGCAAGGACTGGGTAACTCAGTTTACTGCAGAAGTGGTATTTTTTTCTTAAGTAAACCAAACTTTCCAAGGTTGATTACTTCTATATTTATTGAATTATTTATCCCAGTAAAGAACACTGCTCCATCTAAGACTCTTTCGTTTCTTAACTACCCTATTTACATAATTGGCAATGACCTGCATGTGCAAAGCAGTAACAGAATCATTGCTGTCCTGTACTGAGAAGTGTCTGCCAGAGTTGCATGTTGTCTTTTAAAAGTGGAGGTACTTTTTGGTTAAATAATGCTTTCCTTAACAAATTCCAGTCTTACTACTACCAACATGCATACCAAATGTGGAAACCTTTTAAATCCTGTGACTTTCCATTTTTATGCCTGATCACAGACTAAATGTGAACAAGGGTATCCATTTTACTGGAAGTCACCAGAGAGATACTCTGTGCTACACATCACCTAGTAAGTGTGTCTGTCACTCATGAATGGATAATTACTTGGATGGCAACAACTGAGGTCCAGTCCCTTTTGATATCCAGAAAAATGGTTTGGTTGATATCCAGAAAAATGTTTTGGTTTTGTACCTGTGATGAATGGCACAAAGATCTTTTGCTTATATTCAGTGCAATCTTTAGGGTTCTGATCACTATTGCTATAATAAAACTCCAGGACTACAGAAACATTTCACCACTTTATCTCATAATAACTTTACAAAGAA
This sequence comes from Lanius collurio, assembly GCA_020086605.1. Classification (NCBI taxonomy): domain Eukaryota; kingdom Metazoa; phylum Chordata; class Aves; order Passeriformes; family Laniidae; genus Lanius; species Lanius collurio. Next base: position 26,088,285 of record JACBWW010000004.1, on the reverse strand, counting down.
GTACAATTTAACACCATTTATAGCTGGAGAAATTGAGTGTGAGAAAGATAAAGTGACAAGATTGAGGCCATGTAAACAGCTAAGCAGAGATGGAACACAATTGAATCTATGAGGGATTTATATAATTTTGGATTCAAACATTGGGCTCTGCTCTGAGTTTTGGAATTTTGAGTTACAATCTCAGCTGGGATTAGTCTCTAACTGGTTTATGGTTACTTAATATGGGCTATTCTTGGAAAAATGAAAATATACCTATTTTGCCTTGTATTTTGCCTCATACTGAAGCATGCTTGGAATCAGAAAGAAGAGAGGCTATCTTAAGAGGGATGTGAACACATCTAAAAAAAGTCTTTGTGTTTACTAGATTTGGGGGCTAAAATAACATCCAGTCCCACCAGAAGGTGACAGGTTGTGTTCTCCTCTAAGTGAACTGATTCTGAAAAAGAGCAAAGAGTGGACAAAGAAAAATCTTTTCCTTCAGAGAAGTTAAAGGACCACTACTTAAACTCCACATTTCAGGCAGAGATGAATCTGACAGGAACATACCCGCTTTCTCCCAGAGAGCTGTTCATGCCAAGTCTTTGGAAAAGGGAAAGCCAAATGTTCTGTAGCCACTGTAGCTCAGAAGGAAAGAGAAAAGAATTGTATTCCTATAAAGCCTATCAGCACTTAAAACAGTTTTATCTCACTGGAGTAGTGCAGCGCTGCTAAGCTGGCCTGTAGGTCAGTGTCTTCATATTACAGATGAGAAATTCAGAGGCTGCTCAAACTATAACATCAAGTAAAGAAACTTGATTTGTGGCCTTCATAAATCCAGTCTTCTGTTTAAACAAGAAAATGGCTTTGGGATTGATTAACCATGCCAAGAAGGGATTTGGAAATACCAGAGTAGAAACCTCTAGCATTGCTCTAGTTCAAAAAGATAATTGTTAAGTAAACAGAATTTTGAAAGCAAGAGCTTTGCTCTGCATAGCAAATAAGTGCTTAATCAGGCATGTAAATGAAAGAGAGGCATCTCAGGTATTTTCTGAAGGTAATTTAGGGGCACTCAGGACTGCTGTTTTGCACTCGAGTTGGTACCCTGACTAGATTTATAGAAGTAGTGGAAAGAGATTTTGAGAAACTAGATAAACGTTCTTCAAAGCTACACAGAAGTCTGAAGGTCATCATGGAAATGCAAAGATTGCTAGGAAGCACTTCAGATTTATTTTTTGTTGTTGTTTTCTAGTCTCACATTTGAGAAATATGGAAAGGATCACACTAAAACTGAAAAAGGATAGGAAAAATCATAGAAGAAGCTGTGTAAGACGGAATTGAATTATGCACGCATATGTTTGAAGTTCTATATTGAGAAAGAAAGGACGGCAATGAGGAACATGAGGAAGTACTGGGAAGAGGATGCAAATGTTCTGAGGGGAATTACAGTTGTTCATTTCTCTTCCTCAGCTGGTTGGTCTGCCTTCGGGTGAATTACTGAGAAGATGCATCACAAGTTATGTCTCTGTGGCTGCAAGGGTTGTGATTAAAGTGGGCTTCACACAAGTAATTTGCTCAGGTCTGTTGCCAGAGCAGGGTTGTTTGGGAGGGACCGGTTCCTAGCGGGGCAGGAAGTGTGGCAGCACAGGGATGGCAGTGCTGCTGGGGGGGAGCTCTGCACGCTGAGTGCTCCCCTTCTCCCCTCTGCCACCCACACTGCTTCCCAGGGGCCGCTCTTTCAGCCAGCTGACACAGGGCTGCCTTTGCAACTGGGACTCCATGGGCTTTTGGGTATCCTTACCTGAGAAGGGAGCAACGTGGATGTCCTCCTTGGAAAGGACTTAGTGCACTTGTTGTCTACTAGTTCTCTGGTGAAAAGACAGCATAAATTCATTCGTGCAACTGAGATGCGACTTCTGGAAGCTGCTTCATCCTGTTCTGTCCCCTGCCATGCGTTTCCTGTTTGACAGAGGCCACCACCAGTTTCCAGCAATACTTAACAGGATACAGTTAGATATTTTTTCCTCTATATACTTAGAACATATTTAGAATAAACACATAATTGACTTCCCTCAGCCTTTTTTTTTTTTTTTTTTTTTTTTAAGTGTTGTGGAAGAATAGAATCTCATCTTCAAAACTGGACAAAATTTGTCAAACATGTTTTTCAAAGCATGTTAGACTTTTTTTTTCAAATTTTGACTTATATATCCATAAAAAAGAAATTAATTGCAAAACTAACAGAATTTTCCTGTTAACTCTTCACATTTCCAAATGGAAATAAATTGTTTTTAGAGACTCTCCCCCAAACAAGTAAAGCTAAATTCAGTGGATAGATAGAATGACATATTACACATTGCTTCAAACAGAATGTCTTTTGTGAAAAAATGAATAATGAATATAAAAAAAGAGATAGACACAAAAATTTAGAGCCAGGCTGAGACTTCAGCCCTTACAATAAAGGCATGTACCACCAATGTAAGGTAATTCTGCAGTTCTTAAAATTACACTCTATTATATTGTGCCAATCATTTGCTAAATCTGCCATCAAAACCACATACCTCAGTAAGAGATTTTTTTTTTTTTTACAGGCAGGAAACCTGTTATTTTCCTGACTTAAAGCCATATGGTCTCTCTTAGACTTTCCTCTGCAGCACAAATTTGCTTGTAATATTGAGATTAATTTTCTGTTCAGTAAATGCTTGTGAATCACGCCTTTACCCATCTGTCATCCTGTGTCAAAAACGTGGCACTCCTGTATCTACAAACATTTCATTCACCTTGGGTTTTTGAGTGATGATCTCAGACAACATTTTCCACAGATTTTATTTTTATTGATTCTTCAGTTTCCTGTCTGTCTGTCTGTCTCATGTTCAATCTCTTGTGGTGAATGCACTGAAATGTGATTGTAATGGGTGAAGTCACCAGACTGCTGACTTGATTCAAGGTTGATTTTATGAAATTAGGCCAAATGATCCCATTTTAATGGACTATATTAGTCCATTAAAACTGTCCTGCACAGAAGCTCTTTGCATTGCCATTATGGGGCTGTGCTTATGAATATGTAAATGTTGCTTTAGATTTTGTAATTAACTTTATTCTGACAAAAACTGATTTTCTGTCCACATGATAATAATGCCCTTAGGTTGTTTGTAAAATAGTTTATACAAGACAGTTCTGTGTTTAATTTTGTTTATTTTTAGAGTGTATTTTGACAGTGGTGAATATGTTACCATTGCCAATCTCACACTGAGAGAAATAAGTAAGATTGCTATTTAAGGAGAAGACATTCCTTTTCTCTATGTGTAAAGCCAACATGAATCAACAGTGTTTTATGTTCCTGCTGACTTCTACTTTTTAATAGATACAGGTTGGAAGTAATTTGGCACCACGCTTAAAATATCCCCAGACCTTTTCTTGTTCCTGTTTTCAGAGGTCTTGCCAGTGTTATGATAGAAGTACAAATCACTGGCTTTACTTCCCATCCTTTTTTTTTTTTCTATGTAAAAGCTGCTGACATTTCAAATGACAAATCTAGTTTCCTCCAGTTCTCCAAAGAGGAAGCCTGACTTCAGTGAACATGTGAATCAGAAACTACTGCCAAATGAATATGGTGCCTTTTGGGGTTAAAGCTTCAAAGAAGGGATCCTGTATTATCTGCACTGAGCTTACTACATAAGTAGCAGCACAAAGTGAGACAATGTCCTTCAAATTTGAATATGCAGAAGGTACCTTTAGGAGCAGGTCTCCCAACTCCCACAAGAAAAGAGGATTTGGTAGCTGAACTAAGGAAGTTCTGCTGTCACTCCCATGTCCATCAGACAAGGAAAAGCTCAGAGAGGTAAAAAAGGGCAATATAAGTGGGTGGCAAGGTGGGGTTAATATTATTTTTACCTGTTCTTTCAAGTTCTGAGAGGAATCACTGGATAGATAAATTAAGTAGCAAGCTACAAGGATCCTTTTGTAACTCTTTTTACTTTGCTAAACTTAAAGAGGCAGGGAATCAGGACTTCAGTGTGTTTGCAAATTCTTAGAGATAATGTCACCCATTAGGTTCACAGATAAAGCCTCTTGGTATCTGAAGAGGGAAAATTCTTCTGTTCTAGTGAAACAGCCTGCACTGTTTCTCCCCTATTTCTCTCTACAGGATTCTCTTCTGCAAGCTTTACTATGACTGGGATGCAAATTAAAAGACAGAGTGGGGAAACATAAGTTATGACCCATGACAGAGGAGTTTAAAATAGAGTGAAATCTAAATACAGGCGTAAATAATAAAAAAAAGCAGTATAAATAAAAGTTGAGGTTACATGTACTCTGCACAGTCATGTTGTTTTTATTGTGGGAAGGACAAGGGACTCCAACAGAAGCACAGATTCCAACTGTTCTCATTGCTGCTCAAAGACAGATGTAACAGGTATCTGCTTCTACGTACAGCCTAATTTTATCCAGCATCTTTACTGGAGAACATGTTCTAAGAGAAAATCATGTGTCTTTGAAAGAGGGAAGACACCATATAATATTACATACTGTCAAAAAGAAATTGTGTCAGAAATGCTTTCACTCATTCCAGTGCAAAGAGAAAAAGTTTATATTTTTATCTTTATATCTTTTTCCCATAGATCTCTTTAGAGATCATGTTATTTGCAGTCCTCAGAAAAGTACTGTCTTTTTTAACCCCCTTTTGAGAAAAACATGTATAATTATATAATAGTACTGAGTGGCATAAAAGCGAAAGTGTCTAGTGTGTTCTGAAACACACTTTATAATGTTTAGGACATTGTATCACTATATTAATCACCTTTATTATCACAGAAGGAAGCATTCAATTAGAAACAGACATCTGAAATTTGGAGTGACAACACAGTAGACCACAGAGATTGGTAACGTGAGAAAAAGCATAATAACACTTCTGTGCTGGGCTGGTATAATATTGAGTACCAGGGCAACCGGGAGTCACAAAAATGTTACTTGCCAAATAGTTTTTTTGCTTTAGTGGATACAGTTACAAGTAACTTTGAAGGACAATCTTGGCATATAAATGCTTAGCAGATATTAACTCCAGAATTTAGGCAGCTGTCTGGTGCAACCCGATATATTTTGTAAGTAGTTTTCCATATAAAATGTCTCACAGAAAGCTTTACAGCTAATCATCCTTTGTATATGCACACACAAGAGGGTACCAGTTGCAATATAATCCATATTTGACATATAGAGACATAGTATAGGCAGAGACAAATGAATTAGGATCTACTGTAAAAACAGACACTCATAAACAGCAGCTAATTAAGAGTTTATCAGCATGTCACTATGCATAACAAACCCTAGTATTTCACTAAAGCATAGTGGCGTGTGCAAGCTCAGCTGTCAGATCTTGTCAGATTGGAGGCTTATGCGAGGTAAGGCCGTGACACTGCACACAGCACTGTGCTGTATGTGGGAGTAGCAGGATACAGGATGACAGGATGGTTCTTCTGTAAATTCACATTACTGCTTACGTTTTTCAGAGTTAAACCCTTACAAAAATGCCTACTCTATACAACATTTTACCTTTAGTAAGGTAAGACACTAGGGACTTTGTCTTATAGAAAGAGAAAACCAAAACAAAGTGTAAGGTATTAATATGTAAAAGCACCCTACATTATCAGAAGACAGATGCTTTCACAGCACCAAGCAGGCAGCTGAACAAAGGAATGGTGTCTTTAGCTGCTAGACATTCCAGAGTGTGCATGTGCTGTGATTGTATGAATTATGTGAGCTCATCACTCTCTCAGTGGCAGAAATATGATAGAATTAGAGTACTTACTATGCCAATATGAGAAATATTCCTGTTTCCTTCAATTTTCTGTTAGTCCTACAGAAGTCACCTTTTTTTCAGCACAAAGGTGCAAAGACTGCACAGCAATGATATGAAACAGATACTTTCTATTTAAGCTTCAACTTGTGATCCCTCCATCGTGATCACTAATTGTGCAGCTTAGGGCTCACTCTGAGTCTCATAGCTGTGCAATATTGCTGCGAGGTCAGCTGGGACAGAGTCAAAGTATCCTGAATGATCAGGCTTCAGTTTGGCAGCTGCGAGTCCCTGACTGTCTGATATCTATCACTACAAAAAGTCTTGCTCCAAGTTTCCTTATCTGTTTTCTCAGGATTGGAAGAAAATTCATTACTCATACTTGAAATCTTTCAAGTGCCTTCTGCCTGGCTTCTGGATTGCCAGAGGCTTTAGAAAGTGCTGCTGGAATCCAGAAAGAAAATAAAATAGCCTTTGATCTGGAAAACTTTCCTAAAGAAAAGAAAGAGACTTCCTTTTTGTCAATGCAGAGTAGGCATGATGAAGACATTTGCTTTTTTAAAAGGGGAAATGTGATTCTGACCTACATCAGAAACCCACTGACTGTAATTTTAATTGTTCCAACATTTATTAAAATGGACCAACTTCTTGCAGTCTCTATCAATTGCAAGTAGTGACCATCAAGTTAAGCTATTTGCAGTAAAATTCAAAGCAGAAGGGGTTGTAGGCCTGTGAAACTTTTTACCAAAGGACAGTGTGGATTTAGGCAATTTACAGCATTTCAGGGAAGGTTCTCTAACTGGAAGAGAGATGTGTTGGTGGATTACTGCACAAATGGTATCAGGATTAGGAAGTCTTCAAATCTGAAAGAATCAAGAGACTGGGAAAGTGTATGTTTGATCCACTTTTACTGGGTTTTATGCATCTAGTTATGGATATTGTTGGAGACAGAATATGGTCCTAGATAAACACAAGGCTCTTTGTAAAGAAATTTCTGAATTCCAAACTGCTGGTTATCGGGATCTTCCAAATGCCAGGGACTGTTGACAATATAATCTTCCTGTTCTTATACTCTTCTGCAGGTCCTTGCTCTTGACCAGTGCTGGAGACAGGATGTGGGGCTACAGGTCCTTCAGAGCTAGTATGCTAGGTCTGGAGCTCTTCTGCTCAAGAATAGCAATCTAATTCAGCATAGTACTCTTCCAGTCATCCTTTTTATCAAGACTGTTCAGAGGTATCTTCTGGCATATCCTACCACTTTTCATCTGTACCCTCTGTGGGTCATTCCAGAAAAAGGAAGTAAAACCAAGGTACTTAAGATCATACTTGGTTCCACAGCTACAATGCTTTGAACCCTCCCAACTATTCACAATCTCACAGAATATAAGACCATTAGAATTAGTCTCAAAATTTTTGAGAATGGTTGTTTATATAAACAACTCTTTCATCTTCAAAATATTTCTTTTTGGCCTAAATATTGCACCTATGATCACAAATTTCTGCTTTTTATGTGGCTTTAAAAAAATAAACAAATAACAATAGAAAAATTGCAGTAGGCCTTTTTGCTTTATTTCCTGAAAATACAGAAGTGGCTTCTTGGTGGGACTTTCCAGACGTATGTACTTAAGTCAGTTTTCTCTGAAACCACAAAAATGTCTCAGAGTTTATGCCTGTTTGTAATTGTACAGTTTAGAACATTTCTGATTCTCTGTTAGTCAGAACTTGATGAAATATTACAGGAATGTGTGCTTCATTTTTTTTTCATGCTAAAGCTAACAAAGGATGATCAAAAAATATCCAAGTCAGGCATCTAAGCTCTTTTTCACAAGTGGCTTTTCCATTTAGAAGCCCAAGTTACAATGAAAATTAAAGTCATGTATTCATGAAATGTTTAATCAAGGAAAAAAATGTTTTAAGTAATTAACTAGGTCTATTTTCACACTTTATAAAATGTAAAGTGTCATCCAAGGTCACCAACTAAACTTGTTGGAAAGTTCTTTTCTCTGCCCTTATTAGTGCCACATGCAAAATGTATGGGAAAAACTCTACAGTAATTACCAGAATGGTAATTTAAACCACAATTTTAATAATGTCAGAACAGAGAGATTTCGTTTTTCACCATCTTCTACACTATGCAATCTATTAACCTCTCTAGTCAAAAACACAGCGAGTGAGAGAAAAGGCTTCTGAAGGTCTGTGTTGACTTTCAATGATTATAAAGCAACAAGGTAGCAAATGTCCGATTTCAGCATTCTCTGAGTATCACTGCTTTGGTTTTCGACTGAGTCATGGTGGAAAGGGGCAGTTCCCTTATACAATGAGGTCCATGCACTTTTCATGTTATCCACAAACATGTTGTGAGTAAGTTGTGGCCACATTTTTCTGATTTCATCTCAGACACTGGAAATCTAAAATGTGAGTGACAAACTTTATCCTCAACACATAAAAATCTGTTCTATATGCTCAAAACTGCAAGTATTCTGCAATGTAGCTGTTTTCATTAGTCATATGCACGTGCTATTTCATTGAAGAAATGTAAAGGTTTTGCAAGGAGACACAATCATAAAATCAGAGAATGGTTTGGGTTGGAAGGGACCTTAAAGAGCATCCAGTTCCAACCCCCTTACCATGACCAGGGACACATTTCATGAGGCCAGGTTGCTCAAAGGACCTTCCAGCCTGGCTGTGAGCACTGCCAGAGGTGGGTCATGTAATTTTACCAAAGAGGTTGCTAAATTAAGTGGCAGGGATTTATTATACTAAATGTATAGTGCTCACTAGCTTGCTCCTGTAGTTTAAGTACATGCTTTCTAGAAATTCTTTTCATATAGACCCACCGAAAGGAGTTCCTGGATTCCTTTAATGAAAAGATATTAGACTATGAACAAAATCTGGATTTGAATGGGAAAATGGGAGAGTGTAGGTAAGACTTTTGAACCATAAGGCTGTACAGTGGAAGAGCATAACAAGTGGCATTCGAGGGAACATTAATACCTATTAATCTAATTAAGTCTGTATCTGATTTGATACATAAAATATGGAATGACCCAATGCCTAGTTTTTAAAGAGGATTACGCAGAATACGATTTCTCAGTAAGGTCAGAAAGAAAGGAAGGAACTATTAGCCAGGAAGGAGAGCCATTAATGGGCTTTTTTTTTTGTTTCTCAAAATAGCACAAGGGAAATATCAGCTGAGAGAAGAAATTAAGTCTAAGAAGCTTTCAGGAATTGGCATGGAAATTGATCAGTTGTGAATGAATGTACTTTTCAATTTTTGGTACAATTTAATGGAGGAAGGAGTAAAAGCACAGTCATTTATGATTCTAATAATGTAGAAATGTTTACATTCATCTTGCTGCATGCATCTTTGGGCACAACATTACAAGAAGGATGTAGAACTATTAGAGAGTGTCCAAAGGAGGGCTGTGAAGCTGCTGAAGGGTCTAGAGAGGAAGACATATGTGGAGCATCTGAACAACTTGGCTTGTTCAGCCTGGAGAAAAAGAGACTATGGGGAAACTTCATGGCTGTCTACAACTTCCTCATGAGGGGAAGTGGAGGGGCAGGCACTGATCTCTTCTCTCTGGTGACCAGCGACAGGATACAAGGGATGACAGGAAGCTGTATTAGGAGAGATTTAGGTTGGATATAATGAAAAATTCTTCACCCAGAGGGTGGTTGGGCCCTGGAACAGGCTCCCCAGGACAATGGTCACAGCACCAGCCTGACAGAGCTCCAGAAGTGTCTGTACAACGCTCTCAGGCACAGGGTGTGACTCATGGGCTGTCCTGCACAGGGCCAGGAGTTGGACTTAATGACTCTTGTGGGTCCCTTCCAATTCAGGATATTCTATGATTTTATGATCTTTGCTCTTGCTAGTTACCTCTAATTGCTGATAAAATTCCAAGCAAAACCTGAACAGAAGGTCAGGTCTCAGGCCAGAAAACTTGAACCATTTTTATTATGGTTTCAGTCATGTTTCTAAGCATATCAGAATACACAGCTCTGATTTTTTTGGCTATTTTACAAATATCTTGAGAGTATTTTGTACAGAAACCGTCTAATTCACCTGTCATATGAAAGACAAAAGAAAGTTTATTTTGAAATTCAGGATATCTTGCAGCCCTATTCATGGAAAAAGCATCTGAAGTAATTAAGAAACAGATAATCTGCATTCATAAAAATACAATGCAAGTTGGTCTTTCTAAAATGAATAAAGGAAAGTTTTTCTTGAATTTGCAAAATAGTCATTATTCAAGTCTGGAATTTTTTCATAGGTGTCTTGATAGAAAACTGTTTACAGGGAGTTGATATTAGATTTTGGCCTCTGCATGCTTACTTAGACCAGGAAGCAAGTGGACTGAAAATCGATACATTTGAATAGCCAAGACAGAGGTGATTCTTAAATACAAGCTTTGACAATATTACAAGGAGGCTTGGGAAGTCTTTCTTCAGGGAGTGATAGAAGGGAAACTTCTGGAGCCAAACTAAGGCAGCATCTAACAGACCATCTGTACAGATGGGTCTGAATTTTTGGCTATGCAGCGCTGTAGATTGTACAACCCAAAGTGAAAGAGACCCTCAATCTGTAAAGACAAAACTTTGTGCACTTGCATCCATCTTTATCACTGTGCTGCTGGTCTTCTTAGTAGCTGCAGGGGTGGCTTCAAGGAATATTACACTTCTTCTCTCTTATCTTTCTATTAGGTTTTTTATAGAGAAATCCAGAGAGGATTGTGATTCAGAGAACAGCTGCTTCTTTGATTCGTCTCTTCCTGTTCTCCCACAAAGGCTGCTGTACGTAAGCAGAAGGGCATCGGCGGGGTGGCAGGCAGGGAGGGGTGGAAGCCATGCCTGGAATTAAGGACTGCTTTCCTCAAAACACGGGCGGAGAGACGCTTAAAGATACCTGCTTCTTTTTGCCTTCAATTCCAAGACGAATTTGGCTTGTTACTAGGTTAACCTGAATAAAGGGATTTGGGCATTGAGTAATATCCTCATTTCAAAGTAAGGTAGCAAGAGGAAATAGCGTCATTTTTCTAATGACTTCTACATTTTAAAACGTCTGTGAACACAGACACAGTGAGTAAGGAAACGTACACTAGTTGTTTGGAATTAGAAATCATCTAAAAATCTTAACAAAAAGCAGGATTGGAGTTTATATCTCACTCAAAATATGATTTCCCTGTGGTTCACCAACACCTGGAATTCAGTATGCATTTGACTACCAGTGGTAGGCAGAATAGTTTAAATTAGTTTTCTATGTACAGCCTGTAGGTTAGGAACAGTGGACAGTACTCTGCAATTTTAGTGATTGTTATCTGTTTACCATAATTACAGAGATATTTTAAACTTCCACATTTTGTTGTAGACATAATATTAGGTAGGGAATAGCAGCAGAACATTTTGAGTAATCTGTTATTGTGGACATATCCTGAAGACTAGCTGATGCTATATTTAGTCACTATGTGGTTAACTGTGACTAGACTAAGGGTGTTATTTTATGTTTTGTGTTTGAAGTTGCAAATGTTGACTTTTGCAATCTGAAATTGCTCAGTTAAAGAAATAATAATAATTTAATTCAAAGCTGTGCATATGCACACACACAGATTTTTCCATTTGCTTTCTAGTGACTGGTTTAGATTGCTGTAGTTCAATTTGATTCAGCTAAGTTTCTCTTGAAGCAAACTAGCTGAACAATATAAAAATATAAATTCACACCCAACTGCAATGTAAAATTTATAAGGGATATATCCGTAATATATTTTTAAGTATCTGTATTCATAACTAGATCCTGTATCCCGATCATGTTTCAACTAAATAGAATCAAAGAGAGAACACTGTAAAGTAACAGAAGTTTAAGAAAAACATACACAAAAGTTATTCAGCAATACATTTAATATGACAATTCTCTTAAAAAAGCTGAACAACTTAACCCCACCCCCCCCTCCTTTTTTAATTGGTAGTATTCCTGGCTGCAAGGACCTGATTTAGCATTTCAGGTTAAGCTCTGACTGGCATAATCTCCTCATAATTTTGTGGCTACTGTAAGTACCAGCAGCAAATGCAGCCTCTGTTCAGAGAAGCTCAGGAATTCCTTTTGAACAGGGTCAGGAGCCCAGAGACGTGGAGGAATAAGGGAGGAAGCCATGTCATACTGTTTCCTCTGTGCAGGACAATGCAGTTAGCTAATTACAGACATTACTTGCAAAAAGCATAGATGATGTGTGAAACAATTTTAATTGATTTTGTGCTAAGGGTAAATTTCTGTCTATATCAAAGATTCAATTTATTGCACTGAAGCCACAAAGGTACCCTGAAATTTTGTGGCTGAGGCTTACAGAGATGTGCGACTAATACATGTTTATATAATTTTATTATATATACAGACATTAAATCTTTATAGTGTCTTAATATGCAGAGCGTAAACCTTTATAATGTTTACCGTTAGCTTTCAACAGTAATATTTTTGATAATCTGCACTGTTGCTTTTAGGAAGATGTACAATATGTGCCTTTCTTAGGACACAAAGGATCACCCAAAAAATCCTCTGGATTTCAAAATCACAATTCAACATCACAAAACTTAGATATATTAATTTGGCAGCCATCAGTCAGTGCTTCCAGATATTAATTTTCCCATTTCTTATTACTTTTCTGCAGGAAATTTCCCTTCCTGCTTCTTTGCTAGTAGAATGATTCCTAATCCACAACAGATGAAACAAGGAGGTAAATTCAAGTGTCAGCTATAGGAGTCTGCTGGTTTTTAAAGTGAGTTAGGGAGTGCTTCAAGGACCAACAACCTTGAAAACAAGAGAGGAAATGTACTTGGAGATTTAAAATTTAAGTGACAACACAGGAACTGCAAATTGCTCCTGCCTTTTTTCAAGAGTTAATCTGCTTTTTAAGTCACATAGGTATGCCTAAAAGTTGTACTCTTTGTTAGTAGGAAATGATTCATGTTTCTAGGAGATCCAAGCATGTCAGTTATGAGAAAATCCTAGGCATTTCAAGAGCACACCCTGTGTTTTCCAGCTTATAATACTCAATTCAAGTGACCATTCTAGAGATAGTCTGAAATAACATCCCTTACATACAGTGCACAGCATTTCAAATCCTCCATACCAATTGTTTTAGTCTCTGTACTCCTGCTCCTTTTTGCCTTTTCATGGTCCACCTCATTTATTGCAATTGGCCAGCAAGCCAATGTCTACCAGCTGCCAGCTGTTCAAGGAAAATGAAGTGAAGAAGGATCCATACTGAAGTGCTTCTCTCTCTTTCATGAAAACAGTTTGCATTCTACACAAAAAATTCTTCCGTGGTATAAGGGAATTGACGTCAGTACTGTTACACCCAGGATGATTTTGGCCCTGCATATCTATTATGCAATACTTTCAGATGCACAGTTCTGTGATGAACAAATGACTGCCAGATGTGAGAGTAGTATTTTCCCTTTTTTATTGAGATCCATGAACAAATTCTCGTGTGTGGACTGTGAACTTCCTCACTGTATGTATGTGTCTGTGCTCTAAGAATAATTCCATAGAAAATATTTGAAATGGCAACATAAGAAAGAATAATAAAAGGAGTCCTACATTTATTGCTCTTAAAAAACCAAAAAGCTCTTATAATTATCTTTCATGCAAATGATACATGCTCCTCCTTCCTTCCTGCCAGGCAGGACTGATAATGTCTACCAAAATACTGACCACGTCCAGCTTTGGGAGAGAAGCCCCTGGAAGCAAGAAAAGATAAAATTGATAATTTTGCCTTCTCTTAAAGTCGTGATGGGAAGCTTTATAAAGACACCTGTAGTTAAAGGTGATCACTGTCACAGGATGTGTGGAAGAATCCAGTGGCATAGAGCCATCAGCTGGCTTGCCAAGTGTATCCACATTTTTTTTCACTTAACCATTGTAAAAAAACTATTAAGTTTCCAAAACTGTATTTCTGCATTTAAGCATGTAGGTGAGGACCTAAAAGCTCTGTATGTTCATTGTTTCAATTGATTTAATCTTGATTTCATGAGCGTAAGTAACTGCAATGACATGCTTTGGAAGGATACTGCTCCAAACACTGTTTTGCTTCCATCATGTTTTTTCACACCCTTTATGACAAACACCTTGGATTCCTGGTTCTTCTTGAAAAGATCTTTCCACCTAAATAGCTTACTTTACAACTGCTGCTTTTGCCTTCTGCCTAGGATCCTAATACTACTGATACTGCATCTACGAGTTTACTGCAGAAAGTAAACAGCTCAGGTGAGTAAAAAAGTTCCTTTCAGATTGTGTTTCTCCAGCATATTGTTCTTCTATAAATGTGGGTGATAAGTAGAAAACATTTCTTCCTTTATAATTTCCTCTAGTTTTATTTGTTCTTTGTTCTTCTGTTTGGTTTGTGTGGCAAGATTTTGGTAGCAGGGGTCTACTGGGGTGTCTTCTATGAGAAACTTCCATAAATTTCCCCCATGTAGTGCCAGGTGGCTCCAGGATGGACCCGCTGCTGGCCAAGGCTGAGCCCATCAGCAGAGGTGTTAGCACCTTGGGCATTACAGAGTTAAGAACTCTGCTGCACAACACCAGCAGCTCTCAGGAGAAAGGAGTGAGAATACATGAGAGAAACAACTTTGCAGACACTAAGATCAGCGAAGGAGGGGGAGGAGGTGCCAGAGCAGAGATTCTCCTGCAGCCCATGGAGAGTACCATGGTGTGGCAGCTTTGCCCCTGCAGCCCTTGGAGGCCACAGTGTAGCACATATCCACCTGCAGCGCATGGAGAACACCATAATGGTGCAGGTGGATGCCTGAAGGGGACTGTGATCCTGTGGGAAGCCCATGCTGGAGAAGTTCTGCAGCATGGTTTGTGAAGAACTGCAGGCTGGAGGAAGAATTCACGTTAGAGAAGATTATGGAGAACTGTCTCCTGGAGGAAGGACCCCATGGTGAAGCAGGGGAAGAGTGTGAGGAGTTCCCACTGTGAAAGAAGATGTGGCAGAGGCAATGTGTGATGAACTGACTGCACCCTCCATTTCTCATCCCCCTGTGCTGCTAATGTGGAGGAGGTAGAGAATTTGGAAGTGAAGTTAAGCCTTGGAAGAAGAGAAGGGAGAGGGAACATGGTTTAAGATTTGGTTTTATATATCACTACCCTACTTTGCTTGTTAACAAATCCAACAAATTTCCCCGAGCTGAGTCTGCTTTGCCTATGACAGTAATTGGTGAGTGATCTCTCTCTGTCCTTATCTCAGCCCGTGAGACTTTCATTGTATTTGCTCTTCCCTATCCTGCTGAGGACGTGAATGATGGAGTGGCTTTGGTGGGCACTCCACCACAATGCTAACCCCTGCCCTGAGTGCCAAATGCATCTGGACTCTCAGTATTTAGGGCTGGGACTTAAGCATCACTTATGGAATTGATTCTGTTCTGAAGAAACAAAATGCAACACATTTTTACATGACTTGGGTTCTTCTTGCAGTGCATCCAGCATGTGAAGCTGAGTCATTCTCCTGCACAGAATAGTTGTACTCTAAATGATAACAGTTTAAGCTGACCATCAGTATTACCTGGTGTTAGATGGAGAGGTGGACCTGGTTTGAGTTGTATGCAAAAAGCAAATGCCATGTATCTAAGAACTTCAAGATTGTGACCAAGACATCCTTTGAACAGGAAAGGGGGGTGGGATTGGCAGAGATTCCACCTTTTTGATTTAATAGTTAGGTAAAGGAATGCTGAAAATAAGCTTATGTAGTTCTTGATATCTCTTAGTGGCAGGCTTCCTTTTTCGAGTTAATCTTAAGTTTCTGTCTTCCATCTCCAGTAAAGCTAGGAAAAATTGTAGAAGCTTAAATCTAAAAAAACAGGTGAAACTTTAAGGGGCCACTGCCGATGGATGGCTCAGGCATAGAGACATTTAGGCCTGATACAGAAAGTCACAGTTGCTGCTGGGAGTATATTTTCAGACACAATGTATCTGAAATAAATCACAGTTTCCTTGCAAATAAGGATTCACTATTTGTTTTTCCTCTGCCTGTTGGCTGAAGACAGAAATGCCTTCTTTTTCTGAGAGACAGGAGGCAAGATTCTGTTTGAAGCCATACTCATCTCCTAGTCATGGCCAAACATATATGGGGATGATGGGGAGGAAAGACTGATGGAGGACAACAAACTCTTTTCCCTGGCAATAAGAGACCTAGCTTGGGAGGTCCAAAGCAGCAAAATCAATGGGAAGGAAGGGTGCACACAACAGAACTGCAGAAGCAGAAATAGTCTCTAGTGGAGAATCACTTTTGGGTGGCTCAGATCATTTTGTTTGTCACCTTACAAATACAGAGGACTAAAAAGCATGGAAAAATACAAAAAGCTTAGACAAAAGGCCAAGATACCTAAAGTGGAAACAATCTTGAGATCTGTTTCTAGTCAGTGCTGCACATCTGTATGCATAACAAAAGCGCTATCCAGCTCATCACAAAATTAACAGCATCGAGTGATCCAAACTGAGAGCAGCAGAGGAATTGTGGATGAAGGCAGAGCACTCAAGCTGGGGGAGCTGGGGAGTTGTGTAACACCTGCTTGCAATACTGTTGGCACAAGCTACCACTCTGAGACTGTCACTTTCCAAGTTTCTGAAATAGTGTAATATAAAAACCTTAAGACAAAAGGATTGGTATTTCTGCAGAATTCCCTCTCTCTTATTCACACCAACCAATTCCTGAGATGATGTATTCAGTATCCTATGGAACTCTAATGAACTCAATGAAGATATTTAGGGTATAAATCAGAGTCAGTTTTACTCTGTTTCCTTTAGATTTCATATGCTTATTACCCTCATAACTAGCTGGCCCCTCCTCCTTTTATTTCTGCAACTCATTTCCCACAGCTGTAGTATTTATTCAAAATCCTTGGCTCTTGTTTTGCCTCTCATTCTGCTGCCTGAATAATTTGATTCTCTGGAGTATACTAGTTTAAAACTGTTGCACACACCAGATGAGAGATATTTTTGCACCTCTTTTCCAAGGCCAGATTAGAAATGAAATTATTTCTGTTTAGATAGCAAAAGACTGGTCTCCAATTATATGTATATATATATATTTTTTTTTTTTTTTTCTCTTGAGCTTGTATCTCTCTTTCAGTACACACATTGAAACACAATCTCTGCCATAATTTTTAAGACCACAAGCAGGGAGCTGAATGGGAGCCAGGGCACTATTTATTAAGACAGTCTGGGCAGTCAGTGAGGTAAAAGCAAGTAATTTGTTTTGTATATAATGCCCCTTGATGTTATTTCTGTTTGTCATGCTAATATTGTTCTTGATCTCTGCTGTGTCAAGTGCAGACAGGAAACTAGTCAAGAGTGGTGTGTCCTTGACAAAAAGTACATTTAGAAACAATAAAAAATAATTACTTTGAACATTCAAACACAGTAAGAGCATTAATTGCTAATTTCTGAGGTCCTTGTGGAGATAGCTGTTTTTAGACTGGCTAACATTGAAATAAAATTAACTAACTACAGTTTCTTGTCTCCTCTGTTTAAATTCCGGAAGGAAAATGTCCAAGATTCATGGAGTAGGCAAGTCTTCATTTCAAACAGAATCATAGAATCATTGAACAAGATAATGGTTTGGGTTGGAAGGGCCCTTAAATACCATTTCATTCCAAGCCCCCTGCCATGGGCAGAGATGCCACCCTCTATATCTGGTTGCTTACACCCCCATCCAACCTGCCAAAAAACACCTGCAGGGATGAGGCACCCACAATCCCTCCAGGCAACCTGTTCAAGTGCTTCACCATCCTCTGAGTAAAGAATTTCTTCCTAACATCTAATCTAAATCTTCCCTCTTTCAGGTTAAAACCCTCGTCCTGTCACTATCTGCCTGTATAAAAAGTCTCTCTGCTTTTTATAATCCCTCTTTAGGTACTGGGTGGTGCTCTAAGGTCTCCTTGAAGTCTTTTCTCCAGGCGGAACAACCCCAGCCTGTCTTCACAGGAGAGGTGCTCCAGCCCTTGGTCATCTTCATGGCCCTCATCTGGACTCTCTCCAACAGGTCCACACCATTTTCATGCTAAGGACCCCAGAGCTGGATGCAGCACTCCAGCTAGGGCACTCTGCACTCTCACAATAGCAGAGTAAAGGTGCAGAATTCCCTCCCTCACCCTGCTGGCCATGCTGCTCTTGGGGCAGCAAGCACACACTGTTGGCTCATGTCCAGCTTTTTATCAAATAGTAATATAATAGCAATACAAATACTTAGCTTTAAACATAAGGATTGAAATTTCAGTCCTTTCATCTTTTTTTTAGCCACACTTCAAAACAATTCTGTAGAAAAATGTGTGATATGTTTCCTCTGAACTTCTTATTTTTATGTATTACAGAATCACAGAATCATTTAGGTTGGAAAAGACCAAGGTCATCGAGTCCAATCTTGGCCCAGTCACCAATTTGTCAACTAGACCACAGCACTAAGTGCCATGTCCAATTGTTTCTTGAGCATTTCCAGGGATGGTGGCTCCACCACCTCTCTGGCCAGTCTGTTCCAATGCTTGACAGCCCTTTTCATGAAGGATTTCTTCCAGCCTGATATCCATCCTGAACCTCCCCTGGCACAGCTTGAGACCAGGTTGTCTCATCCTGTCACTTGTCGCCTGGCAGAAGAGGCTGACTCTCACTTCACTACATCCTCCTTTCAGGGAGTTGTAGAGAGCAGTAAGGCCTCCCCTGAGCCTCCTTTTCTCCAGGCCAAACAATCTCAATTGCCCCTTATAGGACTTACTTTCTACACCTTCACCACCTTCACTGACCTTCTCTGGACACGCTTCAGCGCCTCTATGTTGCTCTTGAAGTGAGAGACCCAGAACTGGACATAATAATGCTTCGAGTTCCAGATGAAAGTTCAGACTGGTGTTTTCTTTCCAACTGGTGTTAATAGTTTGTCTTGACATATATCTGCCTGGTTTCTGAAAATATTTTTCAGTTCAAGAGTGACCTAGAGTGCAAAGTACAAAACTAGGACTTGGAATTTAGTTTGCAAAAATAAGAGCTGGAAACCACGTGTGTCAGTTTGTGTCCACACATTTATCAATAAAATGTGTATATAGATATTGAAATATTTTACACACACACAAACATGTCTGTGTATGTATACAAACATACATATAAAAGGCATGAGAATGTACACTTTGGTGCTAACTGTAACCATTATTTGGTATTGCAGAGATCTGGCTTAGTCTGGAACAAAAAAGTCTGTAACTGTTTTCTTCTCTGCTACCATGAAGATTCTCACATTCTCTTGTAAGATACTAAAATTTTCTATCATTTTGACCCCTTCTGTGGTGCCTGGTGAAATCTGACAGCAATCAATTGTTGTTAGTTATTGGCTAACACACAGTTTTTAAACTGCAGCAGTGATGTAAGATGCCTTAGGGTATACTTTGATCTCATGTGCTTTAGCAAAAATGGAACATGAGGCAGTGCAAACAATAAAGATATCCCCTTTAACTTACTAAAGAGCATCTTTTAAATTTGGAATGAAGTTTCACACTAAATGTTTCTCATTACCATTGGCAATACAAAGCTAATGTTGAAGACAATGGATAGAACATTAATCATGTAGAGTGGAGGAAATGCCCTAGCTAAACTGACTAAGCAGAGGCATTCTGAAGAATGTTTGCTCTAGGAGTTAGTCACCCTTCCACAGTCACAGAGCTGGCTTCCACTAACACAGAGGTAGTTGGCTGTGGGGTTGACTATTTTTAGAATGAATACATAGAGATGACTAACACTGCATCATGCCTTGGAGTGAACACGTAGCATTTGACAGAAATACATGTTCAACAGAATTTAAGAAATACCATGAGTGACTGTATCTGTGTCTAATGAATTTCTCATAGAAAGGAAGTGATTGAGAACACAAGGCAACTTCTCCATACAAAGAAATAATGAATTTGGTGAGTACAGATGAAGAAATGCTTCTCTCTTAAAATGATCATCAAGGAAAAGAAAGTAATGGAATAAGCCAGAAAGATCATCATACTCCAAATTGTTCTGCTATCTATCATGATGCTTGTGAAATCCAGTGGAAATGGGTGTATATATGAGATCAACCAAATCTCAGTGGGGCAGAGAGGATATGAGAATTGTGCACTTTGTGTTAAGTATTTGAAAGATGTAAAACATGTAAGGCTGTAAGATGAGGTGCTGAAGGAGATATGAAATATATCTGTGCTATTATACTTTTTATCACATAGAAGAAATATGATTGTGACAACAATCAGTGGACACACAAAACTGAGAAAAGGAAAACAAGTATAAATAGCAAGGAAGCCCCATAATTATTCCTTTTCCATATATACACACAATACATATTTTCAACAGCCAAAAGGGGAGCTGAAGTTCAGCTTTTGGTGCAAAAAGATGTATAGCAAGTACTCAGTCTGTGTGCATAAATATCAGAATTTAGCATGGTAGAACACTCAGCCAACTTGTATGACAACTTGAAGAGAAAAAAAGAGAGGAATAAAAGGAGTGAGCTAGTTCAGAGCAAGCAGACAGTAGTCTGTCATGCAAATGGAAGTATTCTTTCTTGTTTCACATGCAAATCATCTGCAGATTTCTTTCTATTGTTGTGTGTTCACTTACTCCTAAGCTTTATTATTTTAGGAGGAATGATATTTTATCACCAACAAGTACTATCTACATAAATGAGCTCATCTTCCACACCCTGGCGCACTACGCTGTGGGCAGTGCAGTACATGAGAATCCATGGTGTCATTTTGATATGACAATCTTTGCATCTTCTGGTGAGGCAGGCTTGCTTGAAACTAATTTGGTTGTGCTGCCATTGAAATAACAAAATATAAGTATCAGACAAGAAAGACCCACAGATACACAAGAGCCGTATGTAGCTTCCATTCAGTGAGGGCTCTGGTTAGGAACTGAAGCTGGCTAAATAAAGTTTTTTGAGAGGACTGGATAAAATTTCTGTCTCAGGTTATATTCCATGCAATTCAGTGTCTTTTGTATGATGGTAAAAGTAGATACTAGAGAGAATGTAGCCTGAAAAATCCACAGTGCAATCATGTCAATTTTGATGTTTTCCATTTACTCTGAAGGGTCCTGAAAAGGTCTTATATGTTAATCTTCTTTTCTATTTTTCCTCCCCAGAAACAGCACCAGCTGTCCTCTCTGTGTGTGAGAGTACAGTTATTTATATTAAATCAAGGATACTTCTGCTTGAAATTACATAAATAGGACTTCTTCAAAAACAAAAAAAGAATAGATAAGATGCTGATTGTCACAGATGTGCATGGATAATGGAGGTCTCATTAGAATCATAGAATTGTTAAGGTTGGACAAGACCTCTAAGATCATCAAGTCCAGCTTAACCAACTTAACCACCGCTGTATTCACCATTAAACCATATCTCCAGGTGCCACATCCACATGCCTTTTGAACGCTTCCAGGGGCGGTGATTTCACCACTGCCCTGGACAGTGTGTTACAATGCATGACCACCCTTTCAGTACAGAATTTTTTCCTAGTATCTGATCTAAACCTCCCCTGGTATAACTTGAAGCCATTTCCTCTTATCCTGTTGCTTTTTACCTGGGAGAACAGACTGACCCCTGCCCCATTGCAACCTCTAGAATCATAAATTAAAGTTGGAAAAGACCTCTAATATCATCAAGTCCAACTGGTAACCCAGCATTGCCTTGTTCACCACTAAACCATATCCCAAAGTGCCACATTAGGGGGCTCGAGGCCACACAGGAAGCACAGTGTAATGTATTGTAGAGTGGAACCTACTCTGTGTGTTACAGACCATGTGTGGAAGAGCACACAATCAAAGAAATTCCACTGTAGGTGTTCCAGCTGTCTGACATAGGTGCACTGGAAAAATAAGGGGACGAGATACATTTTACGATTGTTTCACCTTTGCAGCTGGCCATGTCTCGGCTACTGCACATAAAGTGGGGCTTAGGAGAGCAGACATGCCATCTTCCCACACAGGAGAAAGATGGCCAAACATAACAGAAACTGGAAATATAGCTCAGGCAATGAGTCACTCGTTTGTGACATTCTCTGCCATGGTATGGGAAGAAACTTCAGTATATTCTTCACCTGTAATGTTCAGCTGTGGAGCTAATTTCAAATGAAGCCATACATATATCTGACACACCCAAAACCATACTTCATTATGAGGGATGTCTTATGTTTTATACCCAAATTTACACCAGTCATGTAAGGACACAGTGTCCTCATTTCAGTTATAGTAAATTACTGCATAAGAAACACTGAATCATAAAGTTCAGATTTAAAGCCTTTATTTTTAATTTTTATCTCCTTGCCCTCTTTGTTTGTATATTCATTATAGAATTTTGACTATGTCATCATGCTTTATTAAAAAACCTCACTAAACCTTATAGATTATTGGGAATAACTCTTCCCTTTGCAGAATTTAAATCAGTAAATAAATTACCTTGTAAGGAACCTTCTGTAAAGACTTTGTCTCAGAAAACCCATTTTTTTTATCCTTTGTAATCTGTACGAAGTGATAGCATATGAACTCATGTTTTAATTCTCAAAGAAAGTTTTACAAATACCAGGAAAACAAAAAAAAATTCTACTTTTGAAAAAAATAAATCTATTGACCATTTCTTGCTTACTTATTTTCTTCTTTTTGTTTGTTTGTTTGTTTGTTTTTGTTCTGTTTTCTGAAGAAATATTTTTGAAAGACACTTTTCTAAATGGCATTTGTTCCAGAGCATTTTCTTTATTTGTTGCAGTAATGTTTACATCCTCTTTTGGCAGGGCTCAGATACTTCAATACCAAAACTTACATATCTATCACTTCAGTACAGCCATCTCTGAGGCGCAATACAGAAACTACTGTAGGAGCAAAAATATTCACTAATGGATTAAATAACAACTCCTTTTTTTTTGCTCCTTCCTTAATAACATATTAGTTATTTAGATAATTCTATACTGAGAAACACTTGCAGCATTATTTTTTAGTAAAACAAAATCTGTAAATGTAGCTGGTCACATCTCACTATAAATGCTATTTGTCAAATTTGTCATCTTTCCATAAATCTCTGAATGTCCAACTTATAAAGAGATCTCTGTACACTTGAATAGCTGTGATTTTCTAAGAAACAGATGAACTGGTGAATGCAGGGGAGAAGAGACTATTTTCCCAAGCTGTGCACATTCTTAATATGCATATATAATTTTGGGTCCTGCTGCTTGCTTCTTTTTGTTTTAAACAAGTCTTTGTTCCTGTTTCTGACACTGAAAATATGTCAGATGCAAGGAGGGGGACCAAGCTGACAAATTCAGATACCATCATCTCTTGGGAACACTTAGTGACTCAGAGAAATACAGTAAAAATGGTACTACACCGCCTGCTAGCTCTCCTTTAACCCCATTAGAAAAAATATTGAAGTGTTTAAACAGGGCCAAAAAGACAAATAAGGAAAGCAGAAAGGAGCATGATTATCTTGTTCTTACTGTCTTTAACAATAAATATATTGAATGAATTTTATTGAAATGTAATTTATTAATGTATTGAATTAATTTGTGGTCATCCTTTCTCTCAGTGATTAATACAAAGCTGCACAGAATTCAGGTATTTTGTAAAATTAAAGAAAAATCATCAACTGAAATACAATCACATTTTTGCCTTAAACACATATGGTTGACACAACTAAACATAATGCATCATCGAGTCGTACAGAATGGCAAAACACATTTATTTTTCTCTATATTTTATATTTGTTTATATTAGCTTTTGACAGCATTTTTGCTGCTTCTCATATAACGTCTGTCCCCTCTGTTGCTTTGTGGATCTTTCAGACAGCAAAAAAGATCTTAAGGACATGGTTCTGAGTCATATTCCTGTTTGAAATATCTTAATTTTCTTTTTAAAGATCTGACATTTCAATAACTGCTACTTTATGAAAAAAATAGAACCTTTATATGCACATACACTACTAGATTTATACATAGTGCCTGGCTTTTGTTTATTCTCATTCTACTAAATCAATTTACATATTCAGAGCCTAATATAAACATGTATTTATTCACCTTGAATGCTCACCTGTGAGATCAGTCAATATCGCTGTTTCTTTCTCCCACCATGGGAAAATAAGGGTCAAGAAATATTCAAACCAGAACAGATTTAATGGAATTCTCAGACTTAGGAAAATTCTCTGGATTTTAGGCCAACAAGTGTATTACAATATTGAACTTCTTACAGATCCCATTAAATTATTTTTCCTTTATTTAAATGCCTGGGACATTTTAGATCTTCTTCCATTCCCCCTTCCCAACAATGACCTGACCAGGATGTAGCCTACTACAGAGACTGGATTTGTTTTTAATGCCAGTTCCCATCAGGAATCCTTTTAACTACAGAGAAGCAATCAAATACCAATTAAAATGACCTACCTGTACCTGGAAAAAAAGTAGAATTTGAAGTTCAGTTCTTGAAGTAATTACCTGGATCTAACAGGCAGGACTTGGACTAAATCTTGTCTGGGACAGGCTTTTCTGACACAATAATTAGCCCAAAGGAAAAGAAAACAACCAACATAAATCCCCCCAAACCTAATATGTGTGTGATCAGGTAACAGAAGCTGAAACTAGAGGGGAAAGAAAAGAGTTCTCAGGATTTTTCTGTCTCAAGTAGACTAAATTTACCCTGTCCCCGTGCATACAGCAGCAGTGCTCTGTGCCACAGATTGGTGGTGACGCTCTTATCAGCCTTGAACTTTTAATCTAATTCTTTTTCCTGTAGAGAAATTCCCCCACTTCACAGAAGTAAGGATCTGTTTACATTAATCTAACAAGGATAAACCCCCCCCCTTCAAAATATTAATATCAGATGGAAAAACAGGAAGAAGCTTTGTACAGTCTTAAGTTTATGTGTATGCAGTGCTGAGGAGAAAGGAGCATGGATCTCTAACTGATACCTGAAGGTGTTGCAATCATTCAGATAAGATTGATAAAAAATAACTGTCATGACTTTTTTTTTGGTTAGTGAGATTTTGATTTTTCTCTTACTTCTCTGATTGTAAGTTTTGAAGACATGGGAGGCAAATAACATCAGGATCTTGCACAGATGAAAATGGTATTTCTTCTGATGATGTACACAGAAGGTGTCTAAAACTCAATGAAACCATAATGCCTGTGACTGATACCAGATTTTATTGTGAACTTGAGTTGAAAGGGACTGGTATTCTCTACATGCATGCATTTGTTACAGTTTTTCACTTGTAATTTGACTTTATTATAAAATTCAGAGTACTCCATAGGCAGTCACATTGATTTCTT
>JACBWW010000004.1:26015222-26058198 GCA_020086605.1 Lanius collurio | reverse complement strand
GGAAAGGAAAGGAAAGGAAAGGAAAGGAAAGGAAAGGAAAGGAAAGGGCTATATGTGAGATGCACTATGTCCCAAATATTTAAAGCTAGGGATGTTACTGGGTTTCTCACACAGAAACTGTTTTGAATGAAAAAAAACCAAAATCAACCCAACGACAGTTCATGTGGTACTGCTTGTGATCGATGGACATTCAATATTTTGTTTTACTTTTAAACGCCTCATCCAAGATAGCTAAAGAACAGCTTTGTGGATGCTGTTTGTCTGATCAGAAGATGGACTAGACCCCAAAACAAACCAGGTTTTTCACTGATCTACTCGTTCTCCCTATCAAAGCCATATTAGCAAGCAACTTCAAAAACAAGTGAGTAACAGTACTTCCACTTTAAAAGGTTCTTTTGTTATGAATCTGGATAACTTAAGTCTATTACAAAGTGGCCATTTAGGATTTGTGTAAGCAAAAAATCACAGCAGGATGTGGCTTACTGAGAGATAACCATATGCCCCCATGGCTTTGCTGTTATACCCATAAATACTCACTTAAGATGATCCTGTTATTGAAGTTGGTGACAAAACACACGCTCCATTCAGTGGGAACAGACTCATGCCTTAATGCAAGAAATACATAAAATGCTGTCTTCTTCTGGCTCTGGAAACCTCATGGAAACCTATGGGATTCTTGAGCAAACTTGGGACCAAAGTACACAGACTGAAGTGATTTAGTTTGTAGGATGGGAAGCTCTTTCTAATCGTGCTTGATCTGAATGAAAATCAGACTGTCATCTGTTTGAGACTAGTAATATTGCTATACATCCTTTCATCTCAGAGAGAAACAAGAGCTGAAATTCCTATTTATTGTGTTGTGTTATTTTGAAAAATTTCAGTGCAGAAATAAGGAAATACTTGATTTCAGCATTTTCCCAATAAAATATTTTCATATGGCCAAACTGAAGTTTTTGCTTAATACACAGGTCATGTGTCTTTGATGAAGTACCATCCATCTAATTGGAAAAGAGAGTTTGACCAAGAAACACTAGCCTGCAAGAGGAAATATGAGTATGAGACATGTATAGCAAAGCAGCTGCAGAGGAATATTGATTTCAGTATGTGCTGACTTCAAATGAAACATTTCAGATTAGTTCAGCAAACCAGAATATTTGGTTTCATATTCAGTCAACTGGAAAGAATCTTTTTCTTGATTTTCCTAATGGGAAAGGGGAGGGATTCTACACAAAGGCTTTTCTCCTGTGGGGGGGGGAAAAAAAAAAAAAAAAAAATTACAACACCATGTTTTCTATAAGGAAAAAACTGAAGCCCAAATCATTTTGATACAAAGTCTTCAGCTATCTCTGAGGTTTATGAAACCCCATGATAGTTCTGCAGACCAGACCTACTGGTAATAAAAGACAAAAGAAGTTGCTTCTTGTCTGCTCTTTAAAAGTTTTCACCAGGCTAACAAAGATGCAAGGTTGATTTTATTTCATGGCTTCTTGCTTTAGTGTGGACAAGATGACATCTGCCAGGAACTTTCTCTTAATGGCCAAGAATTTTGATGAAATAAAAAAAAAGAAAAGCTGAAATTAATTAGCACTTTTTTTAGAAGTGTTAGATGATCAGCCACTGACTTGGAGACCTTTCTATGGTACAAGGTCTTAAAGTAATTTTTAAAAAGTAATCACTAGACAACACAGCAAAAGCTTACATCTCTGTGATTACTGTTTTCCTTCATTTATTTAATATCTAACAAAAGAATTTGTGTCCCAAAGACTGTAAACCACTAGCATTAAATGTATTTATAGTAATCTCAGAGTTCAGAAGAGAATAAAACTCAATGGATGAACTTTTCATTAGTTTATGCTCTATATCTTAGTGAAGTAGGGAGGACTAATTCCTTGCCATTTGCAGCTGCTTAGGCCGATTTAAGAATTTAAGAATTCTTTACTACAGTGGCATAATATTGGATGCATTATTTGGTTTCTTAAATGATATCTATATCTTAATTCTTTTTTTTCTTATTCAAACTCTGTTCTCCTTCCTAGACCTCTTTAGTACAAACATCTAAACCAAATTGTGTTCATAATTTAAAAGTGTGAGAGAAGAAGGAAAAAAATCAGAACAACCAGCCAGCTTTGCAGCCAACAAAATTCAAAGGCACTTGTATAGCTGGAAAACCCTGACTCTATTAAAATCTATTAGAATTCACTGACATCCTACAAGTGTAAGGCTGCCATATCACCATATTTATTTAGCAGAAAGTGTTATATATGGATTTTTTTTGGACACTTGTGTGACACTGTTGCTTAAGATCAGTGTAGGTGTGTGACTTACCAATGAAGGCTGCAAAAATTGCATTTCAGGAATGAAAGTCCAGATACATATGCGTGTATGTGTTTCTGTCAAAACACAGGAAACCTGAGTATTACAATGAAATAATGCAAAGTACATCACATGTCCATGGGTTGTTTTATTCAACTGTTTTCACTGAAATTTTTCTTCATTCTTCTGGAAGCTGGTTCTTAAGAGTTTAAAAACTGATTACTCAAGGAAGTTTATGCAAATGATGAATCCATTTAAATTGCAAATGAGGACCATTTATTTCCCCTATAGTGAATACAAGAAATATAATAAAAATAAATCAAAAGTCAGAAGTTTTAGGCAATATCACTGTTAGAGATTATTCTCCATTTTTGGACTAGAATCCTGATGCAATTGTTCAAAAAATCCTCATTCACACAACTATAGGACTTCCTGATATAAGAGAATATGCCAGGTAAGATGTAACAGCATTCTGCCTCATTTGCTGTAGAATAAATGACTCCATTAGTAACAATACTCTTAATAAATCTATCCGTGCCACTTAGTCTAAGGATAAGTATACAACAACTTAGAGCTAGGTTAAAAAGTGCTGGGGAAAATACTTGCCAATATTGCCAACAGTCCAGGAATCATTCTATGTAATTATGTGCCAGCCAGTTTTCACACTCAATTCAAATTGCTTTGTTTCTGAAAAATGCTGCTGGACAAAATATATCTGGTCAGTGACGAAACTAGGGATATTATTGTATGGAAATGACTAGCTCAGCCTACCCAGAACAAAATTAATATGAAATTCAAACCAACAGGGAACATATCTAATCTCTTAAAGATTTTTTTTAAGCTATTGCGAAGTTTTGTCTTGGCACTTCTCTGTTTCAGCCAGAACTGAAATCGGAAATGCCAAAATATAGTTCTTGAACTACTGCTGACCTGAATGAAACAAGGAAGCACTACAAAGTCACAAGACAGACTGTTTTTAGGAAATTGCCATCTAATTTCCCAACTGGAGATGTTTGGATGAGATCAGGTAAACTCTGGAAACTGCTAAACTTCTGGATGTATATCTGAATTGAACCACCAATCCTTTGTGACTCATCTGTTACTGAAGTCCACATTTTGTGGAGATGACGATAAATAAAATAATTTTACTTTGAGAAAGAAAGAAAGAAACACAAAATACTACAGAAATCAGAGGTTTGCCTGCATTATCCCTCAAATTATAACTGTACTGTACATTCAATTGTACTGATCATAGTGGTTTAAATAAAGGGTACGTCCCTGAAGTCATTGGAGCTAAACTGGTTTATCTGGGAAAATATTTCTGCCATATCTGTTCACGACATGCAGAAGTAACCTGCAGATAAACTGTGCCTTATTCATCCATGATATAAACTTCCATTGCTTCAATGATATTTCATTGGGAATAAAGTTGATGAACTAATCCTAGCTTGTTTATCTTTCTCTTTAATCATTGGCTTTTGATGTTGTACTGGCAAAGCTCATAATGGTGACTGTGTTGAAATGGTGCTTATAGTCACGGTGGCTTAGCCTCTGTCAGCCATATCTGTTTATCTATGAAGAAAAGCCTGCCTTGTAAATCTAGTATGGGTACTATGTAATCTAGGGTTTGAAAATGAAAGTTGTGATCTAGTTTTGCTCTTTAAAAAAAAATATGTGTTGAAGATTGACAGGAACTCTTGCTAAAAAGTGTTAAGCTTTTTATGAAGCTTTAACATTTTTTGTGTACTTTTCGTCAGCCTAAAGACTGAAAATGAACCAACACTATGAATATGGTGTTCCTTTCGCTGCAGACAGTTTATAACTTAATCCTAGTTTAATTATTTAAATCAGCAACTGCCTCTATATTAATTTTCTTAAGCAAAATGGTAAAATAAAGTAATTTCTTTTATGTGCATAACCTAGGAATATGGGAAAATGCATCACTTATTTACTTAGTTTACAAAGTTACAGGGAGTGGGAACTTTCAAGGGACTGGATTGAAATGACATAAAAGTCAGGAAATGACCCCTGTGATGGGATCCCAGAGGCAGCAGATTAGAAACAATGTCCTTTTATGGCTTCTGTGACTTTGGAACATACCATCCCAGCACACAGTTGGGGTAGTACAACCAGCCACCTGAGCTCCAACGAGCGATAGTTGTGTGAAGTGTGATCCCAAAGAACACGTCTGTATGTAAAGAGTGGGGAAACAAAAGCGAGTCCCAGCTGTCTTTCAGCGCTCATGCCAGTGCTAAAAAGGAAGTCTTCTTCCCACTGGACTAATTGAGGATGCCAAAGGGGTGTCCTTGGGGAGTTTTGTTCAGGCAGCGAATCCTGTGTCGGTCAGATAGCGTGCTCTAGCCAAGCTCGCCGTGGCCAGAGCGCGGTGCAGAAGGGAAGCTGCTCTCCATGCTGAATGGCGCCTTTGTTCGCCCTGCCGCAGCAGTTACATTCTGCAGGCTCTGCAGATACAACAGTGGCTGTATGAGAGCGGAATGGAAATGAGATGTTGGCTCCCCCCAAAAAGTTCTGCTTCTTTCCATTAAAACTGCAAAGGAATTCTGGCAACAGAAAAATAACCCTTCCTATCGAGCAATATTTTCCTGCCTCTAAAAGCCAAAGGAGCCAAAAGCATAAAGTGAAGCTAAAATACGGCCTAGATGGGCATATTATAGGTTGAACATTTTGTAAGTTGGTTACCTTCCAAAACAGAACCAAGGCTTGCTGGCAAATTAAAGACAAAAATCATATAGTGGCTGCAAACCACCTGTAAATCCATACATTCACTTAATCCCTAAATGACAGTAGAACTGCAATGCACCTAGGACTGATCTGTTTGCTAAACAAGTTCTTTAGTATGTACTAGTTGTAAAGGTAAGTAGTTTAGCCCTTGATCTATGCACTTTTTTTCAGTCTTTTTCTGGGCAAAAATCCATGTCTGTTAAGAAAGAAGGCCATTTTAAAATGACCATAGATTGAGTTCTTCCACTTAGGGGTAAACTCCCAGCAAGCTATGAGGTGTCATACTGTCTTTTCCAACTAGAGGAAGGGAGTCTCCTTCTTTGGCTACTATCTAGTGGGAATCAACCTATTAATAGAGAACTCTCTACTCTGTTTTCATAATTAATTTTAGAAAAGCAACATTGACAGCTTTTTTCCTTAATTGTCTACTTCCATACAGACCTTGCTTATATTCAAAGCTTATATAAATGTATAAAAATATCTATCTATCTATCTATCTATCATCTATCTATCTATCAATCTATCTATCTAATATCAATATTTATTTAAAATGAGGCTTTGGGATAGTCTTCTCAGAGAAACTTGAGCTGTATAGCAAATGTGAAGCCGGAAATGTATCATGTATTACAAATGAACTATGTTAATACTTGCGGCCTACTTTACTTTTCTATACAATTTTATGTAATGAAAGGGCAGTTTGTTAGCAGTAGCAGAGCTATTTGCTATTGTGATCATTGGTTTTCTTACCATATAGCTATGATTGCCTGATTCTAATGTGTGTATTATAGTTCTAAGGCTCCCGGTAGTTTTTTGACTCACAGTGGTTCCTACAGCCTGTATGATTTTTTTTCTAATACTTTTAGTTAAGGGAACTAATGAAAAAAAAACCTCTTACAGTCATGTGGAAAATCTTACAATTTAATTTTGGAAATGTTTCTATTACCAGCCCTTTTTCAAACAAGAAGTCCCATTGGTGTAAATAAATACATGATTTAGGATAGATAGAACTCTTCATTTGTAACAGTTCACTCAGGCTCCAGCTGTGTCTTTTTTCAGGGAAATAAAGGCAAAGTAAGAAACTCTTATATTCCCTTGCATGGCCTAAGTATTTTGTGAGAGCAAGCACAACTACAGCAGCAGTTCATCTTTGCAAATTTTAAGCAGCATATTGATCAAATCAATGGCATTCATCACCTTCAAGGAGGTGCTCAGCTGCTGAAAAGATCAGGCCATAAATATTTAACTGTTCATGAGCACAAAACAACCAAAACTATACTATTATGCACCTACAAGAAATACTATTAAAAGGAATGCTCATAGGGGTGTATGGAGTGCTTGAGAGGAAATCTTTCTGCCCACTAGATACAAGGATTGTCAGTGAATGTGAATGAAGAACTTGAACCTGGGATGGCAGAATTTCCAAAGTGTTTTTGTGAAGCCTTAAAACTATAATTGAAGAGAGAGCTTATTCAAACATAGCTGGTGTGCTAGATGCTGAGCCTTGAAAATCTGGAATGTGCAATCACAAAGGTGTGTTGAACTAAATCCACTGAGGTAGTGATCAACAAACTACAGTTTAAGGATATTTGTTCATACTCACACCTAGGAAGTATTAACATCCTGACCTACATGAATGTTGTGGCTATACATGGATAGCAGTTGAACTGAAATGAAAAAATAAAGAAATGGCAAATATTCACTTTTAAGAGTACATCTAGTCATTCTTTCAACTTACGTTCAGAGTTAAACATTTTTAGCTCTCAAAGATACATAAAGATAAAATAAAACCTGATAGAATAAAGCAAAGCATTCTTCATAAACTGGTGCAATCAGTAACACATTCAAGATAACATCTGCTACAGTATCTAAACCAGATAATTTTTGAAAAGTTAAAAGCTTTATTTGCTTATTAACTTCTGGGCACTTTTCTACACTTGTTATTTACCTAGAGGCTAGAAAAGTAGAACAAAGCCAAGCCTTTATTTGCTTAGCAACCTATCAAGCAATTGCACAGAATTATTTTTAAGTAGGTCCAATGGCAGCTCTTTTGAATCGCGTGTTGAATTTTTGTTTACCTTGCTGTTACAGCAATAATAGCAAGGTGGGGTTGTATTCACTCGGTAGGTAGGACCCTAAAATTCTGAATGCTTCATTGTTTACCAAGTCACCAGACACATGAGTGCTGGGTTGGCCCATGTTTACCCAAATCCTGGTCCACTGACAACTAGGTGTGGCTTTATTGGACTGTTACTCATACAGCTTTGACAGAGAGGCTCAGCTTCTTAGCTGCTGTGCTTTAAGGAAATTATGGAGACATGCAGGGATGAATTAATAAATTTATGGCAATACATATTAATTGGGAATGTTTTGATTATGAGAACACAATGACCAAGGGCCGGAAATTAACAGTCTGTAACAAAGAAAAAAAAAATCTGTTTGTGCTAACTTTGTGGGCAGCAGTTAAATAAAGGGAACATCTGTTTATCAAAGACAATGTGCTGCTTCTAATTAAACCATCATCTTGTTTGATGCTAAATTAGTAACTAGGGATGCAGATCACACCCTTAAATAGAAAAACTTTAGACTTCTCTCTCCAGTCTGCTATATTGTCAGAGAAAAAACCCCAAAGTTTCCTGCTTCATATTTTGAATAGGTGTTGTCTCCTAATTACAGTAGTAAGACTGAGGGAGACATTATGTAATGCAGCCCTTGCTGCAATGTATGTTTAAAATTGCAGCTTAATAACTTAAGGGAAAATTTGATTGAGCAGGAGTTTTTGCTGCTGTGAACTTTAACCATGAAGGTTGTCATATTGTTTACAATGAGAAGATTTTTCAAATGCTTTGAGGAATAATAAACAATTTGAAATACTGTAAGTATTAGTTATGATCGTAAGGCCTGAGTCTTTGAAGTAAGTTATTACAGCTCTGAATGTCTCATGTCCTTCAGCTAAAATAGTTTCATTGCATAGCTGATCCATTCCAAAGGAATTATGACACTTGCAAGAAAAAAGGAAAACTTATTTTTAATAGTCATCATGTAAAGCAGGAAGTCACGGCATAATTTTTTTTTTTTTTATTCCCATTGTGCTTATTCATAGTGAAGGAAAAAAAAGAATCTCTACTCTGTTTCCTAGCAGACAGGTGTGTTGTTTGAAAAGATTTTAGAAGGAATATTTTGGCAAAGCTGGTATAAAGTAGCTACAGTAAACAACTCTCTTTTGCCCCTCCCTTCCTTCACCATGAAAAATATCCTGTATAGTCAAATCTACAATAAACAGGTCACAAAGACACAGCATATCTTAAGGTCACTACACATCCAAGAATAATTTTCAAGATGTTGGTAAGGTTATTAATTTTAATAGTACGATGTCTTGTTCTACAGGTATCTCAGCCTGCTTTTGGAGCCTGCCTGCTTAAAATCCTACTTAAGTAACTATGAGTTTCTCCCCTTCACTGTCTCCTATTTTTAAGAGAACATGTCTTAAAACATGTTATGTTGAAGCAACAGCCATGTGGAAACCTGTCCTTACCTCTTGGGATGCTGTTGCTGTTTGTAATTAGAGCATCCACATACACATCCTCCTGTAGGGTCAACCCTTGGGATCACAAGAAACCATTAGATTTTTTGTTTTGTTTTATATGTGTCCATAGCCAAGGTGAACAAGATACCGTTTTCTGTCCAGGCCGGATCTGAATTTATGTACTTCATATATTTGGGTGTTTTTTCATTTGATTGTTTCAAGAAACTGTAATCTGATAGATTTAAAGAACAGCTCACAGTATTCAGATTCTTTCTAACCTGCCTGAAGGAGATAGAAATATACTGAACAGCTACCAGGTATGAATAATCTTAACTACTAACTCCAGAAACCTTTCCTCAACAGCCTCTCTGGTGGTCACAGTCCATGCTTCAACAAACTTTATAGGCTTATTTAAAACCAGATTTTTTATTATACTCCAGAATGGCCACCCAGAATAATAAAATCTCTCCCATCCTCGTACTAAATTTGCAAATCACACCTTTCTTTTTCAGTTTAAAAATGAATCTTTTTTGGACACAGTTTACAATTTGGTAATTGAGTTAGCATTTTTTTATAAATTCGTTGTCCTCTTATAAATTAAAGCAGAATAGTAATAATAAATAGAGAAACTTTCCAGCGTCAGGGATTAAGGCCAAAGACATTGGCTTCTTCTGTGAGTACATTGCCAATTAATTACTATGAATGCCTACATGCATAAAATACTGGTCCCCACTTCTGATGAAAGGAAGATACCACAGCCTGAATTTGAAGTTAATAATGGACAATTTAGTTTTGTACAATCCAGTACATTAACATTACCTTATTGCCTTTTTGAGTACTTCAAGACAGCATTTTTATTACAACTAACTCCACATGTCTATTGAATATTTCTTATACTAATATTCCCAAGTTGCTCATTTGGTGACTTTGATTAGGCACAGTTTACTGCTTCACATTTCATCATCCCAGGAAGTCTGTTTTCCTTGTTATGTTAGGTCTTTTAACTGGTCTACTTTTGCATTCAGAACACTTTTTTATGACATGCTTTTCAGAAATTGCTAAGAACCAAGGAACTGAAGGATATTTGCTTCATTAACTGATTCAGTTCTTACTAGTGTATATAGTATAATTTGAACCTCTGCACAATATAACAATCCATTCTCAATGGTTTACGCCCGAGCTTTATAAAGGTGCTGCTCCTCATAGAATGAGAATACATATATTTATTGAATATCTGGTAAAGGAGCATTCACAAGGATGCAAACCTTAAATTTAGAACACAAATTTATATAATTTAATTATTTCTAGGAATACATAACAGTGACTCAGAAGTGATAAATACTTGCTTATTCACTTTTGTCATAAAAGGAAATGTTACCTTTGTTCCATTGATTAGCAAATATCCTTTGGAAAATGAGATTTAGATGGAGTAAAAGGTGAGAAAATATGCTACAGCACTGAATTTATAAATCTCACATGGTTCAGGAACTGGGCAGGCAATTAATAATACTGACAGTGATAAAGTCAAAGATAATAGCATAGTTTAGGGGAGGCTTCTTATACGTAAAGCCTGTAAATAAATTTTCCAAGGTGCAAAATGGCAACTTGATCCCTTGACACAACTTTGCTAGTATTCATTCTCTTAATTGTAGTTTCATTATTTTTCAAGAGAATAAAATTAATGCAATTTGTGCCAT
This sequence comes from Lanius collurio, assembly GCA_020086605.1. Classification (NCBI taxonomy): domain Eukaryota; kingdom Metazoa; phylum Chordata; class Aves; order Passeriformes; family Laniidae; genus Lanius; species Lanius collurio. The sequence goes on along the minus strand of JACBWW010000004.1, from coordinate 26,047,923 downwards.
GATTATAAAGCTGAACAGCAAAGGTGAGGTTAGCAGATACATGTTCACAAGAGACATGTAAAATTCATGACTCAGTTCACAAATATGAGTTCAACAACAATAACCCTTCTTTCTCTTTCCATTTTGTTCATACTTTGGTTTCCTTAGGAAAGAAATACAGGTGTATACGCTAGAAACCACAGCACATTCCAACCTTTAATCTGAATAGCTGCAGGACCAGGATTTTGTTGGGCAGGCTTTGGAGCATACTTCAGGCTAGACACAGACAAAGAAAGGCTCCAACAGCAACTTCAACAGCAAGTGAGATTAAATGTTTTTTTCTAGAAGGAAGGGAAGAAGAACTCCTGTTGAGATAGCACACTGTGGAAATGCACAAGTACAAAAAGCCACACCAGAGAAACTGGTGGCTAGATCCTTATTCTGGTTTTGTACACCAAGATGAGAGAACAAAAACAACATGCAGAGAAGACAGTGAATATTCTCAATAGACTGACATTACTATATACCATTAACTGTTTGAATGAATAACACCCCTCCTCCTGCATCACCTTTTGGTAATCTGTAGGTGATAATATTGTTTTAACTCTTAGAGAAACAAGCTGCATGTAAAGTACTCCATAAAACTCAACAGATAAAATTTATAAAAAAAAATTACTTGCTGCAAGCTGAAATCTGAATTTGGAGGAGCACTTAGTGTGGATGGTGCAAGGGAAACACATACTGAAACCCATAGTGAAACGTGTACTGAAAAACATGTTGATGAATAAACTTTCCATAAATATCTTCTCACAGAATTAAAGAGAGAATTGAAAAAAGATAAAGCAAAAGCAACAGATGGCCAAACAATCTCACGTGAGGAAAGAAAACAACATATTCAAAGCAGACAGTAATTCACTTGAAAATATGATAATTGCTGTTCAAATCTCAGACTTGGACATTAGGGAATCGCTGGTATTCACAACCAATCATCTCTACCTGATGCTAGAAATACAGGAATTATTAAAAAGAATAAACAAAGCAAGCACAAGTAGAGAAAGAGTAGAGCAGCGTCGTTAGAAGTCTCCACATGCTATTTGTTTTCTTGATGGAATGAGTCTGGATCAGAGAGGGAAGAGTGTTCATGACACATCTGGATAATATGAAGCATTTGTTTGGCATTTAGTACTGTTTAAAGGTACAGAAAGCCATGGAACTTGGGCTGCGTTTGATATTTACAGGAAAAAGAGCTGCAAGACCTCACATCAAATTTGCTTCATCAAAAACCCCCTCAGTGGTGAGAAGCCTCTCCAAATAATTATTTAAAGAATGAAAAAAGAATATAAACACAAAGTACATGACAGTTCTGTACACAGGAAGTAAGTTTCTATGTAACGTGCTTTAAGCTAACTAAAAACAGTTTTGAGGGATACAAAATCCTCATGCACAAGCTTTTGCTATCTATGGCTGCACATACTCTCATGTTTGAAATTAAGTGTAAGTTACACTTAGAGCATGGTGCTAATAACTCCAAGGTTGTGGGTTTGAACCCTGTACAGGCCATTCACTTAAGAGCTGGACTGGATGATCCTTGTAACCCATTCCAATTCAGAATATTCTGTGATTCTGTAATCCTTGTGTGCTGTTTTAGGTTTGACAATGAAAGGTCTTACCCAGTCTATGAGAAAGAATTGGACAAGGCTCACACACAGAAATTAGTATGATGTCTTCAGAGAGCACTGAATTGGACTGTATGGCTTTTCTATTTTGGTATGATGTTTTTCAGGGGGGGGTTGTTTCTTCTTGTTGCTGTGTTTTGTTTTCTTTTCTTTGGGTTTTGAACTATAAATTTTTTAGATCTTTTGTAGGTCAAAGATGTTAATGCAAAGGGAGCAGAGTCCATACTTTAGAGTCTGGGCAATAGGAGCTATTACATCTCTTCTAGAAATGGCAGGCATTGCCATGATTTCAGTATGTCTGACAGACAGACAGAGGTTTCACAACTGACTAAATGTATAGTTTTATTAGCTACTATTAGCAGATATGAAACTGATTCCACATAATTATCACCAAACAAAAACTCTTTCATGATGCACTTATGCAAGAGCTCAAATATGAATTTGGAGGCAAGCTTTGGAGTGATATACACAAGTTGTGGCTGGATAACTCAAGCAAAAATGAATATCAGTATTGTGGTAGTGACTGCATTTTCAGTACCCAACAGAAGCTTGAAGCTTAGAAATGCAACTGTGTCCATTCCTTTCAATGAAATACATTTCTATGTTTTAGTAACAGACTGAGATATACAAAAAAGTATGAGCTTAAAACTGCGAACGTACCAGTGCTGAAAATGTAAATGTTCATACATCCAGCACACCAATTGCTGGAAACTGTCCTCTAGTGTATTGAATATGCTTTTACAATGGGATAATGTGGTATTACTTATTTAGAGTTTTTGATACAGTTAAACAATAAAAATATTTTAGTTTTTTATTCTTATAATGCAAAAACATTTTCATCATGATACTTGTTGCTAATGTAAAATTACCACTGAGCAACAACTCAGCCAAAATTATTGTAACTAAGAAATCCTGCCAGCAGACATCTTGAAAATGCAGGTCCAAATTTTGTACCTTAGGTGGATGCATCAACTAATTTTTATAATCTTAATTTATTGACTAACACAGTGATTCTAGTAGGTGAAGATTTTCAGTAATGCTAGTAGTTTCATCTTTTACAGCTAGGATGAGTTTTAAATGAATCTGAAAAGAAATAAAGGTCTAAAATGTACTTGGCTGTATTGACCTCTGTTCTTCAGAAACACAAGTGAAGATAAAGTGGGTCTAAACTCAGATATCCATCACAGTTAATGTTGTCCCTCAAAGAATTCTGTTCCATTTCCACAAAGCAGTACACATTTCTCATGTCAGCACTTGATCCACTTAAATGTTAACCATGTGTCTTCTGAAACTTGAAGCTGGTGAACCTCTTCTTTGGGTTTATATTTACTAGAAATGACTCTGAGAAAGATTAATCATGATATTTAAAAAAAAATATATTCAAAAATGCAGTTCTTTCAGGTACTTTAAGCTGTGAAGAGATACATATGTAGTCAACAAGCTGTCTCTGCTCCTGGTAGGGGCAGGGAAAGGGAGAGATAGCAATTTATTCCACCTGTGCTAGACACTTACCTTTGGATGCGATGAATCACCCTTCGGGAGTCTCTGCCTTTCTTCATTTATGACAGAAATGAAGATGACTTGCTTAGACTCAATGCCTAAATCGAGATTACTAAAATTAGATGGGATGCATTCTATTTTCATTCATTTATTTAATTAATCCAGTTAAAAAAATGATCTATTAGTTATACTGGGAAAAAAAAAAAAAAGTGGTGCAATTTTGTTGAAAGCTTTGATAATACTGTCCTGCTTAGAACAGTCTGAAGTTTAAGTTACATGTAGGTGAAATGAAGTATCATCACTGTTTTACAGAGAGGGAATTCAGGATGCAGAAAGACAATGTGAATCACTCTAACTTGTACTTAAACTTTGTGTCAGAGGAAAAAGACAGTGATAGCCTGTCAGGCAGCATAAAAAAAAATTAGTCAGTTCTTCAAGAGAGCCCTTGTATTTTTTTCACAAATAGACATAATACATAAGGTAAAAGTGCTGTTTTCTCTTAAACATACTTGCAATGGCTTGGACCAGAGCTATCTAAATGATAACTAATCTCTCAGCATTCATTGAAAGAGCTAAGTCAGCCTAAGTGGTCTCCCATCAAAATTCTAGAAGTCTGATGACACTAAGTTGTATTCCCAGAAACAAAAATTGCTACAGATAATCTGTAATTATACCAAAGCTACCTGTGGCAAAAAACAAAACAAAACAAAACAAAGCAAAACAAAAAAACCCAAAAAACAAAGCAGCCTTTTTCATGGCTTTGGAAAACATGGTATTATGCTTTCAGATTTGAAAAAATTGAATTATTTTATGATGTATTACATTTAACCTTTGGCAATGGATAAATGTTATTAATCACAGCATTTTGACACAGAGAAAATGCCTTCCTGAATCTTATTCATTACCTCTTGAGAATATGTGGTAAACTCATAATATAATAAAGTTCTATAGAACAAGACTGTAGCTATTAAAGCAATAATGTTTATTGGAATACATTTGGAAATAATCCAAATTACCCCATTTTAATAAGTATTTTGTGCTTTTAAGGATCATTGTTCCAGTTATTAATACAGACCAATGTTAAGGCAACAAATTAAATAAAGATTTTGATATTAAATGAAGGCCTTTTGGGTCAAATGGGAGATTTACAACAAATCCTAAAAGTACTGCACTGCCGCAGTCCCACTCCAGACTGATTATGATTTATGATATCTGTCCCATTCTCCCATTTTTTCATGTTTGTACATAGGAGTTTGTGTAAGTGTACATACACATGTATATAAATACATGTTCTTTATGCCAAGTGTAGATGCCAATTCCAAGTTCAGTTAGTAACTACACTAAGCACAGAAGGAGAGGAGAGGAGAGGAGTGCTGGACAGTTTCCTGTTATTCTGCATAGAAAATATTTTGGAACATTTGTGGAATATTCAACTTAATAAAGGTAATTAACATGTGTGTGAGACATTTTTGCCTTACTCATCTGCATCTTTAATTTGGTCTGCTGCACACCATATTAACAAGGCTGCTGCATGTTGGCGAAAAGTCATAAAAATGAAATGTTTTCCTCCTCAAATATGCAATCTTACAACCTGCTCTGTTTAATTTTAATCCTTGAATTGTTCACGGTAAGCATAACTTGGATGGATTATGAAAATACCGTCATATGGTAAGATTCCATTAATGCCTGATTTTAAGAGCAAATGGTGATTATCAGAGATTTTTATGGGAGTTGCATTATAGTATATGAAAACATTTCTCTGTTAGTTAGTGTAATGTTAGAAATACATTAAGGGCTGAATTTCTCTGTAAAAATCCACATTATTTTTTCTTCTTTGATATCCAGAGCCTCTTCTACAAGTATGTAAAACAATTTGCTTAAATCAAGAATAGCAACATGACAATGGCATGGTGTATATTTCCAGTCTGAACCTTTTCTTTGGATTGTCAAAGAATATCCAAATATTCAGAATGTATAAGGTAGAAAGAAGAGTTGCAATTTGGCAGACAGCTAGTGTAAACCATTGAATCTTTTGCAGAGTAGCATTAAAACACATTTACAACAGAACCATAGGCAATCTTTTGGCATCTATTACATGCTGCTAAAAGAGCTATCTTGAAGACCTTCTGATAACAATCAATTTGATCAAGAAGGCCTACTATTACTCAAAAACTGATTAGAACTCATTCATCACAGTGATAGATAGATGTAATCATACTAGGACTGTATTTGTGCCTGGTTATGCTAGTGGTCCTTATCCTTACTTGGCATTTATTCTTTTCTATATAGGCAATCTAGCTAAGGATATTGTGTCCCCTTTATTTGCTCTTTTTTCAGCTGTTTTTTTTTTTTTTTTGCTGCATCTTTATTATCACACACAGCTGGTTTTCTAACAGAGATACTACAAATACTCTGTATTTTCTAGCCTTGTGGTCTTTGCCCTCAAAATGAAATAGAATGAACATCTGTGCTCTCAAATCTGTGAGTGATGTTTCTTGTTCAAGTCAAACATGGAGCAGAAGGAAATTCTCTCTGCCTCTTCTAGCCTTGAATTAACCCACGTATGCACCTTAATTTTTTAAACATTTCTGATAACTTAATGTATAAAATTGTGTAGTTGAATAAAATATTATTCCTTATGTGTTTGTTCCCAATATTCTCACAATGTGGTAGCAATTTTACATTTCAGAATAGAGTATCTGTTTCTTCTCTTTTGCTTGGAGGTTCCAGTTTATGCAGTCACACATAAAAACTTTAAAGCCAGCTTTGTATCAATAAGACCTTGACATCTTGGTAGACTCTGAGATACTCTTTGTCAATTCGTCCTTGCTTTCACTAACACTGAACACACAGCAAGCAATACCTCTCGGATGCCAGTAAAATGTCTCTCTTCTCAAAGTTTACCAACAGAACTACTTTAGATTATCCATCAAAAGCAATTTTACATGTGTCATACATGGAAGGCTTCAGTGAGAGTGAACAATCTCGGATAAACTCCGCACTTTAGGTTAAAGCAGTTTGCAAAGGAACCACTTACTTGTGATATTTAGTAGGGTTATTAAATTTCATGGTAAAGGTGCGCATATATATATATTTATATATAAATTACAGTATTGGAAGAAATTAATCCATGAATGATCAAATAAATAACTAGATGGTGAATTTCCAACAGAATTCAGTTATTCAGGATGAACTGAACAGAGAAAGAAACCAACTCTTTCACCTTGTCTCTTCTCATCATATTGTAGTACTATTGGTTCAGTTTTGGCAGATTTGAATGTTCTGAGACCTACATAGTTTCCTTAGGAACCTGGACTGCTGAAACCCCTTACACCCTTACCATGAGCAGAGGGGAACCCATGTTCCACTCCAAATTAACAATCCCTTTTTGACTACTATTTGCAGTGCAAATATTGCGATACCAAGTTGACTGTGGTATCTAGGGATTTACAACTTCTGCAACCAAGCTTTAAGCTCCCCTATTAATCTTAGTTCTTGTCTATCTACAATGGCTAACTGCAGCATTTTTCTTCCAAAAGATCCATTTAAATAAGAAACAAACATTTAAATAAATAAATAGAAAAATATTTCCTTAGTGCTGAGACGTCTGAAATCAGAAATGTACACTGATTTTACACTGCATCTTTTTTATACCTAGCTCTTAATTACTCATAGACAAGCCTTTTTGGGCCACATCTGATTGCTCTGTTAGCCCTTGCATAGTATGGCATTGTGGGATACATCATTCAAAAGAGTACAAAGAAAAATCCATGAAAATTAGCTGAGCTGTAAGATACATGACTGAAAATAATACATTTAATCTAGCAATCTAACTTAGAAGCTGGAGAAAAGAGACGGCTATAATGTGAAAAAAGTACATTGACAGACAATATTAACTTTAAACAGTTATTTAATCTGATGAAGAAAATGAAATAATATCTAGATTAAAAAATGGGCTGTTAAGCTAGAAATGTACTTCTTACACATTTAAACTATTAGGGTGAAAATACATGCACAAAAATTAAACATTATGATGTCTTGATTATAAGAACTCGGACTTGATAATCTAATGGTAGCCCCAAAATTATATACCATTAAAAACAAATGTAGGACTTGTTATATTATATGGATGTCAAAGAAAATCCAAATTATCCACTGTTAATAATGCACTGCCCACCTTCCCCATCACTCTATGCAGTTTTAAGTTATGTAACATGAACCTTAGCAGCAATGAGTTGCAGTCAGATGAGGTAGATGTGGTCAGACCAGCACAGACCAAATCAGCTCAGACCTGATCTTAAACTGCAAAGCACTGACTTATTTTCTGTTTTGGCATCTACTTCAGATAGAGAAATTTGGAGAGGATCACATTACACCATAATCCTTTCTATTCTCTGTCACCTGCTTAAAACAAGCTTTCAATTCGTCTTAAGAAAAGAGTAACTTTCATTCAAGATCTTTAGTGCTTGCCAACACTCCTGAATAGGGAGCCATTTTCCTTACTTAATGTCAAGGACACACATAGTAGTGATCCACATTTTAATCCCTCCCCTCCACCTGTAACAGCTGTACTGGTTATAGACTGAATGAAGGTTAAGTGTGCCAGTCATACTTTAAGTACTGTGTTATTGTGTTTGCCCTTTGATTACAGTATTTGCAATACTGAAAAAAGGGGCTATTCCACAGCTATATTTGCAGGTAATAACATGAAAGTATTACAAGACTAGTGTGGTAAAAATTATATTCATAGGCTGGTCTAATATCACTGTATGGGGAATATGGTACACGTCTCCCTTCATCGCTGTATGTCTACAATGAATTCATATGAGGACAAAAACAAATGCAGTTAAACTAACACAATTTAGACATATTTCTCACTTCACCACAAGATACATTTTTATTTATTTAATCTAATATTTATTAATTATCACTTTTATTAATTTTTAAACTCTTTCCAAACTTTTTAGGATATTTTTAAATCATAGTGAGGCCATCATAATGTATACAAGAAACTTGAATGAATTTGCTTGGATAACCAAAAATGTAGATGATTTTTCAGATGGCATTTAGGCAAAGGAATCTCTGTTTATTTTTTACAATTGTTCCTCAGATGAGAGGATTCCTGTAGTGTGAGAGCTCCTTGTTAAATAGATTGTATATGCATCATATGCCATATGATCTCCTGGTAAAAGCAAAGGTCTAGCACACAGAAGCTTCTCTGGTTGAAACACTAACCAAATTAATAACTCATATGTACTCTAGGACATGTGATCTTCTTGTGCTTTTAGTCAGTGATTGTGAAAATTGGCTAAATGGGAGAACTGAAAAAAACTTGTGATAAATATATTCTGGTTTCTAGAAATTATCTGATTTGAGACAAAACATTTGAGAACTAGTTAGCACTGTCAAACCTTAACGTTTTGATAAGCACTTGAGACAATCTTGGAAAAATTTCTTATACTGATTAATGAGTAAGCATTTTGTCTTTCATTGACAGAAAAGAAAAAAATAACTTCACTCATGCTTTCAAGAATCTCATCAATTTGAATTTGAAGTGGTAGGAAGGTGAAAAATTTTTTCCAGACTTCTATATGGAGTAAGATGCACAATTGCTTAATTTTTTTTTCTTTTGCTATGGCACACCTAAGTTACTGAAAATCTTGTTAGAAATATCCCACACAATCTTTACATTCATTCTTGTGGATTTAGAAAGTTTCCTCTAAAATTTTAAATAAAGTGTCTTCTCACACAGGAAAAATGATGATGCCAACTTCTTTCACCATAATAAAAACATTAAAATTATAAATACATGTGTCCTTTATTTTCACAGCATCTGTCCTTTTTACTAAATCCTGCTTTCAACTTTTCCGATTCAGTAATCACCTACAAACTGGTTTTATTTCTGAAACATCCAAACCAGCTATTATTTTCTGCCAAGCTGTCTATCCAGGAATTATTAAAGGTTGCTATGCCTAAAATTGTGGAGCTTGTTAATTTCTGGGCATGGTATCATTTGTTTATATATTTTCAAAATCTACCATTTGAAAATATTTAATAAGAAAGCAGGGAATATGAGGGAAATACAACAGCTAAACACTAGCTGCACTTCTGAGTCACAGAAAAAAGGAAGCTACAATCTTCTTTTCCACTCACTCCTGCACTCAGTTCTAGGGAAAACGATGAATAAAGAAGATGGAGGAGCAATTCAAAAGCAATTGATAATAATCTATGCCTCTCTGTCATGATGCTTGACGGTTCACAGTATCTGTAAGGAATGTCTTTGTCGCTGTTGGGGTGGTCACAACACACACGGACAGTGCCTCTTTCAAGGGCCAAAAAAGCCATTTATTAAACAAAGCAGCCACTTTTATACACCTTTTGTAAGTTATAATTCGTGTTACAGATTCATTGGCTGCTAAACTACTACAATAGACTGATTGGCTATTACTAACTACAATATACTACCATTGGCTACCTGTGGCATAAGCATTCAAGCATTCAGAAAAATAACAGCTGTGGATATGGTGCTGTTTTTCTCCTACTGTTTAACTTCCATGCTTCTGTTGATACTACATTCTTACGGCTAAAAACTAATTGTTTTTCTTCTTGCCGACTTTTCTCACCGTCCTTCTCTAGCTGAAGTAACAGGCCTGAACCATAATTTTACAAAGGCAACAAGGCCTTCACTTTATAAGGTTTTACTTAAATTCCACCTCTTTCCCAAGGGTTGTCCTGGTGGTGCAAGATGTGACTAAGTGTAAAGTATTCCCTGTAAAACTATGCTAATAGCATAAATCATGGTGAAAGCAGTATGTATTTTGGGCAGCTCTGACACATAGAAACTTGTCAAAAGGATGATATAAGCCTTTTGTATTTTTGCCCCTTTCTGGAAAAAGGTAAATTAATTTAGTTTTCCCCATAATCACAGATAAATATATACATATAAAAGAAATAAATATTAATTTTCCATATGTAGAACCATTAAAATAGAAGTCTTTAACATGTCATAACACAAGATGGCATGCTTAAATACACCTGGAAAGTAGTGTTGAGATTATTTTTATTACTCGTAAATGCATCCTCATTAGCAAGGATTTATGTAAACCATAAAAACATATGCAGATATGCACACATTCAGTCTCAGATTTTCTTCGTTTGTAGATAAATTGCAACTTTAGATAGTGTTCATAATTTGAAATTTTATTCTGGATGTATTTTTATGAATAGTTGTTGATCTATAATTCATAGGTAGCTCATTGAGAATTTGATATATTCAAAATTATTGATTCTACCCATTATAGGATAGTCAGTCTATATGAGCTAGTCAGTTTTCATTAATTTTTTGAATCAGATGTGTGTAAATTACATTTACCAATGTAAATACAAATTTGGTGAAAATGAAATTAACTTTCAACACAAGATTTAATAATCATAGTAATATGAATAACATGGTATATACAAAAAAACCTTCAGAAGAAAATAAATTAATCTAAATATTCGTTTTTCTCTTGGAAAGGATAAAACTTATGATGTTAACACCAGAAAGGATTCTTCTCATTATATTTTGCTTGGTCAGGTCTGCTACTCTATGCAATTTGAGATATCAGCATAACAGGAAATATAAAGGAAGTTAGACTTCCTCTTCAGCCTTGCAATTTCAAACATGCAGAATGCAGATATAACAACAAAACAAAATCGATGCTTTTTCCATTGATTTCTCAGGACAAAATCTATTTCCTAAGCCACTTCTTTTTAAAACTCTCCAGTTTTCACATGTCTATTTATGGCACATAGTTCCCTACAAGGACAAGGAATTAGGCTTGAGATTACCTTCTGGCATAAAAATATATTACCACAACTATTTTTTTATATTGGTGTCATGTGTAAGAGTCCTGGTCCAAGATCATATCCCAGTTGTGCTGGATGCTGTTCAAACACAAGCTCAAAACAATACCTTTTCCCTGTTTGGAATGAAAAGATGAAAAGGAGATAACATGAGTGAAACAAGCAGACAATATTCTTCGGCAAGACAGATGGTAGTTCAGCCACTGAATCACATCCCACATTTTCTAGTTTTGAAAGAGGATGATATATTAACATATATGACCACATTTGGATGGCCATAGGGACTTCCTCTCAAGTATAAGAAACAGCATGACGTAAAAGATGTAAAAATGTTATAAATGGTTCTCAGTCAAATGGAAGCTATTGTTGTGGACCAGTTAAAGGCAGGATCCCATATTATCAGGTAGTGAGGGAGAGCTTATAAAGAGCTTGAAAACTGCATTCCAAATTATTTGAGTTAGTACAGAAGCTTAGACATGTCTAAGTACTGAACTAGGGAAACAATTTTGCAGAAACATTCTTTGTAGGTGCTCATCTGAAAAAACCTGCATAGGGAAGAGATAGCTGAAAGCAAAAAAATGAATACAACAAGATGGGAATAGGGGCCTTTGCTGTGTGAATGGACAGAATTATTTTAATTATGCAGAAAGAATAAAACCTAAGCACTGAACTAATACGAAAACTTATAAGAGGTAAGAATTGAAAAAAAATGCTCAGGCTAACAACTTGAACAGGCAGGATGAGGTATTGCTCAGGATGAATTATGAAATGAGGGAGGTTTTGGGGAAGTATTTATAAACGCTGGTTTGATCATGTTGAGCTTGAGCTGACCCTCCACAGATATAGAAATTTCAGTTTGCATATGAAATAAATTTGTAGTAAACTAAATGCTGATTATCAGTATGAAGCATCAGTGAAACAAATTAACTTTGAATTTGTGCTTATGCATTGGACTGCCATTAGTCAATGTCCAAAGTGAAAAAAGAAATGGAGTTCTTAAAAGGCTGTTGGTGAGAGCATGTGAAGTATGCCTTGCAAGCATGCACTTATACCAGAACATGGCAAGAAATTGGAGAACATCTAGCACAGAACTGGAAGAAAAAGTATAAGGCCTCAATTGTTTAGATACAGTACAGGAGCATTTGTTGATCTTAACAATAAGGGATGAAAGACAGCAAGCAGTTGTAGAGGCAACCAGAAACAAAACAGTTTTTCGGATGGAAACCATACATATAATTATATTGTGTATGAGGAACTGAATGAGACTGAGAAAAGGAGAAGTGAGATAGGATGGGAAGGAGATGGGATGCATGCAGTTGGCTGTATGGAGAAACTGGAAGACAATCAGGTATCAGACTTCTATTTCTTCACAAGAGAGACAAAAGATGAAAGTGCAGAAAGACTGTGGTGAGAAGTTAGGCCAAAGAAAGTGAGAAGGTAATTTTGCATTTTGTTCTTGTCCTCATTTTTTATGTGAGGGGCTGTAAAGGCAACAGGGAGAAAATTGTGGAAACTTGAAAACTAGAGCTAAACTTCTAGATTTGTCAATTAATTAAACTGAAAAAGTGGTCAGTCTTTCTAAAGGAAAATTAGCAAAGATGAAATAACTGTGAAATGAGAGGAACTCCGGGTAGTAAGCAGAGATCTTAGGGTTTCTGGCTGGAGCTACTGAAACTCCTTTTCTAATATAAAAGGCTTCCATCTCCTACTAAAGTGTTAGTTTACAGAAAATATCAGAATAGGGGAAAGACTACAAAAGATACAAGAAAAGAAGGTCTCACCTTAGTCTCTGCATGAAGTGTACAAGGTTTATACAAAAACAACTCAAAATCTGAGGACCAAGACTTGAGGGAAGAGGTACCCCCACCAGCCCCCCAGCAGGATCTGAACCACATGCACTGCTATATTACCAAATTCTGTCTTTTTTAAAGAGATATTTTCATATCTTTGCTAAGACATCTCTTCAATGTATTTAATAAGTGACTTTAATAGCAGCATGAATAAAATGTGTCAACTTCCACTTACTATCTGAACAATAAATGTTTTCATACTTAGCTGTGAAGCGCTGAGAATTGTGTTCCCAAATTTAGTGACCAGCATTCTAGTACAGCTATTTTAACACCTGATTTAAATCAGTGTACTACATATTCAAACAATTCAGGCACACACTTACCAATAAATTATATTAAGAGTCTTTCAACAGATTCAAGAAACAACAGAACCTCAGCTGCCAAGTGTCAAGTGATAAAGTAAGAGAAGGTGTTAAGTTTATGTTAAGCACCTATACGTACCTCCTTCTCTGGTGAAATGCAAAGACGATCTAACATTTCTGCAGGGAGACAGGAAAAATGCTGAAAGCAGAAGTGGAGAAACCCATGGAGGTATGAAGAAATGTTTGAAAGACTTTTGACTTTATTTATAAGTCAGGACCAGCCTTAGAAAACCTACCCTCTCTAAACATAATTTAATGTGCCTGAATTTTGCTGTATGTATTATTCTTGACTTCTATAAGGGATCAGATACATTAATAGTCTTCAAACTAACTTCAAAAGTAATTGTTCTTTTTCAAAGTGGAAGAGTTTTAGGCACTCAAATGTACTGAGGCCTTTGAATTTTCACAATCAAAATGTTTGCTAAAATCCAGGATATTTATTCTTTAAAACGTGAGAACATCTACTGCTTAATGATTCTATATGAGCTGTCCTTGTCACAATTAGTAGCAGCCCTGTTAGGGTCATGGCTGTCTTTGGTATCATATGTGAGAAGAGAGTACAGAAAGATCAAAGTCCAATTCATAAGTACAATCTTGAGAGCACTGTCATCCATGGCCTTTGATGTCAAAGGAAAACCCATACATAAGTACACTATATGCCAAAGGAACAAACTCATGCCGTACAGGTCTCATTTGTTATGCAAAATTTACATAATTTCAACTAGTAAATTAGAGAAATTAGTCATGGTGACATTTTCCTCTGCAATCACACCAACTTCTCTAAAGTTTCAAAAATGTATGTGCAGAAAAGAGCATGTGAACATTGATGTTTCAAGAACAGACTGAAGGTTCTGGAGAATATACACCTTACTCTGACTGCAAGAAGCACTTCTTACTTTGAAACAATGGTAGACAGGACACAGGGAGTGGTCAAATATTATAAAAGAGTACTGAGAACAATTTATCTGTTGCCAGATCAGCAGAGCTTCCTCCCTAGAGATAGGCACTATCTAGTTTTGCCTTGATCCATTGCAAATTGTTGCCTGGTAATTTGAGCTGCTTCCCTTTCAGGTCAGTTTTTATTAGTTGAAAACCTTTTAATTACAAGCTTGACTGCTGCAATATTTTTGTTGTACAAAAACATGACCCCAAATGCTTACATAAACCATGTGTAATTCCTGGCACTGCTTTTCTACTGCTATCTCTACACCTACTTATTGTCAGGATTTTCTGAATAGCTCAATCTATTTCCACTAAAGTATCAACTTTGACACAAATAGTTAAACATTCATAGTTAAACATTCATGCTTTTCTCCTTGTTCATGGGATGCTTTCTTCTCTGTGCCAGGCAACCTTCTGCATTTTGCATTGAATGTGTTCCTTCTTCTGGAGCCTGCCTGAAGAAGCTTTCCCTGGAAATAGTGTACCGGTAGGACTTTCTAGGTTGAAGTCCTAATCTTACCACTCCACATTATTTACTGCCATAAAAATATCTTTCTGGTAGCACTAAGATAGAAGAAAAATCAGCCTTCCTCTAAGAGGCACAAATTAAGAGCAGTAATCACAGAATAGTCTGAGTTGGGACTCAGAAGATCATTGAGTCCAGCTCTTTAAGTGAATGGTCCATATCTGGATCAAACCTTGGCACCACAAGCACCATGCTCTAACCAATGGAGATAACTTCAGGGTTTAATCATGGTTTCCTGATCCCCTAGTGAGGTCAAGGTATTCTCACACCAGAGCAGTGAAATAGCCTGAGGCAGCTCCTCCTCCACTCCATGTGGTACCAGAAAAGTAAATGTCACTCTACCGTATGTAAGACTGCATATTTCCAAGAGCTTTCTGAACTGGCACAGCTTGTAGCATAAGAGAAGTATTTTTTAACTGCACATGAAATATATTAGGACATAAGGACTGTTTGTGTTGATTTGATGAATCCCCAGCTGTGGACTGCTGGGTGTTGACGCACAGTTATTTTATCTATCAGTCTACCAGCATACGAGAGTACTGATTTTGGTGATTAACATCCAGAGCCCAACAATAACATAAAACAGCGTTCTGTTAGCAGCACTGTCATATTTACCTTGCAATCAGTCTTCATCTTCTGGTAGAGCATTAGAAGAGCCAAACATGGAGCAATTTGCTGCAGAAGTTACACTGCTGGCCCACATGTGGAAAGTCTTTATTCCTTCCCTTTGAACACTAACCAACTTCAGTCACAGCAAACATGACTCAATATGTAAAAAACTGCTTCTAATAGGAATACTTATAACAGACAACAGATTATACAACCAAATTTACCTCCAAAGGTTTTAAAGTTGCCTAGCTACGGGATTGGAAAGGTTGAGGAACTCCCTGCAGAAGGCAGGAAATGAGGCAGAGGAGCACTTGAGGACTGAAGCTTCAAGCTCCACCTAGTGACAAAACCTTATCGTTGCCTTTACAGATAACTCCGGAGAAAGCGTAGGGGTACCATGAAACGTTTTAAAACTCTGGCGTAGTATTGGCAGGAAATGACAATCGGAGCCAAAAGAAGAACAGGGATTTTTGTTAGTTTGTTTGTGGGCTGGGCTGGTTGTTTCATTTTTAAAAAAATATAAATATAACTTTAAAAACCAACTCAAGAGACACTAACTGGCAATGGAATGCTCAATAAAAGTAACACCACACAATCCCATGCTGAAAAATATGTCTCTACAGAGGAGAACAATGTGACCATAGTGACAAAAATTAATGAAATTACTCCACTCCTTGAGAAGGAGATTTTTGCATTAACGAAAGAGACTGAACTATAACAATCGTTCATATTTTTACTAATAACAAGAGTGTTTTGCACTTTACATTACCAGATTCCTGGTGGGATAGCAGGGAGATTTTCTTCACCAGCCACAACTAGATGTCCAATATTGTTCAGCAAAAAATCTAGTGAAATTCTTATTGTAGGTATAACAATTTTATTTTAAAAATATGCCAATAAAAGTTTTCCTTCATAGCAAAAAAAAAAAAAATGTTTTGAAGATTTTTGAACTAACCAATTGGACATAAGACTGTGTAGAGCAAGCACATGTTTTTAGAGAAAGCACTGCTGTCTTGAAAAAACAAAACTGTATTTTGGTGTATTCTTCGTATGTGGAGGAAGGCATTCCAGGTTGTCTGGATGATCAGAAAATAAAAATTAACTAGACCACACTGATAATTATAAATGCATTATATATTCTGTCAATACAAATGCTCCAATGTTTCATCAATTAATTTTTATATAAAAATTAAAAATACATAATTTTCCCCCCTAAGTATATGATTTAATAAGTATCTAATATACTGATCTTTATCTTCTGTTGAGTATCTGAATATATGTGGTCTTCAAAAGCAGACAAAAATTTTCTTGAAGAAGAAAGACTTTTGACCAAGAGGAGTCTAAGGGTGTGGATTGAATTGCTGACTTGTTAGATCACAATGTCATCTGAGGTCCAACAATAAGAATAGTACTACTTTGCTATCTCAAAAAAATTAATAAGAGTTACTTAATTCATAAAGTGCCTTGACATAGTGACATTTCTCAAAGTTCCAGTTTCAGTTTTGATTGCAATCAGAAAATCTAGTGTAAAAGGGAGCACTTAAGACTTATCCACAGAAGGACCTGTTCCGATTTTGATGGGGAAAGGCATTAGTTTTGTTTTATTCAGACTGTCCTGACCAGAGTTCTGAAGTAGCAGATGACGATGAAATGACACGTGGAGCTTGATACACACTGCATTGTGAAAAACATTATTAAACTATGTTTCAAAAGCATGTAATTCAAAAGAAATGCTGACAAGATTTCCTTTATATTTGGTATCTTGAAGCCATTTGTCACACTGAATGTTGTTACATTCCTGTGTTTCAATTAAGGAAAAAACTGTAAAAGTAACATATTTACATGACAGAAAAAAAGAAGCACTTACTGGAATAGTATTTACTATTAAATTCTTCCAAGGTTTCTTTTAATTTGTGGTATTTTAATTCTATTTAGGGTGGCGCCTGCTAGTGGAATCTGGCATTGAGCTACTGTACTTATGCTGTTCATTACGGAATGTACTGTGTTAAGGATTGCACTGTAAAATATAGGTAATTGGGAACTGATCTGTTACCATGCTGGAAAAACATGCAATACAGGTTTCAGCAACAGACTTCTACTGATATGCTAGACTAAACTGTTTACTAGACTGATTTTGTATATAGAAGAGGCTATATTATGTTATGAGTCTTTCAGCAATTTGTCTACACTTTAATGCTTGCCTGTGTCTATATGAATGAAACTATTGCAATAATTTGTCTTGGTGTAGATATAATTTATAACAACTTGACTTTTTGCATTCATATTGCCAGGCAGAGCAAAATAAGTTATGATGATGGCAAAAAACACATTAATGTTGTACAACTATTATTACACTGGGGATTTTTCTTGAATGGAAACTTGCCAAGAATTCACAAATGAATCAACATTGCTGGAACATACCGAAAAACTGTAGTAACACAAATACTATTCAGATCTTGCTTTAGCGTAAATAGTCAGAGTATGTACTTAAGAAAAAATAGGTTAAATTAAGCAGAATGGCTATTCATTCTGACCACAACAGGAAGAGAAAGGGGCTAACACAGGAGGATCTGCCAAATATCTCGTGTGCGTCACACAGCCGGGCTGCAGAGGGATGTGCTGAATTTCAATGTCTTCTCCCTAGACCCACACTGATATCCATGCAGTCCCCTTACTGAGCTGAATTTCCTCTCATGATGGCCCACTGCTGCCTCAGAGGACCCAAGGGCTGACACTGTGCTGGCTCCTTTTATGTCCAGGAAGATTTAATTTTTTTTAGCTTTTGAAAAACACACCCACAGAGCCCAGCCTCTAAAGCTCGGCGCTGGGAGCTGCAGAGCCCGGACTTTTATGAACATGTTTCCTTTTACTGCTTCGCTTGCTGTGTTCCTGGGGCAGCAATCATATGATCTGGGCCTTGCATACAGCCAGTCTCAAAGGGAAGTGTGTGCCTGAGTGTTTCCCTGGATTGGGGCCAGAAATGGCATCTCACAATGTTGGACTCCCACTGGTGATGCACTGGTACTGTGAGGGAACCTCTGGTGTTAGCCCAAGGGCAAGCAGAAGGAGTCTGAAGTAATAACACTGGTTTGTGGTTTTTTTCACTGAGAATAACAGAAGAAGGTCAAAGGACCTACTGCAATTCACTACTGAGCTTGTGTGCAGGGCCCACCAGACCTGCAGGGGCAAGGCCGGGCTTGTCCAGGCAAGGCCAAGGGGGCAGGAGGGGCCTCCTCAGGGTGCAGCCTCCGCACCCCTGGCCCTGCGCTCACTCCTGCCCCTGGGCAGCCACGCTGGACGGCCATGGGGAGGAAGCAGGGCCTTCCCTGGGAGGTGTGTCCTTGCCAGCTCTCTGGAATATGGAGCCTTCTTGGCCACAGGATGTACTGAGGTGGAATGTTGGCATTTCTGCCTTAAGGGACCTTGCAAGGGTCCTGGTATCAGCTGGGTGGACACCTTGGGCCAAAGTCTTGCCCAAAGTCTTTAGTCAGAGTCAGTTTCTGACACGGAAGTGGCTGTGTGTGGAGTTTTACTAAAACTGCAACTGCTGCAATTGTTGTAAAGTTTCTATATGAGAGACTTAAACTGAAAAGAAAAGGCAACCATCCTTACATACAAAGGTTAATACAAATCTGGAAAGAGGTTAAAATCTGAGCAGTTAGTGAGAGTATTGTTTTTTGTTAAAATGTAAATTCAAAGCATCATCAAGATATAAAATAGCAAAAATTTTATTAACTATGAAGTATTCATAACATACAGAACTTCTATATTCATTTGAAGGGTAAACAGACTTTTAAAAGCCCTTCTAATTATACACAGTGTTTCAATTAGCAGCACTGCAGATTTATTTTTTAATCTAATCATCAATGATGCATTTCAGTGATATAACACTGCTCACTCACAGATCTCAAAGCACTTTGGCTTTGATAAAGACAATTATTTTCATTTTGCAGAGATGGTTTAAGACGAGTGTCTCTGGGACTTGTCTAGGAAAACACAAAAGCTCATTTCCTTTTGCCAGGGGCAAGTGTGCTAAGAAAAGATTGAAGAAATGCCTGAGACACATTTATTTTGTACAAACCAGCTGGGCCTGGTCAAGGTTTGCCAGTTTAGGTGGGGCACTAGGCTGATGCAGCCAGCCCCCAGCTAGGTTTTGCTAGTTCCTGCCTTGTATTTCTAGTTCCTTGTGCACATGGAGTCTGGCTGTACTAGCAAAATACACATGAATATGACTTTGACTCCTGACAGTGAAATACCGGGGCTTTTGATTGTTCACATGCAGACTGAATCAGCAAAATTACTGAACTTGGTTGAGCATGGGACTCATCCATTTTGACTTCAGGGTCCACAACAGTCAATGTCACTTTGTATGGACTCCAAATCTTGTGGTTCCTTTTTAGCTTGGAGTTTAAATGAGCTCAATATTCAAGCAAAACACTAAGAAAGACATTGAGTGTCACATGGTTTCATGTGGTTTTGATAAAACTCTAAACAGGACCAGGCTTACTCAAAACTTACACAAGGATTCTCCTTGAGGTATTGCTAATGGCAGCTGAGTTTTCATGACTAATTCAAGGCCAACCTAGTTTCACAGATTCTTAGAGTCTGCAAAGAAATCTTCTGAAGCTGTGATTCCAAACTCTGTCAATTTATTATGAGAAAACTGATGACAGTGGCAATGGTCAGTTGTGGATAAAGTTTCAATACAGGGAAGAGGCTACTGTTTTGCAGAATGTGCTGTTGGTCAAAAGTGCATTTTCAGTCCCATTTTGCAACTTAGCACATCCTTCCTTTCTCTTCTGTCCTGATGCTTCCTGTACAGAAATAGGTGGATACTGATCAGTTCTCCCTGCCTACTGAGGTGGACAGCTCTGTTTTGCCTTTGTGCAGTCATGGGTGGAGATACTGCTTAATTAATGGGCCAACTTTCTCATGAGACAAGCGGCTATCTGATTCATGATTTTATATAAAGTCAGGTCAGTCTGTGCCTATATATGAAAGCATAGTTTTAATCTTGGTTTCTGTCTCTCCTTGTCTGTTCCTTTCTCTATCTCTCCCAAAACTGGATTATGGTTTAGACTTGGGGTGTTAAATTCATCCATTATAGAGCAATTATGCTTAGGAGTGACCTGTGATGCTCTTTCGGTAAGGGAGGGTAGAGGATAGCTCAGGATAGACTGCCGAGGGATGCAAATAAGTACCTAAAAGGATTACTTTTCCCTCCTACAGTGAAGAAGAATGATGATAGGAATTTTAAGTGCCTTGTTTACTAGTACTGTTAAATTATATTTGTTTTAGTGTTTCAGTTACAGCTTCCCTTCCTCCTTCCCTCTCACAAACCTACTCCAAACTACCCAACATGTAATTAACACATGTAGAAAGCTCTTCTTTTACAAGAGTCAGCCAAAATCCTACTAGAGACCTGTACCACTAAGTGTATTCCCTCCACTCCTTCAGCTCTCTAGAGTCATCCTGTCCTGCTGACACTGTGCTCAGTGACTGGCAGCAGTGACTGGTCTGCCAGAGAGCCACTGTAGAAGCCCATGTCTGTCATTAAGCTATTCTTAAAATAAAGAGATTTTGTTGTTGTTCCTTATTGTATGTTATGCTTACATAGCTCTTGCCCTAAGCTTAGATTTCAAAATAGCAAATAGACAAACCAACTTTTAAACTGCTGTTTGCTCTTGCCCTGGGAAAAAAGGTTATGCTACTGCCTGACAGAGAACAAGAAGCCTAAACATTGTTCACAGAGGCTTTAAAGCTGCTTAAATAAGCAAAACCAGTTTTAATTTCTTTTTCTTAAGCTATCTAATTTTCGCTAAAATTCTGCAGGATATGATGATCTGGTTGGTATACTTTCAAGATTTGGCACTTGAATAGTTTTAAACAGCTTTAAACTGTTATTACTGCTTTCCATTTACAGTAGCAATATATCAATTTTCTTAGAGGTCTTAAGATAGATTTGTTAGTCAGCCACATTTTGTAGATTGCTTTTCAATAAGAAAATCTTATATTTTGGGGGATGTCCTAGGGTGACTAGATGTTATATTCCCTATTTGCTGCTCTATGCCCAGATATTGGTTGTGTGCCTTTCTGCGCTTTTGGACTGAGCCTGTGTGGAGAGAGAGAGAGAGCTGAGTGAACTTCTAAACAGTGGCTCAAGGACAGAGACAGGGGAGAATTACAAATTTGGAAGAAAATTGAAATAAGAAGAAAACATTTTTTTCCTATATATGCTATGCATTTGATTGTAATCTATGGGTTTAAGCCAGGGGTTTTTGACTTTTCCTGTTTTTTTTCCAGTTCTTTGCTAACACCAAATTTCGGATTTTGCTGGTAGGCCAAAAGAATGTATTTAATTCTCATGTCACCAGTGAGCATGGGAATTAAGGAGGAACATTAAGTCGACTGTTGCCCACCACAGAGACTTGAAGATTCCTTCTCTGGAAGAACATTTAAAAGTCACAGATCACTGAAAAATCAAGACTGAGATTCACAGACACCTTGACATTTGCCTAATTATTATGGCATTCCGAAGCAAATGAATAAATAGATTTTTGTCATTTAGCTTCTACGGAGTTTTCTGTGTAGCCATGCAAGCTCAGAGCTCCTTATTTTCAATAGGAAACTGAGGTTCTTACTGAAGACATTTAAATTCAGAAGGCATGGGGTTTGTACAAATACCATATATTACGTAACTTTACAGTAAAGTGATGAGTCAGTGACATCATTTACATGTTTTAAAAATAGTGTCTAATTCATAGAAAGTGAGCTACTGAAGTCTCTAATCACTCCTCACATCCTTGTCATTTTTCGTATACTGTTGAAAATAAATTTCTTTGCAGCTTGTGCTATCTTGATTTATTACAAGAGAAATGTCATTTGATATATTTGTGTATGCATTATAAGAAACCATATCTCCTCAGGGTTAGTGGGGACAATAAGAAAAGAGGTCAAACACACTTCAGGTGCATGTATAACACTGTAATTAAAACATTTTTCAATTCTGGTGATGAGAATAGAGAAGGCAGACTTCTAGAATGCTGTAAACCCTAACTGTGTCAAGTAGATACAACTGCTATTTTTCTTCAGTGTTTTTGCATTTTCAGTTAATATATAATTTTTTTTTTTAATGAAGAAGCAAAATGATGGGCATAATATGATCAAGAACTTAGAAAATTTTCTGAGGAAAATTCAAGTACACTATATTTTTGCTTAGATGAAGGAAAGCAGATTTGAGATAAGAATTCAAAAAAGGTAAAGGGGACCTATAAATAGTAGATGATCTCTGTGGAGTAGAAGTGGTTAGAAGGCAATTTCTATGGGTTTCACAGAATGCCAGGATGTCCAGAAAGCTTATGTAGGTGACAGGGCAAATTACCTCATGTGTGGGTAGGAGAGTCTGACCAGAACCCAAAACTCACCAAGCTTACTGTCCTCAAATTTTACTTACTATGTAATGTTTACTCTACTGAGAGTCATTAAGACCCACACTCTTTTTCATTATTTAAATAAGTAACTCCTATTAGCAGCCCTATGAGCAGCTATTCATATGTTATGGAAAGGATGTTCTGAAATCAAACTTGAATTTGCCCTTAAGGAATATTCAAAGCCTCACCACTTTGTCATAATGGACTGGACTGACACTTTCTAAGTCCGTGTTTATTGACAAGTCAGGTGATAACTTTGTTTAGATGTTTTCAAAACACTTCTTATGTTTCAAAGATTAGTGTTGCAATCAACATCATCAACCAAGCCATTTCAAGGTAATAAGACTGAGGGTCCCAGAAAATATTTAGGAGTACCAGTGAATAAAACAGGACCCACAGAAAAGAGGAGATACCAGATGAAAAGCTTTATCTCAAATTGGGATTTTTGTTTAGAGACAGTGTACTGAAAAGATATGTCCAGGATGCCAGAGGTCTGTCGGTCATGAAAATGGTGTTGACACCCCTGCTTTTTATGCCTGATATCTTCTGGCTGAATGAAACACAATCAGGATCCAAAATTAAAACAAAGCTGCATATTAAAAATAAATAAAACCCCAGTATTGTTTTTGTTCTTTGTATTTGTTTTTGGGTCTAGAGATTAGCTTTTTGTCAACCCTTTCCTGGAACTAAAAGTGATTTCATAAAGGTTGAGCAAATACAGGGTGTTTTTCTGCAAAAAGGAAATATAATTACAAAATATTATATCTTTTTCCATACAAAAGCCCCTGTGAGGCTTTAGTTTTCACTAAAATGCAACAGTCTAGTTGTAAAGTAAGATACAAAATACAAATTAAAAAATAAATAAAAAAAAAATCTTGATGCAAAATTTTACCAAAGCCTCTGTAGATGGACATGAAGTCCAGGACTCAGGTTTCACTCCAGACTTGTCATTCAGAGACTCATTACTTTTTTTTTTTGTTTAGAATCCTCAAAACCAAATTGCAGGTCTGTGCTGATGGGATACTGAGAAAATACTAGTGGAAAGAAACCACAAAAAGGTTGCATCCTAAAAATAAAGCATAGGTAAACAAGGCTTAAATAGTGTCATAGGCTAGTGGTTGGTGACACCATGTGAATCCTTTCAGAATACAAAGTTCGTATTACCACTGAGTATTTTAATCCCAAATGTTTTGAATAAAAGGTCAATGGGGTGTAGAAAAAACCCCATATGAATGGGGATCTTTCTCATGCCTTACTAATCTGAGCTTATTAGTATTTTGTTGGAGGTCAAAACCTGTCTGGGGATGATTTCAGAGCAAAGTGGGTGCTCCATGGCACTGCAAGCAGAGGAATACTTTATCCAGTTCCTCTTCCTTATTCAGTCCTTGTCTGAAACTCACATATCCCATACATGTGGCAACTCTAAAGGAGTGCTGATTGACAGAGGAAGGGAAATAAAGCATGACCAAACTTTGGTTCCTTTCCCTCTTAGTGCTATAATAGTAAAATCACATGAGTAACATTGGGGATCTCTGGATGTGATAAGAGAACAAAACCAGAAGTAGAGCAGGCTACAGAGCAGATTCACTGCTTGCCACTGTGGGGAGAAAATTCATGTGGCCAAAGCTCAACTGAAGTTGAAGCTGGCCAGAATTGTGGGGGACAATAAAAAGAGGTATTATCAAGTATATTAATGGCAATAGGCAGTGTAAATATCATTGTCCCATTACACGATGAGGATGGTTACCTCACAAACAGGGACTTGGACAAGGCAGAGGTGTTTAACATATTCTTTGCCTCTGTCTTCAACATGGATGATGGACCAAAGGGCTCTCAGAGCCCTGAACTGGATGACCATGACCACAAAAATCATTAACTCCCAGTCAACTCTGAAAATGTGTGGGATCTGCTGCTCCAGCTAGATCCCTACAAATCTATGGGGTCTAATGGGGTTCATCCAAGAGTACTAAAAGAGCTAGCTGATATCACTGCAAAACCTCTCTTGATGATTTTTTTAGCAGCCTTGGGAATTTGGAGGTCCCAGCTAACTGGAAGCTGGCAAACATCCTGATTTTCAAAGAAAAGCCCAGAAACTAAAGACTTGTCAGTCTCACTTCAGTGCCTGAAGAAGTTATGAAAATTATTCTGGGAGGTGTTGAAAAACACCTGAAAGACAAAGCAGTCCTCAGTCACACCCAGCACAGCTTGAAGAGAAGAAAGTCCTGCTTATCAAACTTGATTTCTTTCTGTGACAAGACAACCCACCTAGCTGATTAAGGGATGCCAGTTGATGTAATCTTTTTAGATTTAAGTAAAGCTTTCAATACTGTCTCTCACAGTATCATTTTGGATAAAATGTCCAGCACACAGCTGGACAAACACATCACATGATGGGTGAGCAACTGGTTCATGGGTTGGATACAAAGGGTTACAGTGAATGGAGTGACATCAGACTGGGGACCAGTCACTACTGGGGTTCTGCAGGGCACTATCCTAGGCCCTGTGCTCTTCAACATCTTCATTAATGACTTGGATGCAGGACTAGATGGGTTATAAGCATATTCATGGATAATACAAAACTGGGAGGAGCTGTTGACTCCCTCAAAGGCCTGGAGGCCCTACAGAGAGACCTCAACAAATTGAGACTTGGCAATCACTAGTGGTATGAAATTCAACAAGGGAAAGTGATGGATTCTGCACTTGGGATGGGCAACCCTGGATGTACAGACCAACTAGGGGATGAGAGGCTGGGAAATACTGCCATGGAAAGGGATGCAGGGGTCCTGGTTGACAGAAAGTTGAAAATTAATCAGCAGTGCCCTGGCAGCCAAGAGGGCCAAGTGTGTCCTGGGGGGCATCAGGCCCAGCATCACCAGCTGGGCAAGGGAGGGGATTGTCCTGCTCTGCTCTGCACTGGGGCAGCCTCACCTCGAGTGCTGGGAGCAGTTTTGAGAGCCACAGTATAAGAAAGTATAAGAAAGATATTAAACTATTAGGGACTGTCCAAAGGAGAGGAACAAAGATGGTGATGGGCCTTGAGAGGCACCTGTATGAGGAGCAGCTGCAGTCTGTTGGTCTGTTCAGTCTGGAAAAGAAGAGACTGAGAGGAGACTTCATTGCTGTCTACAACTTCTTCATGAGGGGAACAGGAAAGTCTGGCATTGATCTCTTCTCTGTGGTAACCAGTGACAGTATCCAAGTTGTGTCAAGGGACGTTTTGTTTGGATATTATAAAAAGCTTTTCCACCCAGAGGGAGTTTGGGCACTGGGACAAGCTCCCCCGGTCACAGCCCCATGCCTGACGGAGCTCAAGAAGCCTTTGGAGAATATTCTCAGGCACATGGTGTGACTCTTGGGGATGATGCTGTTTAAGGCCAGGTGTTGGACTCGATGATCCTTGAGGGTTCCTTCCAACTCAGGATATTCTGTGATTCTATGAAAGTGTATGCCATGGCTAACTCCATTAATTACAACACCAGTATTGACACATTATGTATGATATGGTACATACTTTCAGAATAACAGAAGAGGGTATTTTATGGGTATGCAATCTATCCCTGTGCTTGGCCGAAGAGTGACTATTTCAGTACTACAGGGACCCATCAGTAGGCACAGACTACACTACAATGAGCAAATGTGCTTAAACTGGGCGAAAACTCAAGTTGGCTTATATGGTTCATAGTGCCATTCAGGAACAGATAGCAACTTAGAAATCCAACTTGATAAGTGTTCTAGCTTCTTTAAATTAAAAAATTTTTAAGGGAAAATGTGAACTTATAAAGCATACTTTGAAAAGTTTTTTGTCCAGCAATGATTTAAGTTTTGAAGTTGTCAAACTGAACATTTTATTTAAGTAAAACAAATGTACTTCAGAGATCTAAAATAATAGGATATTTGCTTAATAGTCTTTCCTGACTCTCTTACTCATCATGTTAAGTCTCCTGTCAATAGTTGTTTTTATTCCTAGAAACAGTGATTTCAGTTAGTGGTATCCATTTTGCATTTGATATTACTTGTCTTTTACAGAATATAACAAAAAAATGGAAGCTCAACTAGCCCCAAAATGCATGTTCATCTGCATGCTCACCTGCATGCTACAGAAAAGATTATATACGTGGAAATCTGTAAAGTCAGAAATTCTGCCATAGTCACTTAAAGGCATAAATAAAAGACATTCATAATTATCCCTTTAGAAGTCCAAGCCAGGAAAGAAGTGAAGAATATTACATCTAAAACTCTTATTTAAAAGTAAAAATAATTATTTTTGGAAAAACCTATTTTCATCTACCCTGATTAACTTACACCCTGAGTAGCCACTGGCCACATGTATGCAGAAGCTCTGCAGTAACTTTTCCCATACCAAATATACACACTTCCTCAAAAAATGGAGAAAAAACTACTGATCAAAGTCAGAAAAAGTTTAAAATGTAGAAATATTTTCAGGCTCAGAAGTAGCTTTCAGCCATGCAGTTAATAAATGAGAAGCTTGCAATTTCTTTACACTGAATTAGCAGGTGCAGAGGCAGTCAGATGGAATGGTAGATTTTTTAGAATCAGAGACAATCTAGCAAATAATACTACTCAAAATGCTGTAATCCAGTCATATTGTTTTAATTGGGCAACATGGCATTGTGATAACAGATGGCAACTCCCTGTGAACAGATTCAGCCAGACTGATAGCATTCTGCCCCAGCTCCTCTGAATGAACAGCAATGCGCTTCCAGTTTATATTGCAATAGCTTCATTCAGATTTCACACTTGCATAGACACTGTGCCATTATGAAAGCAAATACCATTTAAGGCTCTATGCATTAGTGTATGGAGATTTCACAGTAGCTTCCATTACTGGTTTCAAGTTGGTTGGAGCTGTAATAGTCCATTACAGTTGCAATAGTGCATTACAGTTAAGACATTACTGGTATCTGTCTACCCCTAGCCAAAGGTTACTATTACTGGCTTCCCTGCTGGCTCTGTGGCTCACGTGCATGAGCACACAGACACAGGGATGGTTTCAGTAATATTAAGCCGATGGCAAGGAATTGAGAAGGGTCCTTTTGTAGAGTTCCACAGAAAGCAGTTTGTTGCTCCAACTTGTTAAGGGTTCTGAAGGCAAATGACCCTGAGCACGCGACAGCTCGAGCTGAAGTACAGGGGTGTGGCTGACACCAGGAGCCAACCAGGGAATCAGAACTAGGGTACATTGCCATAACCAAACAAGGCATTCTGGGAGAGGCTTCCTTCCCTCACCATAACAAACAAGTCTTTGGCACCAGAGATTGTCTTACCAAGAACTCTGTCTTGTACCACAGGTCAATCAACCACCACAGGTTACAGCGCCAGGCTCGAAGTTAGCAGAAATAACATATCTAAATCTTAACTACTCCATCTAGATGGTGCCAGCTGACATCTGTCTTCCACAGTGGTTTATCCCAGGACACCGGGCGTTTTCAGCGGAAGTGCTACACATGTTCCCCTCTACTGACTCTGTGGTAACTCCTGGCAGAGAAATGGGATGGACAGCTGGAGGCAGAAACATCTTTAATTCCAGGGGAAGGATTTGCCAGAACTTGCTTGTCAAAATTCTAAATGTTAATAGCTTCCTTCTACAGAGATAAGAACAGTTTCTAGGTCAGTGGATAGCTAATGTTGTGCTGCCGCTTTGGAAAGGGAAATATGTTAATGGGGCACTTTGTCAAAACATGAAGACGCATCAGCTACTATGTTCTCCATAACACTCTTCATATCTGTGCACTACACAAAGCAGCAAAGCATGGGAGAGGTGGAACACAAGTGAGTTGTCTTACCCAACCCGCAGGACATTACATCCTTTGGGATATGAGAGCCTCAGACATTTGCCTCTTTCTATCAGTAATGTTCCAGGGGTGGGGGAGGAGAAAGAAACCAAATGTGAATAGACTCTGGCTAGCTCCTGTGCTCTGTGTGCTTTCTCACTCCCTTGCAAACTCTCTCAAGAACAATTGTAATCCAGCTGAAGTTTTTCCTGGCTCTTGCCCGATTTCACAGATGTTTAATAATGGTTCTGGATCACTATTTACATGCTGAACAGTTTTCTGTTAATCTGAAAAAATTTTAGTGAAAAAAGACTATGTTGGGGAGGTGGTTGGAAAAAAAAACCCAACAAAACAAACAAGAGGAACCCCAAAAATATAAAAAATATTTTAATTCTCAGGATGTATATATCTGATCAGCAACAATTTAGCTGCTTCCAGAGTGATTTTCTTAGTACTTGAAATGATTTTGTAGTACACTTGGCAGGCAATCCTACAAGAAGATCGTGATGTACAAAACCACATTAACTCCAAACAGCAGGCTTTATTTATCTCAGCTGGCCCTTATATGGCCTGTCACACTATAGTAGCTGAGCTCCTCACAATCTTTTGGGTATTTGTCCTCAATGCTTTACTGAAACACAGAAGTGCTATATTCTGCATGTTCCACAAGAATGGTCTCAAGCATTGCTATGAACATGTCACTCACCCTTTTCTCATATATTCAGAGGTAACTTGAAAAGCTGTGAAGCTTCAGGCAGCTGCTGACAGCTTTGCTGACTGTAACAAGCCACAGCATTAAAGCAATTAGGTGACACACTGTGTACTTTTAAGGTGAGTATCCAGGTGTTCCAGGAGCCAAATTTTCAGACCTGCTGCCCACTGCCTCTTATCCAGCTAGAGGTGACTATGCTGAAGACTGAAGTTCCTTACTTGACAATGGAGAGTCATAGACAATTTTAGGACATGAATCATCTGCTTCAAGAACAGATGAATCACACTCTTCAGTGCCCGTTTCTCTTCATTTGCGATAGAAAACCCAGACAATTATTTGGATAGAGAACTCTACATTTGTTCAGACATTCTCATGCCCTAATCTGGTGATGAAAACTGCCATCACAAGATCCACTGAGGTTGTCAGTCACCTGAAATAAACTACAGTCAGTAGGTATGTCTAGGTATTTTTGAAGATATCTATGTCAAAGTGATTTGTTTGAGGTCTCACACAGTACAGACACAAAGTCTGCATCTCACAAGCCTCAGATCAAAATGTTGTCTATTGATCTGTCTTACCAGTCGGGTGGAAATGAATAACCATTATAATGACCACAAATTCAGAAGTTGCATATAGAAGGTCTTTTTGTTAAATAAAAAATGTCTTAATGATTAATTGCAGGAAGGAAGTGAAATCATGCATGCCTCTACCCTTTGGAGCAATCTAAAAAGAGTTTGAGCTATCCTTGTCTTTCACTGTCCTATGAAAATATCTTTAAAACTTCCTTAAAGATTACTCTCCTGATGAGAGGAGACCATATGTAGGCTAGTGGACACACAAATGTAGGCTTTACTCTGCTTCTCATTTTGTGTGTATTATACTTTGTTTGAAATGGGGATTTCATTGGGTTGTTATGTGACATCTCAGATCATCTTCTGCATTGAACATAGAGTTTTTCCACTTGAAGCTCGTAAACTGCCTTACCTCCTTTTTTTTTTTTTTTTTTTTTTTATTTGCAAATGTGCAAGGAAGGCACATACATGAGAAACAAGGAAAAAAATACTTTTATGAGATAAGGAAAAAAGAAATATTTTAAACTGCTATTTAGACACTCAGTTTTCACTTAAAGAAGAAAATAATCCTCCAAAAACTATGGTCTTGAGGAAGATCATCAAAATGTGAAGTGAGTGTTACAGACTCATAAATACTTGTATTTACTTAAAGCCTGGAGTTCCAGCTCTGAGAGATTAACTGTCCCATTTGCTCTCGCCTCACGCTGAAGGAAAGGTTTTTAAAGGATTTTTATTTCATCACTTATCAAAGTAACAAAAGCAGCAATAACAACAAGAACAAAAGAAAGAAAAAGAAAAGGAATAATTTATTACTGTGGTGACTTGTCAGAAATATTCCTGGACACCAAGAGTGGGAAAGAGGAAGAAATGAGACTGAGACAGAGTACAAAGAGAGATTGCCAGAGCTGAATGTGAGCATGCTCCTAGTTAGGAGAGATCACTGTATTTCTGATTTAAATGTTATGAAACAGTAAAAAGAAAATCAGTTTGATTCCTATTTCATAGTTTCCAATTCTCACTCAGCTCATTTTCCATTGTGTTCTGTTGATCTTCTACTAGTTCAGCTCAAAAAAAAAAGAACTTCATCTGGACTTTTAGGCCCTTTTGGCTTTGGCACAACCTTTGGCACGGCCATGAAGTTCCAGGAGGGTGCAGTTGAGTGTGAGTTCATAGGCAGCCCTATATCTATTACACATAATTGTAAAAAGGCCAGAAAAAAATAAAGCAAATAACTAAACATTGCAAAGTTGTAAGGTAAAAGTTGGGCTTTCACCTTTTACAACACCCTAGAGATTGAAGCTACCAGCTTGTAGAGAACAGTTAAATGTTCGACTCAAACACCTGAAGGGGTTTCAGGTGCAAAGGTGGGAGCCAGGCATTTAGAACACCAGGTCCCATGAATTCTTTGCTGAACTCTTCCTAGAAGATGCTATACTTTTGAAATAAGGAAAAGGAGACGCATTTTACTGTATGTCACATCCAGCTGTAGTTCCTATCACTTAGGTTTGTAGGAAAGGATATTAACTCTTCCTCCTTAATTGATAATGTAGTTATACAATAAAATGGAGATAATTTTTAACCTTTTGTTGGTATCTCCATTCAGTTGGCTAAATTTACTTCAGACTAAGAAAAAGGGGACCCCTATCTTTCTTTGCTGGTTAGCAGAAAATGAAATATTAATGAATTTTATCCCAATGAAAGTAGAAGCTAGACACCATATATTAGGCACCTAAAAACCAAAGAGATTATGCAAAACTGATATGAACTTATT
Source organism: Lanius collurio (assembly GCA_020086605.1). NCBI lineage: Eukaryota > Metazoa > Chordata > Aves > Passeriformes > Laniidae > Lanius > Lanius collurio. The sequence goes on along the minus strand of JACBWW010000004.1, from coordinate 26,016,357 downwards.
TTTTTCGTTTTAATTTTTTTGACTCCAGAAAATATTCATGGAGGTAGAAGGGAAGAAGATCAGTCTTCTCCTTAACATGTGAGAAAATAACAGTGCATGAGTTGTAATTTGCACTACTTAAAATTAACCATAAACAACTATACATACTCTTCTAAAATATGCAGAAAAAAAAGACAACCCAAGTTTAGCTTCTCTGTTGTAAAAAAAATGACAGTCAATTAGTTTTCCACCCTACTCTTTTGAAAGAAAATACTAAAGGTCTATGGAAAAAATGAACAGGCTTTTGACAAAACCTGGCTTCTAACTGGCAGCAGTTATTGCATTACTGAAACCCATTCATAAATGCTGGCTGCTTCTTCCCTGGAAGAATGCCAGGGAAGTACCCACCCTGGCGTCTCTCTTTCCAGATACATCAATCCCTACTCTTAGGTCTTAGTGACATGCATCAAAATTCATTCTAAAGTAGGCCTTTTGTGCCACCCCAACTAACTCTAAAACAGGGCAAGTAAGGACCACACCAGTCCTTCTAGCTTGTATCTGTGGCTTAAGGTATGGTACACATATATTTTGGTCTTCAGCTATGTTTGCAGCATATATTAAAAAAGTGCAAGGCAGTAAAGCACAGTAAACACTAGCATTTGTCAAATGCATATCATCTGAAGAGCCCAGTATTTCTTTACAATCAGGAGGAACAGCCTCTATTCCTTAACTAGTTAATTTTACTTCAATGCATTCATGTTGTTCCAATCATATGCTCATGTAAATTACAGCAAATTTAAAGCTTTAGTAAAGACAGGCAATAATGTGAATTTCCATAAACCTAATTCTAATCCTTTTTAGTACTCTAATGTATCAGTAAACACGGACAGCTGTTGATACATATAGACTCATTCCACCCACACTCTGAGCAAATCAGATGTTGAGTAGCTCCCATTTGGGAGTTCAAACTAACAGGCACAATGCCTAAGTTAACAGACTTTGCTTCTCCTTCTGGCATGTATGCTCTCCTCACTACCACATCCTGATGTATTTTCCCCACCCCCTTCAGGTGTCTGTCCTAAACAAGCAGGAGATTGTGTGGTGTAAGAAATTCATAAAGCTTTTCACCTTCACCAAGGATTCTTTCTGTTGGAAA
>JACBWW010000004.1:25858606-26015212 GCA_020086605.1 Lanius collurio | reverse complement strand
AACAAGTTACTAATTTCAGTCAGACACTAAAATTGTAGGAAAGCTTGAGAACACAGCAAAGTGTGGAAGGGAAGTTTCAAAGGTTTGTTGAGTCGTGAAAGCTACATAGTTTTGCTGCAAAGCAAAATTCCAGCATTTTCAACTCTGTACTAGAAAACCTGTGGAAAAAAGGAAACTAACCCCCAAATAAACTAGCTTTTAAGGGTTCAAAATAAGAATCATATTACTTGGTCACTGCTGGTTACCATCACATTGTCTGTATGACTAAAACAAACAAATATTTACTAAAAGAGGCTAAAGTTAATATTATGCCAAAAAGGCTGAATTAGACTATACTAGGCCAAAGTTTATTACAAAGTTACTACAATTATTATTAACATTATTAAGACTAATAAATTTAGGCATAATACTAAACTGATAAATTATTTCTGGGATCTGAAATTATGTCTTTTAATGGTGCTAGAGCATACCACATAGCAAAATGCCACTGAAAGGAATGAACAAGTTTTTAAGGTATTATAGTAACTAGCAACTATCTGAGTAGTTCCCACCAATAATCAACCTACTATAATTCTGAGATTACTTTTGGAACATGCCTCAATCATCAGCATGTTTTTGATTTTTATGTTTGTTTGTTTGTTTGTTTGTAAAGGTTTTAAGTATTTTTCAGTTTGGATTTGAAGTTTTTGGTAGGACACTTGTCAAATGCCTGTAATGCTAGTTTGCAAAAGCACAGGAACAGTCAAATCAGTTATTAAAGCATTTTTAAAACATCAAACAAATGAATTTAAAACACTTTTCATTGTCTTTTTCATCTTCACTGTTCAAGTTTTGGAATTTTTAGTTTTGATCTCTCAGTGGAAAAGCTAAGAGCTGACAATATCAGCATTTCCCAAGGTGTACAGAAGCTGTCCTGGAATAATAGCAAAGGTAGGACAAGTCCTTTGGGGTAAGGATGGTACAACAAGACAGACGGTCACGTTAAGAACACTGCCTGATGTTCATATCTTGTGAGGCTGGGTCTTCACTCTCCATGATAGTGACTTCCCCTAAAGCTGTTGGTGTTTGGTAAGTAGTTTAGCTTTCTAAACAAGTGAGGCTGATGTGGTGACATACTGCACCCATCTGCAAATTTTTCTTCTTCCAGCAACTTTGTAAAGGTATAATGACACAAAGTCCTGCAGCTGAATAGAGCAGTAGTGGAAAGAGACCCAAACCAGTGCATCCACTGAGAGAAAGGCAGGCAGAATCCAGCCCACTGTAGAGGGTATCAGCAGCGAAACACTGCACACTTACAGGGAGCTTTGAAACCACATTGGTTGATGTGGCTGTTAGAATCCCTCAGAAGGAGCTCAGTGGGGCAGGGGTGAACAAATACCATGGGAAGCGGAAGGAGCTGAGAAGAGGGTGGATCACATATGAGTGGTAAAGACGGTGAGGAAGCAAGGCTTCTTTTGTTTCCCTGATGGAATAACCGACTCGTTTTGCTTCCAGTCCATATAAATGATGTGAAGTTTTGTGCCTGTGCTGTTGCTGAGATCAGAGGTGATCAGAGGTGATGATGGCTTTCCCTGCTGTTAAAAGCTCATGAATTGTGGCCATTTGGTCTTTTGCAGTTGCATGGAAGACATAAGAAAACAAAATGTGATTTTTGCTTGGATTAGTCTTTGCTTGTATTTCCATAATAGCAAAAGATGCTATGTCAGAGCAAGTGCTTAGGGGTAATTTGTTTTTTTACTTGCTCTAGAAGGCCTCACTAGTGTACCTTAGCGACGATGTTCTTTGCAATGGAAACACCATGATGTTAGCCTTGCTAGAACTGACAGGCATGCCAGTTAGCGCCATATGGGATTTTGTGAGGAAGACAGCTGTTATCATTGGGAAGTGTATTGAGATTACTAAACTCTCCTCCAAACAACCATCAGTGAGTAAAGACTATTGGCAGTCAAACTTGCATGGACAACTGGATTTTTATTGGATACAGAAAGACAGACATAATGAGAAGGAATAATTAATCCTTAATTTCTCACTTTCAAATGTCCAGTCTTTTGTCTCACAACCAATCACACAAATTATTAAAAAAGAAGTGGCATTTTAAGTAAAAGAACTCTTATCTGATAGGCAATTTTAGGCACTCTTAATGACTGCAGTCTGTATATGTCCAGTCTGTACCAAAAGTAAATAGATTCTCAACTGATCCAAGTTTGCAAATTTGAGCTAACATACTCTGATTTCAAATGAGAAACTTATTGATACTCATTGTCAAAGAGTTAAGAATCAGACTTAGATCAGCCTTTCTACCTTGTGGAAAGTTCATGTCATAAACAGCTGAATGTAGTGCCTCTGTCTACAGTGCCTCTATACCTTGATGCATACCTGAAAGTAAGGGAATCCCAAAATGCTAAGTCAGCCCTCCAGCAAGTAAATAAGAATACAACCCTGCATCAGAGATTAAAGAAAGATCCAGGAAGTCATATGCCTATCAGTCTTACTTCAGTTCTAGGGAAAGTTATGGAACAAATCCCACTGTACCATAAGTCAGTTGAATCATATGATTAGGAAACACCAGAATAGATTTGCAAAGGGCAAATCCTGCTTGCCAAACCTTTTTGCATTCTGCAACAAAGTAACCTGCTTGGCTAATGTGGGGTGAGCAGTGGACACTGTCTACTTGGATTTCTCCAAGGCTTTCGGTACAGTCTCCTTGCAGCCTCGTTCTAGAGAAACAGATGTGTTATGGTTCTGGACAAGGGGTGCCTGTGGTGGGTGGGGAATTGACTGACAGCCACCCTGCAGGAAGACCTGGATAGGCTGCAAGAGTGGACTAGCAAGAACCTTAAGAATTTTAACAAGGACAAGTGTAAGTTCTTGTACATGGAAAAAACATAGCACAGGAATTTAGCACAAGCTGGGATCTACTTGGCTAGGGAGCATCTCTCTGGAAAGGGACCTGGAAGTTCTAGTGGATAGCAAGCTCACTATGAGTGAACACTGTGCTGCTGCAGCAAAGAAAGGCAACTGGATGCTTGCTTGCATCAATAAGGACATCACCAGTGGAGTTAAGAAGTCACCGGCCCACTCTTTTCCACACCTGAAATATTGCATGCAGCTTTGGTCCCTACTATGCAAAAGAACTGTGGGCAGGCTGGAAAAGGTTTAGAGAAGGGCCACAAAGATGATCCAAGGACTGGAAAGCCTGCCATATGGGGAATGGCTGAGAGAAGTGGGTTTGTTCAGCCTTGAGAAAAGAAGGCTTAGGGGACACCTCTTTGCTCTGTTAGAGTGACTACGTATTAGAAGAGTGACTACGCAGAAGTTGGAGACTCCCTTTCATAAAAGAAATCACGCAGAAAAGGCAAGGGGTAATGGGTACAAGTTACTCCTGGGGAGATTCTGATGGACCCAAGAAAAAAACTTTTCACACTGAGAACAAAAAAACATTGGAATAATCTCCCAAGAGAAGAAGTGGTTTCCCCAACATTTTAACATTTGGCTTGACAAGGCATTGGGCCATCTTGTCTAGACAGTGGTTTTGCCAAGAAAGGTTGGACCAGATGATTCTAGATGTCCTTTCCAATATGGTATTCTATGATTCCGTGATCATGTTTTGTATTTCTGGACATTAAGGTGAGTGTGTCCATAGTCTCCCTAAATTTCTGCTCTAGCCTCAAGTCTCTGGAAGCAAAATTGGTCTGGTGCCATGTAAAAATGCAAACCAGTTTAGAGTCGAAGTTTATTCCTGGCATTAGCACAAACTCTGTACTTAACCCATATCTAGCAAATCAGGTATTTATTTCTTTGTGCCTCAACTTCCCTGCCTATGAAAATAAGACTAGTATCTCCTTACCCATTATTAAAGTACCTACAGAACTAATTTACATCTGAAGTGCTTTGAGCTCCTATGACAGGAATCATTACAGAAATATGAAATGTTCTTGTTATTTTTCCAAGGGAATAAAAGTATCCAGTCAGTCAGCCAATTTGCAAGATGCTTCAGATGCTTTTCACTGTGGATATCTCTGTTTTCCAGGCTTCAGGAGAGTATGTCCAACACCTGATAGGTTTGGTTTCCCTTCTCTAAAATGAATGATAGCTGTGTTTTGAAACAGAGATAAGGGAAAAGGGGACAGTGAAGGATAATGGCAGCAGTTTGGGCTGTCTCTTTTGGCATGGCCTCAATCCTCTTATCTCACCTAATGGCAGAGTGAGTGCCAATGTTTATTTGGCCATTCTCATTCACCAGCTGCTCCTGTACCATGGTGTTTTTCTTCCCAGATGGCAGCACGATGTTCCACGATAAAACTGACACAAAAAACAATGCAAAATTTGTCTAGGAGAGGTTCAGCAAGGATGAGAAAAACAGCTGATATCTTTCAGAGCTAGCCAAGTTTCCTGACCTTGATGCCAGAGCAATTAAGGTTTGATTTGAACAGGGGGTAAGAAAAGAAAGGCCACCACCAGATTTATCAGGTATGTTTTGGGAAGAGGAAAAAAATATTACAACTCCTCTACACTTTCTGGCTCTGTGACAAAATCAATTGCTGCAATCTGAAAGAGCTCCCAGAAGTCCCATATATTAGCAGGTCTTGTAAACTATTACATGCTCCCTAATTAATGCCCTTCTAGATACATATATTGTGATATCATTCAAATGAACACTGTGATGATATAAACAGCTGTATTTTCCTGAGTTTAATATTTCATTAGTCAATATTTAGTAGTATTAAATAGAGATGTAATATTTAAATGATATTTATGAATTTTAAAACATATTATCTCTGAACTTTTATTTAAATTATTGCAGAAAAGATGTAATGAAATTGATTTGTTTATTACTCTAATCTCTCTGAAAGCAGTATTTTTTCCCTACAAACAGTACACATATGTGTACAATATTTTTTGTTCTGCCTTAAGATCTAATAATTTAAAAATCTAATAAGTTTAGAATGGCACAATTTTAATGATGTTTTAAAATACCCAAAAATATTACTTCACTTAAAGGATGAATCCTTTCAAAAGTCTCAATTTTCCATCTTGCGGTGGCAATTAAAAATTACAAGTTTTTTTTCTTGTGGATTTCTAGTTTTCTTGTGTCCTGTGTTGTGATCTTAAAGCCAAGTAATGTTAAATTCTGAATATCTATAGATATACATGAGAGAATCCATCTGTGAGCTTAGGATTTTAATTAAGTTTCTACTCATGTGAGACATCTTCTTCAAGCCAGATGCTAAGCCACTTCACTCATGCTGCTTCCTGCAGTAGCCGGCACTTGGGATGCACTGTTCCCGTCTCAGAAGTTAGAATCATAAACTCATAAAATATCCTGAGTTGGAAGGGACCCAAAAGGATCATCGAAGTCCAAATTCTGGCTGCACAGGACACCTCAAGAATCACACCACGTGCCTGAGACCACTGTCCAAACACTTCTTGAGCTCTTGCGCTGAGGTTCTCACTGGCTCTGGCTGCTGGCAGCAGGGATGGGGGCACCTTCACCCTGCTCTGAGTCCAGTAGCTGTCACCAAATCCACTCTAAGCTCTGTTTCACCAGTAGCTGCCACTTAGCCTTTACAGCACACACACACTAAACACACACTAGTTTAGTGCAGTGCTACTAAACAGAGAGACAGTTTAAAAAGTACTTAATACTTTTTAAAGGACAGACTAACAGAGCAGCAACAATTTTCATGTGGCAGTCCCCTTTTATACCCCTTTTGGTCTACTTTGTTTTTCCCTAGACCTCTTCCCTTAAACTTTCTTGCATTAATTTTGCATAGTCTCAGAAAACCCTCTCAAACGTCCCAAATCCCCAAGGTCATCTTTTTTCCTCCTCAGCTGCAACATCGAGGTTGTCTCCTTCTAATGTGATACCTGGTAGATGCTTAATAGCCCTCAATTAGTGACCAGACAATTTCTGTCTTTGGTACTGCCTTCTTAGACCCTGTCTACTAGGTCTGTGTCTCTTTGAGTTCTTCTTATATCTTTTTGCATTGAAAAGTACTGAATAATCTTAATGAAACAGATGATCTCATATAAACCCCAGTTATTCTGATAACTTAAAGACCCTCACCCAATTTTATATATTGTAGTCCAAAGCCCTCAAGTTTATACTGTTAACCTCTTCTGCTCTACCTACAAATCAATAATGAGGTATGCTGAAGAGGACTGAACGAGCAGCAAGCCTGCAGAAGACCAAGACCATGCTCTGCCAATCACTCCATGGGTGCTTGTCAGACAGCAGTGGAGTGATTCACTGTTTTGGTTTCTGCTCACGGCAGGTTGCAGTTTAGTGGCTCCAGACAGCGCAGCTAAATGTCACAGTGCTCATGTTTGGTTCACATGTAATATTTGAGCTAGGCATCTCTAAATGAGAAACCCTGATGTTGTTTGAGTTAAAGAGTCAGAATTTTTGTTGTGGAATTGATAGCAGTTACATATCTTCTTGTGTAGCCTAACCTTTATGAGAATGACAGAGAGGCTTGTACTATGTCTTCTGCTGGAAAAAGAAATGGCCATTCCCACCGGATAATCACTGCCCTCCCCTGATTACCCCTGTCCTCAGATCTGCCAAGAGGGCACTCTTGTGCTAGAGCACCTGCTGTTCCCCTTAGAATGAGTTAGCTAATCCTGGCATGTGAGGGAATCCTCATACGAGTATTTTAAATGAGAGATCGAGGGACAGGCAAAATGCAATATGAGATAATAATGAAGAGACTGTATTGCTCTTCTACTGACACTTGGAAAAGATTGGTTGTGTCCGTGTGGGTTGCAGGAAGACTGCATTTACTGTGATGGGATGAGGTTACCTCAGTTGTGCAAAAGCTTTCAGCATTTTACGGCCCAGAGGTAGGTACTGAATATCTCAAACCATTAGCAAAAGTTTCCATAAGGCACTAGGGTAACAGTTCCTGGTTTTGGCTTTTCAATTCATTGAATGTTCCCTGGGCTGGAAAGAAGTATGTAGGAAATCTTTATTCTCTCTCTTTCAGTCTTCTCCAGTCCCTTTATTTGTAGCAAATGCCAGTCAAAACACAAAAATTACCACATGAACCTCTTTGACATTCCAAACCTGAGGTTTCATGAAGAGAATTAGCACAGATAGATCACTGCAGAAATCACCCTCCCTGTAGCATGGCTTCTCTAGCAGTAAAAGATCATTCCCTTTAAAAAAAAAGCATTCACTTTTCCAGATACTTTCCTTACAACTTCTGTACCATTAACTCTTACAAAATTTCTCTTAAGAATCTGCAAAACCATTCCAGGACCTGACTGGAACAGTGCTAGCCTCAGTCAGGTGTGTTTGAGCACAGACACCCTGCTATGTACCACTTTGATCACTAACACTTAAGTAAAATGGTATGGATAGAAAACAATGAATATTTACAGAAATCTGTGATTCAAGTATAGAGATACTGAAGAAAATTAAGATAAAAATCTGTGAAATAATTGGATTATAAACTAAATTTGTGTGTTACCTTATATAGTGAAGATCAATGTACCAGTAAGGAAAAAGACTAAATTCATCAGATAGATTTTATGTTTTTAATTCCATTCTGTTGCAGGGCTCTTTATATTTTAGTGACATGTAAGATATCAGATTCTTGACAAAAACAAAAATTTGCTTTATACATTTTCTAGCTGTACTATTTCAACGTAATGGTGATATAAGCCAATGTTAACATTTTGGACAACTTTTTTGCCTAGACTCTGGACTGAATATTTTTAGCAAGACATTGTAAGATTTTAATCTTGTATATCTTCATGAAGGAACAAAATAAACTAATGCAGTGTCAGCAGAGGAACTGAAGAGCAGCTTCAGACCATTTGATGTACAACAGTCTTTCCTGGCTTACTATCCTCAAGTAGAGGTGTTTTACCACGTGATAAAGTCTACATCAACTCCCTCTCTAAATGCAAATTCTTCTTTGGAGGGCTGGCAAAGGTCACTTATCTCGTGCTATAAGTCCGTCTGTGCCATATTCATAAATGAAGTGATATTTCACTGATTGAAGGAGCTAAATGTACTTTCCTGGAGGAAAATAAAATATCCTAAAGCAATGAAAGAGTTAAGAAAGTCACAGGATTTGCCAAGTGTCATGATGTAATTCTTTGAGTCTAGTCATCTCAGAATAACTTAAAACTCTGGACAATGTCCTTTTACTTGACATTCCAAAAGAATCAGAAGACTGTCTTTATAAACAAGTGGTAGATGACTTAATAAAAACTTGGTGCTTAATCAGGAAGTCATTCTAAGTTACTATGGATTACCTAGATTCCGATTTCCTTCCAATACAAAGGAAAAACTTTTAACTAATATTGTGTCTTAGATCATTTTTATGCTTAAAAAACCCACTGTGTAAAAACAATATCTTAATTGATCTACTTGCTGGAGTGCTAAACATACAGTTTTCCCCTCTTTTCAAGCCTCTTTCAAAAGTGCTCAGGAAAGGAAAATAATCATAGCAGCTATTTTATCTCATACATCATTGGAATTATCAAGCAGGACCTGAATTTAACTGGTGTATTAAAAACATGCCTACTAATAATAACCTTTAAATAATCTTTAAAAATGCATATAAAGCAAAGACCATTTTCTAGACTAGTCAGGCAAAAGATTTATTTCACATCAATATTAATAAACAATTTTTTTTTTTCAAGACATCAAATTAATCACTTTTCTGTTAAATTCAGAAACATAACAATGGAGATTCCCTTCTAAACAAGATTTCCTTTTCCCTTTTTCTGGAAGACCTTTCCTGACTTGTATTGCATTAGCACCTTTTGTCATAGGATGTGCTGAGGAAAAGAGTTTATATATAGAAATAATTATTGTTTATATTTTTACACACTTTTGTGTTCACACATGAATGCCCACTGTAAACTCCAGTCTTATATTTTGAAAGTAAAATTACTGATTATGCAAGCAGGAAGTTATTATAAAGACAGTTAAAGGTCCAGAAATATCTTTGGTAATTTATTTTAAACCCACACAGGTGTTTTTGTCTTAATTTTTGCAACATCTCCACTTTGATTCCATGCAAAAACAGGGCTTTTTTTTTTTTTTTTTTTTTTTTTTTTTTTTAATTTCACGAGAAGCACTTAACTGGCTAGAGCTGCAAATAATCTTAGACCCATGTAGGAATCTCAAAAATCTTGAAATATTCCCTTAGGTCAGCTTATGAATGTGTAACTCGCAACTCCTGGACTTTTCATCACTCACAGTATATACTCACAGAAACTTAATTCAGTTGTCAGAGATCAGGATTTCTAAGTCATGGTAGTAATTACCTTTCTAAGCCCATATAGCAAAATGAATGAGACATAACATCTGTTTTCTAGTTTCTTAAGTAAACATCTATTGAGTGAATTCAATCATTGATTAACTGTTCAAGCCAATGAGACATCACATTTTTCAAAGTCAGAAATTATTACAATTTCCATTGAGGCTATGATGTAATTAGAACTGAGTGGAAAACAATTTTCTCAGTCTGTTAAAATGTTTGAGATTTCAGGAATTTTCCTCATATCAAGGAAACCTGTAACACCTTCCCAGTGGCTGGAAGTGGCTCCAATCTACTGTATGAGAGGTCAAAACCTTTAATTCAAATCAAGAATGTGCGTTTCTCACATCTTATTAAAGCCTTACAGCTATGAGGTTGGCTATGCCTCTGCTGGTTTTGATCTGAAATGGCATCATAATGATGGGAATGAGTCATGACTAATGTGGGGTTTGGGAAGCAGGATTCATTTTGAGGTTTGAAGGTGGAGCAATACTAATTACTGGACAAGATTATTCAAATCACTGTAGTAATTTACTATCGGGATATATGAAGGGACTAAAGTGATTAAATCTTTGCTGAAAATAAGGGTTTGTAACAAAGCCATTATTTCTGTGCTATAACTACCCCACATCTGTATTTTCTAGGAATCGTTCAATCCTAGCTCCAACATAGTTTTCTAGAGATAGATTTCTGATACTTACATCCCATGTCTTTATGAAACCCCTGCAAAAAACATTCTGATTGCACAGGATGATCTTGCATCTCATTGCAGATGAATTTTGGTCAGAATATATTAGAGAGGTAGAGTTGGAAGAATGAGGAAGGTCTACAGGATGAATTAGCGGCTCAGAAATCTGCAGACAGGAAAGACTGGAAGTCAAATGTGGAAAGACTGGGGACTAAGAAAGATGTAGGATGTATCAAATAAAGTACATGTGTAGGACAGGCTGGTAAAGGGGTAGGGGCAATATGACAGCAGAAGAACTTTGGATGCATTGTTTCTGTTGAGCATGTAAAATCTAATCTGGGAATATTGATATGGTATTGCTGGGGATCTCTGAAGCTCTGATCCAGGGTAGTTAGAGTTGCAAAGGAGGACTGTTAGAATACCATCAGCCCTAATTAAGACAGTGAGATGTGTGACTGATGCCTTCTCACTTCCATCGTTTTCCTTCTTAGCTTGGATTGCACTGTTCTCTTTCTTGACTTCATAAAATACTAGGTACAGTTTTCTCTTATTTTCTCATCATTACGAGATAAAAGAACAAATTCAGGTATTGAGTCTTCCTGTCTCCTCTTAAGTGTCCCTTCTTCCTTCTAGTCATCAGATCCTTTATAATCCCTACTGCAGGCAACTGCAATATCCTTTCTTAGGATGCATAAAACCTCTAGTCTCCCTTGGATGAACCCTGAAGTCAGGTGTTTAGGTGTGTCATTCTCTTGCCTGACTGAAAATATTTCTCAATACAAGGTAAAATATCTTCCCAGCTAATGCTATATAACAAATACATATTCATTCTCTAAGACACGCTCACCTCTAGGTAAATCTATTGATGTCTTTAGAATTTACAACAGATGAGAATTCTGCTCTTCATTAGTAATTCACTAAAATGCATTTCAGAACCCCAAGAGCTCCATGTTTCAGTGCAGACAACTGAGTCATAGAAACTGCAGAGAACAGCAACTAATTCCTGCTTTTAACCCCAAAATTTTATCTTCAGTCCGTTTTTCCAGTTTTGTAAATTCCTCACAATTCTGATGGCTTAATGGGTGATCTTGTCCAGTGAGACGTTATTATCAAATTCCTCCTGGACTTCACCAAAATCAAAATTTCATTTTATTGTTTTATTAAAAGGTCGGGTTCTGGAAACTGTGACTTAAATGAGGTTCTTGGCTTTCATTCACTCCAACAAAAACTTTTTAGGCTTTACAGTTGCCAAAATAGATTGAGAATATGAAGTCTTAAAACTTTGAACCATAAGATAAATAACCCTCCAAATATAGTGTAAATGTAATTTCCAATTTTGTGAGTGACTCATAGAGACATTTAAATTTTTGGAGTAGCCAATACTGCCAAATTAATTGCAAAGGGCAAGAAGTAAGGGTAATGTAGCTAAACACTCAGTACTAATCATGACTTGGTCTTCTGAGAACATCAACCAGTGTAGATGAAACTAATACTGCTTCCAAACGAGTGAATGTAAGTTTTGCCAGTCATGACAAAATCAGCGGATTTGACCCCCAAACCTTGTTTTTGCAGACACTCATGAAAATTTATGTTATACTTCTATCTGTGGGATCAAATGAGTCAGGTCTCTGACACTGAATTGGAAACTATCAAAAATTTTGCATTTTCTGAAATATAGAAGGAAGCATATCTAGTCCACCTAGCTTTAAGTTGTCAATTCTAGATTATTCCTCATTTCAGAGTAACAATTTATAGGTAAATACAGAATCTTCTGAACAACTTCATGCTCTTCCTCACAGGTAGAAGTAATTTGAAAAGTACTAATGAGAAATGGGATTCTAATTCTGAATGACTAAATGAAATAAACTCACAAGGAAAGCATGTATGCTTAAAATTTTTTCAATTTGTGTTACACTAAAATTCAGGATCACTTTTTCCCCCTTTTTTTTGTCTTCACAGTTAGTGGCTGAAACATACTGGTCTTGTTCTGCAGGCAAGTATTCCTGTTATTACCATTTTTAAGGGCTGAAGTCTGTTGAGAATACAGATCTCAACTAGTAGCCAACATGTCTAAAAAATCGTGCTAGTCTCTTAACTTCAGCATTTCTAGGATGTTTGCAGGTTCTAAATAAAAGTATTTTTAAAATGCTAGTGTACTCATAAATAAATCTCTAGGTAGGCATCAGCAAAGTTGATCTATCAAAACTACTACCTTTATTCTTTCCTAGTTTCTGCCTTGCTTGAGGTACTTTTAAGTCCCTGTCACATCCCTGATAGTATCATTACTTCTCTTTCCAGCTCTTGTCCATAATATGGAATGGTCATATTTAATATTTTCTGGTTTATCTAACACATGATAATGTTGCCATGTAATAGTCTTCTCATTCTCTGCTTAATTAGTGTGCAAAGCCAAGGAAGATTTTGAAAATTGCCAATATACTAACTACTTGGAGATAGTATTCTCCAAAATGTTATAAATAACTTTTGTTTAAAACACAAAAAGTTATGTTGCATCTAAATGACAGAAGAGGTATTGAAATTTCTTGCTATAATACAGTATAATATAATATAGTATTTCTTGCTTAGCTAAAAATATTACAAATGACTCTGTCTCCTGCCTGCTTACAAAACTCTGCCTTTTTTACTTCATACTACCTGACTCTTCATTATATTATGAATAATACATCTCATCCCACATTATAGGAAATGTATTTACAAATGGAGCCTAACTGCATCATCAGATATACAGTTTGGAACTTTGTATTTTAGAATGAGCTATATGATTGAGTGCACTTGAAAGGAACTTCCATTATTTATATTACAGTCATCCTGAATTTGGCTATCCTCTAAATCTGTCGATTTGAGCCAAGTATGAAGCTTTACTGTATTATTGACTTTTAAACAGTACAGTCCATTGATTTAATTGGAGAATCCTGATTAAAAATTGATGTGACAATTTGCCCTATTGCCCTCAGTCTGCACATAAAGCTAGTACTGATGTGCGTCTGCAAAGTTACAGGCATTCATATCCAACCGCTGTTCAGCTACTTCTAGGTAAAATTGGAGCTCGTGCTTGTAGAGATAATACCAACAGCAGTAAGCAGATACAAAGACCATTTCTTTTATGAGGAAGGGCTGGAAACTGATGTTGTGAGCCATACTCATTTCCTACTAAAATCTTCATATCTGTTTGAAAAGGATTTTTGATTCAAACATCCCTCACAAGAACAGAAATTGGTACTCCATGGGGCCATCTGCTATGGTTGAATCATCTGTTTCTGCATCAATGCTGATGTGATCAGAGAAACAGAGGTTGCCCTCCGTAGGATATAAGACTCTGTGAAGAATGTCTAAGACCCAGTACAAAACTCATGAAGCACTCCCTTGTAGTTTCTTGCTGTATTTGTTGAGCATGTACTTTCAGTGCGCCCGTTCCTTCCTTCAGTAACAGTGTTCCTTTAGCTGAAAGGTAAAATTTAAAGAAAAGACAATTGCCCTACTGATGCCCTCTAAATCAACAATTTCTACTGATTTTCTCATTGAACTTGATAGAGAACTTTAACATTACTTAAAACTGAAATCGACTACTTGTTTAACTATGTCTGAGATTCATTCTCAGCACAAATTTGGAGTTAACTGCCAGCAATAACTGAATATATTTCAAATTGAGAAGATTTTTTTTTTTTTTTTTTTGTTTCAAGAATTATTTTAACAGATTAAGGACCCAAACTAAAACCAAAGAGAACCAGTAGAAAGGAAATTTGCACAGATTAAAGTACGACTGGTCTAGACAGTCACCTGGATAGAATATTACATATAGCAAGATGGCCCAACACAGACATATCAGCTAAACTTGTACAATCTCCACATTTTTAACTGTATATAACATATAAAAGGAATGAATTTGACCTTTTACTGCATTGTAGATGTTGGAACTAGAACTTAGCTAGTGTTACGTGAGTCTCCATGCCACTGAAAGCCACAGAGACAGTATGATATAACTAAAATGTTCAGTTCAGCAGAAATTATTCTGTTAACTATACTTCTTTCTCTGTGTATCCATTCCAGGTATAATGCCTTTAAGTATAAATACTTCTTGAGGCATCACAAATGAAGCCCAACATTTTGAGAATTTAATGTCAAGGCATGAACGGGTTGTACACTCAGTATGAATACTGAAGCAAACCATATACTAGGACCTCATAGGAAATAAAATGAGTTAAGATTTTTTTTTTTTTTGGTGGGCAAATTCCATTTATATAACATTCAACACAGGATTCCTGTAAGTGGAGATTTGTGCTTCCCCAGAAGGTTATACGGTTTTAAAAAGCCTGCATGCAATTCCTGTGGAATACCAAAAGAGGGCACCTAAAGCTTTCGATATAAAGCCCAGGAAACATGCCGGAACTTGGATTACTTTCCAACAATATTGTAGAAATCTTCTCCCACTTTACAGCACACTAAGCAGAAATATAAAGTCTGTCGCTATACAATGAAACATAAAATGCAAAATTTATACGTCTACTTTTAAGGGAAAACAACATTTTGATATATTCACATACCCACAAAAATAATGTAAATCATGGAACAAGAAGAGCAAACATGCAGTTTATGAAAACTGCGATAAAATTCATTAGAATTAATTGGTGCCAGGAGACAGAAGAGGTGAGTGAACGCCATAGCTGTGCAGGCTGTTTCCGAGCAGAGAAGAGTGGACTGTCTGGAGGCAGCAGGTCCCCACTGCAGTCAGCGCTGCTGTGGAGTCAGCCTTAAGCATGAAAGGCTGTGTGATGTGCCCACAAGTTTGAGTTGGCAGACAGAAAGTACATTTTAGAGGTACGTTCCTTGTGCTTGCACATAGATAGCAAAAGACTCATTTCAGAGGAGGAATTAGGCACAGGAACTTGCACACAAATCTTTCTTGAGTCAAATTCCAAACTTTGATATGATTCAGTAATGGTCCTCTGAGAGTTGTGTGTTTGATGAGTTTCAGCAATTATTTTTTTACCTGTCTATGATACATATTTTACTTATTTTCTAAAATTGAATACACTTGAAAAATAAACTTCTTTAAGTCATAACAAAGATGTTTGAAGTGCAACAATTTTATTTGCTACAATGTATAATAGCAAATATTACCAAGGTACAAGAGTGTATTTTTTGTAATTATATATACATTTATTACAGAAATTTGCATTTAACAGAAATCCTCAGATATAAGTAGCTTTTCTCCAACTCTGGTCTACCAGGTGATTGTATAAGTATTTCATGTGGTTATGATTCACAGAGATGTTTATTGCAGATGCAAAAAAATCCCCCAAAACTACAAAAGAACCCCAGCTTAATTAAAAGGCAAAAAATTAAATTAAAAACCCCAAAGATTTTATTTCCATGGCCTTTAATATGTAAAAATGTATATATATCTTCAATAATGTGCACAGCAAATATTCAACTGTTGCTTTAGTGTAGATGTATAAATGTCTCACCATTTGCTTCTATAATTGCCTTCTTATGCCTGCTTTATGAGTAACAGAAAGGAAATTTTCAACTGTAAAAATGTGAAATTGAATCCCCTATTTAATGATTGTACATATTCTCTGTTCTTTGGAATGTGATTAGTGATTATTGACTGCATGACAGGGAATGAAAGAAAGAAAATAATTGTACCCCTTAAATATTTATTTAATCCAACCAGAGTTATTTGCCCTAAAATATAAAGCAAGAACTCCAAAAAGAATGTAAAGAAGAGGAGTCTAGAAGATATGTGATTAGAAAAGGGGAATAAAATCCACTTGCTTTTGACATTTCTAATTTCATATTTCTTGGGTATTTTTACTGGTTTTTTTTTTTCTGTAGCTTAAGAGTTTTTCATCTGGACACTGCTTTATGTTTTTCAGTTTATTTTTAAAGGTCATTTGAGAATGTATGAAGGTATTTCATAAAGTTGCAGTGATAGTTTTGCTTTGTTACTTTTATAGCTCAGGTAGATTATACATTCAGTGAATGAAGCCATGAGTAGGAAAATTGAGAAATAGATAATTTTAAGGTAAAATATTTTGTTATTAGTCCTAGATATATTCAGAATAAAATATCTTATTATTACTGCTTATGGAACTCCTTTTTAACAAGGATTTTTGCATTTCCTTTCAGTGCCAGTACTCTTTGCAGGTAAGCAACTGTGGCATGTTCAGGGGATTCACATGCCGAAAGGTGGGCTACCCTGGAGGCTACAGACTTGACCATCTAAATTTTCAGCTACAGGAAGAAAAAGAACTTTTTCATTTGGGTTACCTGAAATCTAGATTGTGTGCACAGACCTAAATGGAGCAGAACAGAGGGAGGAGCGTAGGAGGGTTGCAGGGAATGTATGCCTTTCAACAGTGCCAGGGAATGCATATATAGTGGTGCAACATGCTCAAACATATGGGCCTACATTTGGATGCATCTGTTTTGGGCACCCAAGCTGAGAGACCTAGAGAGCTGAAACTTCAGCAGACCTTGGGAACTAGCCTCTGAATATCAGGCCTTTCTATGCTGTCTCAACTCTTTCTTGTAAAAGTCGTCACTAATAATCACCAACCATGTTTGAAAATACATGCTGGGGAATATTCTCCACTCTGCACTTAGAAAAATAAATGACTAGAAAATCAGAGGTTAGAGTTCTAGGTTTTCTTCGAATCTGACACAAAATCTGAAAAGAAATGCTTAGTAACTGAAATAGCTGTATCTCAAGGATTTAACCTGGCTTTGGTTTGGTATGCTGAAGAGTATTGTGCTTTAATAGCAAGGGACAGATCTAGAGGAATTTTTTCTTTGCTAATTTTGATTACCTCTAACAAAATAGTCACGATGAAAACTTTCTCCCTTGCAAGCCATTGCAATGTGGTTAATTAAACCAGCTCATAAACCACAATCACAATTAACTAGAATACTGTTCCAGTAAAAGATATGTATGATTCTAAGAGCAGCTGTCTGAACACCCTACTAATACAGCCACATACGATAGCTCAAGTACTATAAAACTGTTCCAGATTTTTCTTCAGTGATATGTGCTCAATATAAATTAGTTTGCTATGAAAAATAAAATGACAGCTTTAGCTAGATTCAGGATTTATTTTCCACAGATTCAGTTCTTTGATCAAAAACTACAGTAGATTGAAGTTTGCTATTGTCAACATATTGTACATACACAGTGTGTTTATTTTTGTGCACTTTTAATGTATTTAACCTTACTGTCTGTTCCTTTAAAGCAAAGAAACTGTGGCTCAGCATCTTGAATTGTCAAAGCAACCTATTGCAGATTTCTTTTTATAGATGAAAAGAAGCGTCCAGATGATGAATGCTATTCACAAAGTGATTGCTGTGGCAGTCATATCATGTCTCAAAGTACACATGGCTGTGTAAATAGAAACTACTGAAACTTGTTCTGACATGTAAAACTTCTTCCATGGCATATGAACTTTTGTGTCACCTAAGCAGATTCAGTAGATTCAGCTGGAGCTCTTACTAAAAATGCAAGTGCTTTTATTTGCTTTTTAAATGTTGGGTGTTTTGTTTTGTTTGTTTTTTTCTTAATATCACTTCATTGGATGGGCCAAAAGTCAGATATTCCTCTCCCCCATGAGACCCTCAAGTTTAACATTAGAAGAAGTTTTGTGACAGTCTAGTAAACCTTTAATGAGAATTCCTTTTTGTGACAGACAGATGTAAATGTATCCCTCTAATCCTATTCTTTCAGGATTTGTCTGCAGATGAATGTTAATAATTAGTAGTTGCTTTCTCCCTCCTCCTTCCTTCATAAAATTGTATTCTTCATAAATTCATCGTCTTTTTTTCCCCCTGTTTTCTCAAAGTACCAGCAGCTCTGACAGCCTCCCTTTGTTCTTATGTTTATAAATAATTTATAATGTAGAAATATCTCTTCTTAGTCTTAAAAAATAAACTAATGGTTGAACATAACATACTGCCAGGAGCAGATCTACCACTAGCTTTAGAAAAAAAAAAAAAAAAAAAGGAAGGAAAAAAAGCTTCATGATTAACAAAGACAGAAAGAAGGAACATCACATGGAAATCTATTTATCTGAGTGAATGCTGATTTTTGTTTTCAGATGCTAAATGTATCTGAGCTACCCTCATTTTATGCTCCGTTTCTTTTCTTTTCCAGACTGCACACCTCAATTCATTCCTTAAAAATGTAGCTTCTTTTAAATGTTCTGAACAAACAAAAGGCTACCACATGGACTAAGTTATCAGCATAAATGTGTTTACACTGGTGTAGGTGGTTCTCTTGAGGAATATACCAGCCCTTATACTGACACTTTGTTGACTATTGCTGTCCATGCTGTAGATGCACTACTAAAGAAATACATTTAGCCAAGAGATTCAATCTATTGTCATCTGGATATGGAACAGCTGTTGGTGTTGGGATTCTTGCAAAAGAATTCCAAAGGCTGTACTGCAGTAGCATATACTTTTTCAAGAACACTCTCACATGCAACCTCAAACTACAAAGAACCAGCATTCAAATTAGAATTGAAGTATACTGAGTTTCCATACCTACTGAACACAGAGGAGTGATCCTGTTTCCAAATGTTTGTATGGCTCTATTATTGTTGTTTTATGCAGTCACAGCAGGACCAGTGACCACATAAATGACTAGAATTATTGTTAATTAAGGTAAATACAACTGAACTTGATATCACGTTGTCTAGCCTAATTTTAGGAAGGAATCTTTATTTTGCTGCAGGTTAGCACATATCAAAGGAGATGGCTTAAAATTCACTATGTGATAAAGTGGGTATATATTCAAGTATTTTTAAAAACCATCCTAGCACGTAATTTAGATAGGGATCTTGACATTACCTCACAACGGCTGCCAGGATTTTTAACCAAAAGTGAGGTACCATATCATGTCCTGCCTCAAAATACTGCACATGGTGGTGACATCAGTGAGTACATGACTCACTATTAAACTATAGAACCTGTATCCAGACTCCATAATTATACACAAGAAAGTAAAAGTAAAAGCTACGTTGCTGTGCAAGAAGTGAGTGTAGATCTATTTTAACATACTTCATTTTAAATTCCCCACCAGGTGCTAATTTGAGTCTTGTGTGCAGGCTACACTCAATATTCACCTACTCTTCAAGCATATTATCCCAAATAACTATAATTGAATCAATAGCAGTACATAATTTAAGGATAGGCAGTGAGAGGAAAAAGAATGCCTTACCCGAGGTACACATACAGTAGAAGGTGGAGAATTTAGGCAGATATGCAAACCCAGTGTAGAAATAGTTATGACCTGCAGGGCTTAGCTTTGGATCTAAAGGAGGGTTGGAGCCAAGAATAGTTTGATTTTGCAAGAGCCTAGCCAGCTGCCCTTTGTAAATTATTCATTCTTGCTTTTGGATTGCTTCTGACTTTGGAGAGCAGAGTGAGTTTTGGCCAGAAAGAACACTCACATAAAATCTTTTTAAATAACTGGTTAGGGAACTTTCTGAATAAAAGAAGACATCACTCCTAGCAACTCAGACATGAATCTGTTTGCACAAAAGCAGCTTGGAAAGTGAGTTTAAATCTCCGTCAGGTGTTCAAAATCAATCTGAACCCCCTTTTAAGGAGTTTGATCTTCTAATCCTCTACCTTTTCTCGCCCCTTGCCTTTAACACTACGTAACAGGATTCTCAGCTTCTGTTAAAATACATTTTGTGATAGTCTGTAAATCTCTGCTGAGATTGCGGCTGCTTTCAGATCTTACAGGGTGTGATGAGGGGATTCAATGTTTTTCAGGAACTCTACATTCAGAACAGAATCCTGCTTGAAAATCCCTGGGTGCACACATTGTAAAGAAAGCAGGAAGACAGACCTAAAATAGAGTATGCATCAAGACCAGAATTTCATCCAAAGGTAGCATGCTTCTGAGGAGACATTTGAAAGCTCAGTGCAATCTTTTAAAGGAAACTTTCAGGTTCCCAAAGGCTGCTCAGGATCAAGAGAGAAACAAGTGTCATGGGAAGGGAGGATGACGTTGAAGGGAATGAAACATTTGATTGCAAAGAAGAGGAAAACAGAGAATGAGACTGGTATAAAAGCATCTCAGACAAGCATTTGACAGTGGTAACTTCATCTTTTCAATACTGTGATGCCAGCATGCAAATTAACCCTTAAATGCTTTTGCATTTAGCTTCAACCTATCACATCTTCATGGTAAAATGTCTGCCTAATGACACTAACACATTACTTTTCAAGTTTTCACAAAACATCTTTCATGACTATATAAAACACCGTAGTTGCAACACTACTTTCTCTTGGCTAAATTATTCCCTAGTATACAGGTAAAACCACTTCCAATACATTCATAACCTCTCCTTTGTTCCATGCCAAACCTTAGCTTGAATGAACACCTTGAGACCCTAATGCCTGAAAAAAAGATCAGGACCCAAACATATATCCAAATCTATTTCCCTCCCTACCCAGATTATAAAATGGGATAATCAAAACTTTAGCTGAGCACCCCTGATTTTTGTTGGTGTCAATTCTTGATCAAAAATTTTCAGCTGAGACCCTTTGCTGCCTATAGCAATGTATCTTTATAGAACAGAAACAGCCTGGCTCCCTGGCATTATTAAGAAAATACAGTATACAAAAGCTTTAAGCTTCAAACCATACAGCATGATTATAATGATAGCAAGAGATGTCAGGTGGAGACAAAGACACATGGATAGAATTGACTTGAGGCACGTCATCAGAAAGCAAGGGTGATGTGATCACAGTACTTATAGCATATGCAGCAGCTGTACAATTCTACATGGCAGCTTCCATCATACCCTTCACATGAAAAAGAAAACCAGAGAAGATTCTGAGTAAATGATGGTTGAATACACAATAAATTGTAGTGTATGACAAGACACTTTCTTTTTTGTTTAATATATATACATTCGGAGCACTTATGAATTAATATCAATTAAAATAATATATTTGCTTTCTTTCGACAGTTATGTCAGCCTCATTAAAAGCCAAGTGCTAAATCTTCATTAGATTTTTCAATATTAAAATACCTCCATGAAATATAAATTAACATTTAACTTGTTGCTGGTCATATTAGGAAAAAAGGAGGGGGCAAAACCCATTTGGATTGAAATCCTGAGTCACTTAAATCAATGGGACTTTTGTTTCTGAACTCAGTGGGGCCAAACAATTCCC
This sequence comes from Lanius collurio, assembly GCA_020086605.1. NCBI lineage: Eukaryota > Metazoa > Chordata > Aves > Passeriformes > Laniidae > Lanius > Lanius collurio. The sequence goes on along the minus strand of JACBWW010000004.1, from coordinate 25,994,041 downwards.
TGCCTGTTGACAAGAGGCAATACCTTTAAATCTGGCAGAGAAGCAGACCTCAGGAAGTATTCTGTTTCGGTCTATATTCCTGACTAACATGATGATGGTTAAAATTTTCAAAGTATCCTTGGCGACATAGGGAGAACATGTGCTTGAATAAGAGTAAAAATGTTTAGATTCCTGTGTAGCTTCAGTGTTTTAGGAAACCTTATGGTGTGCCTAGAATTTTAACAATTCTACCTAGTAAAAAGTCACGGTGATGTTCTCCCTAGAATGATGCAAAATCTACTTCTCAGTTGATGAAACCTGCAAAGCAATGAGCAGTTCACATGTGAACACTGGAATTTATATCAGAGAGCAGACTGTCACTGGTGCACATCTGGAGGGACGTGCCCTGTCTGATGAGCACCGCAGAGCACCGAGTGGTGAGCGAGGCTGTCTCACGGCTCCGTGTTGTGAATCTGCCCAGGTCTCACCTCACCACGCAGCTTGTGCAAGATTTCCCAGTGGATGTGAAGTTTAGGAAGACAGATAGGTCAGGAAGGGAGAGAAGCTGAGTAGCTGCAATCAAGTTGAAAGAAACCACTACAATGTGCATATTCAGTCATAGCTGTGATAAGTGACTAGCCTTGCTTTTGCAATAGCCACAGTCTTGAATCAGAGCAAACCTACCTGGAAAACTGGCCAAGAATCTTTTGAAAAGGCCGGGCCGCCTTTCATATGTATTGTGCTTGCTGAAGGAGCTGGCGAGCTTTTTGCCTTTAAAAAAGAAATATATTAACTGTGCTTCATCTGATTGTAGCGTGCGTGGAACTGAGAACGCCGCGCTCTCCTCCCTGGGCCTCTGCATCCCTTAGCCACAAGGTGGTGGTATGGTGTCACTTTTTTTTAGGCAACAAAAAGAGGTTTTGTTTAATGAGCTTGAACTCACAAGCCTGCTCATCTAGTGAACTGTGACTTTTCAAATACCAACCTATTAATGTCAAAGGCAATACTGAAGGGAACAGTTCTGTTTGATTTAAAAAATACAGACAATGTGAAGTCCACTATGCTCTAATATCTATCACCTATGGGGCTCCATTCATGCCTAATGCTTTATTCAAGCTAAGACCTAGTTTTTATATATCAGATTAATACATATCTACAGCTTTGCACCTTTCTATTTTGATTTTTTTATTATCAGGGCTCACCGGGGCCATTTTCATTCCCTTACTATAGCATCTGCAAGCAGGTGGATTAGAGATAACTCTCATTGTGCTTTGTTTTCTCCTGACACTGTCATTAATCATTCCTTAAGCCACACTTCAACTTATAGTAATCAGGACTGGCTGTTCCCAAGCTGCACAAGAATTGCCTTTCACAATGTAATGTGAAATTGGAAGCGAATGGCTGAAGCCAGACGCTTCTTCTGCATTCCCCATCTATCTCATCATTTAGGTATTTATCCATCTCAGGCTTGTACAGGGAGCATCTCTCTCCTTCCCATGAGGACACAGATTGCAACAGAGGATCAGATTTGTTACCCAGGCTTTGGGCTTTGATTGTCCTCTTATAAGTTTGGGATTAAAGTGAAATTTCCCACAGGGCTATGCAGGATTTGCTAGCATTTAACTGTTTAACCTGGCTGTTTGTGAATGAGAATCCTGTGGTCAACTATTCCATAGAGAATATTATGGTAAGCCAGCTCTGAATGGCAGATATTTCGGTAAATTCCTGTAAAGACTGCTACAGTTGATTCCAATTAAGTTCATACTTGATAACAATTGTTTTCTTGTACATGATGAACAGTAATCTTATGATAAAAAAACAATTGTCTAGTCTCTTGTGAAATACTCTTGTCAGCTTCAGAAAAAATGCAGACCTTCAAAAAGTTGCAGTCATCTATTTATGCTTCTAGAATCACTGTGCACTAATTTGTCTTGAACTAGGTCATATCCCTCACAATGTAGAAGAGCTGTATTCCCTTTTTTTATCCAATTTTAGTTATAAGTATAAGGTAATAATATCTGTAGTAGCACAGCAGTGGAATGGACAAACATTTTAAACAAACTGCACTTGATGTATTAATAAAGACAAATTGATGGTTCTGGAAAGCGTGCTGTTAAATATGTAGCCAAAACAGATGTATTTTTCCCGGCATTTGATGTGATTCTTGCACAAAGGGAAGTACCTATAATGTGCTATTCTCTATGAAACTGAAAGCAAGGGGAAAATTTTTCAGTCCACATTATCTATCTTTTAGTCTTAGCTTTAGAGCCATTTAAGGAAAAAGATTTTAAAACAAGTCAAAATCATTTTGTTATCTAGTTTAAAAAGACTGTATGCTCAACCACTGTATATGTATTCTATTTAATGTGGATGTGTTTTTAAAATGCCTAGGAGGATAGTGCTCATTTCATGTGCTTCTCCAAGAGAGACATAACACCCAAGCAACTGAAGTACATAATTTAACAAAACATTTTAGCTTGCAGTGAAATCAGTTCCCTTGGAGAGAATGGACTGAATCATTAAACTCAATTTTAACCCCACTCCCTGAGAAATTTTTACATCTTATTCAAAAGTTTGATTTTTATTTTTTTTGTTGTCTAAAAATGAGCTGAATTTCCAAAATAAGCTTTCATGGGATTTCGTTTGGGGATAAAAATCAGAAATATTTTTAGTCATCCTTTTAAAAATAAAGTCACAGAGACCTCAAAGGAAAGGCTCATGGATATTGTGGATTACAAATCTATAAATTTTATTGCAGATTCTAATTAACAAACATAAAAGAAAAATATATTACTTTTCTTGTTCATCCTTCAATTACATTATGAACCCGTACTTATGACATTGATCTCATGTTAACCAGTGTCTCAGTGAAAAGGAGCAGTGTTTGGTTGTATAACGGTACCTGTGAAAGCCTCTCTGCCCGAGTGAAAATTATTAAATATCTTTGCCATCCTTTACTCTTTCTCTCGTAGCATTAAATGATTACTGAAAAGGCATAAGCAATCCTTTCTATTTATTTGAAATATCCTCTAGATTCACATGAGTAATTTTCAGCTGTGTATAATGCTCCCAAAGTAACCTCTTCATTTCCATTGTTTTAGTGTGAAATCATTTCCTCGGGAGATAATTAGAGTTGCTCCATTTATTACATTAAATGATTAGCATGCACTTGAAATGATTCAGTATATTTTCCTTTATTGCTGATGACTCTTAAATATGGGCCTACATTTTTAATGGATAAATTAAGATTATCTTGACATTTTGTGGCTGCCTCAGCAGCAAAACAAGACAGACTTTCTCTTTCAAATATACACAGGTGTGTGTTGAACAACACACATTAGCTGAAGGACTTCTATTCACCTGACTATCCCACCTGTCTCAGCTTAAAGACCAGTAATTTTGAAGGTAAAATGGGGGTTTAAATGTACCAAAATTGCTATTGCTTCTGTTGCACGTGTGGTTAGTAATTATTCTTAAGTGTCATGGGATCAGAATTCCAGCATCTCAGCTAAAGCGTCTGCTTCCTCTGAACAACCAGCATCTCCTTGCAAATGCATATAAAATCATTTCTTACAGTGGCAACTTGCACTTTTTTCATATTATATTAATTAATCTAAATGAATAAAAGAGTTTTTCTGTATGCTAACTAGTGAACTATCATCCTCTCATTTATGAGAATAAATTACCCTAGAGTCGGTGAAAATATATCCCAATTAATACTCCTTATTAAAACTGAGTAAGGTTTAATGTCAAGCTACAGCAACAGCTTTAAGACTTTCTTTTAAGAATGGAAGTCTGCAGTACTAAGCAGATGGGCTGCAGGCCTGAGCTGGGACCAGGTATTTGTGTAACCAACACCGTGACAAGGACTCCTTCAGCAGTCGCCAACACTGACCTGGATGTGGTGGGTACAAACAGTGACAGAGGTCAGCAGAATTAAAAGGGCTCCATTTTCCCAAGACCATGCCATGTCATTTCCAAAAGAAAGCCAAGGAGATATTTAACTGGATTTGAAAGCTTGGTTCATTGGAGTTAAATAACCTACTGCACTCGAACTACATTAGTGGATGTGAAACTGATGTCATTATTAAAGGACACATTCTCATGTGGTGGGATACATTCACCTATCCCTCATTTCTCAAACTTCACTGTGGCCCAAAGACTCCTTACACATCCAGTCAATTTAAATTCAAGCATATTTTGCATTTAATATGTTATAAATGCAATGCATTAGAGATTTTAATGGTAAGGAAAGTTTTCATTCCCTTGGCAAGATTTTATTAGAGATTTTACTTTTGAAGAGAAAATATACAGGTTAAGTGGGGCCAGACAATGTATCTCTTGTTTTATCTGAACATCCACTTTGCTTTTTCAGTGAGTAAATTCACTTTTTGAAAAAAACCCACAAACTGTGACTGTACAGAGTATGAAAGAGAACACATAATCCAAAATGTAAAAAACCACTATTATAAACACTTTTGTGTGTAATGCAGTATAAAAAACCACTTTCATAAAACTGCATCTTAGATCAGAAAATAATATTCTAAATGAAGTGCTCAGTAATACAAAGGGAAAATGTATATTTTTTGCCTTACTCACTAATTAAGCACACACAACTACTCTTTCTAGTGGCCTATTTTCCATCCAGAAAGCCACTGAAGATATTTCTGTCTTACAGAACACTCTAAGTAAAGGAAATTTTTCTTCATGATATCACAAAGATTGCTCATGTTATATGAACAGGAAGCAGACATATTTGGGATAGTAGATCTTACCAAATCCAGTAAACTGTGCCCTCACAAGCAATGTTACTGTTATTTCAGGTAGTGCTGCTGCATGGAAACAGCAATGGAATGCATGGCTCCATATGCCTGGAAACAAGCACTTTTTTTATTTCTTAGTTGATCCGCACCTGATTCAGATTCTCACCTCTGTCTAAGCAGCAAATTTGACCACAGTGTGGTCATACAGGACAGCCTTCCTAAATTTAACTATAAAAGTCCAAAAAAATACTTAATTTGGTTGTTCCTTGGATGATGGTAAGAGGAGTGGGGGTGCCTGCCAGCATTAAGTCCAAAAGGGGAATAGCTCTATGCTCCTAGAGGAAAATTGGACAAACTCAGCCCTGTTCAGCCAAGTTCCTACAGCACATGATTGTGTTCCACCAGTAAACAGCTCCAGATATAAACAGGAGGTTTGATAAACTGGGACTCAGAGGTTGCTTATGCTCTTACCAAAGTCATAAATGTGACTCTTTTTTCCTATCTCAGTGATACTGGACCATCATAACTAGAGGTGAAAGTCTGCTCACCTCATTAACAGCAAGCAGTCCTATTTACTAGCCCCACGACTAGAACACGATGTAGGCACATTTATCCTTTAAAACTTCAGCAATATAAAAAAAGCACACCATTAAAAAATAGCACTACCATAGGCATATTATACAGAAAGTGCCATAATGTTGTTTGTGTATGACAGGCATTTTTAGTGTAAGAATGCTGAAATTCTACACTGATGTCATTAAAGCATAAATGACACACTACCAAAAGATGGAGATACTAATGTATGGTGGTTAAAACTACACTTCTCTGTAGGCTTTAGAGTATTTTTAATAGCTTCAAAGCATGTTTTTAATAGATGAAGTTATAACAATACCAACAGTAGTGGCATGAAAGGTTACAATGGATGAACACCATCTCTCTCAAACATTTATTCCATTTAAGTAAAAATACTTGATAGAGAGCATTTCTATTATTCACAAGAAATCATGGAATATAATGGTTCCTAGCACTCCTTTTGTAACAGCTTATTTAAATACTTGGGGCTGCAATTCTGATTCCCACTTTGTTCAGACTTCACAGAAATACTTCTTACAATTGATCACATTTTTATTCTTTATTGTATTCTAAATAGCCTCTGATTTTTCAGAACCAAGACTAAAAATTAGGTTTGCAGAAGTGAAAAGTACAGTCTTGAAAAAAAACCCTATATACTTTTCTTAACTGAGGAACAGCAGCTACCAAATTGAACAAAAAAACTATGCTGTGAATCATTTTGCATACAGAAATGCTTTAAGGAATTATTCCTGAAGTCTAAATGGAGCTTGATGGGCCTTTTCTACACCCATAAAATCTGAAATGACCTGAAGGTATAAAGACCTCTTGACTTTGGATTTCTTTTCTTTGTAATATTTTCCTCAGTCCTTCCAGCTCAGACTACAGTAGTTTACACAAAATTAAGAAACCCAGTCCGATAAGAACTTATTAAAACTCTATTTATCATTTTATGTTTACTTATCGTAAAAAAAAAAAAAAAAAAAAAAAATATTAAATGGGAAAGTAGGAACAGAACTTTTTTATGATGAGGTTTGGTATCAATAGTTGATAGATGTTATGTTTCCAACCTTTCTCAAATTATTTAAGGACTTTAAATGTATTTATTATGAGCCCAGGGTAATCTCTCAATTGATATAAAACAGTGCAAAGTCATCAGAGCTCCTAACTTACATGTGGTGAGGATAAAGATCTTTTATTCAGATTTTTTCAGAACAAATCATAGAATTATAGAACACCAGCTCAGAAGGGTGTCTCAAGGATCACCTGGTTCAGCCTTTCCTGGCAAAATCATGGTCCAGACAATAAAATGGTGATTGTTATTTTAATTTCAGAAGAATCTGACTTCTATCTAAAGAGCAAATGAAAATGAAAATTTATAAACAAAGAAGCAAAGGTATATTTGCATTAAGTCCCTGTCAATTTACATTCAGACAGCAAGACTGGAAGATGTGACAGGTTGGTTGTGCTGTCTTGGGTCAACCACATTTTCCATGATAAAATGGCATACTTAGGTAGACTTAATAATAAGTTTTAAATTTTAATTTTTAATATTTTAAGTTAGAATTAATTAAGAAAAAAACCCAAAATAACTGATATTTTAGTATAAACTGCATTATGCTACAATGTCAGACTATTAATAAGTTCAATAGTGAAATCAACCACTGAATTATATAAATTTGCAGATTATTGTTTTGCTATTTTTTTAATAAAACTTGTGTTTTACGAGGATCTTTGGATCATTATGATGTACAAATGAGTGCATACACAATTTTTAAGGGATGTATTAGCTAAATGATAAAGAGAAGCAGCTCTTTTATGGGCATATAAGCTCTCTAATATCAAAAAATGCCACATCTCCTAACTTTCAACTCATTCTAAAATGGTCTAATATGATAAACTTCATATGGCAGAAGTATTATCAGACTACAGCATGGGACTCTTAGAGCAGTCAGCAGTGCTCTTTTTAATATTGTTCCCATTTGCATTTTAAATAACCAAATGGTTTTCAGGCATTTAATAGAAAAACATTTTTTTTCAAATGAATACCAAGAGACATTTGTAAATAGCAGCACAAATTGCTCCTGGGCTATAAACCTGAGTGCCAAGTTTCTCTCCAGTATGAATACAGACAAGTGTTAAAAGTCTGAAAAATGGATTCCTTAATGGATATACTGGCAGACCTGTAAGTGTAATAGAGCTAGAATGTTCCTCTTTAATAAAGATATCATATTTCATCTCCTAGATTACACATAGCTTTTTCTATTCTAAATAGAAGATTAGAACAAGAATTTTTTTCCCTGCATATCATATTTAAAAATGTACAAGGGAATGTCATCCAACAATTTGTAAGCATTGAAATTATTTCCTTGAAAACAATAAAAAGTAATCCCTAAAGATATGGTAAATATACAGTTCCTTTATTGAACAAACAGAAATAGATTATGCATTGCTTTTTCAGACTCAAATACATTTGCTTTGACTGAGGCAAGGAGACACATCTGGGGGCTTGAATTTTACCACAGTCTCTCTCTATATTGTCAGTGCACCAGTAACCTTGTATTTAACCAGATTATTTACAGTCAGAGCGTTACAAGATCACACCCATTGCTGCTGGTGTGAGGGAGGGAAGGAGATCTCTGAAATTGAATACAAATGTGATATTTATTGTTACATTTATTGGGCTATAACCATATATCAAATGTGCTAAATTCACAGAGATAAAATAATACAATCACATCAAGACTGAAAATTTAATACTAGACAGGGACCTACAAGTTCCTTTCCATCAAAGCTTGCTTTGCAGCTCATCTGAACAAACACTCTGCCCCAGAATTTACTGGACAATTCTTGTCTGCTGCTTATTAAATGCAGGAGCTATTTATTTTCTAAAAGTTATGTTAACTGCGTGTAAACCTACTTGTACACCTAACTTGTAAAACAAAACATCTGTTTTCTTGCTTTTGTCAGGAAAAAAATTTAATAATCTCCACAGAGATATCATTGTAATGGTAGGAAGGCAGCAGAGCTAAACATTGATATTAAATAATATGAAAATACATATTGGTCTTTGGAAGAATTTTGGCTGCGGGGTAAATTAGTTTAGATTTCACCTGACTATATTATCCCCAGTTGCTATGCTAAAAATGCAGCTAGAATGTAATGCATATTGGCAGTGTCAGACTTGAGAACCTGACACTGGTGTGGCCAGAGTGGTTAAGCTTTTCTTTTCACAAGTGCTACTTTTGGCTTTAGAGTAAAGGTTCAAGAAGTCACTGCATTCATAGATCCATTATAGTAGAAAAGCAGACAATATGTTTGGGAGGTGGAGCATGAGTTCTCTAGATTACACCATATTTCCTTTTGGTTAACCAAACAATGCCAAGCTTCAACTGGAGAAAGCCTTCAGCTTGTGCCTTGCTTTCTTAGACTGAAAATAATGATCCACTTCAGCGTATATGTTTTCTAATATACTTTAACTACTCATTCCGTACATACCCATATAACATGATTATGTTTCTGTCAAGACCTAAGTGGTGTGGATCGACAGCTATAGTAACCTGCTAGAAGAAAACTAAGTAAAATTCACCCCATATCACTCATTGATGCCTGTAGGTGAAACAGGCCCTTGTTACTGACAAGTGTTGCAGGCATATTCCACACTCCATTAAAAATAGCAAATAAAAATAAAGGTGGATAGGAATAAAAAGGCTTAGCTTGTTTTCAAATGGCTTTCTTACTTTCCCTAAGGAAGGTCTTAAAAACTTAAAGTTGGATGCAAGAGAAGTATTCATTAATAAATATTTTGGAGTGACTTTCAAATGCTCGGGGGAAGGTCTGGGTCTTCCATCTTTTAAACTGATGTTAATTTGAATGGCTTCTATCTGTGGCAGAGGAATTATGACAGCTTTACACTCATATAACAGGCAGAAAATACAACACTTGATACACAGGATGGAACTTTATTCTGAATGGGAAAGTAAGGTTGATGTTCTTTCCAGTAGTGTAACTCAAATTTATCTAGAGCTACCCGTTGTTTTTTTGTTTTGTTTTGTTTTGTTTTGTTTTTGTTTGTTTGTTTGTTTGGTTGGTTTGGTTTGGTTTGTCTTTTTTTTTTTATTTGTGGCAGTAGCTGAGCTTTGAGATTTATGGGTAAATTAACTACTTGTATGGGGCAAAAAGAAAGATAAGCACCAAGAGCACAGAACCAGATAATTCCTTTTAGACAAGAGAGATTGTGGTTACTTTTTCTGACAGCTGTGATTGTAGAATTTGCAAAATTATTTTGATATAGGTTTTAGGGATTTTTCTCCCAATTATCTTTCTCTATACAGAATACTTCCATAATACTTAAAAGTGGTATCCTTCAGTACAACTCTTATTACAGTAAAATTGATGGAAGCCTGAGTGGTGGGTGTATTGTTATGACACTTAAGCTATTTGTAAATATTGCTCAAAGCTTTCTTAGCATATTTTAGCAGGGCAACGTTACAGCAAGTATAATTTATTGCACATGATATAGGCTGTATGCTTCAAAGACAATCACACCAGAAAACAGACTCATGAGAAAGTGTTTTGTTTTCCAGTAAAAGTACTTGTTTCAGTCTTTAGGTTTGGAGTATCGCTCTGCGATCACAAAACCCACAGAGGTGGGCAGGAGGCTGTTTTCACTTTTCTTTCAGTGCCCAGTCATACACAGCCAGTACCTTGGTTGGTGAGATTTCTCGTGGTTCTTCATGTCCCCTTTCCTTCTTATGCGTTATGCTGAAGCAAGCTCCTCTGATTGCAAGATTGGAGCCATGACACCGTCATGCTTTCATACCTTCTCAACCCAGATACAAAAAGAATGCACTGGTTTACAGTATTATTACATTCAGACAGGGCTTTGTTTAGACTCACTTAAAATTCTTCAAAGAGACACTGTAAGAGGAGTGTTAAAATTGTAAGGAAAACCTCAATGGAGTGCTTTCCAGTCTGTACCAGCCGGCTTGTAAAAAAGAATATAAACATCCCCTACACTTTCTGAAAAATAAAATATTCTAGCTGCCAGCCTGAATGATAGGGACCACCACCAACAAAAATATTTATATTGCCCCTGCTCTCTTTTATAATCACCTCCCGTGTATAATTTATGGAAGATGTTTTACACATTTTATATTTAACAATGTGATCTTATAGTAATCTGTACTCAATAGCAAACAGGGAGTTTGATCACTATCTGGCTGTTCAGTAGAGCCTTAACTGCTATAGCAAGTAATCCCCAGATACTGATCATGCATCATATATAATGAAGTTTTTATATTCTTATTATAGTAATAAAGGTTGATTTTTTGACATTTACTGCCAGAGAGGTCGGCTCCACCACAGGTAAATGTTACAGGTTTGCATTGATGTCATGCTGGTGAGGAAAATACATGGTGGCTTTAGTTCTCAAACCCCATATATTCTGAAAAAATTCTAAAATTTGATCCAATCTGGGTTGCTTTACTTGGCCATTACTTATACTGAGTCAAAACATCTAAGTAAATATTGATATATAACCCTCACCATCTTTAAAGTCCATTCAAGTGTAATTTTGTCATTTGTGGCTTCCAATTTAGATATATTCAATAAAATTTTTATTATTGCTTATACTATAATTTTTTTTTTGGGGGGGGGGGAGGGTGTGTGTGTGCATCAGTTTTTGGGCTATTTATGTCAAGTAAAATATCTGACTGAAACTACCTAGATTTTCACCAAAACATGAATTGGAAGATTTGACTTACTGTTAATAGGCTTGATATTCTTGTTTTCTACTTGTGTAAATCTGTGCCTTACTTTATTTTTTTACTAAAATCTTGATCTAAGAGGAAATAGAATATTTTAGAAATAATACTGTGACTTCACAGAAATGTTTAGATTAGTGATTTTCAGGGGGAGAGGGAAACAAAAGCATGTGAAATCAGTGGAGATACAAGAAGGTGAGAATTTAGTTCGGCCCATTATGATGTTAAATTAAGGCCATGCCTTGCTCTCTCTGAAGTCAATTAAGCTGTAATCTTTCATCATTGTATCATTTTACAATCACAGGGCAGTTTGCATTTCTTTCCACCTTAAAAAATAGATCCTGGATCATTATAATTATATGGACACATTGCACAAGGTATTACAATCCGTTTTCTGAATAAAACCCTCCACTTTTGACAGTGCTCCGTGTTCTGACAGGCACCTCGCTACATACAAAATAAAACGTGTGTGCAGAACCTTGCATGTGCCTTGTGCAGCGTGTGTGTTAAAGGAGGTGACAGTATGGAAGAGGATAACTGAAGCAGCTACTCCACACGGGACCCCTATGAATATTCATTTTGAAGCAGTCAGTCTCGTTAGGCTGCTACACTACATTTTAAAGTAGTGATCAATAAACCTACTATAAATAAATAAACTACACATTTTTATCCCCCTTGAATATTCTAGTTGATTCAAGCAAATTAGTTACAGTGTGTGAAAACTCCCACCAGGAAAAGATGTTTAACTGTTTTTTTTTATTACAGTTTGCTATATCTAGAAACATTTCTCACACTGATGATTTACCAGAACTCCAATTTACCTCTGAATTTTATACATGCAAACTAAAAGGGACAGCAGGGTTCTACTTTTAGAATTTTAGCACCATTAAATTCCAACTAAAATTACCACACTTGCAGAAAATGAGGATAAAAACATAGCAAACTCCTACTCTTAAATTCTGCTATACACTTAGAAAAGTAAATAAATACACTTTAAAAGATGGAAGCATTTCCAATTAAAAATAATATTTACACTAGGATTGTAATCACATTTTCTCTCCAGTGAAATAAGGAAACCTGAAGAGACATACAATATAATATAAATGCCCTTAAAAACCCCACCTACCTCAGGAAAACACAAGTTACTACAAAATGAATTAATATATTTTACAGACCTTAATATTTATGGTTCTGAATGTGAAAGCTGTAAGCTGAAGAATGAGAAACTCTAATGATTTCATTTCATGAATTTTAGATTTTTTAATGAGTTTTGGTTTTGTTTTTAAAATGCACGAAAACATTATTAATACAGGACACATATTTTTATAAAGTGCAAACAAAAACTGTGTGCTGTCTTAATTTTCATCTTAAATTTACAGACATGCTACATGGCAACAGTATTAAAGCAAAAAAAGGAGGGATACATTTTCCTATTCAATAAAAAGCCATGGAAGTTGCATGGGGTAGAGTCTCTAGGAAATCCACTCTTTCTTTGAAAAAATGTCATTGGTGAGATAGGAGATTGGCACCACAATGAGCAAAATATAGTGAGGGCTGATACGGACTGTCAGCTAGAATTTGGGTTAAGACACTGACTTTTGTCTGCATGATGCCTACCTTCCAAAGAAGATGGAAGATGCAAAACTGAAAGTTTCCTCTCTCTGGTTAATGTGGTCTATACAAGTGAATAATGTATAAGAAGATGTTCCCTTGATAATGTCACAATTATTCATTGTACAGCTATAAACTCAAATATTCACATTAACAGCTAGGTATTATTTTTCTTCTCTGAAATTAAGTGAGTGGCATCAGTGGTCATAAATGAGAGCATTCATCAAAGGCGTAGGCCATGGCAGAGGATTAAGTGAATGCTGATGAAGTGTCCAGATTCCCATAACTTGGAATGGGCTGCATTCAGCATTCCTTTATTATCCATCTGCCACATAACAAAAAGTCTCATATATTTAATGCAGGTTTGCCCTCGGCCACGTAATAGGATTAGGAATAATTTCTACAAATTTACAAAAACAAATCACATGGGAAGGCTTAGAATTTGCTAATAATTTCTCCATAGCTGGGAGATCAAAGGGATGTAAGAGTCCAGAGCCAGGCGGTAGTTTGACCCTGGCCAAGCTTTTTTAATGAAAGGGTTAATCTTCTCAGAGGTGACCATAGAGGAGCAAATAGTGTGACCAAAGGCAAATTCAGGCCTCCGAAAATAGGAAGAAAATCGTCTGCAAAGTATGACAGCAAGAAAACATGTACAGAACAACAGTACATTTTCTGTCTGAAAAAATAAAATCAAACACCAAACCACAACGAATTGTTTTTAAGCAAAGTGTGACTGGCAGGAGAGGGGGGTTTTGGTGTGTAAGGAGGAGTGCCATGTGGAGGAGAGGCAGCTTTCAGGGGGGACCAGAAATATTACTGTTTCTTTCTGAATAAAAGAGAATAGGCTGAATGCCTTCAGTCTAAAAACACTCTCTATTGTCTTCAGGTGAAAACCATCTTCTCCAAATGTGTGCCAAAGCTTTGGTCAGTTGGTTGTTTTTGCCATATGCTTGTCCTGTTGGTTTTTCTTTCAGAGAAAATGCAGTGTAAACACACACTACCTCACAGTCAAGCTTTTGGGAACACCTGAACAAGTTATCCAGTGAAGAGTTTTCAGAAATGTTCTTGGTTTGATGCAACTGTTGATTAAAAATGTTGACTTCTTGGAAGCCAACTCTACCTCTAAAACCAAATCAAGTATCCATATAAGAAAAGACAGGGGAATTAAAAAAAACAAACAAGAAAACAAAAAAGGAAATGAAATGAAGGTGTTGAGAGGGTGTGTGCCTATGTCTGTGACTGTATTTTGGGGGTTAGCAGTCACTAAGCCTGTCTACAAATTTTCATCCTACTGGATTTCCTTTCACACTCAATATAAGTGCAAAGGAAGAATGCTAACATCAGCTGCAGGTGGCAGGTATTTTAATGTTTGCATCCTTAGTGGTTTTAATGAATTTTGGAAAGTATAGCACAATGGAGTGCTAGATTTTTCAATTTAATAGAAATCATGTGATCATTCTCATTTTCAGTTCCTGACCTGTTGTGAAAAGTTTGAACACAATGCTTATCTGTGGTTTTCTTTACCTATTGGGCTACCCATCAAATAGCAGATCAAATAATCTGATTGCAAGTAAAGTAGTGAATAATTCATTACAGCTGCACAAATGCCCAAGCAGACATCTGAGCTTAAGTGATGGTATTATTTCTCATGTTTCTCATCTAGGAAGAGAATTTTAGGCCAAAACTTTACTTCAGCCTCAAGATTAACTTCATGTGAACCTGTATGTTCCACCATATTATTGCATTAAATAAGAAAGCAGGAGTACTGATGCCAGGGAAATAAGGAGAAGATCATTCCCAGGAAAGAATGAAACATTTCCAGGCAGAGCATCTATGTTTGAACATGGGGACTGCTATGCACTTAGTGTATAAAAAAAGCCCCCCAAAAGCTGAGGAAAAGGGTCAGATTAATATCCCTGGGGAGAAAACTTTCTTTTACTTTTCACAGATAGACTGCTCTCAAGGAGGCTACAAAAGGAGGATGCACTTCCACATATGATTAGGCAGTTCAGCTCTTTCCAGGCTGTGACACAAGGAGATTTCCAAAAATGATGCCAATGAGTATCTAAAATGAAAAAGGAACATTTTTTTGGCAGTATAAACTGGCCTGAGGTCACCAGATTTATTTCACTCAGCTTTCCAGGAAGTCAGCAGTTTATAATAACTTGATATTACTACTGCTATGGACTGAAATTAAACGTGCTGTAGATAAAAGAGACTGTAAATTCTTTTCTCTAGTTATTCTCACATTCTCTGTTTATTTTATATAGATCATGGCTCATTCCATCTCTCACACTTAATTCCATTTAAGAAGCTGAAATCCAGACTAATTTTTTCTCTTTCATGCACAGCAGTTCAACTCAACCTTCTGATAAAAAAATGGTTTTTGATACTTCCATAGTGTATAGAGGTATAAGTACCTTGTAAATAACTTTCAGACAGGACCTGAAGTCAATGTTTTGTGCCCCACAGTCTCAAGCTGTGATGATCCTAACAAAAAAATACTAACTACTATCATCCATCACAAATCAGAAACAGTGAATGCTCAACAATTCCTGTTTCTTCAGTGACAACACAGGTATAAAAACTCATGTGTGTATCAGAGAGGCAAAAGATTTAACTAATGGCACTTATCTTTAGTGGGTATTTAGACCATCTTTAGACTAAATTTCCTAGCAGTTTAACAAAGTTTAGGCATCTGGTTTCACAGGCTGTTGGCTGGCTGTTAACACTGCACGGTAAAGACGTGAGTCCTCTGAAACTGTTGTGGAAATTAGAAGTTGGGAACCCTTGACTAGCTCTTCTGTTTCAACTAAGGTTGCCAGCTAACTAAATGAGGTAACCAGGATAACTACCCAAATTTGAGCTGTGTGAAAGGACTCATTTTACATCACCAGTGCCCCACTTCACCTTGCCAAGTAGAGATATTATGACAGTGCTCTTTACTGATGAGCAGCACAAATGCAGTAATGTCCCCTCTGCCTTAGGAGTAGAATACTCCACAAATGTGTTACTTATGAATATTCTGGTAATTTGAGCCACAAATTAGTTTTAGTATAGTTTATATAGTTTCATAAAAACAACAAAGTGTCTGGAAATGGAACAATTTTCTTGAATTTTCACATAGTAGGAGATTCAGTCATATGACAAACCTGGATCTAACACAATTTTCAGACTCCTATATCACTTTCACAACAGTTTTAGCACAGAACAGCATTTTTAATACCATGCAGTATTAACCTGATAAGCTGTTTGAAACAGAAGTGCAACGTGTATCTCAAACCACACTGTTAGGATTCAGCATCTGATTAAGACTCCGTGTTTCCTAGACATCAGGAATGCCCAGAGTTCTTGGTTACAGCCTTTTCCCAGCTGCATCTGGAAACCAGTTTTGCTTTTCAGTCTTAAGTAGATGCTCGTTTAATGGTCACTAAGGTTGACCTTTATGCGTCACGGTGCCATTCAGTGGGATAAAGAATGAGATGCCTTTTTAGGAAATCATACTATGTGTTTACAAGCAGCTTCTTGACCTTAACCAAATGATTTGGGGAGCAGCAGATAACAATCTATTGTGCTTTTAAACCGTCCTTCATGCCAGACCTTTGAGTGCTATACTGCCCTCAAATGTAAGGTCATATCTCTGCCCTACACCTAAAGAACAATAGAGATTTTAATGGAGGTTCAGAAATGGTGTTCCTGCTACAAACTGGGACTGTAACCTTCCCTCTTATGCAACGGGACTAGATTAGTTTAGACTAGATTAGAATAGATTTGTTGGCTTCCTTCTTGTGAGTTCACTTACCAAGTGGTAATACTTTCCTCTTGCTCCTTTCAACTGACAGACAATCTTACCTGCATTTTTTTGTTATCTCCTCTAAGGAAGGGAAGAATCTCACCACCACAAGGAAACTAATGAGTTGAGAATTCTGTATTTTCATTGCATGTTGGAAATAAACATGGTGAATAATGCCATCTTCCTTAATACAACTTGCTTGCACAGGTAAATGAATTGTATATGGGAATACCAAGAGGTGCTCTTCAGCATCAGTATTGAAAAGCACTGTAGACCAGTCCTTAGGTATCTTGCTATTTTTTCCCCATGTATTTCCCCATGAAGACTACTGAGATATCTATTAAATAACTTCAGAATAAACATCACCATCTGCCACATTACTACCAAGCCCCTAAGACATTTTTACTTAATTCACGGTCATCACAAATGCATAGGAAATAAATAAGGGTAAAGAAAATCAATTTGGAAAAAGATGTTTAGAAACATCTTTCAAGAAAAGTCATGTGAGAACTAGCCAAACTTATAAGTGATAAGTAGACAGTTTTAAGACATGTAATTTGCATAATGAGGATGGAAACAAGGAAGGAGATTTAAACATAATTTCATTACCATTTTATCATGAAGTCAGTCGCAGAGCCTTGGTACTTTATGCAACAGCAACAGGTTTACAACACAGAAAATCTAGATGTTATAGAGAACTGGTAATGAGAGGAACAAGCATTTAATCTTTGCTAATTCACATCCAGACTTGAAGTCCTCAGAAATCATTAAGATCTGGCAGCTGTCTCAGCTTATGGACTACAGGATAACAATTTACATAACAAAGAAACCCTGTCAGAGCTTAGAGAAAAAAAAAAAAGGGTAGTCCTGCTCTTCTCAAGGTATTCTCTGGACAGAGAGCTACAGTTGCTTCATATTTCAATCATGATTGAAAAACATATTTCTAAAATTAGAGAACAGATAACTTCAAACTTAAACCTTGTCTGAGCCTGACTGTTCATTTATGGACACTTTAAATGTTAATGAGACTTCTGATACAATCTAATACTATCCATTGGTTTAGGAAATAATACTACATGTCCCTAGAAATTCTATCTCTCTCATAGTCTAAAATAGTTCATACTTTAAAAGGCACAAGTAGAAAGGAAGACACAAAATTGGTACAAGGTTTACAGAACAAGTAACCAGGTCTAGCACCTAATAATCAGTGACATCACCTTCAGGCCAGGTTTAGCAAGAGAGCAGGGCTCCCCTCTCTCCATTACCAATATACCAGAGCTTTGTCATGCAGTCTTTCACTTTGCAATCATCTCAAACAGCACTGAAATTCGTATGGCAGTGTATGCAGTTTACTGCTCACAGTTCCCTTTCATTATCTTTACCCAGTAAAGTGCTCAAAGCATTTTTTCCTGTTAGTAAGAGTACACGTTCAGTTTTGAATTCTCAATTTAATTCTATTAGTCCAATCTGATTTACTCAAAATCAGTCCCCTTTTCACAGCTTTAAGACTGAATAACCCTGACTAAAACTGAAACAGAAGATTTTCTTTCTTGGAGAAGTTTAACAGTGGAGTAATCACTGCCTAATGGCTGTGAATTTTTCTATTTCTCTTTTTCCATGACATTTTACATTTTGCATAAAGTGCAAACCATCCATCTCACAAATATAGTGCAATGTAACACTGCATGAATTACACTGCACAAACTACAGCCCCAAAGTGTTCCACTGCAAAAGGCTGTGCCCTCTGGTCATCTGCCTGAAAAGGCTGAGAGCTGCTGAAAGCATGTGAGAGAGAGAAACACAAGCAGTGCATAAGTGTTGCCTATCCCACAACTGTAGCTCGTCTTCTGTAAACTTGGGTGCCTTAAAGCAGCCAGTGGGAGGGCCTTAAGTGAATGTGGCTAGCTCCCTTGTGAGTACAGTCTCCATTTTCCTGGTTAATGGAGCAACTGTAATAGATGCATATGCAGTGTTCTAACTGTTCATGAGTTAGCCAGAGCCACGTAAACTCACCATGTGCTGTGCTGGGGTGGCTTTGCCTGGTGCTTCCTGTTACTGGAATGTGTGGAAGAGCAATGGGGGCTGGATTCCCATGCTTTAGCATGGTACCAAGGGTGGAAGGGTTCACTAGGTTTATCCTTGTGAGGTATGAGAACAGCCACACTATTTCTAGTGACAAGCTGTCCCTGGAAGTAATACAGAGTCTTCCATGTAGTATCACACCTGACATCATAAACTCCTGCAAATTTGCATCTGCAATTCTAACACTATCTGCAAGATAGATAATCCCAATACTGTTAATTAAGAGTTAATAATAGTGAAAGCCTGTAAGAGGCTGAGTACATTTACATGGGATTTTAAAACTGCCAAAATGCCTTAGGAACATAAGCCTCACTGATCATTCAGCTCCCTGTTTTTGTAGCAGTTTTTGACTGGTGTGTGCGGGCGTATCAGATCAAACCCCCACTGTTATGTCAGAAAAGAAAGCACTAGCTGACATCAGTGAGACATGAGGAGAGAATATCACAGCAGAGATGAGTGTACTGCTTCTCCTCTGACATCAAACTTTCACTAGTTTCATACTGACTACACTGAAATTACTCCAGTTGCACACCAATATGAGTAATATGATGATCTGAAACCCCACAAATGATGCAAATTAGGAGAGGAAAAGAACATGAGGGGAAAAGGTCCAATTTGAACACAATGCTAAACCCTGCATTTTTATTTCAGAAAAGGCTTAAGTAGGGCTGGTCATCCATTTCTTTGATAGCTGGTTACTTAGGTCCTCTCATAGCTGACAGCTGCACTGCAGATTTTGCACAGACTCTAAAACCTTTGTGATATTTCCATTCTAGCAAATTCACATTTTCGATAATAAATAATGTACCCCTATAAAGTCACCTGAACACCCTGAGAGAATTATAGCCTTTATTATGTACAATTGGGGGTATATTAATCCTTACATTGAAAGATTTTTTTAGTGACCTGTCGGAAAGTTAGATAAATTATCAGAAACAGCCGAGTAAAATTACACTAAATGTCCTTTAGTGGAACCATCCAAATGCCCTCTGCAAAATATAGGATTGTTTAGTTAGAGGAAGAGAATCCAGGGACAGACAGACATGACCATTTTTTGTGGCATAGCTCTGAGGCTGATTACTTGAGTCAAGTGACCAATCTGGGAACTGTGAACCTCTGGACAGTCATTTTTTTGCTATTACTAGTGGCTGTTTTAACCTACTCACCTATTAATCTACCATGTATTTTCACCTGATTTGTGGAACTTTCTTTATGAATAACATTTGGTACAATGGTACCTCTAGTCATTCAAAACAAGTCCTTTGCCTAAATCCATCAGAACACTTGGGTAATGGCTTCAAAGCAAGAAAAAAAAAAAAAGGAGGAGGAGAGGAAGCTCGTTTAACACAAATATTGCAATATAATTGAAATTATATTAAAAAAATTAAATTACTTTTGTGAACCTGTTTAAAAGGGTCAAAAATGTGTTTGAGCTGTACAAGATTAACCTTTACTCGTTTGGGAAAATGCAGACTTCAACAGCATTCCTCTGCAGTGGTTGCACTTGCTAAAAGTTTAAAACAGTAATTTTTTCCCAAGAAAGGTCATCTTGAGCTAAAATGTCAAATAAATTATTTAGATTACTGAATTAGAAAAGTGAGGATCTGACAGGGTGAATTTTTTATGCACATTAGCCACAGTCAGGGTCTCTATATGCTCTTTCTATTAAGTGCACCCTCTCTTCCCTTATTAAGAATCTCTCCATTTATTCCAATATATTCTCTTTAAGATGTATCTTTGCATCTAAATAGCTGGTCCAATTTGCTTCTTACTGATATAAAAAAGAAAACACTTTATTTGACTGTTGCTCAGCATTTTTCTAGTATAAAACTGATGTAAGAAAGAAATTCTTGCCCCTAGTTTTTAGGGGAAATTAAGTGTCCAAAAATTACTCTTCAAAACCTCCATGTAACAATTAAATCCTAGGTTCTAGATAAAGAAATATTTTAGAAGAAGGAATATTTTGAAGGATAGAAAATTAAAGGAATGAAATGGAAAGTGAGTAACTTTTAAGTAGATAGTAGTCACAGTTATGTCCATATCTTGAAGAAAGTTATCTTTGCATGTAGCTGCTCAAACACAGGTTTCCCTCACAGATTCACATCCATGTTTCCCATTTTTCCTAGCATTCATATTACTGATAATTATTGGAGGAAGCATAAGACCCTCTGTCCAAGCATGGTCCCACATAATTCAGTCAAATGACAATAAAACTAAAATTTCCAACTTCATTTTCCAAAACCAGTATTTGCTCAGCGCTGTATAAACAATTATACATTATTAATAAGCTAGTCCTAATTTGACTTCCATCACAATTTTTTTCCTCCATAGACCACATATGCTGTGGATCAGATTAACTTCTCATCCTGAGTAGCCATTCCAAATGCTGAAGGTGCAGAGCCTGAAAAAAAGTAAAATACTTTCAACTTGCCAGCAAATGTAGGCTCCCTCAGTCCTTTCAAAGTCCAGCACACAAGGTGCCTGACCTCACTGCTCACTTTGTTAATATGCAAATACTGCTGGTGTCAGACCAAGCTGCTGTGTAAGCCTTACAGTGCGAGCAGTTAAGGTTTGTGACTCTGTGTGGGTACAGAGGCAGTGCAGCTGCGTGGGAGCTCACGAGGTCATACTGGAGCCTCAGCAGTGATCCACTCAGCAGCCTCATCTCATTTCTTTCCTGGCTGGGAGGCCCACCTTGCATCACTGCATGGGGGAGAACCCTAGCAAAGCACAGCTGCTCATCCTGGAAAGAACTGAAAAGGTAACACGTGTGTTAACGCACTTCAGAGGTACAGGTAAAGCAAGCGGGTCTGTGTGAGGAATTTTGTCGTGTACAATTGCACGTAGCCAAATGACTTTAAACAAGATGACAGCATGAAGAGCTTGCATACTTTTTTATTTTTAAATGCCTGAGAGTTTTGTGTTTGTTTTGCATATGAAACATCTGGCAGGTACAGGACAAGCGTCTTATCATCCTAACCTGAGACTGACCTGTTTTAACTTTCTGTCTTGAAAAGGCACCAAAAGTACTTAGTCATTTGTGCATCACTGAGAAGAGGGATTTAGTGATAAGACAACCATAGACCTTACTCCTTGGTGATTCCTTCATTGACAGGGTAAATCCCAGGGAAAAACAGTGTTAATAGAGCATGACATTTTGAAGAACAGAGCCCTAACTGTTAACATTTCTGTTGTCAAGCCAAGTATTAGGCTATGGTAAAGAAAAAGAAATATTAAAAGAATTGTGAAAAGCTCTCTGGAATTACGTTTCTTTTTGCTGCATTACTGTAAAGGCCATTAGCACCTCTCCCACTCAGGGGTCTTTCATCTTTCCTGCTATGAATTCTTCTTTCTAGACTTATTCGTAATTTACCTTTGTCAGGTCAACAAAGTAAAAATTGTAAGGTATTATATAGTCTAAAATACTCAAGGTTCCTTTAAAGGTCTAAATTTAGGCACAAACCATTTCTCTTTTGAAAATATTTGCACACTCTACTCACCTCTGATTACAGCATTTGCAATATGAGGTAAAACACAATGGAGAGAAGTAGGAATATTATATTGGATTTTAACTTTAATTTGCAAATTAACAGACAGAAGAAAGATTTTTAATGAGTTCTTAGAAAGGTAGAGCAAGCTGGAAAGCTGAATCTTGAAAATATGAGGTAGGTCAGTTAATCTTTTATAAGGGTTTTCACAAGCAGCTTGAACAGATCTCAACAGCATAACTTTTGATTGTCTTTGTTGTGGGAAATACCCATCATTTGTACAGTTTAAGTTTTCATCTATTTCCTAAGGTAAAATTAAGTAGGATCAGGACTATTGACACAAAATAAACATACTAGGATTTTTTGTTGCTTTTAGCTTCTTCCCCTCCCCTTTCATTCATAATGGTTATGGATGTATTCTGATCTACAGTATTTGAGAACATTTCTTTGCTTCCTCTTCTCAGTGATTTATGTGCTTCTTGATGCTAACATTTTGTGTCTAAAATGACTTTGCAAACAGAAGTCATACTGATAAGAGTCTTGTGATAGAAATGTGTTTTGCCCTATTTGCAGCACAGTGCAACAGTGGTGAAGCATTTCCCTAGTTGTTTTCAGGAGAAGCTTTATGTCCAAAGGGCGCCTCCATTTCGTCTGTGTAACAAGGCTGCTTCCAAAGAGACTGAACTGAGACCTGATTTATTGACTTACTAAGATGGTCATTTTTGCTCTAAGGAAAAATCTGCCTAAGAGAACTGAGTTGATAGATTGCTATTTTATTTTGCTTCAACATTTTAAATTAAACTAGTACCAAAGTTCTGTGTGTCAGTCCTCTAAATTCCTTTTCAAATTAACACTGAAAAGAAAATCCATCTATCCATATATATGTAAATATGCAAAGCCAGCTGCCAAACAGTGACATTATCCATAGGTTCCTGTGGGCTTGCAATAGAAATTAATGGGAAACTCTTCTAATAGTGCCAGGCTTGTATGATATTTTTGCAATAGGTGAGAAAAAGCATCATCGTTCCAGAAAAAAAGGAAGAGCATTTACCAATTGGAACATGGGCAGATGTCACTGATAGCAGATGGTTTTAAAACTCGCATTTTAAGACAGCAGCTGCCTGTCTGTGTTATATTTAAAAGGGCTACCCTTGGCTGGAATATTGGATTAAATGTTTTTGTAAAAAGGCAACCTCAGCAGCAAAAAAAGTAAAAAATATCAGACAGATATTAAATCGGATATTCCATTACATGCCTCCCAAAGCTTTACTAGATAAAATATCAAAACGATAGACTGTGTCAAAGTTTGTAGAAAGAACAGAAACCTAATTGCTCTGAATAATTTTAATCTATATGACTCCACAATGCTGTCTTAATTCAAGGATATTCTAGGACTCTTCCAAGAAAAAAATGGGTATATTAAGGAAGAAGTCCTCATTGAAACCTTTTCTAGTCATATAAAGAAGAGGAAGAACACAAAATCCTTCCTGGGGTGGAATAACTCCATCCAACAATATGGGTTTCAGACTAAGTAGCAATGCAGCAGTAGTCTGGGGGCTCTGATGGACAACAACCTGGACATGGAAAAGGCACATGCCCTTGAGGCAATACCACTAACCACTGATAGGGTTTTGTGAGCAAGAACGGAGTCAGTAGGCTGAAGAGGTAATTCCAGCATCCATGAGGCTGAACCTGGAGCGCAGTGTGCTGTTCTGTCCCCTTGAGAGTGAGAAACTGGAGAGAGTCCACCAGAATGCCACCAAGACAGCTGTGAGACTGGAGAACCTGATATATACACACACATGAATTATTCGTACAAACATGCTCAGAAGCTGAGGCAACTTTGTTCAGCTTGCAGGCGAGAGGCTGACTGGCTTAAGTTTGCAGTCTTTTGTACCTTGTGGGGAGTTATGGAGAAAAGGAAGTAAAACTCTTCTCAGACGAGAGAGGTATGCATGCAAAGGTAAAGCACAGCAACTGGAAGCAGCAGCAAAATGAATTCAGATTGGATACTAGGGGGAAATAAAAGAAACCCTCAGTAAGAAAAGTGAAGCACTTAAACAGGTTGTACAGAGAGGTTCAGCAAATCCCATCCTTGAGGATGTTCAAAACCTGACTTTTAAAACTGCTTTTAATAGACCCACTATGTAATTGACTTTCCAGATCAGAAGGAATTACCATCTTTAAATACTTGGTTCTTCACTATACCAGGTGATGATTTTAACCTCTATCTGGGCCTTCTATTTTTTACTTGCCTTCTGTCCTTGTCTAACTTCTTTCCCCATTCGTTTTCTTTGGAAGTAGTCTAAAATTTTTTTCACCAGATCACAAGACAGAATTATTATGTAATTGACTTTGACATTTTTTTATCATGAAGTATGGTTAATAAACATAATAAATCTTGAACTCAGAAAGACAGGTTTGGTTATCCAAAGCAAGACTTCCATGGAGTTCCAGCAAGACTCTGTATCAAAATATGCAGAAAAAATACTGGGATCAGAGTTTTGGAACCATCAGAAGTGGAAATAATTGTTTAAGCATAAGTACAATAAATTTAATAAGTGTTTCAGTATTCTTCTAAATAACAATGACATTTCAATGAGAAATATCTTACTAGCTTGTCTCTCCTATTACAATTCAGAGCAATTTCTTCATTTTAACACTAGCAGTGTCTCGTATTTTTAAAAGAAGTTTTTTGAAATCTTCACCTGGAAACCTAAAATTCTTTAAGCTCAGTTGTGTATGTCAGAATTCTTAATGTTGTATACTCCATGTGGTCGGATTATCCAAATACCTGTAGATCAGAAAGAAAAGTCAACGTTTATTCAGCTTTTGATGTCAACATTTTCGTACCTAGAAATGCACATCATTTAGCCAGAGAAAAGCATTTGTATGGAAATTTGCTCATTGTCCTCATAGGCTACTAAAAAAATTAAAATACATAAAGCATCTGGCTTTGGTTTCTGGATTTGGCATGGTATGTCAGTCAACAACTTGCTTTCTGATTTGTATTTTTCAGCAGAGAATGGACCTTATTTTAAGAATATCTCAACCATATTTTTGTAGAATTCTCATATGCATTGATGCAGGCATATTTAACATATGATGCAGACAAATGTTCATAGTCTCTTAAAAAAATCTCTATAGTCCCTTTGAACTTTGCTCTGGAGAACAGAATTTGGCCTCTGCTTTTGTGGCTGTTTCTTGGTTACAATTATAATCATAATTAAATCACTACCTAGACAGTATGCTGTAAGTGAACATATCCCTTACATTTTTCTATTAAATGGTTAGTACATTTCTGAACACAGACATGGGTCCCAAATGTCCAGTTAGCTGTATAAACCTCTTACACAGCTTGGCTGGCATATGACTTGAACAATGGATTTTGAGTTCTACATAATTCCTTTTTTTTCGAAAGGCTAATTAAAATCAATTCCATGGCATTTCTCTGCTGTTAGAAAAGATGCCTCTGGTAGATGTTTCAATCATTAGCAATATGGTGCTGCTGGATTAAAAACAAATTTCCAAATAACATAGCAATGACAGTTAGTCTATGATAATCCATGGAAGTGTTAATGAAGAAAACCTGTTCTGTCTCTATACCTGAATATTTGTTGATGCCATCTGAAAATAGACATGTCAAAAAGCAGTATTTTTTTTTTATATTTTGAAGTGATGTTCATTGCTTTTAGTTATGCAAATTTAATAATTTTCTGAATGTCACAAAGGATTCAGACTTTAAAAATATCGGCTTTCATAATTGTTATAAATATGAGATATTTCAGAATTTAGTTCCAGAGGCATATGTATGAGGTAAAGTACTCTCATACACTCTGGCTACCTCTAGAGACACTCAAACTTTGTTTGAACATAGCTCAAATGATCAGCTCTTGAGTGTTTTAAGTTAGGCTGACTGACTGAAATTCTACACTTTACACAATGTAAGCCTAGTCTGAGGTCAGCATCAAAACATTTCTGAAAGCTTATAGAACCCAATGTGCAACCATTGGACCAAATGGAGCCAAAATCCAGTCTTCTTTGAAAATCAATGAGCTTTGTGACTGAAATAGCCAAAGTGAGCATTTTACTTCAGAAATTTGAAAAACAGAGATGTTAATGAAAAGGAATCAGGAAATAAGATTTTAATAAGCATTTGCAGAGAAGAAGCCTGATCACTAGAAAGGGGTACTTGTAATTGAACAAGAGTCAGTGCAGCACAGATATCACAGCCTAAACTCACTTTCCCTTTGTGCCTTTTTTGCAGTAGGGTTGCTTTTTGCCAAGCCTTTGAGAAGAAGCTGCCATTACCTTTCGTGTGGAATTATTGTAGTTAGAAACACAGCTGAAAATAATCTTATTTTTTCTGAGTTAAACAACTGTAAATGACTGACTTGAAGCTGACTCCTCTGTTGTTTCCCAGATCTTGTTTTTGGGAGGTGGGTATATACTTGTGCTTTCCCAATCATTGAGAACTTGGCCTGTTCTCCACAACCTTTCAAAGTTGAAACAGAGAGACTTTTCTGTGCTTTTGGTCAACTTTCTGAGCACCTCATACCTATCCCATCAGGTTGAATGGACTTACATATGTCCAAAAGCTGCAGAAAGCTCTTAACTCTTTTCTTCACTCACTCTTTCATGGTTTACTTTGTTGTTGCTTCTTGGCACTGAGTTTTGGGAGCTAACTTTACCCTTGAACACTAAAGCACAGAAAGCATTTATCTTTCAGCTTTTTCTGTATCATATTTAATTAACCTGTCAGCTTATACTAACTTGTTCAGCTGTGGACCTGCATCTTGTACTTCTGCTTGCTTCTCACATACTAAGGCCTTCTTTATTATTCCTAACATCTTCTGTCAGTCTGAGTTCCAGCCAAAATTTTGCCTCTCCCACAGTTTCAAGCAATATTTCTATGTTCCTTTCTGGGTGCCTGTCCCAGAGTGGCTGCTCAATACCTTATGTTGGTGTCCATAACTGATACCTGTCTTTGATTTATCATATTTTCAAAAATGATAATAGTGAGTAGAATTCATGGTAATGGTGTCGATTCAAAAATTCATAACAGCAATAAATGTGTTATTGCTGTGTCAATTATCTTTTAGGTTCCTTCCTTCTCATTTGATAAACTGTTTATCAGTTATTTTGACGCTGTTAGTGAAGTTAAAAAGGAATACCTTGCAGCATTATAGAGGTGTGTTCCTAAGTTCTCTCTATAAAATTTTAAAATGACTCCATGATTAATCAAGCTGCTACTACAAAAGATTGCATATGTACATAATGAATGCTGAAAGGATTGTGTGTGCTTGTGTACAGAAAGTGAGTATTCTATGAATAGTACAAGCTATAGACATAAAGAAATGAGAGAATTTTTATGTAGGCATCTTTGAAGAGACAGCATGAGAAAAAGCAACTAGAGGCATTTGATGTGGGCTGGCGAGGAACACAGAAAGTGTGCTCTGTGAAATGTGCACGTGCACATGCAAAGCATACATTTGTTAGGGACACAAGTGCGTATGCCTGGAGACATTTATAGAGAAGAGTATTTTTATAGTGTGCATCTGTGTGAGGGAATTTGGGCATGGAGTTATAAGTCTGTTTATGTATAGATAAAAGGAGAATATATGGATTTATTTATAAGTTAGGGCAGTGGATATAAGTGAGGTGATATCAATGTTCACTTCACATACATATTTACAATGTACGAACCTATAATTTTAATTTGAGGGATTCATCTGTAAGAAGCTTTGTTTGGTAGAAAAGTGAGAAAACAAAGTGGAAAAAAAGGGAATGAAATAAAGATAATTAAATACACACTAAGATATAATAAGAAATTCCTTATGTTCCCATGATAAATATTTTCACGCTTTCAGTGTATCACTTGGAAATGTGTCATAATTTTCTCTATTGATAGAACTAAGTTTAGTCATGTGCCCAGCAATAAAAAAACACTGGTTATGTTTCCTATTGTTTACTTTAAATATTTTTAAACAGTAGCCCCACTTTGCCTAACAATTATTTTCGAAAAATCTATCAGTTCCTAAGAAACTTTGCAGGGATAGAAGAGTAGGTATATTTTTCTTTTTGTGTGTTTCCTTGTAAAAATATTATTCTGTCATAGACCTGTACTATTAAATAGCTTGCAGCACTGATTGTTACTCCTGCTTTGAGTGGTACTTCCTACCCTGCCAGTCATTATCAAAAGAGACTTTTCTGTTAATTTCCTGAAGATTCAAATGCTTCTATTTCAAGGTCATCTCGAAGGATAGTTTAAAGAGCTTTTTCTGTAAAATATGTATATTTACAAGAGCACGCATAAATGGTCACCAGGGAAGATAAGCTATCAGAGAGTAAAGAGATGTCTTTCCTTATACAGTTCACACACCAGTGAAGCAGATAAAATTGGTTTTGTACCCAGCCTATGAATACGCTGTTAGGAACTCTGTCCTGAAAATTGATCTACTGAGATAAAATTCAATGCATCTCTTTTCATAAATATCTAACGGTGGCATCAAAATTCTACTGCTCTTGCCTGAATAAGCATCTACCTGTCGTTCCAGCAGGTAGCAGGAGTGACTTCATTCATGTGCTCAAGAGACACAGGAACAGGCTGCATCTGTAGGTAATTAGAGCATTAGTTTGAGTGCACATAGATGAAAGTCCAAGTTTACAGTTATTAAACTCAGATGCATGACTGATTATGAAATATTAAGATTAAATCTGTGTTTATTTTTAATAACAAAGTGATCCAGTATTCATTAAATTGTCTCTTTCAAGTTCTTCCATGCAGCTTTTTATTCCTGGTCTTGTCTGCCCTCTCAGTAGTGCATAAAAAATTCTGGCACACTACACCTCCTTAGAAACAACCAGGCTGTAACATTACTAAGGCTCGCTTTTGCTCTGTTTGTTCCCTCTGTGGTCATGATCACAAGCTTAACATCAGCGTTGTACAACATTTTTTATATGGGCATAAATGTGCATATGGGCTTTAGTGTTAAAATATATGGTCAGCTCAGTAACATACGAAATTAGATGTGGGCATGAGCAGGCATATAAGGACAACTCACAGCTGGAAAGTGCTCAGAAGCTTCTTAACTGATACACAACTATCAGCAAAATTAATGTATGGATGGAAAAAAAGAAATCATATTGCAGTGGTTGTTATGTGGAATCTCCAACAATTTTTCTTTGGAGATAGCATTCGTTTGCTTCTTTTCACATTATGCTTTAGATAATATAGAAACTCCTAAAGTAAAAGCAAATATGTGAGAATTTGGAAATATACTTGCCAGTATAACAGCCAGTTGCTGCTAGATCAATAGCTAAAAATCCTGCTTACTTCAACAGGAATGAATGCAAGCCCTTTATTTCACAAAAAACATAACTAGATGTGATCATTATGATGAAGGCAGCTAAAAATCTCTGTTTACATGTAATTTAATATCCGATAAACAGCCATGGTGCAACACATTCTTTTAAAAGAAGCCCTAACTATTTCACTTTTGCTTTATTTTTTACAGTGTGTCACAAGTAAAAAAGAATTTAAAATATAATTTGAATTCTATTTTATTTTTAGCTAGTGGACATCTCATGTCAAAAGACGAGTTAAGTGAGAGTGCCCAAATCCAATTCAAAGAAGATGATGTGCTGGAGTGATTAAAACAAAGAAAACAAATGGAATAAAAAAAGCACTTATTTTCTGCTGCTGGTATAGTTAGCAGTTTGGTGGAAAAACTCTATGGAAAACTTAAGCTTTTGCGATAATGCTGACAAAACCAGCTTAGCTGTTTCTTTGCTCAAACCACCTTAGGAATCAATTTACTGGAAGAGCCTTAAGAACACACCCTTGCATGGATGCTTGGGAAGGGCCAATTCAGTCCTTTATGCAGCAGAGGGAATCAGTGTGGAGAATGAAAAGGTGATCTCACAGTCCTCCTGATGGTGGTGTACTGGATTTGAGATGGGTGGTATAAACACGGGTTCCTTCTAATGTATAAAACAGTTTCCAGGTGAGGAATCATTCCGTTCCTTTACTAACATGTTGACTAAAATTTCTGCCTAAATATGGCAGAGCTGGAAATAAGGTATTTCATAAATCAGGCTTAAAAAAAAAGTATTTGGAAAGTGTAGTCCAACATCCTGGTGAAATCGTATGGTAGACACAGAGCTCTTTTCAAAGTGTGATTTGTCTATTATAAAACATGCTAAATACGTATTATGACCATCATCTCACACTCACTATGAAACATCTCAGTGTCAACTTTCAAAATATCATTCCTTCATTTTACTGATTTTGAAAGATGATCCCTTCACAACACTGATTTCAGCTTCTAAGCTATTCGCATGCATTACTATTCCATTTAAAAAAGACCACTCTGTTTTCAAGAGGCCACTTCAAAATAATGACAGAATTGGGCTCTTACACAGCACATGCATAGAAATATTTGTGTCCTTATGAAAGCAAAAGATAAACCAAACCTTGAAAGAGCAGATACTTTTCCCTGATCAATGTTTCAAAACTCTTATTGGGAAAGATTTTAAAATTCTAAGTTTTTAAATCTGAATAATTGTAATAATTTTAATATGATTGAAAAATACTTGCCTCCTTATAAGAACTTGTTTAGACATTTCCATTTGGTGCTTTGTTGAACAGAGGTGCTCTAAAACAATTTATGGCTGATTCCTCATGTGTTGCTGATTCACTTCAGCATAGGAAGGAATTTAAAACTGATGCAAGCAATTGAGCTACAGAACAGGAAGACAGAGGGAGAAGAAACCTTAACTATCTTCTCTCATTTAGATATCCACTAACTCTTGCATCTAGATTCACTTACTCAAGGCTTGTGATCTTGTTTAATATCAGCCAGTAATAAAGAGCTCTTCAGTGAAATACAGCTATATTCCTCTATTAACTGCAGCTCTTGAAGCAGTCATTGTGGAAAGGGAAGTCTAAACCCTTCAATGTCAAGGCATTTAGAGGCACTCTGGCATCAATCAAGGTCTGCGTCCAGTAAGTGCCTGCTTACACTTACATGAAATATTCATACAGCTTTCCGTTTTGTTTTTCTCTCTCCTAATCATCACTTTTAGGAAGAAACTACAATCATCACAGTTAAGGGAGGGTGTTATGGGACGTGTAGTACCTTTCAATGTCAGACTTCCTGCAGATAACTAGCTCTGTAATGAGGCAGCACACTGTACAGACTAGCAAAGGTCTTCCTCACAAAGCCTAGCCTTGTTATCGTGCGCTATTCATCTTCAAGTACACAACTTAAAGCAAATTAAAGTAATTAATTGGCCATAACAGATGTGCCAAAAACTGATTTCAAATCTTGAAAAATATTTAACATTGACTTTAAGTGAACAAGGTTTCCCCTCCCACATGCGTGTGTCCTCCAAACGCAGTGTTCGGGTCTTCTGCTACGCTCTTTTAATTGTAGAAGCACACAGAATGCTTTTAGACTGAGAGTGATTTATTATTTTCATATTTTTCTGATGCTTTTCGTATGACTATACAGAACTTTGAAAATGTCAGGTGTTATACCCTGTGAATTATTATTATCTATGTTTGGCTAGAGACCATCACTAGTCTTTTTCCCACCTTAAATATCACATCACCAAGTCTGTAGTAGTATATGTACCATCACTGATGGTTCAGAATAAATTAAATACATAATTTTTTGTTTTTAAGCAAAATAATAATGTTTTTAGTTCCTTAGGATTTTGGGGCAAATGGAAACACTGCCCATTACCTTCTGAATGAAATACAAACTGTATTTCTCATTATCCTTTATTTAGCCTTAGAGTAAATTCGTTTACTTCACCACATGATCTTTATTATCAGACTATTAATATGAGAAATTTATATCTTATAAAAACTACTAAAAAATAATGGCTTTAGCTGTTGTGATTTTGCTGCAGAAATAAGAACAGATCATACAATACTAATAAAGCAGAAAAAATATAGAAGGATATCTAGTGCAACTGGTGCTGGAATTACACATGCAAAAGGATGTTCAATCATTTAGCTTGCAGTGTGTACAATTATGTTAAAAAAAAAAACAAACTTAGGATTTATCATAACATATAGTATTATATATATTAAAAATCTAAGATTACGAAGAAGAGTATGAAAAAAAAGGTTTGCAGGATTAGCACATCACATACTAAAATATTCAGTTTTATTTCCCAGAATCTTCCTTTTCTCTCTCTTTAAATGCTCATACAGCAAAATAACAGCATTTGCATTATACTCTCATGTTGAGTCTGCTGGCATCATCAGTTTTGATTTTTCTCAAAGGAATCTGGATTCTTTAATAAATTACTATGCCAAAATTGAAGCTGATTGCCTAAAAATTGAATATAAATGGCAAAGTACTGAAACCTAGGAAAACATCCAAAAATGTCAATGTATTTGTTATTTTTAAGAAGCTCGACATATTTGTTTACTTTTAAAACAGTTAAAATCAAAGTTATCCTCTTTTATTATATTCCCTAAGTAATAATAAAAATAGAAAACCATCATCACATTGTGCACATGGGAAGAGAAAAAGGCAACTCTGAGTATCTGTTCATCTAAAGATTACAGCATAGGTAATCAAAAACAATTTGAAACAATTTGGGCCGATAATCTTCATTTACCGCAAATAAAGACAGTTATACTTTAAAACAAAGAATACAATTGCACTGCTGTTGAACATAAAAGCACCTACTATACAAACCCACAAGACATTCTTTTTCATTCCCCTGCCTCTCTACTTGGGAAAACCCATATTTTAAGAGCAAACTAGACCTTGAAATTCAGGTGTTCTTTCAGTTTTCCTTGATTTGAAGTACAATACACTTCAATTTTTATTCATTTTAAAAAAAGAGGGAAAGACAGAATCTACTGACATGAAGCTGTGTAGGCAAGACACATTCACAGCTAATTTATAACAGTGAGTAAAGATTGCATGATATCTGACTCAGAACAGAAAAAAAAAATTCTCCCCTTAGGAAGCCTTGTTGAGTTTTAAGAAGTAATTCAAGGTAGAATTATGGAAGATATTGTGAGTAGTATAAGCATCCCTGTTTTATAAGGCACTTTTAAGCTTACAATGTCTCTGTACAAGGATCAGATGCTGTGGTGTGCAGAGATCCTCCTAGGAGCTGCTGATGGCCCTTGATTACTACCAAATTTAGTGAAATAAAAGATACTCATCGCGTTCTTAGTTTCAAGCTGCTAATGTATGAAGCATTCTTTTTCTGCCATTTTCTTATCAGCATTGCAATATATTAGTTATGATAGTAATCTAAAGTGTATTCTTGTATGTACACTATTGCAATAAAATCTTGTCATTAGATGCAGCATTTTGTGCTTTCTAATTCTGCTTTATGTCAATAGTATTTCCAAATGTTCAAGGTCTTGATAGATAAGATAATAAAAAAATATGTCTCTGTTGAATGGTATAAATAGAACATAGACAAATGAAAATTATTCAGAGACTATTTGGAATTCGAACATCCTTTAAACAGAATTTAGAATTAAATCGCCACTTTTAGTGAACGTTAAAAAAACCCCAAACAAACCCCTGAATTTAATATAAGCTACTTACAAACCCAGTTGTATTCATCACTAGTACTACCCAGCTTGAATAAGTCAGATCCTCAGGATGGAAAGGCAGTATTTCTCCAAGTCTGACTCACAAAGTGGCATAATCCATTAGTCACCTCTTTGCATGTAAGCTTGGGTAGATGTTCAAAGTTAAGTTCTGGTTTTTGGTCTGACAATATGTACTGAATTTTTATTTTAACATTTCAAATGACTGATAGATTTCTGCTGTTTTTTGGAGGGTTTTTGGGTTCTCT
Organism: Lanius collurio; assembly: GCA_020086605.1. Classification (NCBI taxonomy): domain Eukaryota; kingdom Metazoa; phylum Chordata; class Aves; order Passeriformes; family Laniidae; genus Lanius; species Lanius collurio. The sequence continues at coordinate 25,960,146 of JACBWW010000004.1, read as the reverse complement.
GAGGTGATTTCAGAATGGTATGTGATCAGTTGGGGTTTGGTTCATATTTCAAGTTATGCTGAAACCTGCTGAAATTTGAAGAGTTTGAACTAGTCGTAGTCCATCATACCTGTGGGGTATCTTTAATCCCACAAGTTGAGGGAACTCAAGTGTAGTGTTACCTTTGATCTCACTGCAATGATTCTGAACATAAATGGCAAAAGCAATGCTAGCCAGACATAAAAGAATTGACACTCTCATGTTCTGCTTCCTAAAGTGTTCTCAGAGCACTGAATAACATTAGGCTCTGCTTTGTGTGCATGTGCATTGCAATGATTTCTACTGTAGACTTTTGCCAGATGCACAATGTAGAAAGGCTACAAAACATGGAATGCCTTTGAAAAATTACCTCTACAACAAACATGGGTTTTGAAAATATTATTCGTTAAGCAATATTCTCTACTCGTTTGACTCCTAAAACTAGCAAACACTGTTCTGCATGAGTGCAGTACACGCAGCTGAAACATGCATCTATCATACTGAAAGGATTTTCACTTTTTTACATGGACCCCAGGTATTTCTTTTAATAAGCTTGCATTTCTGCACTGTCATTACTAATGTGAAGAGTGTCCAAGATCTAGCTTTGTGCTTTTTATTATGGAAAGATGCCTTGAATGTCCTTTAGATGGTTAACTATCTGACTTCATCAATGACTGCTTGTCTAGCCAATGCTATAGGTGTCAATGATACAGGAGCACAAAGATGCAAGTCCAGCTTCATAGACATGTGCAGCCCATGTACTATCAAAAATGGATTGCAGAAATTCAAATGTGTTTATAAATGTCACTTCAGATTAATTTTTTATTTTTTCCCCCTTGCAGTATAATCCAGTATGATCCACATTACTTATTTTTAAATGATGGATAGGTTACCATGCAAATTATTTGTAAGACATAAATGACCATTGTATATCTCTTTGAAGTCAGAGGATGTATTTTGTATGACTCAATCATTAAATCATCTTACAAATGTCTAACAAAGCACCTGCATTCAACCATACTTCCTATATTTACATTTTTGGCCTCTTTCTAAGATCAGGCATAAATCCATCAGGCCACTTTAGAACTTCAGAACTTCCTTCTTTTACATATATACTGCTCATTATCCAGAAGTTATTCTGTCCCCTGTGTTAAATTACTTTATGCTGCAGCTTAAACGAACATGTCTTGCTTTCATCTGGCGTTTCAAATAGGGCAAAGACTGCTGTACAATTTCCAAACACAACTGTGCTAACAGAGATGAATTACTACAGTTTATATAATTTATATTAGGAATTCATAGACCTAGCAAAAGGGATTAGTACATTTTATTTCAGGGTAGGAGATGATCCTGTCATTAATGGTCGATACTTTCATCATCTTTTAAACCTGAGGAATTTCCTGGGTGACAAGACTGTAAGGACATATCAGGGATTCACAGCTGTGAGCTTTATCTGGCCTTGTACTGCTTTACTTTCAGTATGTGGACTACATTCCATCAAAACTGGATTAGACTGTCAATCATGTCCTGCAATGTATATTGTATTATGATTTTTTGAAAATGTCACCGAGATCAGAGTAATTTCTTGGCTAATTGCATCTCGTCTCTTCTTAATACTGTGCATTTAATGGTTTCATTACCTTACATGACAATCACGGAGTCTAGTCCAGCATTAAGGGCAGTTTTACTTTTCTTTAGAAAAAAAGAAAGAAAAAAGAAAATGTAAGGACTCCTCAATCCTTTTAATAACACAGAAAAAATATTTAAGACACCTCTATATTTGATTAAATGAAATAAAAATGTGTTTGTGGTGTGCATATTGTTCCCTGTGGTCTGAGATACACATACTAGCAGAGATTGTTTCTCTAATCCCAAAAGCACACCTTATGCTTAGCACTGTATTTTCTTCTCTTCTCCTGTTATGGAAATAGATTAAAGAAAATATTAGCCTTTAAGAAACTGTCACTCATTACTCATAGAGCTTCCATTTTATGTATGGTTTTCTCAAGGGAAAGTCTCCCAAATGCAAAAATATTTATGTTTCAATATTACCCATTTAGGCATGAGAGATTCATTTAGATGAATGCTATAGTATGTTTCCCGATGTTTCATTAAATGATAGTTTGCCAACAGCAAAAGGTTCTGATGATATGTGTCAGAGGTAAGGGATTTGTTGGAGGAATTGTTCACAAAAGTAGTGAAGTCAACAAACTTATTTAGTTGAAAATAAGGCCCCTCTCAGAACCCAAACAATTACAGCTGTTAGGGAACTCATATATCAGAATGCATCAGAATGCTATGACTATAAAAAACAGTGATAGCCCTAATTTAGGTGCTATTCTTTAAGTTGCTATAATGACTACTTTAACTAAGAAGAAGACACTGCCTAGTCAGAAAGGTTGCATGAAAGCAGTGTAGGGGAAGGTGGTGATTTAGTATGGGACTGAGAAAACCATGTTTTCAATCACTGTATTACACCACCTCTGCCACACCAAAATACAAGCTGTTACTCATCACTGTAGCTTATTACATAATTGCATGCCTAAAGCTGAACACGCACACTGTTTCCTGAGTGGTTTTGGTTTCTTTGAGCAAGGGAAGGGTTGTCTCCAGTTTTGACATTCAACTTGCCTCTAAAAACCCTCACACTCCACCTGGCAAGGCAAAATATCTGCAGTTCTATCATTATGCAGTCCTTCCTTTTATACTCTATCGACTAATTACAAGCAACAGGAGAGAGAATACACAGTGAAAGTAGGCATATTCCTGGTAGGGGTGCTTGTAATGAAGGACAGTCTTGGGTTTGAATCTGACAGCAGCTGGAAAATCTAGTTCAAATTTGCTGTGGCAGGTAGAAAGAGTGCAAATGTTAAAATATCCAAGGCGTTTGTAAATACTCTAACTTGCTAACCATCTGTGTGGTTTGCATCCAGTTTGTGTGGATTGCTCCTATCACTTGTATAAATGTAAGCTGACATCTTTTTAAACATGCTTTCTATGATCATTTGGTTGAGAATGCCTTTTATTTAAACATTACAACACATTTTATTGATATTCTTGCAAAATAGGAATAATGATTAAACACTGCATAAAATTACAGTGCATTTTGCTGGAGAAAACTGATCTTGAGTGGTTGCACATGTGCAGCAATGAATTGCTTAACTACTGCAAGTTACAAAATCAAGAAAAGGTCATTAGTATCTCACAAAGGGACTACTTACACTATTCTGAAACAGATGACAATCCTGGTGAGGTGGAGAGGGGAGAGAGATGGAGAAAGCATGACAAAACCAGGACTTCCTTAAGCTAATAATAAAACTCAGTCTTGGCACCTTGTTTTTAATTCCATTTTCTATTACGTTAGTGTTCAGTCTCCATATATTTCTAAGATCAAATTGCTCTAGTGATGTTATTAAGATAGGCAAGTCATTGCTTAAAAACCTATGTACATTAAGATATTATATCTAAGGACACTAGCCAAGCCTATCAGAAGGTATGAATTTAACAAGCAGTGGATGTGTAAAGGAAACTGGCCTTCTTCCTGTGACAAAGGTGGGGGGAGAGGAAGAAAAGGAGGGAAATTTACATTCCCAACAGTTGCTAAAAATAGCTGATTTATGTGCTAAAATATATGGGTAGAGAAACAATTCGTTTCTACCAATTAAAGGGAATCCCTATGCATGATTTTGTCTTGTATATCTGAAAAACACTGGGCTTTGCTAAAAATCTGTTAGTAGGAAAGCAAGAAGGAAAAATCCTCCCAAGAATCTTCTGATAACCCGTTTTCCTTGAAAGCATAGCCCATGTGAGAAAACTGCTCCTTAGATTAGCACCTTTGTCCGCAAGGCACACATAGAATAATGTTCTGTGAATCTGGTTCACAGCATGGGCTGTGTGATGCCTTGTTGGTTGGTCACTTCTTCTAACAGAATAGCTGAATATAAAACAAGCAAAATAAGATTTTTGTTTTAAAAAGCACAACCTATTATTAGTAGAATGTATTAATCTTTTTTTACTGTGTTTTAACTTGTACTGACATCAACTGTGACCTTTCTTGAAGGGCGTGAACATGAGAGGGCCACTATTTCCAGGAGCTGGGACATTGCTATCCTGGTCAGCCTGGAATATTTTGGAGGTGTCTGTCTCCTTGAATATGATTGACTCTACTTTCCAATACATGACCTAAATTACAGTCTGGTAGCACTATGACCACACCAGAAGAGGTAAGTGCATTTGCTGTGAAGTAAAATAGACCTTTGAAAAGATTTTATGTCAGTGGAAACAGTTTTTAATTTAGAAATCACACTTATCCATAAAAAAAAAAAAAAAGACATATTTAGAAGTAGATCCCTTCTTCTGTCTACTGTGGCAAATTCATCCAAATAAGCAAATATACTGCAAGAACTGTTGTAAATAAAAACATCCCAGAAGATCAATTAAGGTTTTCTGTAAGATAAGTTCATTACAAATTTTCAGAGACTAGAGACAGAATCATACAGATGGGCTCATTTGAAAGCTTGGTAACATAGTCAAAAATTCCCTTGATGAAAATTTTCTCAAGTGGTCATTCTTGGACAAACCATTAAGGTCAAATAAGGATGGGAAGAAGAGAGGACACTAAGCTATTTTTCCACCTGCAGTTAGTTAAATCATCAAGGAATTTGGGGACTGATTGATGATGCGATGTTGAGGATTACACCAATACATTCACCTATAAGATTTCAGGCTGCCTAACGTATTTTCCTGATGAGCGACGGGCTTTACCAATATGTTTAGATTCTATGTTTAATGATGGTGTAGGATAGGAACACTCCCACTCCTCCCCAAAAAACAGTAAATGACATAACAGCATGTCTATGTACCTGTGAATCAGATAAACTCTATATTGCCTTTCCTTCTGCCACATTAATGATGTGGACAAAAATAGTATCTATCTGAAAAAATAATAATGGTCCTTACACCACGTAACTAGTGGAGAAAAATTGCTATGATCTGTAATATAAAAGACATTCTAGTGAAGACCCTTAGTAAACCTCAAAACTGAAGACCTGGACTTTGGGTCAATAAGTCATCATAAATTTCACATAAGCTTTAATCTACATTGATCTTAGGTCTCTTCACACTCTTGTGGTTGCAAGTACTTGAATAACTTCTGTTTTACCAAAATACAGAAATGTAAGTGGAAGTTCAATAAAATGACTGGAAGCCAGAAAATTCAGTCTGCTTTGAAATTAAACATAGAAAACCCTCTAGGCTTGTTTTTTCTCTAATGTTCATCCCAAATTCTATAAAGTTATGGATTTGACATCATCATTGGTCAGAGACTTGCATTAATAATTCCTTTTTTCTTTATGTCCACTATGATCAGCCAGTTGTTTCGATGATATTTGATGATATCCATGATGGGCTTGAAGAAGATAAGTGGTTTCTTCTACTCCCTCTCTTTTTCAAAGTAGGGGGGAAAAGAATGCCATACTAACTGCATGCTATCAAAATACTTCCCTCTACTTTCCAGATCTAAAACTACCACCGACACATTTATTATATGAGGACTACTTGCTGCTTGAAGGGCAGAATACATTCACCATTAGAAAATGCAAAAGTTGAGATTTATTCTCGTTTCAGGTTTTGGAAAAAATAATTTCACATTATTTGATTGGGTTATTGCAATGCTCCTTTCATGTATCACTATAGTGCATATATGTGACTTTGAAAGAAATATTTGAAGGTGTTTGATAGACTTATCAATATTTAGAATAAAATTAGCTTAATTAATAAGAATTCATCAAAATATTGCATCTAGAAAACACCATATCTTTATTTGCTTTTTAGGTATACAGCCTACTCTTTGATTTTTTTTTATCTAAGCACAAAAATTAATGTCTTTTTCCCCCAGGTGCCTCTAAGAATTTTCCTCCCTTTGACTGCAGCTAATAGAATGAATACACACCTAGCAACCTCCAGGGCACTATGGAAGCACATTTCTTATTTCTTTCTTGATCATTTGACTGATTTTTCAAATATATTCATACCATATACTATGTGAGTTTTACACTGTGTGTCTCTGTGTGATGAGGTTGTGTCACACAATCATAAATGGCTTGAGTAAGATGGGACATTAAAGATCATCTAGCTCACACCTCCCTTCCATGCAGGAATGTCATGCACTAGATCAGGTTGCTCAGGGCCTCATCCAAGGATAGGGCATCCACAGCTTCTCTGGGCAACTTGTTCCAGTGCCTCATTCCCCTCAGAGTAAAATATTTCTTCCTAATATCTAATCTAAACCTGCTCTCCTTCAGCTTAAAACCATTACCCCTTGTCCTGTAACAATCTACTTGTATCAAAAATCCCTCTCCCTCCTCTTCATCAGCCCCCTTAAGGTACTGAACAGCTGCAATGAGGTCTCCCTGGAGGCTTCTCTTCTCCAGTCTGCACAAATCCAGCTCTCTCAGCCTGTCTTTGTAAAAGAAATGCTCCTTCCCTCTGATAATCTTTGTGGCCTTCCTCTGCACCCACTCCAATAGGTCCATGTCCTTGTGCTGAGAACCCCAGGGCTGGATGCAGCACTCCAGGGGGAGTTTCGCAAAGGCAGAGTAGAGGGAGAGAATCATCTCCCTTGACCTGCTGGTTGCTCACCTTTGGGTGCAGCTCAGGATGCTGTTTGCCTTCTGGGCTGTGAGTACACAGTTAGCTCATGTCCAGATTTTCATCCATGAGAACCTCAACTCCTTCTCTTCAGGGCTGCTCTCATTGACTTCTTCTCCCAGTCTGTACTCATGTCTGAGATTTCCTCAACCCAGTTACAGGACCTTGCACTTCATGATGTTCTCATGGGCTCACTTCTCAGGTTTGTCCTGGTCCCTCTGGATGGCATCCTGTTTTCTGTTGTGTCAACTGCACTACTCAGCTTTGTGTCACCTGCAAACTTGCTGAGGGTGCACTTGATCTCACTGTCTGTGTTGTTGTTGAAGATATTGAGGAGTACTGGTTTCATGACAGAGCCCTGAGGGGCCCCACTTTTCACTGGCCTCCAGCTGGACATAGAAACATTGACCACAGCTCTCTGCCTGAGTCCATCCAGACAATTCCTTACGCACTGCATAGTTCATCCATCAAATCCATTTCTTCCCAATTTAGAGATAAGAATGTCATGTGGGATTATATGCAAGGCCTAACAGAAGTTTAGATAAATGACATCTTTCGGGCATCCCCTGTGACAATCATTGCTGTCACTCCATCACAGAAGGCCACCAGATTGGTCAGGCACAATTTGCCCTCAGTGAAGCTGTGCTGGCTGCCATGGATCATGTCCTTCTTCTATGCACCTTAGCATATTTTATAGGAGTACCTGCTCTATAATCTTCCCAGGCAGTGAGATGAGGCTCATTCATGTGCATTAACCCAGATCTCCCTTTCTCTCCATTTTAAAAATGGGAGCAATGATTTCCTCCTTTCAGTCACCAGGAACCTTGCCTGATCACCATGCCTGGGATCAGGCAAGGTTCCTGGTATGATGGACAGAGCCTCGGCAATAACATCAGTCACTTCCCTCAGGAACCTGTAATGTGTGTCAACAGGCCCTAAATATTTCTCATCCTGATGGAGGAACCTCCAAGTTTAAAACCCTACAAACGTGAAAAATAATTTAACTCAAGTGTTTATCAGAAGCTCTGAACAGTTTATTTTCATGGTAGGTATGCATTCAGTGTGAGGTATACACTCAATACATGAGATCCTGAGATGGTTTGAAATTTATTGAGAAAAAAAATGTGAACCACAATTAAGAAATTTGTTTTATGTAGTTTTACTGATTCCTACAGAAAAACCTTGAGTCAGCACAAATTTCCCTAGTATTCACACAAAATATTTACAAAAACAGATGTCCAAGTTCTGTGTTCCTGGCAGATGTGAAAAAAAGTGTTTTCTAAGATTAAAATTTGCATGGAGTTGCAACCTAAATGAGATTCACTATTGCAAATAAAGTCTTCAAACTATAACTGTCTATGCTCCAGCATAGCATGAAAAATATCTTGATAGAAATAGTAAATAAAAATAATTACTGCCAAAAAACAGAAATGGAAAATCCTTCATAGCCTTTGTTCTATAACCCTATAAGCAGTTTATTCAGGTCCGATGCTCTAACACTTTTAAAAAAAAATTAGCAGGAGAAAAGTTACAAGTGGCTAACTACAGTCAGAATTTTGCATGGCTAGATATTTTTATTTCATGATGATTTTGGTTTAATCAGTTTCAGTTCTACAGCTGGTCAATCCTTCAGAGGACAAAAAAAGGGTTTTAGAGTTTGATGTGATTCCTTTTGGAGTCACATTGAATTTAATAAATACAGATTCATGCCTCTCACCCTGCTTTAATTCACAGGCCAGTCTGGATATTTGCAAACATGTTTATTGGGAGGAAATACTTTATAATATTTTAAAACAACTTCACAGTATTTCACATGCATAATAATTCATGGTAAAATGTGCTAAACATTGGGGGTTATAAACATGATTGCTAATACACAGCACTTATGCAATTATGCATAAATAATGCCACATCCTCATAAATCATTACCACGTGAATGTAGTTATTTTGCTTGAAGAACTGCTTATTGGCTGGCCCTAAAGCATTTCCTAAATCTCAGGTGGACTCAAGAGGCAAAATAAAGAAATTAAACGTGGTAGAATTCCTCCTCCCCCATTCACATCACACACACCCACACACTCATCTGATTTTGGGATTTAGATATAGTGAATTAAGGATGTGGATCACATTTATGCAATTTTGATTTGGATGCAGATACCGCTTATATTCTGAAATGCTTAGAATGGGATTTTGCTTTGTGCTTGCCTGTAGAAAATCTCTTCATTTGACATTCTAGTAGTAATATCTAGCTTGTATTTATTCAATCCAAGATGTGTCTTTTCTTGCTTCTAAGCAGCTGGATTTTGTTTTCCCAGTGAAAATCTAGCCTGTGTAGATGAGAGCACAGTCTTAGAAAAACAGTAGAGATTCTCCTTGCAGCAGTGATTCTGTGGCACTGCCCAGTGGCAGTACCACAGTGTCACAATAATTTATCATGTGCAGAAGGGGCAGCATGAATGTGACTTGTTTAAGTGCTTCAGTGGCCTTATTTCACAGATAGAATGTGGGACAGGGCACAACAACAGCAAAGGGCCCTGCAAACCCGTGGTTACACAATTCACCAAACACATTTTCTCAGGTTCCTGAATGGACATGACAAAAGCGGCAGAAAAATGGGTCTCTAACTAAAACACCTCTCCAATGAGAACTGGGAAAATTCCTTCCTCTTCTTGAGGCATATTGTCTCCCTCAAACCTTTGTTTGTACACTTTCTTATCTAAAATGAGAAATGGAGCACCAATTCAAGGCTCAAGCATTTATCTAAATAGCATGAACCAAAATTTACATTTTAATTAAATATTAATTGTCTTCAAGCAAACAATGTTAAAATATAACATTACTTTACTATTCTATATCCAGTTGAAAAATTATTACATTATTTTTTTGTTTTGACCGGGTATTTTTGTGTTTTTGTTTCGGGTTTTTTTTTCTTTTGTGAACCTGCTGCTCTGTTACAGAATATTTAGAATGTAATTCTTATGTTGATCTTCCCAGAAAATACAACAATAAAAATTTATTTTATACCAAAATACATTACAACATTGGGAATTACAATATTGCCTTTACATCAAGTGCATTGCAGTAGTGCCTGTAGGCCTGGCACCAGTTGTACAAACATTGAATAGTTTGTGACTTGAAAAGTTTGTGGGTTAACACCACAGACTACCTCTAAACAATACTTGTATCTCCCAAATAAGCATGGCCAATGCAAGGCCCAGAGGAGCAGTGAGAGCCATAAGATTTATGGCAGTACAGGGAAAACTATCCTTCCATAGAGCTGAAAAGCACACCTCCTTTGTAAAGGCACCCGTCATCCCACAGTCTGAGGGAGTGATGACACCATTTTACATGTCCCTGATATTCTTTAATAGTCTGAAGTACAAATGTGCTTCCATGAGGTATAAATGCCTTTGCATACTGCTCCCATTCCCCATTGCAGGGCCAGAGGGCAGAGAGGGCTTCTTCCCACAAACACTGTCTCTGGGGAAGTACTATAATAGACCCACAGTCTAGCTTTTATGACTCTAGCCCCAGGCAGCATTGAATGGCCAGAAATTATACAACCAAAAAGTATTTTTTATATCTCTAGAAAAGAAGAAAATTTTATTTCACAGGAAAGCGTGGTGGGCCAGAGATTGGTAGGGACCAGTCCTTAGAAGGTAAGCACTGCTATAGCTTTATTATGATAGTTGGAAAAGCTGCACTGGGCAATTTGAATGCCCTCTTTACAATTTATTTTCTTTTATTTTTATTCTTGCTTGTAATTAAATATAATAAGTTGTTTATTGCTAAGACTCAGAAAAGATGTGGGGGAAATATATGAATGTTTTCTCATCCATGCCAACCATATTCTGCCTTTAAAATATAACAAAGAAAAAGAAGAAGAAAAAGAGAGTATTTTTGAAAAAGCCTTTTAGGACCATAAAGAACAACTTTTTTCACCATGTGTAGAGAAGACAGTGTTGCTGGATGATGATTACCTTTATAACAGGCCTGCTAAGCACTCCCCATATGTGGTATGGCTGCATTATGCCTCCCTCTGACTGTGTGCCCAGATGAGGAAAGAAAGAAAAGTGTACATGAGGAAATAAATGCCTGTGGGATTAAGTTTTCTACAACTTTACTCAGGTGAAGTTATCCTGCTGATATCAACAGCACAAACCAGATGAGTAAAGCTCAGCACGTTTACTAGCGTTTGAGAATTACAGCCTTCATTTGCGATTCAAAGCCCAAGCCTGCTGCCACTGAATCAATAAAAGAGTTTTTCCATTAGCTACAGCGGTGTAGGACTTCACCTCTACTCCTGATTTCTGAAGACACTTTACTGACATTAAAATGCACTTTACTTTGTAGCACAGGCACCATGAAGAAAAGAAGGGACAACATTTGTTTTCTAGCTTTTGGATGTGTTTACAGTTTCACTGTAGGCATGAGTTGTCTAAATGGGTTATCATCCCTAAATGAATCAGATTTCTGGGAAAACTCTACATATAAGATTTATATGTTGTCTGACTGAAACATATAGTAAAAAACCAGCATGTAATTGCCATACTTCTAGAACCAATTAAAACTCATTAAAGAGTCCATGGCAGGAGCATGTGTTTAAAAAATCAAGTCTCTAAAGGTATCATAAAATGTACTTTCATCATGCACGCAACATCCACAAATTCTGATTGGCATTTCCTCCTTCCCTGAAAAGAGAGTCTGGCTCAGTTTGCAGCAAATATGACAATAGGCTGTGCAAATGTACATCTGAAACACAGCTCTTTTGGGGTTAAGCATTTAAGCTTATATGAGAGATCATCAGTTTCGGGTCAAAGTGCTGTTCTTAAATGATCAGTGCAGAACAGAAAAAAAAAAAAGGCATTGAAGTGACCTTGCTGAGGGTCTAAAACTGTGCTAAAGCCTTTTCTGCATGATTAAGTGAGCAGAATCTTAGATTAGCTAAAAGCAGTGCAGAAACATAATGAGTTCACTTATTTTGGAGCATTTAATAACAGTTATAGACAGTTATGTGATCAGGCGGAGTTATGACTTATTCATTCTTTCATTGCTATTAAAATTACTGCATTTGAGGTTTTTAAAGTCATTGAAATAAAAAAGTCTGATTTATGTTAGGAGAATTTAGCTTGCCCTTTGGTCTCTCCATTTTTAAATGATATAATTAGACTTTTTAAAGACCATTCTAAAAGCATTATTAGCATTTTCTATAGCTGAAAGTAAATGCATGTTTTGTGGGTATTTTAATATTAAAAAGAAGAAGAAGAATACTTGATACAAACAGCAATAGGTTGTTAAAAAAAAAGTATTTAATAAAATTTTCTTAAAGATTACTCTGTGCATTTATATATATGTGTGCACTCTGAGATGCACACACATAAACACATGCCTAAGTGTGAGCACACATACATTTAGTGTATATATGGACAGGCATTCCACATACACAGAAAAATAACCCTATTTGGGAGATAAAGGCAAGTAGAAAGCAAGTTCCATAGGACATATTAACTCCTGACCTTTAACATATTACCTCACAAATTACAAAGCCATCCATCAGTCTCAAGGGAGAAAAAGTGCTTTGATCAAAACAAAGGGACTTGCAGGTGTTTTGAATTAACAGTAAGCGATAATCATTAAAAAGCACTGGGATGAGTATGGCATTGTCATGAATGTATGCACATTTTAACACACACTCAAGTCCTAAGTCTTAGCATACACATTACTTTCAAATTATATTTGCATATTAATTATTAATCCCTACAAGCATACCCAGTGTTTTCGGTAGTAAGAACACACATTTTATATATCTCATTTTAAAATTATTCAAACTATTCACAAAACACAGACCCACAGCTGAATACTTTCACACAAAACTCTGCATCTTGCTGCAAAGGCCAAACAGGTGAACCAAAACACTTTCCTTTCACATTTAAATAACAAGCATTTCCTACATTGTTTTGGCTTAGAAAATAAAATTTCCCATAAGATTAAGAAATTTTGCTTTTAGTTGGGCCTCAAGGGAACATGTCTTTGCTTACAAAAATCACAATTGCAACAGCTTCCTCAACTGAAAGCTCTTTTTATGTGTGTGCCTTGTATGTTTATTCAGTAGACAGTCCGGATTGCTCATTTTGCTGCTCAGAATGCAGTGTGCTTTTCTATTAAAATATATTATTAAAACTAAATCAGAAAGAAGCTTATTTAGTAGTCATTTCATGCACATGACTGATGGGAATACATAAATTATCAGACTAATATCTGATTAAAACTTGATTAACATGCTAATAAATTATGCTAGAAATGTTGGGGTTTTTTTAATTTCTCCACTTTTACTTAAACTTCTTAATTGACACTTCAATTATTTTCTTCTCTGAATTTTTGCCTTCCTTATGAATAACAGCTGAGATAAATTATTTCTTTGCCTGAACTTGATATGAAAAATGATCAATTATGATTATTTAAGCTCTCTAGTAATCCTTTAATTATTATTTAAAAAGTCACCTAATTTTTGTTTGTTAAGTGGAGACCATTATATTTATTGCTGACAAAAAGGTGCTCTGGAAGTCTGACTCCATAACCAGGGCATGACACAGAGACAACACAGAAGACTGCCAGCTGGAACATCCTCATGCTTTGTGCAGGGTGACACTGACTTTGGTCCATCAGCCTCACTGCTTAGGGAGATTATAGACTAGTCTGTGTCAGCTTCACGTGCTGCCACTGCCTGTATGGAAAAATACACCCATGAATCTTGTAATGCAGACGCCTGCCCACTAGAGACTGATCTCAGCCCAATAAAGCATGTAGCTCTGGACCCTCACAGTTTAGACTTGAACTATGGTCAGAAAGGTGAGAGGCCAAGGCTTCATCCACTAAGCCATTTACCCTTTTCCTTTGTAAGGAAGATTGATTTTTAAAAAGCTATTAACCTTCAGCAATTTATCTCATCAGATCATCTTCATTTTGTTCCGCCTATAATAAGGCTGTATTATATAGTTTAATTCTTCACTTCATTCAGCTAGACAATCTAAAAAGAAATAGATGGAAAAAAAAAAGGAAAAAAAAGAGCGAGAGAAAAATTATGAAAAACTGCAATGAAAATGTTACCAGGAAAACAAAAGAAACTTCAAATGCTATCACAAGTCTTGGAGACACAACAATGAAAGATATATGTATACATCCCGGTTGGACAAAAACTTTCAGTATTTCTCAGTCTTTCATAATGAAAGGATGATGTGCCATGCTTACCTAAGCTATTCACAAGACAAAAGAAGAGTATTCTACTTATGTCTTGAGCTGACTCACAGAGGCATCAAGACAGCCCATATTCTTTCATTTGTATATTTTCAAATAGAGATGCTCCCTCAGCAAAATAGAGCAGCTCCAAGGAAATTTGGTATTGAAATTTAATTTTCTCCTAGTATTGAGAAGAATGCCTCAGTAAAGTACACAAAAAGGTGGACTGTTTTGGCAACAGTGTATATAACACTAATCTTCATACCAATAAAGCAGGTAGGGGTTGCTTGCTAGGAACTAAATTATTTCTGATTTAATTATTGATTTGGTGAAGTTAAAAAACCAACATGTTTTATGAATAATGTGTCTGCATCAATGACTTTAATACATCTGGCTGAACTTTGTGGCAGATACCAATTTAAATTTTGCTTGAATATATAATGACAAAAGCAGTTCTAAGCATTTTAGGTAGAAATGGATAGTGAGTTCTCTCACAGTAAAAGTTCAAAATTATTCAGAAACTTAGGTCCCACTGACTTTCAATGAAACTTAGATTTTTAAGACTCCTAGGTTCATCCATAGAAACATGCCTTTCTTTCTTGTGTGTGCTTATAAAATGCAGAGCATGAACAAAATAATTAAAATAATTTAAAAAACCCCACCTCTCTGTAATCTTCAATTGGCTTTGGATCAGAACAAAATTTTTGACTCATTTTTTAAGCAGCTCTGAATTACTTCAATGGCTGTTTTTCTAGAGAAATGAGCACAAGATAAGGGAAGGAATGAGCTAAACACAGCGGGTCATATCTCCTGGTTGGTTTTTCTTCTTTACAATCACATTCTTAAGTTTATGTATCTGAAAACATCTGCTCTTTTTTTCCTGGCGCTTGGATATTTAATTGGTAAATGTGAGTGCTTACAGCTCCTCACTATTTGACTAAACCATGCACAGCAGAAGTCCGTTTTAGTTTTTCCTGTGTTTACTTAACACTCCTGAGATAAAATCTCTGTTATTTTGAGATCATATGAGTAAGCTGGAATTTGGGCAGATGCATAAAATTTGAGAAGGGTGATACTAAATGTTGCTACCAAAGCCCCACTAACATTCTCAGAGAATCAACAAACTACTGCAGTTCCTTAGCAAGTGATTCTTTGTCAACAGAACAGGGTACAGGTAAGCAAACTCTGGCAGCAAAAAACAGGGAAAAAGTATCCTGCAAAACAGTTTGACTCTTTTTCTTTGCAAATGAAACCAATGATAAAGTAACTCTTCAGGAACTGGTTATAAATCCTCTTCATACATATTAAACAGTATACAGTGAATAGGATTAGTAATATCTTTTGTCTAATTTGTCAATCCAGTTCTTAGTTCCCCACAGTGCTTCAGTCAAATACAAAGACAGTCTCAGTTACTTTTCCATAGATTAAGTAGCTCTTGAATTGATATTTGGTGTATGGGTTGGGACTTTGACTGGTAAACACTGTGACTGATGCTGAAGGCCAAAAAAAGGCAGCAATGAGGAATTAAAGCAATAGACTTTTGGTTGACTTGAAGGGCAAATCCTCTCTCCCCATTTTGCTGTAAAAGAAGAGTCATTCTCTTAACAGAAAAGAAACCTAAAAGTATTAGTATAACAATCAGTGATTGTTTTAATTTCTTCTTTCTTTGCATTGGCCTAAATAATATGCTTAAAGCTGAAATTTGTCATTTCACAACAGGGAAATGACCAGCTTAGCTGTGCCTGCTCATGCTGCTTCTGAGCCCTCCACAAAAGTCAGCTCCAAGGTCATGAAAAGTGGAGTTAACTGACAGAAGTTTTATCAGAAGCATCTTCTCCCGTGCAGCTGGAGAAGCCTGCCCCAATGATGGTGCTGCCCACTAGACTGCCTAGCCCACATGGGAGCAGGAATTTCAGGTATATTCTTCGGAACCTGCAGATAGCTTGTTTTCAACTGCAGTGACACGGACATACAGAGAGGGATATCACCTAGAACACAGTCTGTCACCATTGTCCATCACAGTTTAGAACTCATATGGGTATTCCTGCCTGGATCTCTGGAACTGCAAGCCCCTCTTCTCTGTCATTATTCTATTGATGAGCCACAATGTAAACAAATAGGTTTATTTGCCTTACACTGATCATAACAGAGATGCATGACTAACCAACAGAATAATGTGAAACTTAATTGAAGAAAGAAACTTATTGGATTGTAACATTGTTCCAGACATTGTTCCATTGAAGTCATTGTTCCAGACATATTTGTAACAATTATTTTTCCCCATCCTATTTTAATTTCTTATTTTGTCTTAGCATCAGAATTCATCTCCAAAAAGAAGGAAAGATGAAAAATATAAACACTATTTTGATACTTCATAATTTTTTTTTTCTACCTTGTCATTCAAGAGAGCTACCTATGTTCACCGACCTGCCTCCAGCAGTCCTTCACAGAAGTTTACTGCTTCCATGTGGTAACTGTTAAAGGTGGTTGTAGTTGATTCCCTACATTACTTTTGGCATAGCTAATATTCACTTTCATACTAGGATAGTCAAGAACTCACATTCATTGATAACAAGTGATTATTTGACTCTTTGTTAAAGCCTGTAAACAAGTATTAACAGGTACATCTTGTTTTAAATGTCATAAAATTTTCAAAGCTGTAGCAGAAGTAAAAAGAGAAAACAAAGTGAAAAAAGGACATTCCGTTTTTCTAATTTATTTCTTAATTTTACGTATTTAGCCTCATTCAACTGCCAGCAAAGGCAACAAAAAATTCGTGCTAAATTCAATTAAATTGATCATCAAGATTCTAGCCTATTGTCTTCATCATATTTATTCCGAAGAGTCAAATTCCAAACTACTGATATAACACGATCATGTTTGTGTTTAATACCATTAGGTATTATTGACACAGGTGTAACATAGATACATAGAGACAGGTGCAAATATCTGTGTCTGAAGATGAAAGACAAAGTTGTCTTTGGAACCACTACTGCAATTTAGGGTTATGGATACAGTTGTACTTATGTTCTGTCTTAGAACGCTGCACAGAAAACTCAGTTCCCAGCTCAGCAATGGTTTTCACATGCAGTCTTGTATTTAGATTAAAACTTCTCCAGCAGATGCAACTCATTCTGCCTTAAGTCTCTGGCAGGCAAGACACTGCAGAGACATGAGGCCTGGCAGGTGAACATGCTAATAACACATCCAAACATGCATGTAACACATACTATCCACCCACAGCTGCACAGGTCGGATCCTGAACCCACAAATTCAACTTAGTCAGCTTTAGTGAGCTTAGCATCCTGAACTCAATGCCAGGCTAATACAGCCAGGCTCTACCTAGAGCAGAGCAGGTACATCCTGGCAGTGCAGTTAGAGTAGGATTACACTCCTTGGCAGCGGTTTAATGAGTCAAATCTGGTGCAAAACAACTCTAAGCGTTAACAGCCAAAAGACAGTTACCTAAGCCCTTATGTACATAAGTTTTACCCATATTTTATTTATGGAAATCCGGATTGCACTGAGAAAATCATTATTTTTATGCAAAAAACCCCAAACATTTGGTAGCATGCATGTAAAACTGTATATGCTTGAATGTTTGACTCAAAAAAAAACCATGATAAAGGAAAAGAAAAAAATTAGTAAAATGTTGAAGTAATATGCAGCAGGTAAACTCCCAAAGATCAACAAAAAATCTTCACAGAAGATATCAAGGAAAAGGTAGCATTAAAACTACTTAACCTGCAGCAATATTGTCAGGAATGTCACCCACAAGTACTGATTAGGCTGTGACAAACAAGTTTGTCTTTACATGCACATTCTGCTACCAACAATGCCTATTTGCTTTAGCTGTGGAGAGGCAGACACCCTTCCTCATGACAGGGCTGTAATACTTCTCTTAATTTAACATGCTTGAAAAATCTTTAGGCTAACACTAACTTTTGGTACGTTTAGTGCAACTACAATTCACAGACTGTAGATAAGTAGGAAAAAGGCCTAGGTGCAATTGTATTCACTACAAGGCAAAAAAAAAAAAAAAGCAAGCACAAAGGTTTAAAACCCTCACAATTAATGGCAATACCATTCTCAATCCTAACTCCAAGGGCCAACAGCATGGAAAAAACCTTCAGGATACTTCCACAGGAGACAAAAAGCTTGTTGCCTGGTAGGTACTTAATGGTGACTTGACTCTGTGACTGTGTTTTGATCTCATATCTCCTAGTTTTATGGGGTGCAAAACCAGTCTGAAAGCCTTAATTTTCTTTCTGATGTATTTTTATTCCTTGCATCTCACCAGAAAAAAAAAAAAAAAAAAAAATTGAAACTTGAATCTAACTTCTTGATTTTATGTATTTTAACTGACCCTGAGATCCCCCAAAATATAACATTTAGCAAATGATAAATAAATATTAAATAAATATTTATGTATCACAGTATTTGCAATGATGTGCTGCTGTCTGAATTTAAACTTCTTTTCCAGACTCTGAAGATGGCCCACATAACAAAGGATCTAGGCAGATCTCTCTTTTAATAGTTTTTAGAATGACAAATCCTCTAAATAATGAGTTCCTTCAGAGATTCACAGACACTTCTCTCCCTGGGCTTCAATCTTTCCAACATAAAATGTGATTTTCACCAATTTTCTGTGTTTGAAATAAAACTTCAGTAGCCCTAGTCTGGTGAAGGGAGAGGGAAAAATAAAATGTCTAGGAACTCTTGACTTCTTATCTAACTTTGCAATTAGTCCAAACCGGTTGCAAGACTTCTGAAGAGATGAGCACTAATTGTCTTCACAGGCTGTGATCAAGGCCTGCTTACTCCCTTGTATAATCAGTGCTGTGCACAAAAATCCCTGGATATAAATGAAGAAAGGAGGTTTATTTGTAAGCCACAGAAATATTCAGGAATAAGAGCTCAAAGAACTGCAAAATGGATTTTCCATTACACTCTTCTCTGAGAATAGCAGAATTCCTCTGTCCTTCCTCTGTGTTTCAGAGTTCCTCTGATGATCTAGGCTTCTTTAATATGGCACTCACCACATCAGTCCTCTTACTTGTGAAATATACTGAGCACAGTAAGAGTGACTTACTCAATGGATTTCTAAGTGTGAAAATATAGAACAAGTGGTTTGTTTTTCCAAACTATAATGCTCTAAAAAAATCCGATTCCATTCAGAACGTTTCCAAAGCATCTGTCTTCATGACAGTACACTGCAAATGAACAAGAATCATGAGATTTGCTTTAAGCAATCTATTACATTTGATGCCACAGTGCACCTCTGCGCAGTGCCAATAGCCCAGCTTACAAAACCAAAATGGCAGCTTTAATGTAGCACTGCTCTCGGGCTAATCAATCCTGTCTATCCCTGTTCTATTGCAAGTGCAAAGCTGTGCTGAAATGCCTGTATTTCTTTGAGTTCTGGAGCTGACAAGGTCTGCAAGAGCTTTGGGGTCTCTGGATAATGTCTGAGTAGAGCACTTGGTTCTTTGGATGACTGCAAACAAATTAGATTTGAGGCGTACAAGGGAGCAGGGGAAATTAATAGAAGACAAGATGAAGTGAAAGATATCCAAGCTGAAAAATAGAGGATAAGACTAAAAAGGGAAATGTGAACCTAAGAAGAGGAGAGAGAATGAAGAGAACAAAGGTGACCTCAGCAATAGGCTCATGTCACCTTTGTTTCATCAAGGAAAAATTTTATCACACAGAGCATGATTCTCCCTGTTTCTGTCTTGATTTCACTGCAGGACTCACATATAACTTTGTCATCTGTGGTTGCCCTTCCTCTCTCTTCCCTTTTCTTCCTCCTCTTTTTGGATTGCAAGCCTTTGGAGCCAGTAGCTGGATATTGAATGTGACTTCCAGAATACTGAGAACCTCACCATGACATGTCTATGAGAGATCAGGAATAAGATAAAATATTAAATAAATAAAAACCACAATGCTCATATATTTGGATAAAAATATTCTAAACCAACAATAAGTGATATTTTACTGTATCCAGCAAGTGATGGGTGGACTCAAATTTGGCTAAATCATATACTTTATAATATAATAATATAATATACATAACATTCAAATTTCATGTACTTGATAATGTAAATGAATAAAATTCTCTTATCATGAGAACATTTTTAATGTTAGAAGTTCATACTTCATGAGGAAGTTTAAGAATAATTTTAAAGGCATGTGTCACAAACACAAAAATCTTCTGTGCTGCACAGTTTTGTGATGGTTTGTTGCAGAAACAGCTCAGAGTGTGCAACAATCCTTAAAGTGTGTCACATAGTGCCCACGGGGCTGGCATTGCACACCAAGGACAGAATGGCACTGTAGGAAAGCAGAGGTGGGATGTGAGGACTGGGTGACAAGACAGTGGTCACGTTGCAGGGAAAAAATGCTCAAATGTCTGTGCACGTTCTGGTCCCACCTCAAACGTGTAAATGCTATTGATGCATTAATTTGTCTCTGCATACATATTAAGGGAGTCGTTATCATTTCCCCTTGTGGAAGAATGAATCAGTTTAACAGCACAGAGATGAATTCAGTACAATATACTTGCAGAAACCTCATCCTCACACTCCCGCTTTTTTCACACATTAATTCACACCTTGTCCCGGTATATGAACAAATAAACTGCTGAAGTCTAAACCAGATTACAATACAGAATCCTTGAAAAAAGAATAAAATATATTTTTTTGTGCACAGTGAACAGCTTGGATTCTTTTCCCTGAAACTTTATTGTGCTTTGTATTTTATTTGGATAACAGTAACCTTAACATATATTGTATGAGTTCATAAGTTAATTACCACTCACCAGAAATGGGAACAGTGTTGTTCAGAGAGTTCTATAACTCTCTATATAACAATAATCTGAAGAATGACTACATAAAAATGGTATTGCAAATGCAAATGGTGTTGACTTCCTCCAAACTCTAGGATAAGTCTTAACCTACTTTCAAATAAATATTTTATTGAGGAAACATGGTTTATATTAATAGAAACTGGATTTAAAATTTGAAGATAATTTGAAGATGACTTTTATTATTTTTCATTGCCCATAAGTTCGTTCAGATATATTCATTATGATTAGAGAATTCAAGCCCTCCATCATGAAGTTAATTTAAATTTTTAAAAAAGTAACAACAGAAATTAATTTCGTTGCTGAGGAACAGCATAAAGTGTTAAGATCAGAGGAGTAAACAAAACCTGAAACAAATTTAAAATGTAATATTACACTAATACAATTAAATTTTCATTATTTTTTGAGTAATTTTCTTCATCAGCTTCCTAGTGACCAGGCATGTTCCTAAACAGAACCTCCCTGAGGGTGCTGCCTCGTGTGGCACCACCTGCCACGACTAAGAAGTATCTGATAGAGTGGTGTTTGTAACTGCACTTCAAGTGGTCATAGAATGCTTCTCAGACTGCCCTTCTTCACCAACAGACTCAGCTCTCTCTACCACTCCTAAGAGAACACACTCTCTAGGCCCTGACCATCTTGGAGATGCTTTCCTGGACTCACCAGTTTCTCAGACCAAAAAGCCTGTGGAGGTTATCCCCAGGCAATGACACTTTATCCGATTTAATGCTGCCCTCAGCCCTGCTTTGAGCGAAAGTTTTAGCCAAATGACTTCTTCACAACCCTTCAATAATTATTTGGCTCACTACACATCCAGTAATTTGGCATTGCAAAGGTCATCCTTTCTTTTTAGACAAATCAATTATGTAGGTGATAGTAAGAAAACCAGATGTCCACAGTATGTACAGATCACACAAACATTTGGGTATAGAGCATCAAATATTTTTAGCTTTAGTTAGGTATAAAAGTATGTTGGAAAGGAATTGCAAGCTGATTTAGTTGATACTTGAGTATTTTAAAATTTCTGAAATTTTTGTATCTTTTTAACAGGAATTAACATATTTATTAATGGAAAGCTAAGGATATGTCTTGTATTTCTTCAAAACACTGATTTTAATTTAATATGAAGTCTTCAGAAAATTGAACCAAATTAATCTATTTTCACTGATTTTAAGATCATGATAATATATGTTTCTCTCATATTAGTGTAAGCAACTGTACCTTGTATTTTGCAAACCCAGATAATTACATTTCATGTGTTTTCCTTACTGAGAGACAAAAAAGAGACAAATCATCCCCCTAACTTCTTGCTGGTGAAACTTTATAATGAAAATGGTATTCAAAGTGCATGAAAAGAAAATAAAGCTTACTAATATTTTCAGTAACTTGATGAATATTAAATGCTGACATGCAGCTAAATTCTTCTAAAAGCTGCTTGTACTTGGCTAGCAGACTATATTCTCCTAAAAGAAACATTCTTATGTCTATGTCTGCAAGTAGGCTGGCTCTGCCAGTATACCTATTGTAAATATTACAGTAGATATTACATTATTTTAGATGTGAACTACTAAAGTAGAAATCTCTTTTAGTTTAAAATCCTAAGGCATTTTACTTAAACTCTAGAAAGGATTTTCAAATCTATATAAAATGTTTACAGATTTACAATAAAATATTAAGTAAAACTTTGTGTGTGGTTTAGGAATATTTATTCTGTGTGCTTTTATGTAAATAAGTAAATAGTTGCTTATAAGCCAAAGATCCAAAAGTTGGTTATAAGCCAAAGATCCAAAAGTGGAGAGAGCAACAGAAAAGTTCACATAGCTGAGTCATTAAAACACAATTGAAAAATTTCACAGGTGTAAAAGAACAAATCTGTTTACAGACAATTCTCTCATAGAGCAGTAATGATTTCTCTTTTAAAAAAATATCACATCCTTGTTTTTCATAAGCAGCATTAATGAGGAGTCTTTATATAAATCCCATAAAGCAGATTCTGATCTGAGAAGTCAAGATATAGTCACCCTGGAGCTAAACATTCTCAAGGTAGTGAGTGAGAGAAATACTGCTTCACAGCCATATATTTGTGATTTCACTGTTATCTTGTCCTTATAAGCCTTATGAGGATTGGTTGGGGTCACTTGGGCTGTTCAGCATGGAGGAGACTGAGGGTAGACCTCTTTGCATGACAACTTCCTTTGAGGGGAAGAGGAGGGACAGGTACCCATCTCAATCTCATGACCAGTGGCAAGACTTGAGGAAATGGCATGAAGCTGAGTCAGGGAAGGTTTAGGTTGAGTATTAGGAAAAGGTTCTTCACCCAGAGGGTGTTTGAGCGTTGGTACAAGCTCCCCAGGGAAGTGGTCACAGCACCAGCCTGACAGAGTTCAGGAAGCTTTTGGACACTGCTCTCAGGCACAGGGTGTGGCTTTGTGAAGGGATGGGAGTTCCACTCCATGATCCTGATGCATCCCTCTCAACTCAGCCTGTTCTGTCATTGAGTGTGAGGAAGTTACATAGTGGAGGTGCAGAAATGGCAAGTCAGGAGAAAGGTGTACAAGCAAAATAATTTGAAGACAACACTAAGGGGTAGCACAATGGCTGGCTTAGATTAAAACATAACCAAAGAGAAAGAGGTTTCTTCTCAGTGCTTGACAGGAAGGAGAGATAAGATTGTATGACTGGAGTGAAAAGGAAATGCTGATCAGCAGACATGATGTGATCTTTTCTTAACCTTAAAAGTCTATGGAAAATCATGAAGACATGGAAAAAAGAACTTGTTGCTTTTCTTTTGAAGTTGTGGTGAGATCACTTGCTTTGAAAGGTTGACTGCCATCAAAACCACACCTTTTCACAAAGAGGTTTTCTACTTTTTCATATTAACTCATTAAAATGTAAGGCCATTAAACAAATAATGAAGATACTAAACATGAAGCAGTGATGAAGCACCCTTTTTCTTGACCAGGAGAAAGATGAACTTTCCTGAAAAAATAGATATTTATAATAAAATAAATCCTAGCTAATGTTTAGGTGCTTTGATTTCAAACTAGGTATGGGTCCTGCCCTTTAATAACCTGGAATAAAATTCTGGAAATCACTAAGGCTCCTTTTAAAGGAGCATGTTGTCATCCTTTCTTCATAATGTGACCAGGTCCTTGTGTAAGTAATCCTAATGATGTCAAAGGAACTAAAAATTAATTTAACTTTTTATCAGTGTCTTTAGAGGTGTTAAGGATCCATAATACAGCCACCACAACTTTATGCAGAAAAAAAAATAAGGGAAGGGATTGCACATTGTAAATTATTACAGATTTCTAAAATCTAGATTTGTTTGTTTTAGGAAAAATATAGTACCAAAATGTTGCTTATTCAGTCCACGGGCAGAAAGATTGTATCTGTCTGTGTGAACATTGACAATTTCAAACAAACAACCTTTCACAATACTAAACTATTTGAGAAAACACCCTAATAAAATAATAATAGTAAAAGAGTCAAAATGCATAATCTGTTCTGATATATTTGGTAATTTGAAGAGATCTCATATTAATTTCTCATATTTATTTTCTAATGCGTAAAGATGCACACAGATATCTTGCTTCAAACACTGCACTTTTTTTTGCTTGATATATATGCAAAGCTCAAGGATTATCAAATAAAGAACATCTTTTGATGGCCTTTATCAAAGGTAATAAAGGTCATGAAGGCTGTCCTTTACACAGGCTGCATCTGATTTTTTTCTAGAATATTAAGACACGTATCCATATGAGCTGTCATTCAACCTTGAGGTGCAGTTAAAATAGAAAAATGATGAATGGTACTTGATAGCTACTTATTTCATTAAACTGGTCTGTTTAAAACAGTGCATGAGATTCAGGGCAACAAAGAGTTGTGTGGCAAAGTGGTGTCTCCTGATCTCCATCAGTGGAAGGTAAGTCAGACTAGTCAGAGTGAACACAAGTTTTAATTTCTCATGGAACAGAGATCATGTCCTTACAGACTTAAGTTTTCTTCAAAAGAAAATCAAGGAATTTAATCTTTCAAGCCTAGCAACTAGTAATCTCTCCCTAAGGAATCACTGCTTACACAGATTCAAAGGTTTTGTACATAACATTGGTATGTGTGTCACTTGTAAACTTGCAAAAATATGCTGAAAAAACATACCAAATTATGTAAATCCCACTTGGCCAGGTAAAAATCTCAAGCCTGTGCAAGTGACCCTATTGTTCAAATCTGGGGAGGTTATAATAGGAATTCCCAGAACTGTCACATGATTGAATCAAGCTTGTGACTGCACAGTTGGGAATCTCTCACCTTTACCCACTTCTGATAAAGCGTATATCTTTTTATTCATAACATATGATTGTATTGCCTCCAAATCTCAAGTACTGCATACAGACCAGACAGGTTCCATATAGACCAGAGCCCAAAGCTGTCTTCAGAATTCAGAAGACCTCAAGATGAAATTTACTTTTAACAAGTTGTCACTGAAGACTAGCACAATTTTACCAGGTATCTTAGAACAACACTCAGTATGTTTCATCCTCCTCATGCTTGAAGTTACATTATTTACCACCTTGACCACAGTTTTAAGATTAAAGCTCTGCAAAATATGAATTGCACAATGACACCCAACCAACCCTCATTTTTAAGCATATCAGTAGGTAAAAATCACTCAGAAAAGGGTTTTCTCTTTCACTGTCTTACCAGCAAGGGCTTATCTAGCAGACCACTTGAGCACCTTCCCTGACAGCAGCAAAGAGAACAGCATCTTTATGCCACATAACTGATGATGCAAACATTTGTTCAGATCAGGAAATATTGCAGTTACTTTTTATCTAAAGGCAGGACAATGAATGGTACTTGTATTGTTTAAAAGATGACTCCTTTTGCTTTGCACTTTGTCACTGTTGCAAATTTCTCGACATCCTATCCTATGACTGTGTTCTATTCATGGACATGAAGCAGGTGTTTGTTTACTTAACAGCTTGTTCTGCAGTCAAATTTTCATTCAGTTGATGGTCCTTTTTGAGTCCAGGAGCCAGAGACGCATGAGTTCTCCTCTTGGCCTTGAAACACTTTGTGTGAATACATCTATTTCACTGTAATTTAATCTCCTTTTAAGTGTTGTAAAGAGTAACAAAAATTTTTAAAGTACCTTACAAATGTGATCATAGAAAGAAAACAATTGAATGAGACATGGGAATGGAGACTCACCAAGATTGAAGACACTGAATCACCTGCACAGCTGTAAACGTCACCTTAAAGAAAAAACAGAATTAGTTACCCATGCATAAAAGAGATAATTAACAGATTTAAATATGATTTAATTCAACAGATGTATTTAATAGATGCAAATACAAATTAAGAAATATACACATGTTCACAAATTGGTGCTTTTAATTCCCAGAGGCAAAGCTCCTGAGCTCCTATCTGCTCTTATCTGCTTCTTCTCAATTCTGGCTTTAAAACACTCAAGCAAACATATTTTCAGCAGGAGGACACACTTTCACTAGACATTCTGAATTAGTTATTTCATATTTTTCTTGACTCTTCCCTTCCTGAAGCTTTTAGCTAATAAGGCTTCAATAGCTATCATCATCCATCTGTACATCCACCTTTCCAAGCAGTATATTTTCTCCAACAGCAGAGAAAACCTATTTCTGACCCAAGGAAAAGCACAGCAGGCCTAGCAGGTGTGAAGCTATTTTCCCCTTACAATGTCCAGAACCAGCACAAAGAAGGAATTTGCCTACCAAAAAAGACTTTTTTCATTATCATTCTTGTAAACTTATCTATATCCGCTAAATAGCTGAACTTTCCCACTCACCCCTTTAAATGAACAGTTGCATTAATTAATCTTTTTAACATACTTTCCCAGTTGTTTAGTGACTGTTTAGTGAGCATGGCTCACTTCAGCAGAACCTTTGATGGTTTCTGCTCTAAGCTTGAGAACTTCAAAGAAACAAGGACCCAAGCAGAACTGCTGGTATGTGACTAAGTCATGATCCCCCAAAGCCCTGCTCAGCTAATGGAAAAGTACCATAGAAGTTGTTGTTAGGATCCTAAAATCAGAAGCTGGATGCCAGTTTCACATCTGCATATTTAGGCAGTTTTGAATCATAATGATTTTATTCATGCAAGCCCAGCTCAAATCCAGAAATCAGTGCTTCTCTCTGACCGAGTTCCCCAAAGGATTTTATTCCATAAGTTTTTGTTCAGTTTGACTTAGCCTGACTTTCTTTTACACATCTAATTCTTTTAATATATGCACAGTAAAGAAGACAGTAATGCCTCATTTTTAAGATCTTGGTGGCTGGAGGCTGGGAAGTAGAAGACCTAGATTTCATTCCCTCTTCTCAT
Organism: Lanius collurio; assembly: GCA_020086605.1. Lineage (NCBI taxonomy): Eukaryota > Metazoa > Chordata > Aves > Passeriformes > Laniidae > Lanius > Lanius collurio. The sequence continues at coordinate 25,933,022 of JACBWW010000004.1, read as the reverse complement.
GGAGAATGGGATAAATGTTTTTCCCTTGGAAGAGACCTGGATTCTGATCACTTCTATGTTTTTGACATGAAATACTAATTAGATGAAATACATATACTGATTTGAAACTAGTAAAAGTATGGGAGCCTCTTTAAATAAAATGGCAGAGTGTTTTCTTAAATACTCTCTAATTTTTCATTTCTGGTTTCATAATGGCATTTCTGTTCAGACATACAAACCACCTATCAGTTCCGAATAACCTTAAACTGAGTTGAATAAATGCCTATCAAAAATCAGGTATAAGATCTCTCTGTTTAGATATTTTCTTTGCTCAATATCCAAACTTACAAGCTATGTTTGAAAATACTGTTCTTCACTTTTCCTCAAGTCTTCTGTGCTCTAAGAAATGAAGTAAAATGTTTTGAATTTATAAGAAAGACTGTCAGAGCTCCTGAACTAAGAAATGTAAATGAAACTAATAAACAAAAAAGCCAAAAGCTGTGTCTTACAAGCTAATAAAAGGGAAAGTACAACAAAGAGCACAAAGCCTAAAAATAGCCACCACAGGACTCCAGTTCCTTGGTTTTGTGGAATTTAAAGGTCTAGGCTCCTGAATGCAAGCAGGTGAACATGATTACAGGAGAAGTGTGGACACAGCCTTCCCTCTCTGGAGGAAGGCTGTATTCCTGTATGCAGTATGCAGTCAGGGTATCTCAGCACTGTAAAAACCGAATTTCAGAAACACATCAATTCAAATGTTACAATAGTCTGTTGCTAAAGTTTTGAGAATTTTGATGTACCATTTTTCCTCAATGTATTATCTTAATATATGCATAGGTCTCAAGCTCCTATGCCAAGTGCAGTACTTTGAAAACTAGTTTGATTTTCCTCTGTAAGCCTTGTTTAATATTTGTCCTTCATTCACATTGTAATTTTTATTGCTAAACCATACACCAAAATATTGTAAAAATCTCGTTATTGTTACTAGGTAGAACACCTTAAAAAAGAAATGTTCAAAAAATATATCATAGATTACTGACCTATGTTTAAATTATATTTTCACTTCCTAATAATTAATGTAACAGAGTGAGCAATTGAGTAAAAGGTTATATCTATAAAATGATTAAAAAGGATTAAATTATGCCTAGCAGCTACTGGTGAAAATGCACCCAGCCATGGCTATCTATACTGCAGTTGCACTGTCTCAGGTGGAAATTGCATATTAATGTGGCCCATTTAGTTTATGCTATAGACTTCTCTGAAGAAGAAACACTGAGCTGACTAAGATAAAGTACTAATGGAACATAATAAAATGTGGATGCTGATATTGAGATTCTAATGGCAATTTTGTATTTCTGCTGCTTTAAGTACGCTGCTGATAATTGCTAATTTTAATTTCTTCAATTAGTAAGTATTCTATTAATGTTGAATCATTTTTTACTAAAAGACAAAAGGCAGAATGACATTCCATCTAGTAAACACACTTTTATCAGAAGAAAAAAACATTTTAAAATCAATTATTTTTCAACTGCTTTTGCCCTTCTATAAGCATCTACCTAACATTAATAATCATTTTATTCTATATTGTATATCTTATCAGAACATTTAAAGACCTGCCTAAGCAGAGAGGATACAGTTCCAATATTCAAATTATATATTAACAGAAAATAGTTTATTATTATTAGTTTCATTTTCAATCAAAATTGAATATCTTTTTTCCGTTTAATGACTTTTGCTACTGACTAATCCTTAAATCTTTGCTGAAGTCCAGAATCTAAGAGTACTTAATACAGGGCTTGTTTCATGGCTGGAACATACATGGAGATACTTCAGAAGAATTTATCCTGTTCATCCACTTACAGATGAATTTTTTGATTGTTCTTTATATAGAAAACTAACAACTAAAAATACAAGACTTAATTCAAGAATTGCCTATAATTCTTTCAATTATCACACTTCCCTATTTCTCATCATACTGAAGTTTTATCTACACAGTAATTAAAAATGATTTTCCCCACTCTGTTGACAAGTCTTCGATTTTGGTATGACAACTCTTGTTTTATAATGAGGTGAAAGGATATTACTGGTAAAGAAAAATGGACTTCTCTGCTTGCTAACGACTGTCAAGTATTGTACTCCATTGAACATACTGTCTTATTGGGAAGAAAATAGTCATATGGAGCTCCAAATGTGTACTGGCATGTTTATTTCCATAATACAAGCAACTATGAATTTAAGATGACTTTCTCCAAAAGTAAAAAGAGAAAAGACTCCTTCTTGTCTCTAACACCAACTATTTCTTCCACTAACTTTGAGGTTTTTGAGGAGGTGTGAACAAAAGTCACAAACATGGAATTATCTTTTTGGCATCTTTACTGCTCAGTTAGGAAAGGGAGGATAAGCTCTGATGAAAGTTATGTCCTGTGTTTTGAAGGCTAAACCTCTAGACTGGAGGTTAAGTGTCCATCTGTGTCATTTATGAAGTACATATGTAAAATCTGGATTGCTTATTTTAAACAGTATTTTCTTGGCTCTAAGTGGTAATTTTCTGTTTCTTCCTTCTCCATTTGGTATGTAAAATCTGCATAACTCTCATCTCACACCAGCAACTACTTTAGGTGACCTGGCGTCATTTCTGCAATATATTTAGACTGTTTTTTTCAGAAAGGGGTTTGTGGCATCTCTAGGTGGCTTAAAAATAATTTAGGTGGTTCCTAAAGTAAAAGGATGAAGGCCAGTTTACAGAATGCTCTGCTACCCGACCTTCATAGTGATAACTTCCACTATGGAAAGACCTTCCATGCTCTGGCCTTTGGAAATGACTAGCTTTAGTTAGATGCTGATTCATTTCCTGCAGCTCTTTAAACACAGCCAGCTGTGTGTGTGCTGCTGAGGGTCAGTATTATTTAAGCATTGTTTCAGAGACTTCCTGTCCCTGAATTCTGTAAGAGGGGAAAAAGTCCTGTTTTGCTGTTTGGTATCAGGTTTTGTTTTTTTTTCTTGGTTTTGTTTTTTTTTTTTTTTTTTTTTTTTTTTAGGGGTGCACATTTCTCCCTAAGAAAAAACAAGTCCTTGGGGGAAAAGCTTCTGTAAATGACTGATAAGGGGTAGAAAAGGAAGTACAGAATCAAAGCATCTAGTTTTTTAGCCTGTTAAATCCCTCCAAGTCTAGGGCATCAAAGAATCTGAAGTCTATGTATAAGAACAACGGGAAATTAAATGTATCCTTAACAGTTTCATAAAGAAACGTTCTCATAAGGAACATTAGAGATTATCTGATTCTGTGAGCCTTAATTTATCCACTGTTACATTGCCACAGAGTATGCAGTGACAATGACAGCAATAAAAGAAAATCCAAGAGCTTTGAGACCTTGTTTCTCTATTTGCTTTCAATAATAATTCAGGGTTCGTGTCAAAATAATGATAAGTATTCCCACAAAGATTAGAGGTGGGACTTTGTTTCTTAGTTTCTTATCACATCAAAAAGGGTAAGTCTTTAATTATTTTATTAAATATTCATTTTGGTGGCTGTGAAAATATTAGAAACAAAAATATATTACATAAATGGGTTTATAACTTACTCTGTCTCAAGGCAAATCCAGCCATAAACTACATTCCCTCTTGATTAATATCTCAGCAGTGTTTACTACTCTTCAACTGCTAGTCCAATGTTTATTCTGTTCATTATACTGTTTCCTGTATCACTGTGGTGTTTATTGTTCTTCTGTGTATTTTTGACCTCTAAAGTTTTATCTGCAGCTCTGCTATTCAATTCAGTCTTTCTTTTTTTTTGTATGTGGATCCATCTTGCTTGTATATTGCTGAATTTTTCAAACCTTGAACATGAAATTATCCTGATGTTGACTGGCCAATGTTGACTGAAGTCAGAAGAGTTAAAGGTGCCTTGGAAAGAGCCTTTGCTCTTGGGGTGATTTATACAGTACCACTCATGCTGGAGTCAGATTGAGTTCATCTGTCTAAATAGGGTAAAACTATTTTAGCATGTGAGTTGTCAGACCTAATTGAGAGGGTTTTAATCTAGATTTGAAGTGGGAAGGGGATAAGGCCAAGCTCATCAAAGATGAACCAATGGGAAGCATGTCAAATTTGGGGGTGAAATCAATACCCCAACTGAAGTGCATCTTCCATTTGCTGACTGTGAACTATGCTAAGCACTCTGGAACACACTCACAGTCTTACGGGGACAAGCCAAGGACTCCTAAGGAAATAAAAGCTGACAGGGAAACACCAGAATATTATCTCAAAGGAATGAAAATGTGTTCTTCTAGGACAGTGACTTGGCCTACAATGCAGCTGAGGTGCCTTTAAACCAGTGCATGCAGCATGGGCAACAAAGGGGAGGAGCTGGAAGCCGAGGTGCTACTGGAAAACAATGTCCTTCTTGCCATTACTGAAACTTGGTGGGACAAACCCCATGACATTCTGCTCTGGTGTGACTCACCTGCAGTGTCTGGTCCATGTCTGTTGGAGTGAGTCCAGAGGAGTGGCCACCAAGATGATTAGAGGGATGGAGAACCTCTCCTAGAAGAAAAGACTGAGAGAATTAGGTTTGTTCAACCTGGAAAAGAGAAGGCTTTGGGGTGGCCTAATTGCATAGAAATGGCAGGATATAAAGAGAACTAAAAGAGAATAGGTTTAGATTAGATATTAGGAAAATTCTTGACTATGGGGGTGGTGAGACACTGGAACAGGTTTCCCAGTTGAATTGTGGATGCCCCATCCCTGGAGATGTTCAAGGCCAGGTCAGATGGAACTTTGAACAGCTTGGTCTAATGGAAGGTGTCCCTATCCATGGCAGGGGGTTGGAACTAGATGATCTTTAAGGTAATTTAAACATAAACTGTTTCTCTTATCAACTTTTCCAAACTATTTTCCTGTCTCAGAACAGCAGTGTGACTCAGATGTTTGTAGCAAAATTTGTGTTTCCTTGATTCTTTTCTTGAAGTATTTGTACCATTTTTCCCCACATGAAAAGGTGGTCTCTGCAAAGAATCATGTATGGGCAGATTATGGGTCTGTATAATCTATACAGTGACTTGGACAAGGCTATGTTAAGGGAACATGCTATTTGGCAGTTGCTTTCACTTTCTGTGACGAAGAAGCCCCATAAACCTATTATGAACACAGAGTTATCTATTGGGCTGAAATACTCCCTGCTGATTCTTCCGGAACTGCTCTGTTGTCTGAGGCAGACATCTCTTCTATGTCTCTGCTGAGTGTCCCAGAAATCATAAAGTCCATAAATAAGTAATGTGTGAATGTATGGTTTATTGGATCTAAACAAGCACACCATTATATTTGAGAAAAGACCACCAAAGAGAAGTCCACTGCTTAGACCTGGCTTGATTAAGACCCTGGCATACCTCAACATGGAGACTGAAGGTTTTACAGACCTATATCAGTACTTGTCAGTTGAATAGATCACTGATGAAGATTGACATGAAGAAAGAAATTGGATATGCCATGTTTTCAAAGGCAGAGAGAATAAGCCATGTGAATAACTGATATGGTAGTATATTAGTTGTTAAGGGAGTAACTATATTTTCTAACTTCAGATGGTACCTAAGAGGCAGTCTACATCTTTACTCATTGTTTTTCACTTTTATCTCTTAGAGATTTTAGGCATGGAAATAACACATCTATGACACTTAAATGACAATTCTTCCACATGAGTGCTGAAATTATAGTCAAAAATGTGACTGGAAAAGAAGAAAAGAAATGGCAGCAAACTACATTTTCTTGTGCAAGTCAAGAAGTACATCTCTGTCATAGGTATCCAGAAAAAAACAAAGAAACGAGGTGCGAGAAGCAAGACTTCAGATTTGTATGATATTTAGGTTTTTTTTTCTTCTCAGTCTAAGACTAGTTATACAATTTCCTATAAACCTGCAAGTTACTAGTATTTTACAGTCACTCCAACAGCACTCCAGACAGGCTTCACATCAGGGATGTGGGCTGCAGCACCACAGGCTCTCCCTGGTGAACACAGTGGTTTTTCTTTTCAGAGAGTCTCAAACCATTTGTTAACCAAACACATTTGATCCAGCAGCCAGACAAAATGTCATGTGATGTAAACTCATTGAAAGACATGTAAAGGAGATGGGAAGGGCTGCAGCATTAGCAGTAGCAAACAGCTGATTGTTTTGCTCCAAATTGCTAGGTAATGCAGAAACAGCCTGCTCCAGACTTGAGAGAAATTCCCAGAGCATACAACGCTTACTGAAGTCCTTCCTTGGCTGAAGTGGTACAGTGTTGAACCCAAGCTATTTCACATGAAACAAAACAGCTTTTGCTGATCAGCTCTATTCCCAAATAAGTCAAATCAATATAATTGCATTTTGGAATGCATTCCTATCCCTTTAAGTTCAGCACTGGCTTTTCTTTTTTTTTTTTCTCTTTTTCTTATGATTTTAAATATCAGTTTTTAAATACATTTTAGGTAGTACTATTTTATAGTGTTTTCATCTACTTTTCTAGCAGCTGTAAATACACGTTTAGGTGATAACTGGTATAAAGATTCAAACATACGTTTATCCAGATTGGATTTCAACTTCTCTCTCAGTTGCTAACACCTTTTTAGTAGTGACCTCTTCCAGCAGATGTCATTATGTTGTAAGCAGCAAACAGAAAGCAGGCAAAGCCTGTACTGCAAAACAGGAGTACCAGAAAATGTTTACTGCTCTTAATAATTGAATGTGTGTGTATGGGGAGAGTTGCATAGTAAACAAAAACATTAGGTAATCCCTTATTTTTCCCACTCTTGCTCAAAATATGTTCAAAACACTTTTGCAAACCTTGAAAGAACAAAATGATGAATCTTAAAATGCAAAACTACCCGTATATTTAAAGTGTGTGTTTTAGCTCCCATTAGGTATCTCATTATTTCCTTATGTTATAGATATGGATTGGCTTCAATATTACTAAAATTTTACATTGCTGAGATGGAGTGCAACTTTTTCTTCCTAATAAACAAATGCTATTGAAATTTTTCAGACAGAAAGACAATATAGCCTGAATTTCATGACTATGGGAATTACTCAGATTCAGGGAGAGCAGCAAGCTTGGCAAATCCTGTTATTTCTGAAGCATGTTACAATACTTAAGTGCAAGTAGTATGGGACACATAGTCATGTACTATTATACCTGAAACTAATGGTCCAAGTTCTCATGTGTGAGATGGTTCTAATCTATAGACATGTCCTGATTCAGGAGAGGAATTTTTTATTGTGGGATTTGTGTAGACTTTCCTGCCCCTCGGTTAGCAGATCTCAGCAATGACTATATGATTTCACTTCAGAGATCATTGTATGCTTTCTATAACAATCAACCACCCACTGAGCATCCATAATTGCCAAACAAATCAGAGTATATTAAAGTATCCCAAATCATGAGTACTGCACTTGTATTTCAACTGCAGTGGATGGCTGTTGTGAGCAGAGGATCTTTCACAGTGGAGACAGGAACATCTAGAAGAGGAGCAATATCAACATGAAGGAATGGGAAACATGACTGTCATCCAAAATTAGGCCATTGATGCTTGTGAATATACTGCCAGCCCCTGCCTAACTGTTACTAGCAGTTGTTGTATTGCAGTAGTGTTCTTGGATGCCAGTCAGAGATTAGCATTCCCATGGCCAAGTGCATGAAATGAGAACCTTGAGGAAGCTGTGGTCCAAGTGAATTGCTGCTGTGCCAAATAGTGTTTTCACAGAATGCTGCAGGCTTTCTGTACAGCAGTTCTAGACTCTCCAAACCCCAGAATAAACAGGGTTATTGCAGTCACATAAAGAATTACGAAGAATTTCTCTGTGACACAGGCACATAACAAGACTCTTCACAAACAATAGCACAATCTATGGAAGCACTAATTTTCTGCAGTATTGCTGAACACATATTGTAAAGATCAGAAAATTCATTTTATCCTCAAAAGGTAAGTTCTGTTATTTTAAGAAAATAAGTTATACTTTGATTCCCTTCTCCAGTGAAAAATGGAATACACCAGTAATTATGCGCCCATATGTAATGGTGGCATTTTTGTTTCCTTATGCTCTGTTTTGGAGACTTGTTGACTTTTAATGCCAGCAGGAGATATATATATATATATATATTTCAGCATCTTTTTCTATATTCTTATTGTAAAATATCAAAAAGCTTTAAAAGAGCTTAATTGCAGTGATGTTCAACCTGTCAGACACTGTCCTAGTAGAGTGCCTGGAAATCGCCTGAACATCAAATATTAATGCATAGTGGAGACTAAGCTGAGATAGAGATAAGTAACTCAACAGAAGGAAGTCTGTGGACTCTGCTCATGGCTTTCACCATCTCTGACACGATAACTGAATCTCAGAATTTGTTGCTTCCCATGTGAAGACAGACATGGTAGTTTAAACCACACTTCATGATGATGTAGCAATGGTTTAAACAACCTGCTTGGCTTCAACTGAAACAGCCTAAGTGGTGTTCATGTAAGCAGAGAGCATGGATCAGACCAGCCATGAAAACTAACAGCTGAAAGAGAGAATTCCTGACAATTCCTCCCCAACATAAATGAGCTAGGTATAGATAAGGAGATTAAAGATGGGCATAGAGGCTAGACAACTGAGGAGCTGCAGAGACAGAACCAGGTGGGCTAACACACCTAGGGAGAATGCAGTAACAGCACGCTCGTTGACACGCTCTGCGGATGAAGAACAGAGATTGGCTGATGAACTCCCAGACACACAATTGTCCATCAGCATTTGAAACACTTTTTTTTTTTTAGTTTTTGTAAGATTTGGGAGAATGATATAACAGTATCATCACCCACATTGCCCTTAAAAACCTATTATCAGATGTGCTCTATAAGAAGAGAATAAAAAAGCTTTTCAGCCTTTCATAAGCAGATGACTCCTCTGGTGTTAAAGTAGAAATGTAGAAGTGTTAGATCTCTTTTGCTAGATCTCTTCTGAGCAAGGAAGGTTTGAGAAAAAATTACCAATATAAGGACTCAACTGAAATCAGGTTAGAGCCAAACATATAAGAGTTTTCAGAGCAGAAAATATTGCCAGATAAAGACTACTATAATTCACAAGGGGTTTCAAAACCTTTTGTTATGAAATGGAAAATGTTTATCTGCAATTAAGATCTTCAGACACATGACTAGTCATAAAATTTTGTTCCAGAAGGTCAGCAACACTATGTATTCAATTAATTCTCTCAAACTATGCCTACATTTTTAGAAAGCTACTCTTGACAATGAGTGTGATGCCATCAGTCACTGTTAGAAAATATTAGCTTTCAAGTGAGTTTTCTTCTTTGTTTCTACATAATAAAAAAAATTTCTACACATTTTTCTTGCAGCCTTCAAATTATTCCTCTTGAGTCCTTTGTCACATTTCAAGTTTAAGTAAGCTAAGGTATACACTAAAGTAATTACACACATCCGTATTAAAATTCACTATAATGTACCTGTCCAATATCTTCCCTTTCCTTGCAGTTTTTTTTCAAAATATTCCTTTAGACTTGCTTTACCATTAGCATAAGAAAATGACTAACAGAATATGCATTAATACTTAATCTTAGGTGACTGAATTTATTGCACACTTATGGAACTTGTACTGGAGTGTTTTCTGCTTTGAGCCCATTGGGCTGCTTGCTGCTGGCCTGTGTATTTTACCCACACACCCTGAACAGTTCCTCCACTAAGAGAAATCATGCAACACACTTCATAGCCAGCAAATAAGGGAGTACTCAAAATAACATAATTGTGATTTCACTGTTCAGATTTTAAGTCTCATTTGAAATGGATGCAGCACACAGTTAATATTCCCTGAGTTCTCACACAATGTCTCCCAAAAAACCTCCTCTGCTCTTTTAATTTTTAGCTGTCATGCATTAGTAAATAAGTGAGAATGTTTTTGCCTTTTCTTTACTGAGATGCATACAAAATGCATACTCTGACTGCCAATATTGTAAAGTGATTTTCATTGTGTGTTTTACAGAACTGTTAGATATGTTGGATGAAATCATGGCCTCCTTTGAAGTTAAGGAGAGCATTACAGTTGACTTAATGAGACCAAGATTTCTTTTATGTTCAAAGTTAAGCAATGTTATTCACTTTCTTTTTTATTAAAATATACCGCAGAAAGTTAAAAAGTAAATCAGTACTTTCAGTGTTGCATCCACAACATCTAAAGGCCTAAAAATGTCAGTAATTCAAAAATCCCCATAAATGGCTTTGAATGCCAGACACAAAGTTAGATAGAATTTGTATGAAGTCAGAAATATATGAAAGAAAGTGCTTTTTCCTGGTACCAAGTTTGAGTGGGATTAAAAAATCCTCATGAAAAAGTTCTATAAAATTTATTTAAAATTAAAATCTATCTTTTTATAAACTACTTACCATCATGAAATTAAAATAAAAAATGAAACAGGATTTTTGATAAAATATTATGCCAAAGGATTAAAGAAGTAAATAGGCAAAAATATCTAGTTCTTTACTAAAGACTATAAGCTTTTACATGGATTTCTAGGAAGTAAATTCAGTGTCTGTAGACTCTTATTATTTATACTGTATGACACTTGCATAGGGTATATGAGTTTATATATGAGATATAAGAAATATCCCATAAGGAGTTACAGGTGTTGAGAACTAGAATTTATTAATAGCTCACATGAAAAGGTAGCATTTTTAAAGAAATTACTTCACATTTCATGATATTTTGGAGGGTATTATTTTTAGGACCATGTTTAGATATATTCTGAGGTCATTCTTCAACGTCTCATTTCTGGAATGGATGTTTTAAAGCATTTCTTTCAGTAGAAGTTTATCTATTTTTAAGAGGTAGGAGTATGAGGACACCATCATTTCAGACTCAGATCCTAAACACTGCTTTGACATTTTTTGATGGAAAACCAGGATTAAGTAGGTTATTGTCCTTTACATGTCTTTTTGTGGCTTAGTATCTGTAAGACAAGGTCATGACTGATGTTGAAACAATTACACAAAGCCGAAAGATGGTAAAACAAATATTTGACACTTCAGTACAACGGTTTTCCTCATTATTAAATGGTTATTACAAAAACATGTAGAAATCTAGCAATCTGATGCTTGGCAAGGAATATTTGCAATAGCTAATCTGAGAGCCCTGAAGGCTTAAAATGTCCACTGACATCTAGCAAACACATCACCACAGTCAAAATGAAAACTTTCAGGATGCCTTGGCCAATTTTTCTCCAGAGGCACTACCTGGAGCAGGTGGCTACTTATAACCACTCAATAGCCAGCCATTACTGGCTGGAGTATTTTGCTTGAATGCGTCTGAAGATTTTTCTGTCAGTTATTCCAAGTTCAAAGGATCAACCAATATTCCTAGTTCAGATGAATTTATATAAAACATAATATACAAGGAATGTGTATAAGAAAGAGGAGAAATTTAAGTCTAAGTGCCTCTTCTTCATCTTGTATTGGCTCAAAAATATTTCATTTCCTGTGTCACCCAAAAATCAAAATGCTAGAAAAATCAATATTATACTATCAATACACAAAAGAATTAATTTAAAATGCTAATTAAAAATGTATCAAACAGATATACTTAGCCTTTGCCTTTACTTTATGCCACATCACTTTCTTCCATTTTTACTCTATTTGTACTGTGAATTATGTACAACAATAACGGAGAACTGATCACCTATAGATGGTAATATATAATCAAGGTACACCTCACTTTTTTTACTTGTTATAAGTAAGTTAAATGAAATCCCACATCCAGTCCAGAGCTACAGCTTATGACTTTAGAGTTGAATCTATTAATACATACATTTCCTGCCAATTTTTCTTTTCCTTCTTCTTCTCTGAGACCTAGTCTTTCTAGTTTAGCTTTTTTGAGTCTCCTCACAAATTCTTGCTTTTGTATTTAAAATAAGAAGTGAACATTTTGACAGTTGTTTTCTTAAACATGCATCTGGGAGAACCCTGGAGCCATGTACAGTATTATAGGCTACCAGAATAATAACGGAATGACTTCCAAACAGCATTCAAGTTGCTTTACTTATTCTAATAAGAAAGAACAAAAGATTTTTAAAAGGTGGATGTGCCTGACATTATCATGGTCCCTTACATGGAGATACAGAGAATAGGAATAGCTACAATCAACTCATCATGAAAGAAACTCACTCTGCAGTAGTGTGTAGAGTATGGAGAATTTGTTCAGTATGCAGCAGTATAATGAAGCAGTGAGAGACAGAGATTATGCTTTCAGTTTTATTCATATTATGCATAAGAATTCTGAATTCGCTCTTTGGAGGATAAGCATCCTAAATCACCTGTAAAACATTTGCCTTATCTTTCAACATTAAAGCAGCAGTAGAAGTACTGCTGAGTTCTAAGAAAAAATTAACTCGCTTAGGTAATCAGTTTAACGTGTTGCAAGTCTTCCAGTGAAATGTTAACTTTTTATACACAGAAGTGCTTGTGAGCACTTAGGCCTAGAAAAGCAAACCCACAGGCCCCTCCTTACACCAAATTTTTTTTTATTTTTTTGAACTGAGTAGAAAATATGTATAAGAAAATGCAACTAAATATACTTCTGACAGCTCAAATGATACATAAATATAAGGGCTGACAAGGGTTGGTTTGTCATTGTAGTTCACTTCGATCAACTCTACATGGTTCTGTAGGACAATGAAATTCAATGCACTTATAATTTCCAAAAAAGTGAGCTCAGATTCTTTTAAAAGCATTTCTATGTGAAAACGGATCATTTACATGCCAAAAGCACTTTTAATGTGACATATTTAGCACATGTATTATTGAGAAGGAAAGCTGCTTGAACTTAGTGAATTTTAAAGTCTATAAAATGGCACCCTGCTGAGCAGAAAGGTAGCTGTTCAGCGAATTTCCCGGTTATGTGATTATTTTGAATAATAGACTTGTACATAACTTTTTTATGAAATTAAAGGTATGACATTTGCTTTAGTTCAGTCCTGTAAATTGCACTTTAGAACATAAAGAATGGGCTGATGTATGAATTTGTTGTTCCTCCAAGCAATTTTACTGATTTTTTAAAGAACAGTTTTATGTTTCATCTATTGAGTAACACATCAAACAGTTATCTTAGTAGACTTAATGAGCATTCATGTATATCTTAACACATATGAGGAACAGTCAGGAACCTCAAAAATAAAAGTATTGTGTTTTGCTTTGGTTGCCTAGGACTCACCCAGGCTCCAATGCAAGATGATGATGATTTCATGAAATATCCTAACACTTAAGAAATGTAATTAAGTGGAGCATCTGGAAGTATAGAGGCATAACATATTCATTTAATTTGGCTCAGGTACTCTTTGGCTTGATTAAATACACCACATATTTCACTGTCATAGAACTGTACAGTGTTATCTGCTCCCAGACAAAGAGGAACCAGCAGAAGAATAAACCTTATCTTGGATTTTTGATTTTTTTTTCCCCATCGGAAGAGACATGAAGTAGTTGAAAATATAAAATACATAGCACAAAGTGTGCATGCATGACAAATACATAAATAATCACTATTTCTTTTCTGAATAGCTTTGGACAAATGGCAAAGATTTCAATTTTAGCACATGACCTAACTTCAGGTGAAAAACATCCTCCCTAAAAATGGTTCTCTGTCTGCTTACATTACTGTCCCACTGGCCATTGGTAAGAATTCATCTGACACACACAGGCTACGAGCTATGCTACTTGTATCACTAGACTCCAAAAAGGATCATAATGACTAGCTATAGAAAGGCACAGCACACAGCCCCACGTTAAAGCTAAAGCTTGAACAGACCATTTGGAGTTATATTTAGGTTTAAGCACTTTGTGGAATTCAGGTCTATGAAACAGAATCCAGAGCATAAAATGGGCATTTGGGAAGGATATTCATAACATTTCCTGACTGTAAGTTGTTTGTTCCCACTAGGTATATAGCAATCCACAAATAAGGGGCTTGCAGAAAATCCTTTCTTTCAGGGATCACTATGCTTTTAACTTAAAAAAAAACCCCAAAAAACCAAACCAAACCAAAACAAAAAATAACAAAAAACAAACAAACAAACAAAACCCAAACAAACAAACAAAAAACCCAAACCACTGTAAATTGACTCTTTGTGGAGAGATTAAGGCAGAGAGCAAGTCTCCTGTGATTTGTACAAACCCCTGCCCTCAATGACAGAAGAGCTGCTCTCAGTGCATGGTGCAAATATTTCTAGCATTCTTAACTCATGAGCTAGGAAAGAGACCAGTGAGTCAATTTCAAAAAAGGAATATTTAAATAATCATGTCCCTCTGTCCCTTTTTTATTAAACAAGATGCTTTCAGGAAAGATATTCAGAGCTATAAGATCAAAACCAGAATATTTCATATTACATGAGACCTTAGCGATAACTTGATCACTTCCTGGTCTTCTAAGTTTCATTTCCTTATTGATGGGAGTGAGGAATTACATTTACTTTTGACTTCAAATCTAATTTGAAACCAGATTGTTATGACAAGCACAACAGAAAACTAGAAATGTCGATTCAGACGTTAAATGAATACAGTGGTTTACCTCAAAGGGAATGAAACACTCTGCTATATGATAACTGCCTGAAAATTTCAGAGAATTCGGGGCTCCTAATGATAGACACCACTCTTTTGGTTGAACGTGTTTCTAGAAAGGGCAAAGGACTCGCATGGAGGATGGGATAGGTCACTTCCTAAATAAATATCCATGGCAGTGTGGCTGCTTTGCCAAATGTATGCACATTTTCCATTAGTTTATAGCCTAGAATGATGCATTACAAATTAAATAAGAAATATATCGATCCTACTTCCTTGACTTATTTTCAAGTGTGTCATTGATAAAAACCATTAGATTTTCAAAATGCTGTAAATGCAGCACTAAAACAAAAATAAGACCTTAAAACTGTTCCATGTTTGTTTATGAAACATAACGTTTTGAAGGTTTTCTCAGATCACCCCCCATTCTTCATATCCTCTAGTAATCCAACAGTTACTAATCAGGCAAATATGTTGGGGTGAGGGGGAAAGGTTGCTTTTAGCAGACAGGCGGCAAGGTTTTAATTTGTAGCTGATAATTTGCTACTGGAAGCTTACCCTGATTAGTCTTCTTATGGCACTAACAGTTTTTGAGGTAGTGTGAATTACCTACTGTGTATGTTTTTACCACCCATTCAGGGATGAAAATGAGTTACAACCTAGGCCTCAATTAAAGCTTGAAATAAGAAAACCTAAAACTTCTTTTATGTCCCCACTTCTAAAGAATAAAATTATTTGCTTCTGATATTACTGGAATTGTAATTCACACTCCTGAAAATCCAGCAATGGATCTTTCAACCCTTTACAATGAAGCACATTTCAGCTGTTACCCAATTATGCTGCCTTTGCTCCAAGTCAAATCATCATCCAACAGCTGAGAATTGAAACAGACTCCATTTGTGAAAATGAACGGTGTATTTATCTGTAATGCAGAATGTTTTTAAGTGTTACTCTAGCTGTCACGTAGAAATTAGGATGTTATTGCTTGTTCTATTAATTCTCATTTCTGGGAAACTGATTTGTAGGTTGTCTCATCAGAACTGTATGGTAGGCTTTTCTATCTACATTATATGCAAAGCATGCCAGAGGCATTGCAACAAGCAATATATTGCCCATGATCTAAGCATCTCGCTTAAAATGAAGAAGTCATCATGGGACTCATTATTTTTCAAAGGGGAATCCATGTTGCCCTTTTTGTACATTGGTGCTCAATAGTCCACTAATCTAAGATGACTTTCCCATAGAATGATGGAAACTATATGGAACTTATAAATAGGAATTACAGAAAATAATATTCCCCTTACCTAGCTTTCCCCACTTACTCTTAAAAATGCAAATATATATTAGCTATTGTTTGGAGCATGCTTTAATAAATAACCATACACAAAGCATCCTTCACTTTTACCAAGAAATCTAACAGAATACTCTCTGTTTGCCACAATAGTGCAGAATCTTTTTTTGGGTTTCATTAATAGTATTTTTAAGGAATGGAATCATGAGAGAAATTCTAATGTTGAATATCATTGCAAGTATTTTATTCAGTCACTATTCACAGGCTGCTATAGATGATGCAAGACAATGTAACAATAAACAAGAACACAACTGGAAGAGGTGGAGGATAGTAGCTAGAAGATAGGACATTCTTCATTAAAATGAAGAAATGTTACAATCTCCAGGAGCCATGGGGAACATTCTGGCCTATCAAAAATACAACACATTTATTTAAGTTGCTACCCTATGAAAAAAGGCAAAGTCACTGCTTCTTAGCTAACTAATGTCAACTACTCTAGTGAGATTAAAACGAGCTGAAGATGCCTATCTGTACTGAAATAAATCCTCTGACCACCTCTGTGAATATACTTTTAAAATTCAGAGAAGACAAGCAACATGCAGGCAAAACAAAATTACCATGCTGATGAGTGGCCATTGTCAAAATGGTATTTTTCCTCTACAATTTTAAGGAATCCTACGCAGACTGCATAGAAACCTATTGGGTTTAATCCATGTTAAATTAAATAAGTCTTTTCCAGGCAGAAAAAGTGCCCAATATAGATTTTTCTTTCTCCTCTACATCCATTATAATTTCTGCTTATTATTCTCCAGTTTTGTGTAAAAGGACTTATTTAGACTTCCTTTGTCTTTTACCCCTCATTACCCTTTCATAGCAGGTTTTGTCATGCAGTCACTGTCAAGTTCTTTTTTTTATTATAAAAGTGACATTTAGAATAATGAACTTAATCTAATTCCATTTTTGTCATACAAAGGTCCAGATTCTCAGCTGCTATAAACTTGTGTATCCCCTCTGAGGCCCGTGCATCTGACTTGTGCAACTTTATTTTAAAAAAGCCTGCCAAGTGCAAACAATTCTTCCAAAATATTAAAATTCTATAGGGATTTTGTCCTAAATTAATTAGACTTTAGTTTAGACATCTTATTTAGGTGCTCTCTCTCTCTCTCTCTCTCTCTCAGCTAAATTCAATGCTTTGGGCATGCAGGGAACCTCCATGAATTGCCCAATACCAGGAAAAAATTTAGACCTTTTCTGTTTGCTTTTCAAAGTTGAGGTCATAGCATTGTAGCACCAAGCTTCTCCAAGCTGGTGTTAAAAAAATCCTAAGTGTCTAGTAAGGATGCTGCCTTTGTCTGCTTTTGCTACAGAAATACTGTGATAATGCATCATTGCCACTCATCACATGACATGGCTACCTTATGAAATTGTCTGGGCCAGAAAGCATTAAAGGGGTGTAAAAATGAGACTTGGGTTGAACAAGTCACTGTGTATAATCAGTGCAACCCAGACTTCATATTAGCTGTAAAGAAGAAGCTGGTTTATGCTACCCACATGTTCATCTGCAGCTATTTTAAAATTTAAATTAATGTCTGGTTACAGATTATTTGCAATATGTTAATTTTGACCCTTTGCAGTGTATTCTTCAGTGTGACTGGTCATTCAAATTACTTTTTTCTTCTGCATCTCCTTCTGATGACTCAAATATTTTGGATATAAGACTGGCAAGCTATGAACAGTGAACAACAGACAGGTATGCAGGTTCATATTTGCATTTTCCCCATACAAATGCAGTTATTCATAAAATTCTCTCCCATTCGTGTTTCCTGCTATACCGTGTTCACCATAGTAGCTTCTGAAAATATAGTAAGTGGTCTCTTCTACTGTATGTTAAGACACATGACACACATTTTTTCCATGTTTATTTTGCTCTGCTTGCAATCAAGGAAAATCATGTAAATTTTTAAGTAATGAAGTGTTTTGTAGTTTTTACTATTTTTCAAAACTCAAAAATAAGACACCCTAGTAAAAGCGAATGTAATATTTTCCTAATTGTTTTAGATTTTAATTTCATCTTCAAATGCATTCAATATTCAGACCATTTTGACAAAACCCCCAAACTATTATCTTGTACATACATTGGAACAGCAACAAAATCTAGAAGGTTAAAAAATAATTTTCTATTATACAAGTAAACCTTTCCTTTTCTATTAGGAGATGGGTAGATTTTTTTCTATAGGTTTGAAAATAGAAATTGTTGAAGAATATAGTATATCTGAAAGAAAAGAAACTATTTTTTATGTTAAAAAAGATATCCCCTAGGTTAATGGAAAAATGTAGATCTGATTTAGAAGAAACCACTATTAGAATAAAGAAAATTATAGAATGTTTATTTTAGGAAGTGCTATTACTAGAAAAATCAGGATGCCCCAGCTCCTGATTGCCATTTGCAAAAGCATATGGAATGCACCAGTACCACTTACCTTATACCACACATTCAAGAGATTGAGTGTCAGTCTAAGTCTATATTTTTTTTCTAAGTACAGCACACTGGGTCCTGCCACATAGAAACTTGGTAGCCACAATAATAAGCAACTGTCTTGTGCAACACAAAATCTGGTTTGTACAGTGCTTTGAAACATCACGACATTTCAAAGTAATTTACCAGATATATACAATAATTGAATAATACAGGCTGCAGCTCCAAGCTAATGACGGTAAGCAAAGGGAAAACAAGTGAGTCTTCTCTACTACCAAGGTAGGGAATCTTTCTGTTCCTTAATCTTTTCCTCTCCTGGGGCTGTCAATTGTGCAAAATGGTTTGAAATTATGGATTTTTTTTTCTCATGGACTACAATTTGCTCAGGGACTATTCAAGTAAACAAAGTCATTCAATTTATGTTCTGGTTGCCTCTTTCCCTACTATATTTACAACACATTTTCTGTAATTGTTACAGTATTGATCAAAGAGTATATTGTAAGTGTTCTATAGAGTGGTGGTGTGTTCTATGTGTGAAAAAATTCAGATGATGTCAGTCCACATCTATTTTACACACACAAAGATCTGCATGATATTTTTACTTTGATCAAATCACAGTTTTGATCAATTTTGCACATTCTGCAAAAAAAAAAAAAACAACAAAGCCTACAACCTGAAAAACACCACAAGCTAAATAAAACTAGAGCTGTGGCTCATTGAAGCCAATGAGCATGTCAGTGCTGCAAACATTGTACTTCAAAAGTCATAATGTACATAGTTTCCAAAGAGTATAAAAGAATTTCCTTTTCAAATAAGAGTTAAACCAAAGCAGACTCTTTTAAAACCCATATTCTGTTCTACTGTATTAAAAAAGAAAAGAAAGAAGAGAAAGGAGTCAAAATCAGCATCCAGCAAACACAGTGGTAGCATTAAATACTCTATAGGTTATTCATGATTGTTATGATTTGCTATGCGGGTTTTCCTTTATATTCCCCACCAAAACCCTCCATGGAAGCTATTTCAGCTAAAAACACAGTTAACATCTTCATGTCTCTCACCAAGCAGTCCTGAAGAGAACATTTAAATTACAGCATGGCTTCCTTGATAGGCATTGATAGCATTTGGCAGAGATCCCCAGAGCAGCATGGTGGGGTGAGCACTGTCATCTACTGTTACACTTCCAGGCCTGCCTGCAGGTTTGGGGGCTTCACGTGTGTTCTGTTACTGCCCAAGGTAACAAGACAAGCAAGCAGAGTTTTATTAACCAGAGCTTTACTAGACACGCTCAGGAGCCTGTACTCTGTGCTGTAGCTCTGCAGCCTGTCCCTCAGCAGCAGACCCACCACTTGGAGTTCCCCTTTCTGTCCCATCTCCTGTTGAAACCTGAGGCTTTGTCTCACTCCAGTGTAGTAAGTAACTCTATAGTGCTGTTTTGAAATTGTGCAACTATGGTTTTCCACAAACCAGAAGCAGACTTTTAAACTTTCTAACCTGCCAAGGTGTGAGAAGCCCATGTCACATGAGTAGGGGTAAGTATGAATAACAGCTACATGAGGAGGGGCATAAGGGATGCATCCTATCCATTAATGCAACTGTAGAAGAGCTACTTCACCCAAATGTATGGGACTATGGCTGTGTATGGGACTAATGCTGTGTCAGCCCAGGGCATGACTAAAACACAGTCCCTGGGCACACCACTGGCCATTTATTCTCTCCTGTCCAGCATCACATCCTGCACCAGACGCATGAAGCAGGCAAGGAGACTCTGGAGTCCTGTTTACAGTCTGCAATATGAGATGATGAAAAAAGTGCGAAGGAGAGAGACTAAAACCTGATAGATCCAGCAGTAACCATGTAGTAGACAGTATGACATAATGGTCTGTCAGAACTTGACACTGTTATTGCACTTTATGCATTCCTACATATAGAGTGATAGGGTGAAGACTGAATAGTGAAAGATGAGGGTTTTGTTCATTGGCTGACTCTATTAATTATAAAATCCACAGCCTTTTGGTAGCATTCAGCATTCTGCTCCTGCTTTACAACTGCAGTGCACAGAGTGAAAATTCATGGTTACACAGAATAATCAGAAAAAAAATTTCTTATTTCTCAACACATGCAATGTCTACTCATTGACAGAGTCTGTAAGGGTGGAAGGTTGCACACTCAGCCTCAAACCTGAGAGAGGGGAAACGGGCCCTGTCACTGACCTTAACATCTGTCAGGGTACACCACACTTTAAGAAAGCAGCGGTGAGGTGAAGTGAAAGCAGTTCAGCTCCTCCACTTCTGCATATCAAGTCTGAGTCAAACTCTTTTGATGAAAACCTGTTAATTTAGGTGAATTATATGTAGTAGCCTTGTGAGGTAGATTACTGTCCATGAGGGACTGGGTTGAAAGCAATGAACCATTGTATATGCACTTATAGAATCGTAAAATCATAGTATGGTTTGGATTGGAAGAGACCTTAAAGATCATCTTGTTCCAACCCTCTGCCATGGGTAGAGGCACCTTTCACTAGAATAGGTGGCTCAGAGTCCCATCCAACCTTGCCTTGAACATTTCCAGATTATGTGATAAAGCTAACTATAAATTAAGATATCTAAACTTTCACAAAAACTCAGTAATACCGAACACTGTAGTAGCTGCATTTTAGATAACTGGACTCTGGATCTGAGTTTGTAGTTATTTCTTATAGTGAAACTTGAATTCTATTTCTGATTCTTATGGTGTTTTGTCAATGCAGTCAGCAACTAAGAAGCAGAACTCTGAAATGAACCACAGTTTTCTTTTACTTTTAGCCAGCTGAGTCTCTTCAGCCATGACCAGTCATCAGTTCTTAATTAATTTTTTTCCCTTAAATATGGAGCAGGTCTTTTTTTAGTCTGCCTAATCTGGTTTATGGGCAAAATAATTTTCTGTCTACTGTGGAATTTGCAGTTTTTTCTTCATTCTTCTGCCTTTATAGCACTCAGATTTATACTTCACTAAAAGAAGCATCCTACTTGCAACATCAACCACAGAAGTTAGAAACTCTATTAATGAATGTAGTTATGTTTGTTGTAAATAAGGTTCTCCCCTTGTCTATGGATCTGCCCATATCTTCACCAAAAAATCTGTTCAGTCTGTCAAGTGTGGGCCAAGTGTGGGCAAACTGTCTCTATTTCCCAGACTGATTTGAAAAGATTTTTCTGTAGAACCCTACATTCCTATATAAACCCTTGTTTTACCTTCTCTCTCTTGTTTGGGCATTCCAAACAAAAATTTCTAGAATGTCTTTATTTTTTTATTTGTCAGTAGTGGCAAAAATCCCATTAAACTATTCATCCTCTGAAGCAATGAAACTTGCTTTTCCATGGATTTCTTTACTGTTGACTCTACTATCAACAAAAGTGAAAACCTCAGCTGCCCTGGGATTAGAAGATGAGTGTCTCTTCCAGATGTGCTTTCTGGTATCTCTTAAGATGTGAATTATCAGAGAAGCCTTCTTCTTCATTGGGGACCTCAACTATATTTTTTATTTTATTGGATATCCTATCCAATAGATATTGTCTGAGAAATTTGATGCAAATCAGAAACTGTTTTCAGAAATGATTAACAGAGGATGTAGATAAAAAGTCAGAAAAAAATGAAGACTAACACGTCTGTTTTCAAAAGGAAACAAGGCTTATTTACACAATTGTAACAAACATGAAGAACAGATATTAACTGCTGATAGATATAGATATAGATATAGATATAGATATAGATATAGATATAGGTATAGAGATAGAGATAGAAATAGAGATAGAGATAGAGATAGAGATAGAGATAGAGACAGAGATAGAGATAGAGATAGATATAGGTATTAAACCAAATAAGCTTTGTCCACTTAACAACTTTGTCCAGTAAACAATAAAGTTTTAAGGTAGGGCAAGCTATGTGGTTAAGTGGACTAATTACTGACCAGCAGATGGGTCCCACGGGTAGTTTTCAGCAAAGAATTACTACTAATGAGGGTATTTCTAGTATGGGAAAGTGACACTGAGCTTGGCCCTATTTAAAATTTGCATCCACCATATGGCAGTAAATAAACTATCAAGGTTGATAAAAGCAGCAGGTAACACAGAGTCAGGAAATGCCCCGGTGAGCAGTCAAGACGGCACAGTATGCTGGGTCCATTCATGCAAAATGCCAGCATAACAAAATGCAAACTCACACACTGAAGAACAAGAAATGAATATTCATAACAAGAAAATCACTGCATGCTGGAAAACAGTGGCTGAATGGAAGTCACCGTAGAAAAGTGTGTTAACATGAGCTTCCTTACTATGTGGAAAGGCTTCCAAGGCAAATAGCTGGTCAGCTCCTTGGTGCTCCCAGGAATACAACTTCAACAGGCCTCATCACCACATGTGATGGTGGAACATGTGCTGTACCTGGAATGGATCGGGCTCTCAGCTCAACTCAGCCACCTACACTGAAGATGATAAAGGATATGACACCATAACTGAGTTTCTGTTCGCAATTTTACTTGTGAGAATGAACAAAGGCACTTAGTAGCAGAATACGTTAGTATGGTATCCATTCATTGTTTTAGACATATTGCAGTATATACCAGGTCACACTGAAACCAAGTTTTGATGTCTCTTTTTAGTTCTTATTTTCCCATATGAAAGGCCCAGGAGTATGAACAGCAATGGTATTGTGGGTCACAAGCTACATGCTTTTCAGGGATCCATCTTCTTGAAACACCTGCCTATAACCAGTCCTACAGTTTTCCTAAACAGTGCATTGACATGCAGTATTTTCTAAACAATGAAGAAATTTCTGCACAGGTAAACCTGATGTATGTCATGTTAATGGCAAGCATATTTTTTTTCACTCCACAGAACAAAATTTCTTTTTTTAAAAATAAGTCTTAACGACTTTTAAAAGCATATTTTCTTAGCCAGATAACACAAAAAACATAACATGACACAGGACCAATGAGCAAACAGCATATTTTTAAGAAACTGGGGTCAGCTCCTAGAGCCAGGCAGCACACTGACCCACAAGACCTTCTATCCATGGCTGTCCACTTCTAGGCGAAAGCACCTGCCATTGTGCTGCATGAATAAAGCCATTTTAGGGACCCATATGAACAGATCAACCATGGTATATGGAAATTCCTCAAAAAGCATTTTTCTTTCTCTTAAGTCTTTTAGTGCCCTGTGGGGTTTAGGAGCATAGTAATGACTATTAAGTGCTGTCCACCATGGTGCAGAGTAGGCAGCTGAGGAGTGGAGTATTTAGACCAGATGAAAAATGAAAAAAAAAAAAAAATAAAATAAGTGCATTGACTGAGAAAACAAAAAGGTAAGTTTGTGTGTCACACAGAGAACCAGACAGGTGGCACAGAAATGTCTAACAACTGCTTCTAATTGGAATTAACTTCTAAAAGGAGCCTTTCCTGCAGGTCCACAGACCAAGAACTGTCACATTATTGGATGGCAATGTAAACCATACAGTGTCTCAGGTTCCTTACTGAACAGTGCTTGAGCAGATTCACAACCAGATCCACTTGAAAAAAAGGCTGTAGAAGTAAGAAGGTTCATAAATGCATGATTTTTGTATTTATTATTCTACATGCAAGCATAAGCACCCATCTATTTCATGCACTCTTTGAAGTTCACATAAACATACTCAAAGGTAGGTAGTATTTGTGCTGCCATATATATACCTGTGCTAAAGCCATGTCCAAGATTTTCCTTAAAGCAAGTTAATTTTAGAGTTGTATTTAAATAGTGACAGGCTTTAACATTAAAAAAAAAAACAAACAAAAAACCAAAACCAACTGGTTATGATGGTGATAAGTATGTCCTTTTAGATATAGATTTATATTAGACATTCATCATAAACAGTACTCAAAAAGGATCTCAGGCTGTTTTTTGCACTAAAGTTAAGAAAGGAAGGAGGGAATACAATAAATCCGGAAACCTGTAAAATGTTTCTCTGTGAAGAAAATTTGGTTTATATGTCAAGACAGACTTATAATAAAATTAAAATGAGCAAAAACCTCTACCATTTATCAAAAAAAATGTAACACAATTGTAAAAACGTTTAAAAATCAAGAGAAATACAGTAATTTAACTTGTTCTCTTTCTAGTTTATGTTAATGACATGAAGAAATATAATATGAAATTTGTACAATAATTGACATATTTTCTTATCTGTTCTTTCCAAGACAATTTTATTTTTAGAGGTAATTGTTTTAAACTGCTTTTGTACTAGCACAACCACAAACTACTGCAACTTGTCTGATAGAAACACCCTTCTTTCACAGCTCCCAGAACCTTAAGGCCAAAGACTCAAATGTTTTAATTTCAGAGTAGAAGGCCAGGTATACACTTTTCTACAATCTGAATAAAAAAGGGTTCTGTGTGAACTGAGGCAACGCCAGGTTAATTGGAAACAGTACACAAAACCTTGAAGGTACTGCACACAGCAACACATTGTGCTAGAGATTTGGAGAGGTATATCTATATGTAAATTCTTTTACTACTTTTCTCCTGACAGTAACAGCAACCTGCCTGTTGCAAATACAAATAAACAATGAAAGAATACAGAATCTTCATGTCTGCTTGTTTTCCTCAAGACAAGAAGTAATATCATAAAGGTCTGCCACAGAAGGGAAACAGTTCAAAGGCTAAATGCAGCTGAAGGGGAGGCTACAGGTCTGTGTGCAATTGCTCTGTGGCATTTCTGCATGTAATTACCATCTGGCTGTTTTAGGCAGACACCCATCTCTGGTTTTGCATTCAGACACTCTATTTGCATGCATGCTTATGGTAATTTCAACTGTAAATATAGTGGGGAAACTGACCTCAGGCCTTAGTTATTTTTTCTTTAAATGTGGTCCACATTTATAAGAGCAGAGTTAGGGTTACCACTCCAAAATTCTGGTGTTCAAATATATCAGTATATACCTGTATTATTATTTGGTTTCCAAATATTCAGAAGTAAAGGAAAGAGAAGGGGAGAACAGCTTTAAGTAAGAGTAAAGACATGTTTGAATGAGCAGGCAGAGCTTAGGATAAGAAATAGAGTGACAATATTGTGATTTACAGATTAAACTTTCCAGCCAAAAGCTATGTATGAAAGCAAGATGCAGCACTGTTCCAAGTAACAGCATAGCTCTTCAGCTGATGCAATTCAGCAAATCTGCACTAGAAACAATGAAACTACACTGATTTACACTGGCTTGAGATCTTGCTCAATATGTTTGTAGCTTAATGGCTCAATATTAATCTAAAAATCAGAAAAAATAACAACTTGTCATTTATTTAACCCCAGCATGATGGAAGGTTAAACTAAATACAGAAAGCCCATAACAAATAGCAGGGACATTCTAAGGTCACCAAATGAAGGCTGTCGTTTTTGTATTCAGGCCAGTGATAAAAGAGTTTTTAAATGTTTGGACATTCAATCTATGTAGTGCCACAACCTGAACATACCCCTTTGCCAAACACAGGCTCACTAAATCCTCTTGGAATGTTGTTTACCTCTGAATAAATCAAATTTGACAGAGTAGGTTAACTTTACAGATTCATTTTTCAATCACAAATGATTGATATTTTTTACAGAAAGCAAGCTACAAAATTCTTACTGCATTACTGACTATTGGAAGTCGTATTGTTCTTGGGTGTCACATGAAATCCAGGCAATTTTTCAAGGACTTTGTTTCATAGCTATCCACCCTGTCTGCGAGGACACCGCAGTGAGTGTACCTCAAACAAGGATCACCCAGCAGAGATAGTTTATCAATTATTTTAAGTCGGTGTCTCTCTCCCAGAGGCTGAACATGCTACACTGTGCATTTTACAGCACTGGTCCAGTGCTAAAGTCCTAAATTCATTATCTAGGCTTATGTCACATAACAATAAAGAGCAGAGTACTGAAAGAAACTGAATGAAAGCTGAGATATAGGGAGGTTTATTGTTAGCTGATTAAAAACTAATCATAATGGAAAATAAGAAGGGGAGCTAGAAGCAATTTCTATCATTTGATTTTAAAATATAATTTGTTGAAAGGCCAGAAGTAATACAAAAAAACACCCTTTCATGTTAAAAATTGTATGTATTTCCTGTTGCTTTAATTAAAAAATAAATATGCACATAAAATTTGATGCCAGAAACAATATGAATACATTGCATTACTTGTTTTTCCAACTGAATATGCTATTTTCGTTAGTATCTGTTTAATTATTATACGTAGTACTGCTTGAGGCTATCTGATATGGATGTCTATGGAAAAATGACTGTAATTCACTTTTATTATTATAATGACCTTGGTCTGTGACAGGACTGAATTAAATATCAGTGAGAATTTACACAATTCACTGTGCTCAGGTTTATGCCACTTAACATTCAGCATTTAACTGGAGCACCTAAGTTAGGTGGATGGATTTAGATGTACGTTTGTCCTGAGGCTCTCTATACTGTCAATGGAGACTGATAAGCACTGCCAAAAGGCAGTTCAGATCTCAGATGAATGGCATTACACCTTGGGGTGCCTGCTGTGTCCATTTTCTATAGAGGTAGCCTACGATAGGGATTTCTACACACAGTGCATCAAATGAGTGCTTAGCAGTTATCTGGGGTGTATATTATACATACATGCTATGGAAAGATATACTCTCAAATTGTTAATGTTCAATATTAGTTTAGAAAACTAATATTTCCTGAGCACAGAAACAGCAACCAGTTGAAAAAATAAATCCAGTGTCCAAATCACTGCTTTGCACTGGTCTCCTTGGTGTTCCATTGGAAGGTAGTTTATAAGTACTTGAAAATCAACTGTTTCTCAAGCAATATCAACTAATTCCTACAGAAGGATCTCCCCTGACTTTCAGCAACTATCTTTCACTTACTAACCTGTTGGTTCTTGGTTATAAATAGTGTCAAGCTAAGAAACTGAACCAAGAAATTCAATACTCCCTGTACATGTTGTATCCATTGCACTTCCACATTAAGAAGTGCCAGCTCCTCCATTCTTACTATTTTTAAAGGAAAACCAATTCCTGCTTACTTTTTTGAAAGTGGAGACCTGGGAACCTGTCTAGAGGAAGGGATGCAGCTATGTGAGTCTCAAACGAAGGGTCACTCAGCCTTGAAGAAGAAGCCTGAGGAGTGTGACTTCAACCCAGCCCCAGGAACTTCTGGATTAAGTGAGCTTGGTTAAGCACTTGAACCAAGAACTTGAATTTGGTATCACAACTCCTAAAGTGGTTTTGTTTGTTTGTTTGTTTGTTTTTTTGTTTGGGTTTTTTTTTGTTTGTTTGGTTTTTTGTTGTTGGTTTTTTTTTTTTTTTTTTATATTGAGCATGAATGAAATGATCAGGATTATAAAATCAGTGGGACATTTGACTGCTGGTGGCTGAGAGAGCACATTACAGAAACACCACTATGTTCACCTTTCTCTTGGTGTCCACTCTGAACACATCTGCCTCTGCTTACTGACTGATAAAAGAGGTAGACTGGATCCAAAGCCTTGTCTGAGCCTGTGCTAGCAGGCAGATTGAGCAAGTGAGAATGGAGCAGAGCACTCTGGGCCAGTGACCAACTATATACACTAAGTGTGTATCAGTGAGTTTACAACAGCTATCTCTAGGTTGCTCCCTTGAATTTACTGCTCATCGCTAACCTGAGTGCATTGGCAGCACAGAAGCAGCACACCTCTTCTAGCATTCACCTTAAGGGAGTCCAGCTGGCATGCTCAGAAACCACAAGAAGATGTGAGCAAAAGCCAGTAGGGACTACTGGGTATTTACATGCTCCTTATCCAAAACAGAACATTAACTTGGACGCAATCATTGTGACCACTTGTTTTCTGAGAGGCTAGTGTTCTAAGTAATATAGGTAATTTTGCCCTTTTACTTTCAATCTTAGAATGTGTGTTGCACTGAGACACCATCAATTAATGTAGTTTTCATGGACGAAATGCAAAGCTTAAGAGACCTGACAATACCCACAGTGTCGTTTTTGTAATTGTTGCAGAAAAGAACAAAAATGAGGATGACCTTCTTGTGAGGTATTTCTTAAAAAAAACCATTACGGTTACTGCTTTATGCAAAAAATTTATGAACCTATAATTCAACAGCCCTCTTTCCAGAATCAAATATCACATATATTTCTATGTCTTGATGATAGAAAAACTATTTGATACTCTCTTGCCTTTCTAGACAGGCTACTTGTAGAGTGTTTTTTCTGAGGAACAGCCTAAAAAAGGGAGGTAGGAGGCTCCTGGACATGGAGTATAAAATGAAAACAGAGTAAGATATTTTAACACAGTATATGTATTTAACAATTAAAAAAAAGCAAATAACTAAGAACACTCTCTTCCACTTTAGAATCCAAAACAGTTATTCAATCAGTGCTACAAAACCAAATTAATTCCAGCACATTGTTAATTTCAATGGCCAAGTAAAGAAACTAAAAAATGAGCAGTTTCTATTAAGGCTATCTTCACTAAAGCATAAACGACATTGCTGTTGAACAGATATTAGGTCTCAATCAGGATTTGGTTTTTCAGTTTAACCCTGACATGTCCTACAATAGCAGGCTTACCATGCACAGAGAATAATGGAACTGTAAAACAAGCAGATAGTAATTCAAAATTTGGATTTCAGAATTTGCCATGAAATATTTTAGGGCATGCAATTCACATCTGACACTTTGGAGGTCAAGTCATGCTAACTAAAGCTATTTTCATCTTAAACATCCAGCTAGGATTTCAATCACTTCTGTTCTAGACATTTTACTCCAGTGTTCAACCAAGGCTGAAAATTCTCTCTGGTTTATTCCTATGGAAGGATAAGGCAACACATAAGCAAGCATAGCACAACTCAAAATTATTTACCACTTCTAGACCCCATGGCTCTTAACTGGATCTATAGCTGGAGATTTCCATAAACATTTGGTTTGGATTTTAACCGTTCTCCCTCCACATGAGTATGGTACAAGAAGAAACCAATGCTTTCCAAGGATTTTTGCAGAAAGAAAGGCAAAACCCCAAAGAAATAAAAACACTGAGGGAAAGATCATTATGTTCCATATAAGGGAGTGTCCATTACATCCTTGTAGGTATGAGTTACTAGTTCAAGCCTTCAATTAATCTTAGGGTCCCATTTTCTACATAAGTTCTTTAACTATCCTGATGTATATCTGAGCAGGACAAAGATTTGCCAATTAACTCAGTTTTGTAAAAAATTAAAGATTCTTTTTTTTGCTGCACCTACATAAAAGGTAGACAGACCAATTAAGAAGGTCTTAACTTTGAGGTCTTACATCTACCAGAGATATCACATAATAAGCAGGCAAGTGTTTGCTACATTGTGAGTTTTCCTAACCTTGCACATCTCTTTTTGGTTTTCTTTTTTTTCCAAAGTCTATTTTAAGGTTCTAAGCTATTAAAATCCTCAGTTTTCCCATAAAATATTTTTTGTAAAAGTTGCCAGGATCTATTAACTCCCTTAATTTAATAGCCAGAGCTTTACTGTGCAAGTAACTGCAGAAATTATTATACTTCATGGAAATTTCCCTTCATCTGATCTGCCTTCAATAGAGAGGTGCTGGAGAAAATGAATAAATTTAACAGTCAGAGTTACTAATGAGAAGAAGAGTGCACTATTGCAACCCACCCATGAATAAACAGGAAACAGGAAACTTTAGTGCAAAGTTTAGGCTAAATTAGTTGCACAGTCATTGAGTGCAGCCCGCTCTGACTTCTCCCTGGCATAGGCCACACAACCACATCTAGTAATTCACACAACACCTGGTAAGGAATCCACCCATATTTTTGCTCAAGATTCTTGATGTAGTTATTTAATCATCCATTCATTTATTCATCCAACTTTCTGCTAATTTAATGGTAAATTTCTCACTCTCTCACTCTCATTCAAAACAGCTGCAGTATGTAACATATACTATCATTTTCCTGTAATTTTTTCCTTACAAATTATCATAATGAAAATACTGTTATCTATTTTATCTTCTATTTACAATAATAAAAATTAATTATTGTTTTTGCTGTATTGGAAGGACTTTAAATATTTGGATATATTAAAAATTTAATCTAGGGTCACAATATCTCCCATCCTCTGAGGAAGTCAGATATTGTTGAGCAATGATAAGCAGGAAGGATCTGGTGATTCAAAGATTTTCAGCCCAACTGCAACCTTGGAAACAGCCTCATTACCCCCAGGGATAATGTAGCCAGGATTTCATCCCAATGTGAATCTGAAATTTCCTTC
Organism: Lanius collurio; assembly: GCA_020086605.1. Lineage (NCBI taxonomy): Eukaryota > Metazoa > Chordata > Aves > Passeriformes > Laniidae > Lanius > Lanius collurio. The sequence goes on along the minus strand of JACBWW010000004.1, from coordinate 25,902,442 downwards.
AACAGTTGCATCACTTAGATTGTGAAGCAAAAAGAATTTCATAAAAAAGGGACTTTTTTGTAAGGTATCCCCTACTTATTGTTTCTAGATAGAAAGCAAGCAAAAATGCAATAAAAGATAATGAAAAATGATAATGATTGATGACAGGACCAGAGCAATGAGAACAAACTTAAATATGAGATGCTCCCCTGAAACATCAGGAACACATTTTTGCTATGAGGTTACCTGATCACAGGCACAGGTTGCTCAGGGGTACTGTGGATGTAGCTCTGATCTTGGAGATAATCAAAAACCATTTGGACATAGTCCTAGGTGACCAGCCCTGCTTGAGCTGGGAGGGCCTCCAGAGGTCCCTTCCAACCTCAAGCACACTTTGAGTCTGTAACACCTTCCAAGTGGATTTAGACTACGTGGCCCAAGCAAATACTATTGCTTCCATACCAAGTATTACTGAACAAATTTTTACCATGATCTTGCAAAGAAAAGGTGCCTTCAATCCCTCTACAGAAGTAGATTGATAAAGCAGGGTAATCACAGTCCCCTGCAGTACCTCCTAAGATGTCAGCCAGCGAGGACTACTGCCCTCCAATACAATTCATAAAAGAATATTTCCAAAAGGGGACATAATTCCAAGCATTTTCACAAGTTTCCTGTAGGACAGATTTCCAGTGACCTTAGCCAGAAGCTGTAATTATTCATTACATAAAGGCCCCTTTTCAGTGCTCAAGAAAGTGAGAACCAGCTTCATACTGTCTAGATTAGAGTTCAAGATGAGCAATATTAACTTTAAATAGCAAATTAATCTTTTTATAGACCATGTTTAATCCTCGGGCAGAACTTTACAGTTGTGAGTACCACCTGGTGCAATATGCATAAAATTCCCTGGCTCTGTTGAGAGAGACCAAAGTGTATTCTAGATTTCAATTCCACTTAACGTTTTAAATAAGGATTTAAATGGGATTTGGGGATGTAGAGTGAAAGAGGTAGCTAAGCTAGTAATTTGCCAGGGTGGGGCACTTGCTGTGAACTCATTTTGTGTGGCTTCTAGACCAAAAAGTGCAAAGTAATAGAATATGCCTTTTAATAATTATATAATTAGATTCTGACTATACATATAATTTTAAATGTAGACTTAATGTAGATGATAAAATATATTAAAAAATGATAAAATATATTAAACAAAACAAAATACATTAAACAAAACAATTATCAGGTCATCTGTATTATATGCCTTTACTGGACCTCATGACACTGAGCTAAAAATGCTTCAACATTTTTTGTCAGACACTACAATTCAAGAAACATTCAGCAAGCAAATCTTTTTCCCCCAATGATTTTTTATATCTGAGACACCCACAAACATGCAAAACTGGAAAAAAAAGATTATTTTTCTTATTGATTTAGTCAGTTGGTAAAAAGGGTATGACAGTAAGGGGAATGTACAGTACCTGTGTTTTGATCTTTCTTAAGGTTGTAATAGAGAGGTTATACATTTCATCTGAGCTGACAGCAGTTTGAAATGTTATAGATAGGCTTCCTGAGCACAACCATTATTTACTGTTTGACTGTAATGTCAGTCTTTTTCTGCTTTTTCAATATTGCTTGCACTTTGCCTCTGTGAAAAGGGTCTTGATTGAACTATACAAGAGGAGATATTTCTATCTTTCTATAGGATCAATGAAGATGTGTTTACAGGTCCAGGACACAGTGTACACACCACAATAATGGATTTTAGTCTGTTTGTTGACTGAAAGCTCCTTTTCTTTGTAACTTGTCAATCTTGCATCTATTACTTGATTGCAACATAAAAGGCTATTTGGACAAGCTCTAAAACAACAACTGTATCAATCTAACCAAAGTGGCTAGCTGCACTAAGTATGCAGCCTTTAGCAAGATAAATCACCTAAAACCTGAAATCACGCAGGACTTTTTTTTGTGTCTCCATCTATCATCTCTACTGCATGTGCAGTTTTGAAAATGTTTTTATTGAAGTGATACTGATCAACATGTGATTGCAATGAAATAATGAAAATTACAACCACACACAATTAACTTTCATAATTCTGAACATAAGCAGAAACCATATGAATGAATCCAGCATGTATCTTTTCCACAACTGATCTCTTGTATCCTACAATGACCAATGCACATTTAATCAAGAGTGACTGTCCTTCTCTTCTAGACCTCACATTTTTAATGGTGTCCATTAGAGGAGCACAGTCTGAACTTCCTTACCTCTCTTAGTAGTGAGAAATGCACACCCTGAAACATCTCATCTCGTCTCATTTCATTTATTGAGTCTTGAAACATATATTATTTCATAATCCAAACAAAAGTACTCATCCCCTAAGACAAAATGCAGTTAAACTATTTCCTTCGATGACCTTCAAGAGCAAAAGCTCCACAGGGAGACAGCATGCAGCACAAGGGAAAAAGCCCACCAAACAAAAGACACTGTAAGTGTTGTAACAAGTCCAAGAGGAGTGGGACCTTGGGGAGCGTGAGCCAGCAGGGAGATTTTGCCCTGGACCACCACAGAGGTAACTTTGCTGTGCCGAAAAGGTTTGCAGGGCAAATGCTGTAATCACAGCAGGAGGATTAGCAGAGACAGGGACTCAGGGTTCAACAATACTAAGCAGCAGTGAATTTTCTTAGGTTTCCTCTCTGCTTTGTGCTAACTAGAGCCAGCAGTGGGAGCACCTGATCCTCCTAACTCAACTGCTCTCCAGCTCCAAACGTCCACATGTATGCAGTCTGTCAGCGCACATGGAAGGATAGCAGTGAAGTAAAACTGTAATTTTCATTTCACAATAGAGTTTTAAGACCTGCATCAGCTTGGGCTCCAGCACATTCCTAGCAGACCACTGCAACTGTACAGAGTTGGATATGCTTGCTAGAAAGCCAAACACTGAATCAAAGGTGATACTGAAAGAAATGCCAGGTAAGTTGATGCAGCTCTGAAAAAGAGGCAACAAAAAATGATGTCCTCTTAACAAGGTTCAGCCATTTGAAAAGTATTCATAAACTGCAGAACACAGATGCATTTTCTTGCCAGAGTGGTAATTTCTAAAATTATCATTGCTAGAAGCAGCTATTTCTCAATTGGAAAAGCAGAACAATAGTTGGGTTGACCTGCACTCTGTAATTCCCTAGGAGCAAGAACAGCAACACGAAAAGACGAAAAGGACAGCAAACACCTGTTTCAAAAATAATTTCCTATTCGGCAGTGATTACACTGCTATCAAGGGAAAGTGTTGCAGTCTCAGTGGTATCATACTGGAAAGCTTCAATGGCAGTAACAATTTTAGTAACACAGCTTTTCAAACTAAGGTGTAGAAATGTTCTTTCTAAATTGCATAAGACTCTGCCTGTTCTACTTGCTTTTGTTCATACTTGCTCACAAAAGTCACAAGTAGTTAACTTCTACCTGAATGAGTCATGGTTCTAAAAGCTTATCCTTTTAAAAAGACTATGGCAATGCGTTCAGAAAGAACTGGAGGAGATCAGCATATAAAAATTCAGGATTATTTTTTTTATATGTTTCATATGCTGTTTCTGAGAAACTTTTGCTCTTTGGCCCACCAGTTGCTGGGTCTAAGTAAGATAAGCCCCATAACAACGTTAGAAAACATTTCAGTGTTATTCAGTAATGGTTGTCCTCTTAGCTTTGCAGAAGTGGAGCAAAAAACTGTATTAACATACCTTGGTCACTTAAATATACTGCTTTGTGGTCACATGGAGTTCCAAGTATTTCTCTGTGGTTTAAAGCAATCACAAAAACAGTGAGGTGGTTAATCAGGTTCCCATACACACTGGCTGCTCTCTTAATTCTCTTTGTAATCATGTGGCCAAATCCCACACAACTCTGAACAAAGATTCATTAACTGCAGTCTGCTGAATATTAAGAACCTTCAAAAATTTTTATAGAACTTTTAGTTTAAAAAGCAATGAAAAATTATTTGTAGAAGTGTATTTCCAGTTCCTGTAAGTATCTTTGTTTCAGTCTTTATAATACAGGACATGTGATAACACTAATAACTGTTTTAGTCATTATAATACAGGACATATGAAGCAGCCTGAAGAAAAAGAATGAATAAACTAAATACATTTCTGGTTTTTCATCATGTTTTCATAGTCTAAAAAAAAATTTCTAAAGATAGAAGAGCAGCAGGAGCACCAGTAAGGGATGGAAGCTGCAGCAAATCAGTATTCCATTTACAATACCAGCCAGCAAACAGCTTTCTATAAAGCACAGTATCCAAAGAAACAGTTAAGAAGCCTTGATTTTTTGGTTTGGTTGGTTTTTTTTTGTTTGTTTTTTTTTTTTTTTTTTGTTTGTTTGTTTTTTTTTCTTTTGGAAATGAGGAGAGACAAAGAACATAATCACTAAATATCTGTAATAAAATATATATTACAATGCCTTGCAATTTCTGGTACTATTATAGCCAGAAATTCCCTAAACAGGACAAACTATTAGTTACTTTATATAAGCATCTAAAGAGCCAAGTTGAGGAAAACCAGCAATACAAGCCAGTGACAAGTGGCAGCCCCTCATTGCCAGCAGCTTAATTCCACATAACAAATTTGGATGCAACTTCAAATTGCATTGGTGGACTCAGCCTTTTGATAACCAAAAGTTTGTCTGAGTAAGAAAAGTAAAGTAGGATGGCAAAGGTGAAGAAGTCTAAATTTGACAGAACTGACTTTTCATGGATCTTCCCTAAGAGCGGTCAGTTTTAGGATGCTAAACTTTGGTAAATTAGGGGTGGGATATGACAAAGATAACTTAGATTTGAGTCACATTTAAAGGACACAACACTTTCTGCTGTTTTCTTCTAAAACTCTTATAAATTTGACATCCAGAACAACTTTAACGTACTACCCGTTCCTGATTTAATTTGCAAATACTGGGGACATAGCACACTTTTCCTACTTAAAGCTATAGTGTGCACTCCAGTCAAGTCAATAGAAGCTGCCCGGTATTTTTAGTCTTAAACTGACTTCCCACTTGACAACCTCACGTGTCACTTTGATGTCACTACCTCTGTCAATCCCAGCCAGCTTTATTTTTGTCAGCCACAAATAGAAATAAAAGAATGTCCACATATGTTCTTTTCAAAGCTTGATACAGAGACTATTTTTGTAGTTACTGCACAAATGCTCAAGCCTTAGCTGGATAACTTCAGCCAATCCACCCTATCACGCCAGGCTGACAAGCCCTGATTATGCTTGCTGCATGTTGTAATATGTACAAGTGAGAAAACAGACAGCATTTTTCTGAATATATACATGTGTATCAGTGTCAAGCACCACTAAGATTACCTATGCAAACCTCTGGCCCAGGGAATGATTTTACAGTCTAACTAAGTGATAGTATAGTTTAAATGTAATAGAGACCACCAGTTGAATGGTATTTTAAAACCAGTAGCAGAAGAAAGAATGTTTTCGACCCTAATTATTTTTAATCAGAAGGAAATATTTGCACAAGAAAACCATGCATCAGATCACACAGCTTTTCCAATTTTTCCCCTGAAAATGAAGAATTTTTCTCAAAATTTTTCAAAACCTTTAAAAAATAACTTTGTGTTTGTGTAACAGCCTTCTAAGTTTCTACAACATGACAAAAAAATTTTTGTCACCTAGTTTATACAATCTTTAAAAAATCAGATTTCAGAATCAAGTTTGATCTTCCCTTAGTTGCATAATAGATAGAAGCAAATTACTTTAAAGCTAGATCTGATCAGTAAATTCAGAGTAATCTTCAGTACAAACTGAGTGACAGTCACTTTATAAACTTTAAAGATGGACATCTGCTTCTCAACCATGGTGATTGAAAAAGGAAAACACCACACCATTACTGATTTTCTGCCACTTTGTAAAGGAAATGTACAAAATTTACAACAGAGGGATATAAAAATTTCTTTTTAGATGCACAACTTATTAAATGAGCGTGACTGTAATTTGGTAGTAAGACAACCCACATCATTCTTGGCTCAGAAGTCTCTCTGTGCAAATGACATAAAAAAATTAGAAGAAAAAATACATAATGCAGGGAAGAACGGAACAAGGACAAGTTTTGAACCTTTTTTCCCCTCATAGGTTCCAAAGAATTTCATTATACTTGTCACCCCACTAAGCCCAGTGACTCTGTGCATTAATTATAATTAAGTCTAGTAGCTTTTGCAGCTAACACTATTCTGCTTTCTATATAAGACCCAGGTGCCCAAGGTTTAGATGTTGCTATCTGAGAACTGCTATGTCTAGATATATTTCTGGTTTCTCACTTTACCCGGGAGAGGATACAAAGCAAAAACCTTTCTCTTCCATACAGAATAAGAAATTGGCTGATGCAATGCTCTACAATTACCATATAAGAGAAAGACGATTGACTCCGGTAAGCAGTCTAATTGTTTATGAAATTAGTAACTTTGGCCAAAATGATAACCTTGGAAGTACCTTATTGATCAAGGATTTTTCAAACATCGTAGTTTTATGTTACAAAGTTGGATCATTATGTATGTTTATAGATATTGTATGCATTTGCAAAATCAGGTCATACATTTATGTTAATTAATTGTCTGCATAAATAAGCATATGTATTTAAACATTACCTTAATGGGAAGCCATGGTGAAATACTACAGCTGATTAAATCTAGCAGGTAAATTCTCCCTACAGATATAGAAGGAATTTCTGCAAATATTTCCCAGATTTCCTTTTCCTGAAAAGTTGGTTATCTTGTTAATTCATGAACGTATTAACTATCCCATAAATTCAGCATATCCCTAGTTGTAAGCTGTCAGGATGTGACATAACATCCTATAACATGATGCTACATGGTACATAATGCTTTAAATTAAAAAGAAAAAGAAATCAAGACATTTCTTTCAGAGAAATAGTGGGTAGCTAATCTGAATATTTGGGGTAATTGGCTCTAGGAAGAGAGAGAGATCGTTATTTCAGATTCCCAAGTGAGTGTTAATTACTCATATTGCTTCATTGTTTGACAAAGAGAACATTGCTCGTACTGCTAAATCTGTAATGACACACAGGCTTTTGCAGAACAGGTATTTTAAACTACCTTGACTGACAGGTGGGTATTTCTATCCATAGTTGAATGCGTTCACAGAGTTAAAGTTATGCTGTCTCAGAGGTGTGAGAGTTTTCTCACCCTGAGCATAAGAAGCTTTATTTTTAAACAACAGGGAACAAATTGTACCCTGACCATTAAAATGAGAGTCCTCTATTTGTAAGCATAAAGGATACATACTTCCCTTTAAGCACATGGCTGAAGTGCCTGCCCTTTGCCAGGCAGCAGTCAACAGCTGCAGGTAAATTACAACTACTTTGCTGTCATGTTAGGCATCCAAGGCCAACACTGAGGTGCAAGAGTGGCAGTATCACACCTGTCAAACTTTTGTTGTCTGCTTTTGACAGACAGATTTTTAGCACCAAAAACACAGGTAAGTGAAAAATAGTATCTCAAAGGCAGCTGTATTGTTCTCTATATCTGACATGACTGCACTGTCCAAAAAGAGATGATAAATACTGGCTCTACTGCCTATATAAACCTCAGATTAAGGTTCTTATTCCAAATAATGTTAATTTCTTGAAGTCAAGCAGTTCAATAGAAAGGACTCAGAGGAAAGAAATAGAAAATTATGACATTCCCAGACATGTGAAATATTTTCAAATTGTTCTTCTGCATCCTCAAACATGGTCTTTCACCTCCTAACTGGATTACCAATTGCTACAAGAAATGGGAATAAGTCTGCAACTGGCTATTGGATTTTTCTCCCCCCTGTTTTTTAAATGAGAAACAGATGACCTAGCCCAGGCATTCAGATACCTGTTAAGTAAACCATTTTATCATCTTCAGTGTATCTTGCTTGTTAGCAGGGGGAGTTTATTCTCATTCAGTTCATTATTTTCTATGTGGATTTTTGTGAGGACTCAACAGATAAACATGAAAAACTAAAGCTGGACAGATGAAAAGATTCTTTCTGATAGTTTTGTTTTTCTTTATCTACTGAGCTAAAACTTGCAATGCCCTGAAAGCCAGTTGATTGATCAGACTTCCCTACCTTGGAAATGTTTTTTGAGGGCAGAGTAATGGCTAAGAAAAGAAGAGCTTCACTCAGGAAGTCATCATTGCAAGCCTGTCAGGACAACTAGACGACTATCTCTTCCCACAAATTGTATGAACAATCCTGATAACAATTCCTACAGGAGATTAACCACCACAGTATCTGAATTCCAACATGAAATTGTAGGTTTGTTAAGAACTATCCTGTCCCAGAAAAGATGGCATTACTTTTTGCATGTTACAATGCTACTCTTGCAGACCAGATCTAAGTGCACTTACTGGATATGTTAATATGAAAAAAAATAGAGAGATTTCCACAAAATATAGACTATTCAGACTTTTATCAAATATAACTTAACACATCAAATGTAAATACAGAGGGCTACATTTACTGTATGAGTGTAACTTTACTGATTTCATCAAAGTGGTTTGGTGACCGGAGTATTAGACGACTCTCAGAAGGTCTACTTTTTTTTTACATTCTGCTAACATCTTCTACATACTTCTGATGTCTCTTATCCCTCACAAACATAATGGAGGTTTGTCTTCATAAAATATCACAAGGCCTACAGTACTTTGGAGCTGCTAAAGATGAGCCTGACTACCATTACTCAGCATGAAAAGATGTGTCTCATAATTATGACAGTCTGTCAATGTCTACAACAGGAGCACCTTTCATGAGAGGTGATTACACCTTATATGACATTGAAGGATATAAAGACTCCATCCATAGCATAAGGACATACAGCAATGAAATAACCTTACTACTCATTCATAATGACATTTTAAACAGGTATTAGGCATGGTAATTGACATGATATGATAATAGTCACCTGTATCCAATCTTATATACCTAAACTTCAAAATTTGTTTTAAGAATTTTGACTAGCAAGACTCCAGATGCCCTGGGACTGAATTTTTGAGGTTTCATGACAAGAGATGTGGTCCCACAGTGTTTAAACCCCTATGTATTACTCCCCTCTTGAGGCACATGAGAAGTCCCTGTTATCAACAGATATACAAAAAGAGAAAAGATAACTAAAGTCGTCTTTTTAATCATTCTAATGATATTTTTTTTCAGCATGTGGAGTTTTACACCTTTAAGGCACCACACATACATTCACTTGTGTATCCTGACAATATCCCTTGTGAGGTAAGTGTCTATAGTCATTACCATTTACAGGTGGCGGTGCAACTGAAACAGAAGGCCAACTTCATCCATGAGTTACAGGAGGGATGTATTTGGCTAGATTAGTTAAGTGTCATAAGTAATTTTAAACAAGTCCTTTCTGTGTGCTTGCAGCAAAGGTAGAATTGGAACCTGTTTGTTTTCTCGTCGGTCCTCAGGTGCAGTACACCAGTGTGGTACCTAATGACTTTGAGCAATTCTGAGCAACACCTTCAGCTGCCATCAGCAGCTGCAATTTTTCCGAATCAAGCACAGTTGTACTGAAATTAGGCCAAAGACTTACTGAACAGTTTTGCACACAAACTTTTTATCTTTCATTTTTTGACAGCACCTGGTCTCTTCAGGAACACATGTTTACATTTTATTGAGTTTCACATGTATTATATGCTTTTTGGATAGCTGCAGATATATTAATATTGAACTGTAAAAAGCCACATATTGATAATGAGCCCGTTTTGTGTCTTGGCTTGTGGAAAAGAATGTGGAAATACCTTGTTCTGTGGTATTTTTCCTCTGACAGTACTGATACAGTGCCGCAGGCACTCTGAAAATAATAGCATAAGGTTAACTGACAATTGCATGTGTATTTACACCAATAGCCTGATATTATCATATTGTTAAAGAAAAAAAAATCTGGGGGTAGAATATGCAACTAAATAAATTTCTAGACATTGAAAGCAGCTGAAGCTAGAAGAGACATTTTGCTCAAACTGTTCACATAGCTCACGCAGCTCACATGTTCTGTATACATGGCATTTCAGAAACCTCTAAGAATCCTAGAGCAGTGGCAGGCAGAAGGGAAGCTTTAAAATGCAGCAAAGCATTAGCTCAGCAGTACTTGCATAACTGCTGCTCACATGGAAGCTGACAGAATCTTTACATAAACGCACTATCAGGCCACACAGAGCAAGCAAATCAAGCAATGAAAGACTCATGTGGAAATGGAGAGGTTTTGATTTTTTTTCAGGAACTAGGGAACAGTTGAAGGCCCTAAGCTGCAAGGTCTCAGGGAAGTGTATCCATAGGACAATTAAGTGTCAATATGTAACACAGGTGAATGTAGTACAGCCCACAAAACACACTAAGGAGACATCCTAACTGAAACTATCCTGATGGCTTCTTGAAAGCTCCCATCTTTACAGTCTGTACTAAGCAGAAAGACAACTGTTTCATTCAATGTGGAGTCTGAATAAACAGACTCTCTATACCTCTCACTAGGCCATGTCTTGCCAATCAACTCCTCTCTTCCTGTATCACCTGTGCTACTTTTATATGTCCTCATACTTGTACAGGTTCCCATTAAGCTGTAAAATTTACCCCAGAAACACTGCTCCAGACCTCAGCACTTTTCATACCTATTAAGTTAAATCACGTTACTTCACTGTGCCTGCAAAACATATATTTTTGTTTTGTGTAAGGCTTTTGTTAGCAGCATTATTCTAGATGTTTATAAAGTAATAATTATGTCTCTGAAAGACCAGTACTCACTGCTTTTTCTAGGTATACTATTTCTCTTTAACTTTGCTGTCCTGACATATAAAATTACTCTTGCAATTTACTTGCAAATTAACTAAATTTTTGTTTTCCTTTAACTTAGAAGAATGTAAACAAGTCTTGCTAATGTCATTTTAATTCCATAAAAAGTTTTTTTTTATTGTTTTCTCTACTATACAACCAAAATTGAGTCTCCTAAAGCATATGTTCTGTAGCTAGACATGACTGCCTGGAAGTTTAGGTGGTGTCATGTTTTTAGCATTGATGTCTGAAGAATTTAAGGAGCAATTTCTAGGAAAGTACACTATACCTAAACTTTTCACCAGTTTTCTTACTCCTTGACTTTAAATATATTTTTTTCTCAATCAATAATTTCTTAGCTGACAAAAACAATTTTCTAAAAGCTGTGGTAGTATGTAGAATTTGTTATACAGTAGTAATTCAACTTGTCATGTTGTCCAATAGAAATATTACCAGACGGCAATCTACCAGTTTCAGTCACTGTCACCAGAGTTTAAGCAACAACACAGCGTTTGAGAAACAGGGGTTTGCTATAAAATTTACATCAGCTAGTGGTGGCAACTTTCCATATCATGTCACCTTAGGTGGTGGACTCGGTCAATGCCTTTTAAATGGTTTCTTACTCAGACTAAAATAAATTGTGCAATGCAGAGAACTGAAAACACTTTTAGACCACTGAGCTGGTCTGTTGAGCAAGATACAGTATCACTACTAGAATATCTATCAAAACAACCCCCTTAACAATCATTAGAGCTCTTAAAGTGTTAGAGCAGAGCCCTTAAAAAATAGATGCTTATGTTCCCACTGAGAAAAATTTGCTATAAAAGGGAAAATAATATGGAACACAATAAGCTTGCATTCTTTCCTTAACTCTCTCCAAATCTGCAAGGCTATCCCCTGGAACAAAGGGCAGGAGAAGAAATTGCAAAGCACAGCTACAGCAGCCCTACATGCCACACTTTGGGAGCTTTCTATGTTGCTGAAGGAAGTGGGCAGGGGCTGACAAAGCTCCTTTGCCACCACTGAGGAGCCTGTGCCTTTTCCTACTATAAGTGATGGTCTGTTCCGTGCCATGGATAAGCCAGCTCACCTCAGCCAAGATTCTAGATGAGCATTCCAAGCTGTGAATTTCCAAGTCTTCTTTAGGGGCTTCATGTCTAAAGCTAATTCAATTAAGATAGTAGATTTCTAACACAGCATAACATTTTGATATTAACATTGTAAACAATGACCAACATAAGGGATCCCAGAAGTCAAGAAAAGGGACTTGAAAAGATTTATTTCTTCTATCTCCTACAACAGCACCTATTGGTGCTTCTCTGTTTTGCACTACAAGAGCTTCTCAGTCCCAAAAGCACTACTTCTTAACATTTATATACTCATTTTGGTCTTGTGATACCTAGCACTAATGAAAGAAGTTGTGTAATGCTGATGTGATCCTCAAAATAGTACCTTAGTAGCTAAAAGCTAGGGCACAGACTTTACTAATTCGAGCTATATTTAGGATTGTACTGCCTTACCATTTCTCCAATAAGATTCTCTTAAGCTAAATGTCACGTGCTTAATTCCAGCATGCCAAAGGCCCAACAGCACAGAAAGAAACTGTCCCAACAGCAAGGTCACTTGATTCATAAATCACTGCAACTGATGTCAAATTTTCACCGGAACTCTTAAATTCAAGGTTTGAACAGGGAGATATAAAACTTTCAAACAGAGAAGATTCATCCTCACTGTTTGCCTGGAAATTCAGTTTATTGTAATCAAATATGTATTCCATAATCTCCAAACAAAAATTAAGTTTCAGATACTTTACAAGAACTAATTTATGGTGTATTAAATCTAATTAAGAATGAATTCCTTCAGTGTGTGTTCAGTGAATTGAGGCTTTTCCTAAGTTGTTCTCTTTGGGAGGTGGCTCTTGACACTTTTCATAAAGCCTAACTGTATCTGCAGAGATTAGAATATAACTAGACTGAATGTTATATTACCATTCATGTAAGTGACTCATATTAGTCTAAATATATAAGCCAAGAAGCAGCATACTGTTATTTTCCAGTGCATTGCCTTACAAACTGTTGAAGTCATATCGCTAGCCTTTTGTAAGCAGTGCTACAACAGAAAAAGTCAGACAACTTAAAATAAAATCCTTTTGCTTGTCTGCCATAAAGATTGTTTTGTCGTTTAAAGTAAATTCAAATTTGGAGTTGTTTTATTTCTTTTAAGAAATAAAAACCAAAACATTTTTGGTTTTTATTCACACTTTTCTAGAGAAGTAGTATTATTTTAAATATTCAGAATTTTAGAATTCTATGAGATCGCACTGGTTTGTGAACAGTGGTAGCCAGTTTAAATCTGCATTTCCAAGTGACTCAAACATGCTACTGAAAAATTTAGCGCCCTTCTATGCGTATCTTCTTGGTTTCGCAGTTGTGACAGGGATTCAGGCAGGGTCTGCTGTGCCAGGTGGGGTGGCAGCTCTGGTGCTGGCTTCCCCGGCTGGCACTGCTGACTCCTGTGCAGAGGAGCATCACGCCTGCTCTCCCAACGTGCTGCCGCCTATGGAAAAGACAACCAGGAGAGAAAGAAGCGTTGCTGTCAAACTCAGAATAGAAATGTGCTCCTTTAGGATGGCTGTGCCTTCTGCACAGGTTGGAGACCTGGAGGGCACCCGAGCAGAGCTCATGCACTGGACGTGCCTTGGAGAGGGGCAGAGCCCATCCACTGCCGCATGACTTGCTGCTTGAGTTCACTTCCTCCAGATTTCACCAACAATTCACACCTATGCTGTTTCTTTTCTTAGATACAAAATTACCATAATTTGATATTTTCAAAGAAGTAAACAGGGTTTATGCATAATGGTCGTGTGTAACACCTATCAGATTTTACCTGTTTATTAAGGAGGTCTATAAACACCAACCTGAGGCAGTTCCCCCGTCTAGGTGTCCCAGATTACAACTCATTTTAATTAATTCTCCAAGTATCTGACTTGATTTTTTTCACTATTACCTGGAAAATATTTCTCTATTTTGCTTTTTCATACTTTTGAGCTGGGTATAATTATTTCTTGCTATACATTGACAGTCATGGTTGTTTTTCTCTCTTACCTCCTTCTTGACTTGAAAAAATAATCAACAACACATAAAAAATTTTAATCCTTATCCTACCATCTCTTGCAGGTGAACGTGCCATACAGGATTTGATTAGTAAAGTTCTTAAGACCCATTTACATTCATAAAATCAATTTCTTTTAGAGGAAGAACTACAGAGAGTTACGTGCAACCAGAGGTACAATATCATTAAACATTTTTCACTGAAGGAGCCTTGTGTATAGATATATGTGTTAGCATCATCTATACTTCCAAAGCACTCTATCCTACCTCCTTCTACATCAACCTTTCTCTTCAGCCACAGTTTGTCTACAGAAAATTCCTCAAGAACTTGAGATCTTCATTTCTTTTTTGAAACTGGCATAGCTGGATCACTTCTTACTTTTTTTTCTATATTCTAGGCTTCCTCCATAAGCACATAAAACCCAGTAATAATCATAGCTTCTCAGTATTGGTCAAGTGCAACACATCAGTAAAGGCAAATGCAAATTTTTACTTTTTAATATATGAATACAATTTTTATTAAACAGAAAATATTTTAAAGAAAATAAAGATACACCAATATTAAAACATTAGAAATTATTCCAAATTTACTTTAAATCTGAAGAATTTATTTGTGATTTTTTTCCTCCTCATAGTTGCTACTCATACACCCAAAATCACCATTCACTTTAGATTAAATATTTGCTCTACTGACAGCCCTTTGATGTCATAATCCAAAACACAGAATTGTTAGGGTGTGTTTAGAGCAACACAACACTGTGGATTCAAAGGCAGCCAAAAGCTGCTGAAGAGCTTCAAATCTAACGAGGCACAGTTTATAAGAAGACATAATTTCTTTTACCAGACTCATTAAATGTAGCCATAGAAAGCAAATGAACCTTCAGCTGTACATGCTATCCTTCTGATTCTTCTCTGCCTTAGAACATTTTTTTCCAATTATGTTTATTAAATATTTTACTTTTCACTACAATCTTTACTCTCTTTGTAATATCATGGTTACACCAATATTACTGATTCGAGCTTAGGTAATTGAATTTTCTGTGGTAGAAATGCAATACTTTGAAACCACATTCCAGATTTCCCAGATACTACATGCATATCATTATTAATTTTTCAGTCTTTGGAAAGTTGCTGTTTATTACACATGAAGAATATGATACTTAATATTGTAGAAGAATTCTTAATTGGAAAAGGAATATTAGACTCCATTCTTCCTCCAGTATTGGGGAGGGCATTCAGAATATCGACCTTGATTTTTTTGAGTACACACTTCTGATTCTTTCGGCATTGTAGCTTCCTGTCTCCCATTTGCTGGAATACTATTATATACTGTTTCCCCACTTGGGAAAACTGCTATATACTAAAAAAGCAGCATTTATTTACCTGTCCCCCTAGGCACCAGCAATTGCCATGGCAGCTCTGACAGCACAGCATCATACCTGCTGGGATGAGGTGGAATGTTGTCATACAGCTGAAAGAGAGCTGGCAACTAGTAGCAGCTGCGTAGACCAACAAATATACTTTAAAATTAAACTGAGAATACTTTCCAACTGGTACATATTGCAAGAAAACTTTAATTTATGATACACTCTTAAAAATCTATGGGTTGGTTTTATCAATTATTTGTCAGCTAGAAAATACTTGAGATATCTTGTGAATACCTTTTCTCTTATTAAATTTGTTTTGATGTGAAAAAAAAGATAACCTCCTGCTGCCGCATTTGGTTTTCACCTCTTCAACAAACCATGAACAACACTTTAATCAAGGCTTTTGGTCTGGTCCACTATAAGGGAAGGACAACTGCAATTTTTTTCATTCTCCAGTTTGTTTTCTGAATCTGGTCCTCAGTTAAGTATAGTAACATGTGAATTGGGCTAATTACTCATTGTTAGTTTTTGAGGTTAGAAAATTATTCATTTTTCCAGGACTAGGATGGTAAATTATAACAGCCTGACAAAATTCAGCAGACCTAAGCCACTGTGCAGAAGAGGATAGAGAGACTGGTCTGAATTGCAAAAAAAAAATAAAAATCAAGAATTTATCACCAAAATTGAAATTAAATTTTGAGTAAAAATAAAATGAAAAAAAAAATCCTGTTCAACTTGAAAGGTAGAAGTCAAAGGGAGAAAACAATACCACAGCCACTGGCAGGGATGGAGCTGGTGGCCATCTGCCTGCTTCTGCCCACAGGGCTCACACCACCAGCCCCTTAAAGCTGGCTGCTGATATACACATGATAAAGGGGGGTGATTGGAAGAACAAAACTATAGATCCAAGTGTTACCACAGCTAAGGAAGATGGGGACTGTGGACAAGAGTGATAGAACTCTGCTTCCTTCTCTATGAATGTATCCAAGAACATGTTTTTTTATCCAAGCTCATTTTGTATGTACAGGCTAAATCTGGTGTGGAACTGTTTTTTAGTAAGTAAATTGTCAGTTAAAATGTTTTTTCAGCCATCCTAGGAGTAGGGTACCCTACACTTTATCTGCTTGCAAATATCATGGCTGTTATTACTATTCCAAAAATATTCCAAAGTACTCTTTCCAGAATTAACTACTTAGTGCCAGCAATGTCTCTTCCTTGTATCTGAAGAGATATTCCAGCTGATCATTATCATAGTAGATAAAATGAAGGAAAGGGTATATTTATACAGCAGCTTGATGGCCTCTTCATCAGTCCTTGGAAAGCATTTTAGTGTCAGTCTGCTCTAGGTTAGATACATTGCCTTTCCCCTCTTTGACACTGTTTACATACTCTTTCTGTTATTAGCTGAATTATGCCTGTGTGTTTTCCTGATGGGGCAGGTGTGCTGGCTGGGTGCCATTCATCTGAAAGAGTATTCAAAACGTTTCTGTATAAACTAACATCTGAGCAGGTTTCCACTGACCACATGCTTGAGAAGGTGTTTTTAAACAAGGACTGATAAAGTTTTCAATTTTCTCTACCATGTAATGGAATAGCACCTCTTAAGTAACTGAATACCTTTTATTATGTTTAGTAAGGAGTAGTTGACATCACTTCATAGGAAACAGAGAAAGCAGCTTATTTAGCACTGTAGTCTTGGAGAATTCAGCATGTTTTCAGCCAGTTCCTTTGCTTTAAAGATGCGAAATTGAGTGTGGTGAAGATGTTGCTGTTCCAAAGGATCACAACTACCCAAGAATCAAACAAGAAAATATTGTTGCACAGAGTCATAGAGTCTTCTGGAAAGGCATTTAAATTAAAAAGACAGTTGTCACTGCCAGTGTTAACTGTAATGTTTGGACACTCACAAGAGAAACTCAAAAAGTATAACTTCAGTTTTATATTTAGCATGCTTTCCTTGATTAATAAAAAAGGACTTTTGTACGTTCAGAAATAAGCATTCAGATTTGTGTTAAAAACACTTGTACAAAACCTGTAAAATAACGGTGTATGTTGACATAAATGAAGTCCTCAACTGTACATATTCATACTTTTACACACAGTTTCAAGACAGTAGTTCTTCATTGACTCCATGGCATTTTGAATAGTCTTTTCTTCTTTCTCACACTATATCAAACAAAAATTACATCTTCAGTCCTCATTTTTGGTCCATTCCGTTCCATCTCTACTCACTCTGTTTCTTCTTAAACCTTTCTGCTACTGCCCTAGGCTTGGAATTATTTCATGACTATGAGGAAGGAGTTTTAGAACAAGTGATCCTTGTGAAAATCACCATTTTTTCTATTAAAGGTCAGATGAATCTCTTGATTAATTAAAATTAATTCTTTCTCAGAGGAGACATTGCTACTTATCATAGTCATTCCTGTTGACAGAGGAAGGACAGTTCAGTACTATGATTAATATTAAGACAAATCTGGATTAATGAGGACGTTTTAAAGCCTGATTGCAAGGTATATATGCTGGAAACTCTATGAAATTAAAAACAAATCACTTGAAGCAAAATGCACCAAAATATGTTGAGAGACACACAGTAACTTCAAAGGGCATTACATCAGCCCCCAATATAAACAGTAAATTAGTGCATATATGGTCTGCTGGAAGGTAGACAAAAGTAATAGGAAGGTTTCTCTGTTCTGGATAATACTGTAGAGTGCCACAGTGGCCAGTTAAACTCTATATTTGGTAAAACATTTTAATAGACTGAAATTACAACATGGTTTGTATACTACAAATTTCAAAAAATGAAATTAACACACAAATTATTTTATGTATTCTCTAAATTTAGTGGTTTTTTAAAATTTTCCTCGCTGAATAGTCACAGAGATTGTTCTTGAGATACAATATGATCTAATGTGAGATCTCATTTCAGCAAAGTGTTTCTTCTGTTTGGTCCTTTCAGTGACATAATATTTCTTAACTAAAAAACATACCTGGTCTTATGAAGGAATTTCCAGTTATAGCTGGAGCAATTGCTTCATCTAACTAGAGCTATTTCTGACCTGCTTTATTCTCTCACTGCTCTAATTTTTCTCATTTGGATTGCAGCCAATACCCTTGACCACGGCTGATATTTTAGGACAGCAGTATTCACATATACCAGATTTTGAAGTGAATATTTTTCTCAATCAACAGGTTTTGTATCTGCTTTTGCCACTTTGGCTAGTTGATCTCAGCAGAGGAAGAAGCATCATTGCCCAGAGTGTAAAAAGGAAATGTGGGAGAAGATCTTTTTCTTTAATCCTCCATACGATAGATGAAGTCTTGTTCCTAATAACTTGTTTCACATCACTTCATGAGTAAAGAATGGAATCTAAGCAGACAGTACTTGGAAAACTGCTTATCTAATTTTTCCTATCTAAAGCAATCAGGACAAATATTTGAAGTTGCACATACAAGACAGCAGGTAAGCTTCTGACTTAGGAAGTTTTTTCATTAAATAGTCATGTACTTTCTGCATGATACTCCTCTGTTGCAATTTTTTTTTTAAAAACACTTGTTCTCTTATTCCTTCTAACAGCAATACTGTGGGTTTTAGATTTTAATGTGGATAACAATTAGAAGCTTGAATAAGTTGCTGTGTGGGAAGAGGTGCTGCACTAAGCTTATACCCTAGGGGAATAGAAATAAAGTTGTGTTAAAATACTTCTGTGTTCTCTGGGGGCTTTTTTATTGACTTTAGAAGCTGAATGGTTTAGCTATAAGGGCTTGTCACCAGCTACCTGGGGAAGTAGAACTGAGCAGAATATTCTACCAATCTTCACACCTTCCCAGCTTGTTTTATACCTTGTTTACTGGGTCTTGACTGTGGCTCCCCCCTACTCCAGAAGCTCCTGAGAGGATAGTTTGTAGGTCTCCCTTTTAATACCTTCAACAAAAATAAAAGTAATAGGTCTTTATACTATCCCTTTTTGCCCTCTACATATAATCAGTCAAATTCATAATCTGTGAAAGGTATTATACTAGCAGAAGCTTAACTTATATACCAGAAAAACTTTTCACTGAGGGAAGCCTTTAACATATCTAAACCAATATTTATAATATTTAGCAACAGAGGCCAATAAAAATCCATAAAATTAAAAGTGCACCTGATTCACTGTACTCACTAAAATTTCAGAAAAAAAGCTACAAAATGTCCACAAAAGGTCTTTTACAGTCCTTATAGGGCATTTCTTTTAAATGTAAACTGGTTTGATAAATTTCAGATGCTGCTTCAGTTTAATTACACGAACAGAAAGATACTCAAATGAAGTTGTGGGAAGGTATCAATTTACATTGTCTGTAATTTTTTAAGATGCCATGTTCTTGACATGTCATTCAATAAGACCTGGTGTCTGATTATTTGAATTTCATCATATATCATTTAGCACTGACTGTTGCACCATATCCTCAACAGGCTAATGCATTGTAGGTGAATTCAGTCATATAACTAGGAAAATGGGTAGAAACCTATTTCTTCATAGTGCCGTATGCATATAATGAATAGACTAATAAATAATTAGAAAAAAATATACTGCACTGCATGTATTTCCCTGTAATTATGTAATTTTCTTCACACATCTGGAAAACAGATAACTTTTTTCAATTGTCTCAAGTGACTTACTGCCAATAAGGAAAGATAAAAAGCAATTCTTTCTAATATCAGCAGATACATCTTTCTCCCCTCATCTAACTTTTCAAAAGCTACCACAGTAATGTTGTTTAGATAATGCCATGGATCCTTCACAGTCAGGTACTGGAGGAAGAGTAGCCAACCAAGGATATGGAATTACTATTATTTTTATTTCTATTTCTGGTACATCTTGATAGGTGACATTATGTTTGAAGGAAATATGTAGAAATTAGGAGTGTACATTTAGGGAACAATACAACATGCTTGCACGTGATTCCAAAATTAACAATCATTGTAGGAAACCTCTTATTTCAAGTGATGAAAGCTCTTAGCTGAAGCACCAAACAGGGTATTGCATTATTCTAAATTACAGGTCACTGAGGGGGAAGAGAGGAGAAGTTGTTCTACACTCCCTCAGAACACCAGAGCTCACATTATGCCTACTTCCTGTAATGTGAAAATCATGAGTGCAAAGCTGGGGACATGCCACCCATGAGATGTGTCTCTAAGGGCAGTAATGCATGCAGAAGAAGGAAGTAACTTGGTCAAACAGGGAAGCAACAGCTCTGAGTAGGATTTGGGTTGTTAGGAAATGGGGAAAGTGGGAACCCTTGCTAACTGGGAGCTGTACTGCCTTCGTCTTGCATGGGCAGCAGGATAAAAGACTGCCACATTGCTGAGAGATTTTCATGACTCACTCCAATCTGACTGCCCAACAGACTGACACCTTTTTACTGCTACTCCATCCCCTTGCCACCTTTTACTGTCTACATTCATTGAATCATTCTCAGCATCTTCCAAACATAGCTGTTTCCTTCTTCTCCTGTGTCCTTTTCCCCATCATACAATCTCCACCACCAGGGAAGGCATACCCTCTCAGTATTTTTCTAATCTAACTTGTCTCAAAGTGGCAAACAGGAATTAAAAAAAAAAAAAAATACTTGAAAGCAAGAATGTGCAGTTTTTGCTAAACATAAATAGAAATTTTGAGCACTTTTATGCCCATATCATATTGAGTTGTCACATCATGTGCAGTTCCTGAGTTCCTGCAAAGACCATTTGGAAGATCTCTGTCTCAGTTAATATAGTCAATAGCTCAGCACATATGGGAACCTGAGATAATATCTGAGGGATATTAGATACTGAATTCCTATGTGAAATACAGTTATTTGTCTCCTTGAGACTGCAGTTTCCAGACCTATTTTACCAGCCTTACATGAAGGTAAAAATTATCACGCTCTGTCTTATTCAGCAGTCCTACTTTGCTGACCACATGGGAAAGAATTAGCATTTGAGAGGCTGCAGTGGTGGAACATACAAGTTTGGAGGTAAAACAAGGCAGAGCCCTTTTAGCAGCTTCCCTGAACTGATACTGAGGCAGATGAACCAAGAACAGTCTGAAATGAGGAAAATCCACTATGAAGTCTCTAGCTTACTATCTGTAACTTTCTCATCTGCTGCCAAGTGGTGAGTAACAATGAAGTGACTGGGTCAGAAACATTAGCTTGCCATGCTGATTTGAAAGCATAAGTTTCTCTGAGGTCTCCAGCGTAGTGTGTCTAAAAGTGGTAGACTTTGTCATGTGCCCTTGAAGTCACCAGCTCATCAGTATATTATGGCGCAGTGATGTCAAAGCACAGGCCTCTCTGGAGAACTGACTCAGGCCTTCTGTCTTGCTGGACTGATGTCAAAACTTCTGTAGGATCAAGCTGGATGAAAGCCAAGGAATAGGCTCTTGTAGAATTACTGGCACATCCCCTTGAATTTTCTGGGTCTATGTCAAGATAATGACAAGGCCATTCTGTTTCCCTTAGCTTCTGTGGAGAAGAGTACGTAGTAGGGTATCCATTTTATTATGCAGAAATTGAAACACCGCAAGCAAAAGATTCTTACTCTTTTTCTCCTCTCTAGAAGATCTCACACATACCAGAAATGGTACAGGTACAAGATTTTCAGTACTGACTTAGGTAAGTCTCCTTATATCCAGGACTGATTACTTCTGTAAGCATGGAACTAGAAGATCCTCAAATCCCCAGTATTTAAGACCTTCTCTAATGACTCTTTTTACCTTATGATTTTCTCATTTTCAGTGCTTGAAATGAAATGGTAAGAAATAATTACAGTTGCATTTGTGAATAAGGAAACAGTGCCTCACCTAAGGTAATAGAATAAAATGTAGACAATTATTCTTCCCTGAATTATAATTGAAAAATCTATCCTGGTCTAACATGTGTCCTGTTGCATGTATGTAAATCATAATAAAATTAAGGCCTTGTTGCCTTTGTAAAATCATGGCTCAGGCCTTTTATTTAGACTAAGTAGAAAAGGACTGTGGGAAAGAGGCACAGCTGCATTAGGGGTAAAAAACCCCTAATAGTGCTCACATCGTGGTATATGGTGGTTGAATGAATTATGTTTGTTGTGCTTTAAAACTATGTAAACTGATAACAGGCTAAGAGGTTAAAAAGGCTGGGTTTTTGCAATAAAGCATCTCTCCTTTGCACCTGCCTGGGGACTCTACATCGGTCCTTAGCACAACTGTGCCCCATGGGTTTTTTTTACTGTAAATTCCTTTCCATGTCCTGTAAAATCTGTAGTTTGTAATTAAGAAAACACAGTGCTCTTATCATATCAGAACATCATTATATGGAAAGAGAAGACTTATATAAGGGATTATATGCTCTTTATGTATCTAGAATATATTGAGTTTCTATGAGCTTTCAAGAGGAATATATTTTAGACTATGAAAGACTCAGAATATAGACAATAACATATACATATATTACAAAAAATCATTTGAAGTGATGCAAAAATGCCAGTTTCCTGACTTTTATGATTCTAACATTAAATTGCATTGAGAAATAAAAGAATAATAGTCAATTTGATGAGAGTACCTAAAGAAGTGATAACAACATAAAGTGGTTCTTGAGTCAAAAGACTAGATACTGTTGGAACTAGGGCTAATATTTAGGAAGTTACCAAAAGTGACCCTCTGTTGTTTGAAGTGACAGCAGTGAGTGACAGAAACTTCACTGAAAGTTAGTAAATTTATGCACTTATCTATATTGTAGGGTTTTTTTTAAATATCAAAACACCTATGATGAAGGACTTATAGCCTTCATACTTTTAAAGATCCAGTACTAAGTCACTTCTGAAATTAGAACTTAAGTTCTTAAGTGATTTGAATGCTTTCAAAATTTATTCCTTTCATATTCCCTATAGGTTATGCAGATTGTTGACAAAATGCAATATATCTTTTACTAGTCTTTGGTATCATTGCCCCATTTCAATTGAAAGGAATTAAAAATTGTAATATAGATGAATTTACTATGGTTTAGTTTTTAACTAAATAGGGTGCTTGATTTATACTGTTTGAAATCAAATTTAAAAGGATAACATCTTAAGTATATTTAGAAAAATATAGTGCTGTACTAACAAAGCTCGCCTCCAGAGCTGATACTTCATCAGCCTGACATAACACTATTAATTTGAATAAGAAACTTTCAGGAAATAAATAATACATTAATTTATATATTTTTTTAATGTGTTCATGTTTTATCCTCAATTGTTTTAAACACCCATTGTTGAGCAGGGCATTTAAAAACTCTTCCTATGTTTACTGGAGCCATCACAAGTAAGTTTAGCTTTTTTGAGAATAATATAGGAAAGAATCAATTTAATTTTTGATTCTGTAGCTCTGTAGACAACCTTATTATATTTAAAATGCTGCTTTTATGAGTTGTAAACCATATTTTCTAATAATTGCTATAGCTAGAAGTGTAATTTAGTGTATTTTTACAGGCTTAGTACTTTTTGTTCTATTGTAAACCATATTTCCTGATAATTACTATAGATAGACAAATAATTTAGTATATTTTTATAGGGTAGTACATTTTTATAGTATTGTAAACCATATTTCCTTATAATTACCAGCGAGAGAAAAATAATTTATATTTTTATAGGTTAGTACATTTTTATTACTGTACATTTTCTGCAGATTAATACTATGTACTTTTTCTTTTTAAAGCAGTCACATTTCCTCTGTAACCACTTTTTTATTATTTATATAATTTACAGATGATGACTTCTTAAACTTGTTTTCCCTATTTTACACTTCGAAGTTTCTCTGTAAATGTATGTGCTGCTAATTTTGAAGGAAGAACAAAGCATCTGTGAGACACTGCAGAAGTTAATGACATTGTTAAAATGATGACAGATTGCTTTAATGGTAGATATGCACTTAATTGGAGGAAGTATAACAAAATGTGCTATTTCATACTACTAAAGAGAGTCAGTCAGGAGCCATCACCCATTTACTGTCTTGTCTTCATCCAACTCACAATGCATGTACAGTATGATAACTGATAGACATTGCTAGGCATGTATTCATGTACTGTACATTCATTCCGACAACCCATTAAATAGTGTTTGTTAACCTTTAATTCAGATGTCTGCAATAAGATAATACAATGTAAAACACAAGTCAATGGAGGGTCGTAAAGCTGTTTCTGCTACAGTTTTTATTAGCCTGTTATTCAGTGTGGAATGCAGCTACACCCTGAAGCAAGTCTTATATAAAAGTACAATGTCAATATATTATGATGCAAACTCAACCTATAAAATCAATGACAAGTATTATGTCTGTAGCTATCAACTACTAAAATATAGATACTGTTTTTAATGGATGCAGTGGTGCTGGACTCAACATTGTTGTGCCATTAAGCTTAACCCCTTAGGCACGAAGCACAGTTACAGGGCTCCTGGACAAGGAATGCTCATTGTAGGATGCTGCATCAATCATGACAGACTGACCACAGAATATGCTAGTGTAAATCAGTTTTTCAAACCATACTAAAGCAAAATAGAATTCCAGTGTACACCATGGTGTGATTCTTCATAATTTTCCACCTAATCTGTAGAAAAAGGGACCATCTATCCCATTATCCAGATGTTTGTATTTTGGTTAACAGTTTGGGTAACTGAATGGAAAATGTGCTTGTGAAATTTGAAAATGAGTCAAGGTGGATTTGAGTATTCTGGAAAATACGGTTAGAATTCAAAGAGACCTGCAAAAATTACAAGGATCTGAGAGCAGTAAGATAAAATTCAGTACAAATAACAGAAAAGTACTATGGTACTAAAGTACTAAAGTACTATTTTTCCCATACCCTCACCTGACTGCATAAATTAAAATTCTGAGAAAACTAAAAGGAATAATGAAATTGGATCCAAGATAAAAAATCAAAAAATTATATTGGGGAAAAATGAAAATCTAAAACCAACAGTACAAAACAACAAATAAAAACAAAACCCAAAAATCCAAACCCAAGTGTCATTCTGTCATGTACCAGGAAGATCATTGCATTTAAGATCACAAGTAATTATTATTCTCTGCAAAACACCAAAAAAATTGCAATTGGAACTATGTGTCAAATTTTGAGTAGCACAGGGTTAGGGCTATGGAATAAATTTTAAAATGGAGTAGAAACATTAGAGAGCAGCAAGCAGAATTAGGGGATGCCATATGGAATACAAGACCTGCAAAGACAGGTTGAAAAGACAGAAAATTAATCTGAAGTGGCAGAATTTTAGGGTAAATACGTAAGGAAAACTGTTTTGGCATAAAGGATGATTTAATTAGGATAGGTCAACTAGAGATTATGGAAAATGGCAAACATCTGCATGCATATTCTTGCTCACAGTAAAGGAGAGGCCTAGATATTGCTGAAGATCTGTGTCAACTCAGCATTTCTATGATTCTGTGAAAAGGCCCCTGAATCGTTTCTCTCTTGGAACTGTTAAACAAAAACACTTGTAGAGCAAAAAAAGTCAGAGCTCTGTACTAATTTTGCTGATTTATCTTCTATTAAATGACCATTTTCTGTATCTAAAACAATGAAATATCTACTAGCAATGCAGAAGGATTTAATTCAGAATAGGGAAATACCTGTAGAACATAGTGCTAATGCATGCTCTACCTTTTTGTTTTGTCATTTCCTGTATATGCAATACTTGTGTTGGTGGTAGAAAGTGTATCATTCCTCACAGTGATGCAACTATTGGCAGTGAAATCACAGCTATCACAGCTGCTGACTGCTCTGCTGTTTCAATTTCAATTTCATTTTCATATTTCATTGAAGGCAGGGTTGTTTGTTATACACTCTGTTTTGAATGGTGTGGAAAGTCCATATCATTATCATGATATGAGAATAGTTCTGCAATAATTGATGCATGAAGTAATTCATTATGAATATGATGTAATGGAATAGGCACCATGATTTAATCATCAGAAGAGGGGATCTGTGGAGCTCACATAAAGGTATCAAAGTCATTCCCATGATAAATAACATGTGATAAGCTGTTTAGAAAACGCTAATGCAAGCCACAGAAAAACGTGCAGGAAGAAGGCATATAAATTCCTTGTATGGAAAGCAATTGACTCCTAAGAACCAAAGAGGTAGCCTAATGAGGAAGGGAAAGTGCTGTGTCAGTGGATCCATCAATATTTTGAAAATGGTCCTGCTTGATAGGCACATTTGTTAGGATTAAAACTTATTTGCTTGACTATTGTTCACAAAGCATTTCACACTCTATTGACTGGACCTGAGTCTAAGAAAATGTTTTTACGGTGATTTAGACATACAGTGGGACCTTTGTTTTCTTTTGGCATTTCCTTACACGAAAAAATTTTCTCAAGATTTTTTTAAAGAAGTTGTAAGCCAATTTTAGTCAAGGTAGGAATTGCATCTCAATTTCAGCTACAATGTCTTCTCCTAGCAGAGACGTTATGATCTGAGATGCTCTGGGTTTTTTGTGAGATACAGGAAACATCCCTAGTGCAAATCAAAATTTTGTATACGCAATGTATAGTGTGGAAGATTACTGAAAAATTAATACAGGAATCGTACATCTTACTTCATAATAGATTTATCACAGTTCACTGATAGTGTCACTAGTCATCAAACACTGGCACTGTTACTATTATTCCTCTAGGTCTTTGCATGCCATCAAGCAAGAGATGAAAAACAGGGACTGAATGAAGATGAACTATCCTGATATAAGAGGTTTAAATGAGAAAATCACCAGAGGTTTCCAGAACCGGTTATTACCACCACCATTGAGACCAGAGAGAACTAAAAGTGTTTGTTCTTGATCTGCTGTCGTGTTTTATTGCAAAGAATGGTAATCCAAAGGAGAAGAGTCTTATCTTTTCCAAGCAGAACATATGATGCCAAAGTTCTTTTCAGATTTCATTTACAGTACCTGCTGACCAAGGTAAGTCCAGCTCTCAGAAAAACATTGTGGGGAGCATAGTATCCATTCCAAATTGTGAACATTTAAATAACTTCATTGACTTTTTCTGAGGTGGTTCACAAATAAGAGTAGTTGGAGTTTTCAGTTCTAGACTATATTTTGCCCTGCTGCCACAAATGAAATCAGAGGAAAATCTGTGTATCTGTGACAGAATGTGACAGGAAATTATGACTATTCAAATATCTTAACTGGCACTCCAAAATGGCCAGCAGAGAGTAGTTAACTACTCATACTCAGGTTCTCATAAACTCCTTGTTGAAAGAGATTTTACTGAGATACGTATAATTATACTGAGATATGTGCTTTTCACCGGATTTTCTCAGCCAGTGTCTAGATATGAGTACTGTTTGCTTTGTTATATGTATATTCAGGATCTTTTCAAACATGAGTTTTTACTTTATGAAGAAAAAAATAGCCATACAAGATTCTTTTCTACTGAATATGATAACTAAAATAGCTCACTTTGAAAATACTGACCCTGTGACATCATGTCCTGGACCTGTGTTCACATTTGGAGTTCCTGTAGAGGGAATAATTGGATATCAGGAGCTATGAAGCACTATTCTTTATGTTCTAGGCTTGTCATCCAGGTTTGTAAAATGGAGAGAGAGTAATAGTATTCCAAAGGATGCATGGAGCTCCACCTGGCAAGGTGCAGACAGATGATGTCAGAGGATATGGTTGCCCAACGTTTTCTTATAGAGCAACCAGGCATCCATTGCTCCAGATAATCAAATATATTCCTTGCTGTAAAACTGCAAGGCTAGAGCTTACAACTCCAAAAGATGAAAAGGGGAAGAGAGATTATGTGGGTGGCAAGCATAAAAGCTATTTCTTATTGTGTCACTGAAGTGTTCAGGTCCAAGAGGCAACTCAGCTGCCTCCTGTATGAAAAATTGCTGCATTTACAATTCAGATAAACATGGAAACTCTGAATAAACACATTTATTTGGGAGACTCAGCTAAAGCAGACAAGAACCACAACATCCTTTGAAGCAGGCCCATCACTGATAATTACGAATGTGAGATTAGCTACCGTCATTTATTCTTGTAAATAGTGTCATCTCTTCCAATTAAGATCAACTACTTGTATCTCCTCAATTGCTTTATTAGCATTGTTGTCAAGTTCTGCAGAAGCCTTAATTAAATAGTCATCATGAGTATGGCTAGTTTCCCAAATGATTGAAATAAATTATTTATATGGGTTATAAGAAAAGTTTTTACTTACTGAAATACGGTATTTCAAAAACATTCCAAATGCCTAATTACATAATGTTTTAAATCCATCCTTTAAACAAGTTATATATTGCATAATAAAAGCTGAAATGGAACTAACTGAAATTTTGTTGCTTCAAGCAGTTACATTTCTTCTAACGGCATCTAAAATAAAATTAAAAACTGAATGTAAAACATTTCGTATCTGAGGCATTGAGAAAGCACTTAAACACTTAATACAAGCTACAAATACTAATTAATTGTATAAATGAATACTGGATCATACAAAAATCAAAAATGATAATGTATGAAATCCAAGATACTGAGACTTAACATGCTGTAGTATTACATCTCTATCAATGAGCAGCATAATGAGGCATCTTTTACTATATAAATAGTAAATATAATTTTTGAAATAATATTTAAAGGGGAAATAGCCGTAAAACCTTTTTCTAACTTTTATTTGTGGATTAAATGTAACTTTTTTCCATCCTGCTTTCTCTACTACTATGTAAATGGTTATTTTTTAAAATTGAGATTAAAAAGTATTATAAAAAGTTCTCAAAATGACCTAATAATTTTAAATTGAGACGATAAACTTTAATAATTGACATTATTACTAACAAATATTGTAATCAAATTTAAAATTTTCTTCTTAGTAGAGACATGTCATTCCCATTGCCCTTAATTAGTGTTATATGTGCTCTTTGAGAGAAGAATAGGCCCTTTAGCAATAAATTCTGTCTTTTGAAACAAGAAAATCATAACCTTTCTGTGTTTCTGGTTGAACTAACTGCAAGTAATTTCATGTAACAATTGTGGCAGATCAGAATCAAATCATGGAATGAAGGACACTGAAATTATGAATATATTGTTGATTTTTAAAACTGTGGCCCAAAGTAGAACTAAAATAAACATTATTAACGGTACTATGGGGTAGTTTTTTCTATGTCCCCCCTATCCTATTAAGCTGGTGTCTGCTTTTGAAATACACCAGTGTATCCTGCTGAAGGGCACTTGCTCTACTGGTGGACATACATTTGTTATGTATAAATTTATCATTGCTCTCCGTTGAATGTAAATGGAGGCCAACTCTATACACCGCTTTACATTTAGTGCATCTATTTACATAACACAATAATTTAGATGTTGTGGCCCTTGAAATTTTCATGAGAACATTCCAATTCCCACTTTCCAATTCTCATTAAAGGCTTGACCTATGAAATTTAAAAAGACCTCCAATTTATTTCTTCTTGTATTGTAAATTTCTGAATGTAGATGCCTTTCGTTTTGCAGGACCTGCAAATTCCATTGGAAGAGTGGGGATGTGTGTGTGCACGGATGGGTATGTGAGCACATATACTTAAAAGTTATTCCATAGAAATTTCTGGCAGGATTGCATAATAAAGGGAGTGAATAAGCTATTCCACATTGCAAATAAAAATATTTGATGCATCTCAACTACCTAATCAGTTTTATCAAACCAAAAGCAGGGATGAAAACCTGGGAACCTTGACTGCAGTTTCCAAACAAGAAAAATTTTAGCTGTGACTGATCTATGAGGCTGTAATTCAGGCAATTTTTATATACATCTTTCTTTTTTTTTGAGCCCTTGCCCTGTAAATAGCCATGCCCGTTTAGTTCACTTCTGTTGCATGGCTGTATAATAGGATATAGGTATTAAAAAATTGTTGGAGACACTTAGTGCGTAGTGCATGTATTCACAGAAGCTGGCTTTGTTTTGAAATATTTATTTTCAGTCATATTTTACAATTTGGCATAGTAAAATAGAGTTGTCCAGGTTAAAGACAAGGCACTGGGGAGGAAGTTGCATTCTCATTGTAAAAGATAATGGAAAGATATATTCAAAGCTGTGGAAGATGAAAATTAAGAGCATAATCTAGGAGAAATTATTTTGGTATCTTGAAAGCAATAAAGTGATGTGCATGTTACATTAGATATTACAGGATTCTTGCTGGTAAACAGGTTAAAAAGCAAGAGAATAAAACAGTATAATTCAATATATTCTGCAAGAATATTCAGTATATTCTGCAAGAATATTCAGTATATTCTGCTTAATTTTCTTTCTACCAAGAACACATAGGATATTCTCAGAGCAACACAAAAAAATATTGAAGAGACCCTTTTTGTCTTTTTTTCATCAAGATTGTACCACTTTAGCTAAAAATATAAATTTTTTTAAGTCTGAATGTATCAAAAGCAATGTATGTTGGGGAAATTTGGTCACTTTTACTCTCAGAACTCTCTGAAAAAAAGATCTTGAAATTAAATTCTGTAGCTGCTACTGAGAGAAGTTTAGGCAAGGAAGCAACAGAGTGCATTTTTCTGAAAGTATAGGAATTCATGTGGTGACCCTAAAATGGATGATGTCAAAGAAAAAACTCATCAAAGCTAGAAAATCAGAAAAGCATCTGCACTTCTTCCCCACACACCTAATTTCCTTCTCAAAAGGCTAAAATATGCAAGTACATTAAACATTGCCTAGTGCAACTGATCATGTTTCTGAGAAGTGTTTATATGTGATTACGAAAAATGAAGATTCAGCATTGCCCTACTGCTCTTTGGGCCAGATACAGCCAGCCAGAAGGCTCACAGTGTAGGTATAATATCTTCCATGTGTCTCGATGATCCTTTACTGCTACATGCCTTCTGGAACCCTGGTAAGGAATAAAAAGTAGATAATATGGCAGTTTCCATAGCTTCCCTAATGCATTCCAGGGAGCTGACTCTCTAAGGGAGTCTAAGAATAAGAAAGGCACAAAATTATTCCTGTATGATTCCTACTTAATTAATTCTGGAAGCCAGAATCCAGAGATAGTTCAAGTAGAGCTAGGAAAACATTTGTGATCATATATTGTATTCAAAAAATACAAAAAAGTTTTATGTTGACAAAAATTCTTGTTGAAATGATGCCTAATTTGGTGAACAGTTTCAGCCAGCATCAAAATGGAAGAAAAAAATAATTTGAAGTTCTTTTTTAAGAAATATTTAAAATTTTCATTGAAGTAAATATTTATAAAATTAAAATAAAACACACAACCTGGAAATGAAATAATCATTTTATGCTATCAGAAACAGGTTTTTTTTTCTCTCATTGTTCTGTGGCTAAAAACCAAAACCAAACAAATAATCCTTCCTAATCAGTCTAAAATGATCCGTCCCTTCCCCCACTTCCAGTTTTTCAGTTGTGCCAGTGAACCAAAGCATCCAATTATTTGTTCAGGTCTAATTTCAAATATCTACCAGCTGGTACCAGTGATAAAAATAGGAAAATGAGGAAATAATAGATCAGGATCAACACAATAAAAAAAATATCTACTATTTGTATCCTGGTCCTAGCTGAATGCCATTGTGGTGGCTTGACTCTGGCTGGATGCCAGGTGCCTACCAAAGCCTCTCTATCACTCCCCTCCTCAACTGGACAAGGGGAAGAAAATATAACAAAAGCCTCATGAGTTGAGATAAGGGCAGGGAGAGATCACTCACTGATTACCATCATGGGAAAAACAGACCAAACTTGGAGAAAATAATTGAATTTATTACCAATCAAAATCAGAGTAGGATAATGAGAAGTGAAAAAAATTTTAGAAACACCTTCTCCCCACCCCTCCCTCCTTCCTAGGCTTAACTTTTTTCCTGATTATCTATCTCCTCCCCCACAGCAGGGAAATGGGGGATGATAATTGCAATGAATTCATCACATGTTTTTTCTGCTGCTGCTTCCTCCTGAGGGAGAGACATCCTTCGCTCTGTTGTGAGGTCCCTCCCAGAGAAGACTGTCCCCCACAAAATTCTCCAATGTGAATCCCACCCCCCCGCCCCGTGGGCTACATTTCTTCACAAACTGTTCCAGCATGGGTCCCCATGGGGTCACAAGTCCTGCTAGTAAATCCTGCTCCAGTGTGGTCTTCTCTCTTCACAGGTCCCCAGGTCCCTGCCAGGAGCCTGCTCCAGCACAGGCCTCCTATGGGGTCACAGCCTTCCATGGGTAAAGCATCCACCTGCTCCAGTGTGGGTCTCCTCCATGGGCTGCAGGTGGATCTCTGCATTCCTGTGGACCTCCATGGGCTGCAGAGGCACTGCTGCCTCACCATGGTCCTCACCATATGCTGCATGGAAGTCTCAGCTCTGGCACCTGGATCACCTCCTGCCCCGCCTTCTCCACTGACCTTGCATCTGCAGAGCTCTTTCTTTCCCATGTTCTCACTCCTCTATTGTCTGGCTGCAATTGCTTCTGTGTAATAATTTCTTTTTTCCTTCTTAAATATGTTATTATACAGGTATTACTACCACTGCTGACTTTCTCAGCTGTAATCAGCTTTGGGTCCGTCCTGGAATTTGCTCTGTTGGATATGGGCAAGCTTCTCACAGCTTCTCACAGAAGCCACTGCTGTGGCTTCCCCTCTATCAAAACCTTGCAGCACAAATCCAATGCAACCATCTAAAACATGTTGAGAATTTTTTTTTTCATGTAGGGCTTGTTGAAACAAATCCTGCTGGTACGTGTTCGGTTTGGTTTCAGGCTATTCTGAGAATTTGGAGCAATATTTCTTTAGTTGTGAGGATCTTTCTGCATCTGGGTTTAGTCTGTAAATTTCTCTTTTATTTAGTCTCTCACGGTTTTAGAAAATGAGTAAGATCAGTGAGCGTATGCTTAAACAAAAATGTCAAAGATGCCCTCTCTGGTGTTTCTGATTTCCTGCATACTGCTGTTTGCCAATTAGATCTTCATTCTTTTACTGTGATGTGGTAGATTATGGCAGTCTAACATAATCTGTGGACATTTGGTTTCTCATTAACTTGCTGCTAAATGACTGCATCTTTCCACTAAACTCCACTATCACAATCTCATCACAAGTGTAAATGTAGTTTAGAAAAGCTTTTTTTTTTTCTTATCAGAAGCTGCAGGCTTTTAGAGAGCAGCACAATGTAATTCCAAAATTCAGTGGGCTATGCATGGAGTGCCTAGTTCTAAACATATGAGCTCTCTACTATCCTACCTGTAGCAACCAGGGATGCATGTCCACCTTACAGCATAGCAGAAAATAGACTAATAAAATAATGCTACATGCCACGTGTTCAGAGTAAAAATGGTCATAAAACCCAGCTTATCAGTTCTATTTAAGGCTCATGAAAATTTATCTCTAAACAGCATCAATACACCATTTTATGGATGTTATAGAAGAATCAGACTGCTTTAGAATATCTACCCCATCTTGCTCATCTGATAAATGACCAGAAGAAGACAAAGGAAGGGTAAAAGAATGTATATGTATGAATTTTGTCTTCTGGGAACACATCTTCCAAGCATCTGGCTGTTACTGGAGCAGAGAGTCAGAGGTGGACATTTTACTATCAGCATGATATTCAGTAACTGCCAATGGACTTTGGATTCCTCTTCTTCTATCCTGTTTTTTTGTAAACTTCTACTACAAATTCACTGTAAATGAGTTCAGAAGAGGAAATCGAAGCTAGTGACAGAGGAGACTTGCTTTATTTTGTTCCCTGTTAGTTGCTAACATATTTTATTCCCTTCTTGTTTTGCCTTGCTCTGTTCCATTCAATGACACTTGTTCGAATCACACACATGATCTGAAGCACAGGTTCTTACATTGTTTTTTTTTATTTTTTTAGAGAATTTTTTTCAGAGGTCTTACAAGAGAGGCTAGCACTGAAAGGAGTTCTTAAAGCAGCAGCTGTTGATTATCTAAAAAGATGTAAAATCAATATGACTGCCATACATGTGGAGAGAAGTAGAAAATTGTAATAAAAGAGAGGAGGTTAAAGAAATTGCTGCTCTCAAGGTAAATAGTAATAGGAAAAGTATGCCTGGGACACCTATGATGAAAAAAAACATTATCATTGCCTTAGTACTGTTCACTTGCAATTAAATTAATAATAAAACCCAACAAGGTAAAACATTAACTATATTTGAAGTGGGATGGACACCCTGGTCTCCTGTGATGTCAATAGTGTAGTCAGGTCACTCTATAAACTCATAATTCCTGTGCAATTAAAAAACTTGTTTTTAACACACTTACCTCCCAGTTAATGGAAAAAGAAGTAAATGCTTGTGCCTTTTTTGTTTGTGTGCCTTTTCCCCTATCCACGTTAAGTGCTAACCCTACAACTGTTTCAAACCTGGTAAATATATAATATATCTGAAATAAGGCAGGAGCATGGTCTTTGATTCCTCTCTTCTATGCAGTTAATGAAATAGCAGGATATTACAAGTTAGAAACATGTGCTTAAATCAGCCCTTTGTTATAGGCAGCATTAAGTCTCTGATGTAGTTCTGGAAAATCTCTGTGTATGTTCTACACTCAGAGCTAATAGCAGAACTCAGATCCTGAAAATCTGCCTCAGCTGCAGATCCCACACCTCATGAAAATTTTTCAGAGGAAAGCTTGCCTGAATAAAGAGTGAAGAAATGAGAATATAAACCACTTCCTTTGCTGTTAACTATTATGATGTTTAGAAATTTAACATTAAATGTGATTATATGCAATTGAGCTAAATGCAAAGGGAAAAAAGTCTACTCAAATGAACCTAAAATAATCCTCTTTAAAATTTTCAAAATTTCTCCTTTAGGAAAACATTTTCTGTAGGCTGGGTGTATTATGTTAGATCAGCTTATCTGTAATAAATCTTCATTATTTCTTCTACAAAAGATAATCAAAATATGATTTTATGCAAAAAGACAGATTTTCATTATGGGAGGGTTGCGTACAGCCTATAGAGTGTGTCTCATAGCTGAGTAAAATGAGTGCCCATTTTCTGTATGTATAGGTATATATGATATATCAAAGAAATTCATAAGGAAGAAACCTGTATATTGTGACTGTGGTTTACTTTTTTTGTTAACAGATCTGCAGTCTACCTACAATGGTTATAAGTTATAGCCAAATTTAATCTTTATAAAATATCAGTATCTAGCAAATATACTAAAATATAAAGACCTCATTCATCCCTTTCTCTGTTGAAAATATATGGTTATTCAATGGCTTGATGCAAAAAAAAATCCTATAGCTGAATCTTAAGAATACTCTGGAAAGAGTAAATGAAATAGTGGCAGTAGGTTTACTTTTACAACTGAAAAAAATGTCACATGTATTAATGTCAACAACTGGAATTTTACCTCATTAGGCAATTTCTGATCTAAGGCTCTGATGATTATTCTAAGCAGAAAAAATATGCTAATTATCCACTCTGAATGTAGAAGGAAAAAAGGTGTAAAATCTTCCTTTAGCCGTGTGACCATGTACTAATTGCATGTCATGTGTCAAAATAATGCAACCCACTTTGCCTAAAGCAATTAGACATACAGAACTCTATTAATGAAGCACTGTCTGTCACTAAAAGTGTTTTCAGAGCTATAGTTGAAGATTAAAATATTAACTTCTCAAATATTTATGATAGTTACTGACAGCATTTCAAAATGTTACTTTTAACAAAAGTATTTTATTCAGCTCCAGTTTTTAATTTGGATTTTATATTCAAAGACATTATTAACATATGGGAGTCATGAAATTTCTATGATCTCCACTGAGACTTCTTTAGAGAGGGTACATTAGCTCCTTGAAGTTTACAGCACCTTTTTCTATTGTAATATAAACTCTTTCAGAACAAAAAATATGTTAAAAACTTCTCTTTTCTTCAAAAGTCATTAAAAAAAAGAAAAAGAGAAGGAGGAGGTTCTTATTGTACTTTGACTATTTTCTCCGTGTCAAAGAAAATGGCCCTTCTTGTCAATATATCATTTGGTGCTCTCCTCCTTTTTAGGGTCATTGGTCATCTATGTTCATGAGCACAGACATTAACCTTTCAAATATCCTTATGCAGTAGAAAGGCAGGGATGTATGTTGCCAAGCTGTTTATCGAATCTATCAGACATGCTGAAGAGCAGACAATTACATTAAAAATGTAATGCCTGCTCTGTATTACCACTACTCACCCAACTGCTTGGAAAATGGTTTTGCACACTTCTTCCATGAGCAATACAAATCTATATCTTTCTGAGTGCAGAAGAAGACTGTTTTTATTCAGCATCCCTAATTTACAAGAAAAAAAAACAAACCAAACCAAACTTATTCAGGCACTTGGTCCAGTAAATTGTAGTGAGATATTTGTATGCAAAGAAGTTGAATGGACTAACCCTTAGTTTATGTTCCATGTGGAGACTGAGATGACTACTGTGATATTTGAGGATTTATAGGTTTACCAGGACTATGCAGGAATGATACCACTGTAATATTATGGAATTATTACCCTTTTTTGTGCCAAAAATCAGCAAATAAAAAAGCCATGTTGTTAGCACTTCATCATTTTCTAGCACTGTGGTGGTAAAAACTGACTGCTATTATGTATTAGTCCTGCCACTGCTTTTATGTTTGGTAAGGGTATTGCCTTGATTTTGGAGCTATTACAGTCTATGGG
The DNA here is from genome assembly GCA_020086605.1 of Lanius collurio. Lineage (NCBI taxonomy): Eukaryota > Metazoa > Chordata > Aves > Passeriformes > Laniidae > Lanius > Lanius collurio. The sequence continues at coordinate 25,865,522 of JACBWW010000004.1, read as the reverse complement.
AATCAATTACATGTACTTGAACTAAGAAGGATTTACTTGGTAACTGTAATGGCTCTGAAAGAGCCATTATGATCTGTCATGTCAAAAATGCACATGTGCCTACAGTAGATACAAACAAAGCTGTACAAAAAGTTTCCTACATAAAGAAAACCATTTTGGTTAGCCTTCCTGACAAAACAAAATAAGCATTTGATGCTGAAGTACATTCACAACTTTTCATAATAAATGGAGTTCCTGCCATCCCTCTCTCTAGTGCTTGGCTGAAGGAAAGCGTGAGTGTTGCATGAGAGGAATCAGGGGAGGCATTATTGAAGATTAAAGCACAATGAATCACAATGTTTTGGGATAGATGAAACCAGTTTGAAGGGGGAAAAAAGTGAAATAAATTGAAAGGAATAATTATACAAGTAAAGGAAGAAAACATGATTTTGCTGTCTTGATATACATAATTATACCACTTTGGTAAGACTGAGCATAGAAGTTACACCTCAACAACTTTAGTCAAGTCATAGATGCATGTACAGAACATCAGAATATCCTAGAGCCAGAGTGAAGAGTAAATGAGAATAAAGTTTCCTGCCTATGCTATAGAACAGATGCAGTCTGTAGTCTTAGTTTCTGCATCAGACAGACTGGTGGACCTTGCTGCAGATCCCTCCCTACTTGTTTATCCAAGTGTGTGCTGAAAGGGAACAAAAGCACACTGAGGAATCACACTCACATTCCTATTTCTCACCTGGAGTGGAAAGGCAGCCAGGAAATAAAGGCACATGGCCATACCGAGCATACTGGCACAGTGGGGCAAGTGTGGCTTACATGAGGTGTGGGATCCAGTCGTGCTGGGGTGGATGCCAAGAGAGCATGGGGGCATCATGCAGCCCAGAGTAACCCAGGCCAGCTGACCAACTGACCAGCTTGTGCCTAAGAACAGCAGGGAGGTAGATGCAAGTGCAACAATCACCTACACAGCTGAAGAAAAGCTCCTGTAACAGCTGGATCAAGGCGAGCAAGGTCTTTGTGACACACTGCTCACTAAACTGTTTCTAGCCACATTATTAACTTCTGCCTGTAAAATGCCCTGCATGGGCATTATAAGATCAGATCTTATAAATTTAAATATATTCTTATGGTAAAGTGAGGGCATTGTTAGTGTATTTTCTTCTAAATTAAACAAAAATGTGGTAAAAATTGGTCTAGAAATCATGATGTTCACTGGAGTATTTCCATTTTTGTCTAATACAGAACTTCATTATGTGGTTTTATTATTGTTTTTTCATTATCTTTTTTTTCCTGTTTATATATTGACTTATGTAATTGTGCCAAAGTTGACTGAAGCACTTTCCCAAAATTAATATTGGTAAGGCACGGGGTGAAGAATAGTCTTCAGTGGTATGGCTGTGTGGTTTGCAAGTTGCTTGTTTGTTTATTGGTCTAATTTTCAGTTACCGAGGAATGTTATTTAGAATGCAGTGAAAACCTTTCAATCCCAAACGAGCATGTCCTAAAAAAGAAACAGAGATTTTACTTTTAGCTCATCTTCAGATTCACAAGGGACAATAAGGGAGATTCATTAGGCCATTTGTTACTGTCATCTGCCATGATTCAAAATGAAATACTAAATGTTTCATGGATGCAGAAAAAGAGCAGTATTTGTCTTTGTGTTGGCTATGCAAAGACTCTATGGCTTTCAGCCTCCATACAAGAGGTCTGATGGATGAAAGGGGGAAGGGTGGTGCCATCTGAATGATGATGGGCTAATATCATCATCCTCTTGTCAGCTGTAATAGGCTTTTCCTCACAGAAATAATTCATAAAACCGCTACATTATATTCTATCCCTGACAGGCCCTATCTATCCTGCAACCCAGCAGGCTCACAACTAATAAGAAAATATGTGGTTCAGGAGCCCTGAAAAATTAAACAGGTAGTTTATGAACAATTTGTTTCATGGGGATGTTTATTATGTTTATTAAATATTGAGCCTTTAATGTTTTCCCAGTACAGATGATATCATAAAAATGCTGACTTAAGCCTCAGTTGTGTTCTTAGAAAGTGGCATTTTATAGCTCTTGTAGTACCCAGTAAATAACTAAATTGCTGTGGTTTATATGTATACACAAAATAGAATTTATAGGGAGTGAGTATATTTGTATTGTGCATATACAGTGTATTTAATATATTCATAATAGACGCATGCAAAATACCAAATTATTGATCATGTTCTTTGGTTTAAATGCAGTTTTGAGAAGACCAATATTTAAGAGCCTTGGGTAGGGAAGGTCAGGCATTTGTTTTATTGATTGTACCAAAGGTGAAAAACAGAATTTGGTGTTTGAAATGTCAAGGCAAAAATCTATGTGTGCTCTAAAATATAGGCAGGAATACTAACTTGTAAGTATAATTCTTATAGAAAGTCTTTAGGTGTATTCTTATTAAAGAAGAACCAGGATAAAATGGCTAAGGCTATTGACTAACACCAATATGTTACCATGCCTTTCTGTAAAACAAGAGAGGTGTGCCAGAATTTGTTATCCACAAACGGGGCAGATTTCCAATTACCAGACAGAGTGCAGGATTGGGTTCTAGAAAAGACCTGGAGTGCAAGGGGGAAGCATAATGTGCAACCAAATTCTTTCTATGTCCATACATTTATATTCCGACTCCTTCCTCAGATTTTATTGAATAATTGATGATTCTACGGCACGGTATGAAAACTCGCAAGTAGAAAACTTCCATTCTTAATGAATTTGTAATAATAAATAATGCTTATGATATTAAAAAGCTGTATTCCACAGACATATTACAAAGAGCGTGTGCATGACATGATTTACAAAAAAGAATGTACAGATCTTTCATTAAAGCCTTTCAGGAATGATGAAATCATATGAGCTGGGCTCGTATCCTTCTATTCCTGGTAAGAAGGTAGACTCTGCAATAAAGACTAAGACCACTGAACACACAGACAGAAACTGTCTAGAAGCACTACAACAGGAAATATTGTGTCTCTAACCTGCTGGAGTCCTGTCAGTAAGCACATGGATTAAGAGGATATAGGCGCTGTAAAATATTTGGATTTTCTAAAAGCCTTTGACAGGGTTAGTAAAGAAACACAGTCACCACAGCAGTTGGGAGAGTGTCTTTTATGGATTGCAAACTGGTTAAAGAATTGAAAGCAAAGAGTAGAGCTCTTTGGTTGGTTTACAGGATGGATATTTCATTTTCAGAAGTGAGGTCCCTGAGGGATAGACACTGACACTGATTTTATTAAACATTTTCATCAAGGGCCTGGAGAAGAGAGTGTGCACTTAAATCTCCAAGTCTGAGGATTATATGAAGATATTCTCTGTGGTCAGTAGTCATTGCCAACTGGCTGAAGGAACTTTAGAGCTGAGAAGGAAGCTGGTGAGGCTGAGCAGAGAAACTTGTTATATGTCAAATGAAATCCAGTGTAGGAAAATTTAAGGCAATGCATCGGGGAAGAATAATCTGAGCTGTGCTTTTGATGTTGAATTGAGAATTACCAACCAGTAGTCAGGAAAAGTATCTTGGAGTCATCCCTGGCAAGTCTCTGAGGTCACAAGCTCAGTGTGCAGTATCAAGTAAAATCAACAAAATGCAGGACATCGTCAGAAAAAGTTTTTCAGACAAGACAGACCACAAAACTTTTCTGCTGTACAAAAATGTGTATGCCCACTATTTTGATGCTGTGCACAGTTCTTGTCTCTGTCTCTAGAGATGCTGGGAAACTGAAGGAGGAACATAGGACGAAATTAAAATAATGAAGCAGAGGGATCAACTGTTTGTAAGGAGGCTAAGTAGTCTGGAATTGGAGAGATCTGGGGAGAATTGTGGTCTATTACTGAGTAGATAATTTGGTTGTGGAACTGGTAAGTTCCACACAGTATGAGAGCAAGGACCAGTCACTAAATTCTGTAGGAGTCATCTAAAAAACAAATGAAAGTGAGTGCTTCTTTGTGCAGGGTCTAGATCACTTTGGAGACTGACTTCCACAGAAGGCTGCTGAGGACAGATGGTATGAGCAGGTTTAGAAAGGAATTAGAAAAGCAACAGGTCCATGAATGTCTTTTACAAAGACTAGGCAGGCATGTGCATTCTGATATCCCTTAATGCAGCAGTTCTGCTTACTGGGAGAGTATGAGAGGAATTGATTGTAGAAAGTTGTGGGCTTGTGTGCTGTCCATAGAGTATCCGGCAGTATGATCAGAGTCAGAATACTGGAGTATTTTGATCATGGGTTTTTTAAATGTTTTTAGCATGTCTGGGTTTCATTCATGTCTAATTTGCTCCTCATCTACCCAAGTTTTACATTTGTGTAGCTACAAAGACTTTCGTTTTTTCTTCTACTATGGATCTGAGTACATGAAAATACACCGGAGACCAGGTCTGCTCTCTTCTTTTGTATACACACAGTTTTAAAAGTTGGACTCAAATCCATACATGGAGAACACAAAACTGGAAAATTCAAGTAAAGAAAAACATGTCAGAATAAAGAGAGTAAAAGCTTAGCTTGATGGCTTAGGCCTGAAAAACCAATGTGTTTTTTTTTTAAATCCTTGTATTTTCATTCACTTTTCCCAGAAAAATGTTTGTGTATTGTTTGCTTTTACAAAGGCTTGGCACACACACTACTTCTGAACTGTAAGTGTAAACAATAAAAGCTTTTTCTGGCTGCCATCCACCCTCCTCCTCAAATAACTTTCATTTTTTCCCTAATGGAGATGGAAAAAATCTCTTGTTACATGAAATCTTTCTGATGAACTTTTCAAGCAGAAAAAAAGAATAAAAACGTAATTTGTTATTAACTATGAGCCACATGGCTACCTTGCTATCTCTAGGTCACATAACTAATTTCTATAAAAATCCAGACCAGACGCAATCCAGTTATATTTGTAGGCTCTTTAGCTATATGTCCTCTTCCAAAAGAAATTCATTTACTGTACCCATTGAAGGAGCAAGACTTTTATAAGGCACATTTAAGATACTACTTCCAGTCTCCATTTCACAATTCACCTCACTTTTCAATGGAAACTCACCTACTGTTAAAACTTGGGGAAATCCATCTTGGTCCTTCTCTGATGGCAAGCCACTTTTCCAAGGCCATGTCTCCCTGCTGATTGAAGGAGGCTTTGTTTGGCAGTGGGGCCACAGCGGAAAGGTGCTGTACATCTTACCTGTTAGGTCAGTGGTGCAAACCATGACCACTGCTGCCCACCCCTGTCAGATGACCGGTGGGCAGTTTGTGTGCTGAGCCCCGTGGTGACAGTGGCCGTTCTCCAGCAGAGGCTCTGGCTCCAGGATGCAGGCTGCAGCAGCGTGTGCTGCTCCTCTTGTGCACATGCAGAAACGTGTGCCTCATTAGATGTCACACATGTGGCATGATCTGATGTGCTCTGGTGTACTTGGAGGCTGGTGGCGTGCAGTGTCACTGATTTAAAAAAAAATACCACTCTCATTGGCAGGCAGTTGGAAGCAATTAATTACCAATGGATGGCATGTACAGCTGCTGCTTATGTATGGAAACAGAAGAGAAATTAGATTTAATTGGTTTAACATAATGAAGAAAGTGGCATTTATTTTATTATAGCTTTTATAAGCTGAGATACTTGAATTTAATTTTCATAATTTTTTGGAAATTGTTGGGCAAAATTCTCTTGACAGATGAAAAAATCCCAGAGGAAAAAAAATTGAGGATGTTCAACTGCCTCATTAGAAATTTGCAGGATCAGAGGAGGAACATACATATTAGACTAATGAATGATTAAATTAAATATTTTGCTGTGTATGCCTACTGCTGCATTTTGGGCTAACTTCCAAATATGCAAGAGATAGTTGATTTAATCCTTTTTTTTTTTTTTTAAGAAATTCAAAGTCCGGATTTCAATAGGAAGAGCTGGTGTCATTTACTGAATCATGGTGAATAGATATTTTTGTTGTTCATATTAGACCTACTGACATGAAGAGATAGGAAAGAGAAAAACTATTATATCTACATGTGAAATGCAAACATATTCTGTAAGTCAAAACTAAATTCTATTAAAACATATCTATAAAGTATTGGTATTAACAGCTCATATTTGACTGGATTCTGCTCCCACTGTTCATGAAGTAACTATGAGGTTAAATGCCTCTATTTCCTTAACTCAGGCTAGCATAATAAAGACTAAAATTTAGTTCTGTGTGACCCTAACATTTAACTTATTAATGTTTTTGAAAGTATTCCTTGTTAAGAGGAGCTGTCCATGTACAAAGTGTTGATATGGTACTGCAGCTATTAAACCTTACAAATAAACACATTACTACATTATGTCAATTTAATGCTCACTTTCTAATTATTTAATGTGAATAAATGCAATATAATCAGCATTCATGCAGTGCTCTTTTTGAAGATGTTTGTAGACCTGTAAAAATTGCTGCAAACTAATGTTGATGATGTCATGCTAAGTTTATTTTTCACAATCACAATTAAAGAAAAAAATCTAGATACATGCTGTGTAGCTGCATGTGTGCTGCATGCAGGGAGACTGATGTTGAAGCACTGGGGGAAAAAATAGTTTGAAAGTATTCTGATTACAAACATTTCCCTGTTGATTAAAGAGACCAGCTGTACTTTATCTTCAGATTATATCACCTTTCATAATGCCAAGGATTTAGATTTGTTTTTTTTTTTTAAGAACAGCATCTTATATCCCTGCCCTGCCTATCTTTTGTCCTACCCATGATAGGGGAGCTGGAACTAGATGATCTTTAAGGTTGCTTCCAATAGAAATAGCTCTGCAATTCTATGATTCACATAAATTATTATAATGAGACCTCATGGACTTGTCAGGCTGAACGTAGGCTGTCTACAAATGTTTAAAGAAATTTTTAAAATTTGGAATGCCAATGAGTGTTTCAAC
>JACBWW010000004.1:25783075-25858206 GCA_020086605.1 Lanius collurio | reverse complement strand
AGAGGAGAGGAGAGGAGAGGAGAGGAGAGGAGAGGAGAGGAGAGCTTTTAGCTCTTTAAAGCTCTGAGTTTCATTTTTTTAATTAAGCTTTTTTAAATTTCTCTAGACATTTCTCATAGACAGGGACAAACACATTCCTCTTAATTCAGGGGAAGGGAGAAAATCAAATCTAGATATGAAGTTCGGTGTTTTTCTTTATCTCAAAAATAGTCCTTGAACAGAAATCCTGAACATCTGGAAATGACCAGAACCAGACTGTTCTTTTCACAGTGTCTAAAATTGTTCAGGTAGGTCAATCCACTACCTAGTGAGACAGAAAAATATCAGATGCTGGATATATCAATATAGAATTCAAAAAGGTGTAAAGTGCAGAGCAAATATTTTGGAATGGAAAATGGTCTCAGGCTGATGCTGTAAATGATTTACTGAATCACAAAGAAAGGTAAAATTTTAATAAAAGCCCAAGTTCTGCACTCATATATCCAGTATCTGATCAGTTGATTTTGGCAGCTTTTTAAAATTACTCATGTTGAGAGACAAGTATACTCTGTAAAGTAAAAATGACCTCTGCATGAGAAAGTGTACATTATACAGAAAGTTTGCGTAAACACAATTAATGTAAGATTGCTTACTAAAACCATAAACTGATGAGAGATATTTTCATTGCAAGCATTTCTGTATATCAGAGGGTTGTGAAAAAACATACCATCCTATTCACTACTAATTTGCTTTATTTACCTTTTTAAGAAAAGTCTCAGATGGAGTCAGTAAAAGCAGCATGTACCTGTCTGTCAGCAGAGCAGCCTTTAGTGTTTATTCACCTCCTATTCTGCAGAACACATGCCTGGAGCAGCTGGCAGATGCATTCAGGGAAACAACTGGTCCCTGTCAACACCACCCAACCTTCTGAGGCCAAGCAGGCACTTAGAAAGTCACAAATAAAGACCAGTGTTTTGTTTTGCCAATAGCCTGGTGTGTTTTCCCCTCCTCTTTTGTTCAGAATGTGCAACACCATCAAAGGGACCTGATTAGAACAAAGGAACAGGGATCACTGTAACAATTATGATAGAAATGAAAATGCATAATAAAAAACAAACCCCAAAATCAGGAAAATAATGCCAGGTGAAGATGAATACACATCCGCTGGGAACAATTACATAGCAGATGCATCCAAAAATTCATTATCAACGTATAATTTGACATGTTCCTAGTAATGTTATTCATTGCATTTACAAGTAATTCATCACAGGTGTTGTGAACTAAAATGGCATACAAGATCCTTATGTTATTCACTAGGACAAGAGGAAATGTCCACTTTGTAATCGCACATTAAATTCAATTTTATTAAAAGGTTTTGTCTTTTGTTGTGTAAATTCTTCTGCCATGCTGGATAAATCAGATATAGTGAAATTTCATTCTTTCCAAAACATATTTATTCTCACCAAAGGAGTGGTAAATATACTATTGTTTCACTTTTTATTTTTTTTCTCCTTTTCCTCAAAACCAAAGTACCTGATTTTGCAAGCTCTGTTTTGAGTTGTTAGTTTCACTGATTTCAGTTACTTCTGGTGTACTTCTAATGTTGCAGACCTTGTTCCTTTGAGCTCCTTTTTAAAATCAGATCTTCTAACAGAGGCAAGTCCTGTTCATTCAAGTGTAGCACTATCATTTTAAATAGAAAGGTATATGCATGAATGAGTGCAGCAGGAATTAATGTAAGATATTTTTCTTTAACTTGGCTCAAGGCAAAACTCTTCTTTAAACTTTTTAATATATTTTTTCAGGATAAATTCTACAATGCAACTCTGCCTAATTTTACTTGTGTTAGTACAAAATCCAGTCATCAGTAGAAATTTAAAAAATGTAGCACTTCATTCCAGGTCAGATTCCATAAATAATGACAAAAAACAATATGCTTGCATTTCTCTTGTAGTCTGAAATTTATGAAAAAGATTCCCTGTCCTTATTACAAAGCTTTACTGTAATAGTATAACAGTAATTGATTAACACTTGATACCAGAGAGCAACCCAGCAGCCCTGTGTTTTTAATCCTAGAATGCAGTGTCAAACAAAACCTTCAATCACATACATACAGATAAATACACTTTTGAAAAAAGAATTAATTAATGATTAGCTGCAGCCTGGGTAATATATGATGCATTCTGATCATACCGCTCTGTCAGGAATTTCAGATCACTGATGTAAAAACAGTTGAAGGTTTCTTTAGGTGATTTTTGAGTTAGTGAATGGTTGCTTCATATTTAGCCAACTATGGTTCTTTGCTATGACTTCTCCTTGCTACATTTGACCACTACACCAGATGCAATGTTTTGCTGTACAGTGATTGCATCTGACCTGCTCACAGCTCACCTGGCTCCAGCCTGGCACACGCAACATGGGTCACTCAGGCAGCTGAAGATGACAACTCTCTGTACCTTATTTAGCACAGTGGTTTGCAATTGATAAAAAACTGTTCAGTAGGCCAGAGAGAGACACTGTGAAAACAAACAGGACTAACCCTCTGGTTGGAAGATTCCACTGAGGAAACCAAACAAATTAGCAAAGAAATTGAATTCTGGTCACCTCACTACCAGATGAGTGTTGTAATCACAAGACTAAATAGTGACATTCAGTTCTGTGTGACAAGTACTGCATGAAAAGGGGAGAAGACTCAGCTGGACTGAAATCCTCACCTCGTTTCAGAAGAATATACGTGGTTTAAGGCATAAAGCACCTGCTGAAGTGATGAGGCACTGAAAACTTTTCGGCCCTGGATGATTTCTCAAACCACTAACACCAAACCACCAAACTTTGTCTTGGTAGAAGTGAAATGCTGTCACTGACATTTCTTCAGGAGGGCATGTTTTGATTATGGGGAATGGTTTCCCTTCACCTCCCTCACCTATTCTTTTAAAAAAGAAGGTTACAACCCTACTTTGAGTTACACATTTCAAGATAAGACTCTTCATTGGAAAAAATACATTCTTCCCTGAGAGGCATATTGATCAAAAAAGGACTGATTTTCAGACAAATTACCTCATTGATGAGGGGTATGAAGAAGCCCAAGTGTTTTCTTCAGGTTTGCAGACTCTGCTAATTAGTAGCTGTAAAATGTTGTTGTATCATGGCATTGAGTTCTTCAGGTAAGAACTTGAAAAAAATTATGGAAGAACAGCTGACATTTGGAAATGGTCTTCAGAATTTCTCCTCTGTTCCCTGGAGCTGCTTCTCACCCGTTCAGGTTCCTCAAAGAAATTACATTTATCTGCTGAAATAATTAACCCTACCTCCTGTTATGATTAGTCAGGATAAGACACTACCTCCTTGCAGCAGTGCCACCGATTTTCTACAGCTGAGGGCATGAGGCAATGATTTAAAGTCAGCAATTTTCTCTTTTCAGTAACCTGATGATTCTTATTGATCATGAAAATGTTGAGAAAAGCTTTAAATTTTTTGTAAATATCTTGGGGAACAGAGTGGTGCTGCTTCATGTTTCTTGTTTTTTCAAAGGAGGAATAGCTTTTATTTTCAAAAATTTCTTCTTGCTTTAAGAACAGAACCATCAGGCAGCAGGATTTATATATAATTTATCCACATTGATGCTGCAAGGAATGCTCCAAGTAGAAGTAAAATAAAATTTAAAAAGAAGATTCAATGTTTAAACAAAAAACCTGTGGATAATTCAGTGCTGTAAAGTAGGAAAATGAAAATTTGGTCATAAATGCTCTGACAGGTTTCCCTCTTCTGTAGAAGTCTTTGGATTCTTCTCTTAACATAGCAAGCTAATGTTCTGCAACCAGACTCTGAAGGTTGCCAGTACTTTTACCTGCTGAAGCAAGCTAGGATCCAAAAACATGTTGCAGGACATTATGACTGCAAGAACAAGATCTAGTTTTAAGGTATTAAATCATGAAGAACATCTTTGCAAGTCACCAAAGACATTTACATTTCTCCCTTTCTACTGAAATCTGTCATGAGAAAGAGTTCCCTATCTCCTACAGAAACTGTACAACCATCCTGTCATGTTTATTTACAGGGGACAAAAATAACAGCCTATGCTAGAATACAATGTAAGATAGCTACAGATTAATTTAAGGAAAGGAAAATGGAAAAAGGGAAATGTAAAAGGTGGGGGGAGCAAGACAGGGAACAAAAAAAAAGAGCAAAGCTGGACCAGATGTCTCTCTGTGAACTTGCTTCTCCCTTTGCATTACTTGCCTTTTTATGAATGCAAGGAATTTTTTTATATGAAGATAAGAAGAGACACCACACATCAAAGTTTCACAATAACAATGGTTTTTGATATTTACTATTTACCACCTAATATAGGTAAATTGTATTTTTTGTCACAAATGTCTTAGTCTATGAAATATATGCCAGTGTTTTAATGTGGACAATCTGTGAAAGGTGATTGGAAACTATTGCTGTGATTTGCTTATGAATACCTGCAAATATGGGCATTTACACAATAACTGTATGATTCCACTTGTTGTCATCTATCATACTGTAACTCGCCAAGTTTTGCTCATTCTGTATACTTGTCTGAAAGCAGGAGAAAACATTCATTAAAATTCTCATCTTGCTTTAGGTATTTTTTGTTTGGTATATTTCAGAAAATAAATTAATGAAGTGATGGGAGAAATGAGGAATAAACTAATGTTATGCTTTCATAATAGACATTGCAATTATTATAAAACTCTTTTTTCCTCTAACTCGTCATGTATAACAAAGCTATCATTACATTTGCATGTTTTATAGTATATCTACTTGAGGACAATACATCAGTAAGCATCAGTTTCTAAGTGACTACAGTTAAAATCATTCTCAATAAATCTTCCTTTGAACTTTTTAACAGTGCTAATAATGTTATATAAAGTGTCTTATTTAAAAACTAATCAACTCAAAATTTAAGATTTGGTGAACTTGCACTGCCACTAGGAATAAATATGTAAATACAGCCAGAGGACAGTAAAATTTATGCTTACATTTCCCTAAATAATGTAAATAAAGGAGAAAGCAAAACTAAAATAAGTGTTTATAGAAATGGCCGAAGTGTATGAAGACAATTAATCTGTTTCATGTTTCTATCATTCTTGCATGGAAAAGAGTTAATTTTTCAGGTATGAAAGAAGTTACAATAAAAAGAGAATTAAGGAAATTAAACAAAATTAAGGGACTTCCTATTTACACACCCTCTTCCTGCCCTCATTTGCCTGAATTATATCTGACTTCAATTCCACATAAACATCCTGTCAGTACTTCCTCCACAGGTAGAGTGACCTCCTCCTGGATGTGAAGAATGACGTCACCTACATGTTCTGTACCATTTGGCCTCAGTGATTTCAATTCCACAATTGTGGACAGCAACATAATCTGTCAGTTCTTATGCCAGAAGGCTTCTCTTTTTTTTTGTCTTTATACAATAGTACAAAAGTTGTCTGTAAACTCTGTGATGTTTATAAGTACTTCCTCAAATTTATTCTCTATGATTTCTGAATACCTTTTATTTAAATCTGCCAAGACAGAGTAGATAAATCACCCCTGGCAATCATTTTTGGATTACAATGCAGTAAGCATTTTTATTGGGTTGGATACCTACAGCAAAACAAATATGGTGTGTTCATAAAGGGAAAAGAAATCAACACTCCATTTTATGCATTGTGATAACAAATAACCACATATATATTGGAATCTATTTCTACCGGGTCCATTTTAGCAGAGCTATTTTAGGTGGTATATCACATAATACTGCTAATAGGTCTCTTCTGTGAGTTTCCTGTTGTTTTGCCAGAGGAGCTCTCTTAATTCAGTTTTACATTGTTTCTCCTGAGGTAGATGATTTGAGTAAATGAGTTTCTTGGGACACATTTCTTTATCCTGGTAGTTGTGGTCACTAGAATATTTACTGGGAGTTCAACATAATGCAGCCTAAGAGTTCCTTCTCTCTATAGAAAAAGGCATATCTGAGTGTTCTGAATTTCTTTTTCAATAGTAGAGAATTTATTGTCAGTATAAAAAAGAAAAAGGATGCCTAGGACAATGAATATGTGTGAATTCTAAACATCTGACCACGATCTGAGAGTATGAAAAGCCCTTTTTTTCATGCTTTCTTTCTTTCTTCACCTCAACTCTTTCAAAAATAGAAATAAGTACAAATAACAACTTTCTGTATAAACAGAAGAGCTCAGGCTTTTGAGCTCTGACTAAATTTTTAGTCTTTATTCATGTGGTATCATGTCTGGTGCACTGCTACCTCCATGCATGTTTTTCTTCTGTCGGCAACCCTTTTAGAATCCAGTATTCCACAATCTTTAACAAGCTGACTGTACAGATAACAGCAGTCTGCCCTGTTTTCTCCTGTGATGTCTTATATAAAGATACTTCATGTAAAGGTCTTGAGCTAAGAGATCCATAGAGGAATGAAAATGAGTTAGTATAAAAGGTAAAGGTGATAGGGAGCATCTGAAAGGGGAAAGAGACGGTGTAGGGTGGTGCTCTTAAGGTTGGCTGCAGGGAGAACTGCCTTGCAAGGTCTAGCAAAGAACTGGAATATGGGGATGACATATCCCAAAGGGATTAAAGAAAAGAAATCCTAAGTACCACATGCAAGATGAATGTCTTTATCTTCAATAAGATTTCATTTTGAATGATGATGGTGATGATTTTTAAATTAACTCATTATTTTCAGTATAAGTTTATAGTAGGGAGTTATTCAAAACAGCATATGACATCCTGTTACACTGAAAATGCTGCAGCCACATAATTGACTGGATTTTACTGTTATCTTATATGGAGGATACTGGTCTTGAAATGGTAGATAAAAATGGTATATTTGCAGAGATTGGTCAAAAGATCTTGTAAAAATAGTTGTGAAATAAAGTATGCAATGCCTCCTTTTTATTTTCTCTTTTTTTCCACCCTCATCACCTTAACATCTTTAAGCAAGAAAGCACAGTTTTCATGTCAATAAAAGGGCAAGACATTGCACCCAGCTAGGAGATAAGTAACTTTATAGTCATTAATCTCTATTTGAAATATCCATAATGTCAATTATCTGGAGAATTATCTAGGACATTAGCAAATTTCTTCTTGAGTTCAGTAAAGTTTGTAATGAAGGCTGTAGGAGTTTATATATATGCTCAAACTTAACATATCCCTATATGGAGAAAAATTAAAGCATTCGAGTGGTCTCGGGAAGCAGAATTCCTCCTGGTCTGTTTGTCTGTTTAGATACATCACAATTGCCATACATGATCTCAGTGGTAAAGAGAGGACACAGCAGTGGGAACAATCTCTTCCTAAATGCCGTTTCTTGCTGTTGCCATACTCTCACTGAAGAGCAATTCTTGCATCACCTGTGACCCCACAGAAAGGTACTGAAGTAATATGTACCTCAAAGATCAGTTACACACAGAAGTCTCGGGGCACAAGAAGTTCAATCAAAAATTCAATTTGATAAGCATAAAAGCTCTGTTTTTACTTTTCACAACTATTTTTACAAGATACGTTTTTTCTTGGAATATTTAAGGGTGCATGAACACCTGCACACAGGCTTACCATGCATAATGTTTCAAGGCATTCTCTTCCTCATGAATATTTCAACCATGCAGACATAAGGAAAAAAATACCATGTTATTCAAGTAACCAGTAAGATCAAGAAAATAAAAATAGGCAGAAATAAGCAAAACCATAGTCTTAGTAGATAATTCATGACAAACCACAAGGCTTAAATTGTTTGCATAAAGAAGAGAAATAACTTGGAAAGAAATTCACTTTCAAAACACAAAATCCCTATTTCTATAAAATCTATGAACCAAAAACATGCTAAATTTTTTAAAAAAACATAGCTGCTGTGAGTAGTTTACATAGCTGAAGTAGTTCACCAAGCTCTGATAACAATGCAAACAACTTCCAGTATATAGAGCTTTAACAGTATTCAGAGATCATGCATATCTTCCCGTTGATATTTGTGTAGTGAAAAAGAATATATATTCCTAGAATACACATAAAACTAGAATGAAATGCTTACAAATGAAATCATTTGTAAGCAATGTAGCTCAAAACCCAACAAATAGTATCTCAATCTTCCTGTATCCTTTTTTATTCACTGCACCATAGCATGAGTAATTTTGAAACTGAAACATTCCATTTATTGTACAATTATGTTCTATTATTTTCCTGTTGCCACATAGCTTCCATGAAAACACTCTCCATATATGCCTAAGCAGTTTACCTTGTATTAGTATTAGCATTGAATAAATGAAAATTCCCCTCTTTCTAAAGATACCATACCGAGACACAAAAGTATTCCCTGCT
Source organism: Lanius collurio (assembly GCA_020086605.1). NCBI lineage: Eukaryota > Metazoa > Chordata > Aves > Passeriformes > Laniidae > Lanius > Lanius collurio. The sequence continues at coordinate 25,849,890 of JACBWW010000004.1, read as the reverse complement.
ATTAGGAATGTGTTTGTACAGATCTAAAAATTGTAAATGAATTTGTAGATGGTTGGTTCCATTTAAGTGAAATAGACTGAGCATAGATCTTTATGAAAATGTTTTTACTTAACTGGAAAACACAAATATATTTTTTAAATAAGTTTATTTCTTGTGGATGTAAGATTTTAGAGATCTATACTTAAAAATAGTACTCCCATGGCAGTCTATAGTGTCTTTCTCTACAACATTTTAGGGTGCAGGACAGGCTTCAGAATTCCAGTGGAAAGTTTTGATAAATGCATGGTATAGAATCTAAGGGGAGATTTATCCACTTATTTCCCCAATACTGAACTACCTAAATGATTGATTTACTTATAATGGGGATCTTACACCTTCCATTGTAATTATGTCTACTATTGCAAATTTAAAAAGTCAAGCTGACTGTTTATTACTTCTATTAGATGCAAAGTACATACTATTAAACTTTATTTTTATTTAAAATTGCATTTCTTTTCTAAATGGCTAATGAAGAAAAAAACAAAAGAAAACAAACTAAAATGACCAGCAGTGTGTGTGTATCTGTGTAACACAAAATGTCTAGGGTTTTGCAAATGGAATTAAAAAAATCACATGAGGAGAAATGAAGCTTTGGAACAAATGTATTTCTGTGATACTGTCTGTAATTCATGCTAGATAATCATGAACCCAGCAGCTAATGACCTCTATCTACTCTGATACATTAAGTCCAACCAAAGATAATGGTGTCCTGCGTAAATTAACAAACCCAGTGGTAAACTGGCTTCTAGTTCAGCAGGAGACAGTGTGCAAATTAGCGTTGGCTCTTAATAAGATCAGTGTCCTGTAATATACAGTTCTATAGTGTTCATAATGCTGTTTCTTTTCAGGTGAAAATTTTTTCTCCAGAGGACACTTGCACAATACATTTTTCTGACAGAGAATCATCCTCACCCTAATCAGTTCCCTCCTTAAAAACTTTCCCTATTTCTTGTACTTTCATGCTGTGAGTGCTGCTGTGAGTTGTTGGGAATGATTATTCATTTGTAAGCTTTTTTAATAGCATTTCCTTTAGATGTTGAGGTACCCAACAGAGCAAACCAGGATTTGATTTTATAATTATAACAATTCAGCAAAAGTAACGGTCACTCTATTGGCAATCTTTTTCTAATTTGTTCATCATGGTTTATTATCTTCTGAAAATTTCAAATAAACTATTATCTGTTACATAATTCAGAGGCAAATTATTATCAAGGATCTTATTCTGGAAGCTCCACTGCATACTGCCCCTGTATGCTTAGAGTCCAACTCTATCCATCCAATTCTGAAATCAGATTGCTCAACAGCTGCCCTGACGTGTCCTGCACCACTCAAGAACCAGCCCCTACACTCAGCTCTCCACATCATAGAACATGGCCTACACAAAGCTACACTCAGGAAAAAATTTGACACTTGCTGCTGAAGATCAATGATGCACTGGATATTCAGCAACATCATCCATGTGTCTTATAACAATTTGCTGGTATTTCCCTTTCTCAACTACAAAATCACAATTGATTGTTTGAAGGAAAGATATATTTTTAAATACATTTTTTTCTTTTTTCTTTTTTTTCAGATTTTTTAAAAATACCTTCTAAAACTGGTAAATGAGATCATAGTGAGAACATTTAGATTAATATTGACTGGCTTATTTGATAAATTTTTTGTATCTCTTGTTGAAAAAATTTATTCATAGGCAGTCTTTCCACTATCCAGCAATCACTGTAGAAGATCAGACCACATGTGCCAAATAGAAAACTTATGTGTGTTGTCCAATAGTGGGTGAAAACTTTTTCTATGAAAAAAATTTTTTACAATATTACATGAGGTCTAATGAAGGCATTTCAGGTATAAATTACGTGCTGAAAAATGACAATGTTCCCTAATTTGTCTGTGTATAATGAGACATGATTATGGAGCTGGGGGCAGGCGGATGTTCTGGTACATACCTGATAGAGAGATGAGACTGTGGTGTATTCTTCTAATGGGAGTTTTGTAAGAAAAAGTTTAATACACAGCTCTTGTCTGAACAAACCTCTCACTGTAAAATGTTTACCTTTAATGACATGTGCTATTATTTCATGATTATTTTAAAATACACTTAAAGAGTTTTACATGTTAACCAGCTACTAAGAATGCCTTAATAGACAACTAATTTTTCTTAGAGGTGTCTCGACAATTTGAATTTTATATGCATGCATTATGTTTTCTTAAAATGGGGAAATTATGCATCTGAAGGAATCTGTCTAGAATAATGGGGTTCTATAGAGGTTACTTTAATCACGTTCACCAGCAGTTATAGCTGTTTTACATCTTATTTGCAACAAAAGGGAACTCTAATTATCTTCCAAAAGAGCATAAAATGGTGTGCTTTGCTGCTGATGTAATGTTGATTCGTGAATGCTGCTGATCGGAACTGACAACTAAATACATGTCACACTTTTAAGAAATCAGCGGTGGTGACAGGATAACCCTCTTTTGTGACCTGGGGACCAGGAGATGAGGTATATATTTGCTTGTTAAGTAGAAACAATTTACAGTTTTTCACTTTGAAATAAAAATCAAAATGCTGTTATAGATGGGTTATCGATGATTTTTAACAATGCACCAGTTCTGTTATGACTTAAAATCTACCTTCTGTAAAACATATCTAGTGCTTGCAGATCCCAATAAAATAGTAAGTTTTTGCATGTTAGTAATTATTTATAAATTACTGAGTCTTTAATTTATATTCCTATATACTTACAGGAATATAAGCCCTTACAGTATCTGTAATAGGTATATATTTGCTGCCCTTGTCATAAGGGACTATAAAGAATTTTGACGCCTTTGCAGCATGGTTTCAAGTGCTTGCAATTCAAGCTCACACATAACTGCAAATTAGAAACATGCAACCCACCAAAACCTGCAAAATTCATCAAATATCATTCAACCATATATCAGCACCCACGCCACCCATGCATACAGAACTGTTGGCTTATATTCCATTTCAATATGGAGGTAATCCACAGAGATCTAAATATATTAGACATAGTTGATATTTGCTACATGGCACTGTTTGAGTTGTGACAGAAAGTTATTCCTTTACATCCCATGCCACAATGCTCTGTGTTTAACCTAGATACTGAGATACCTGCCCAGTGTAAAAGTTTAATTCACAGCCTTGTTTGTTTAAACTAAGGACAGTAATTAAAATGCTTATATAGGCTACATTCAGCCTTCTTTTATCACTGTCAATTTTCATCAGCATTGCTGGGGTTTAACATTTGAGTAGGTCTAACTCTGACTGTATAAATTTAAAATAGTCTGTACTTATTACTGTATACCTCTTCTATGCAGCTTACTGAGTAATAAATATTTATACAATATTTCTTTTTATAACTTTGGCAGATTTGCATGCTATTTGTATGTGTGACTGTGATAGTACACAGTAAATAATTTATGCATGGTTAAATAAAGCTAAAGGTTTTCTTCAACTGACAAAAAAAAAAAAAAAGAAAAACTTGGTCCACTTTAATCTATCTACACAGTCTTCAGCTTAGAGACTAATAAAGTTGAAAATGTATTTTAACAGAAATCTTTCTGATAGTAGCCTCTCCTTTTGTTCACTTTTGCTATCCCTTTGTGGAATTCATATACTCCTGTAAATAATTCCAAATCAGCCACATGAGGAACATTATTTTCCAGTTCTTTCATATATAGGTGTTGCCCAACAATTTTTTTATACCCATTTTATATTAGTATCATGTTAATAACAGATTTGGTCCAAAAGCTCCAGAAACTAGCTTCAGCAAGCAAATGATTTTATAGCAGAAATGGGCATATAGTTGACTAAAGACTGGTTTTGAGAGAGGAGGAATGATACCAAAAGCTTTTCTGTCTTGGTTCTTAGAGATTTAAAGTAATGTTTTCGTTAGATGTGGTCTGTTAGTTCTGATGCATTTTCTTTACTTTGCATCTGAGCAATACTCTTACACAGAGTCTTTAAATGGACAAGAATGGTTCTCTCCTCCCAAATACCTGGGGAATGTCCTTTGAAGTTTATGATTTATTTTTTTTTTCTATGTATCCAGACATATTTTGTTGTAATTATCATATTTACTCATATGGAAAGAAAATACAGTTTTATAAATTACTAAATGATATCTTTCTGTTTAAAAAGCAAAAAATCTGGTGGAAAAAAACAAGTACAAAAAAATGCAAAGTTGGTTAGTTTTTTATTCCTTCATTTCTGTGAAAAATTTTCCTTTATTTTCATCACTGCTAGTTAGAAGCTCTGCAAATGTGGGACAGAAGCAGTTATTTCTGAATACTTAGGAAGATACAAAAAAAATAGTTTCTTATGTGTATATCACAAATTCAAACTTGTATTTTGCGTCTCCACTTTTCCATTAAAAGTAAAAAACATATTTGACCTGTAGATGAGACTACATAGGATGTCTCCCCTTCTATTACCATTTGAAAGTAAGACCTCTTCTTCATCAAGTTCAATATCCTAAATCAAATGTTGCACTTCTTTAATCTGATCTGAGTTCTTTAAACTGCTTTAATTTGCTGCATAAACACACAAATACTTGTCTCTAAAAAAAAAGGTGCTTGAGATATGGATAGTTTCTGCTTTTGGTTTAATTTAGTACCATTTCACTCATGACCTAAATAGCATTTCTGGATTGGTGGGAGGGTCTGGTCAGCCTTGTCTTGCTACTTCTATGAGGGTCCTTCTCTTACCACACTCCTCAGAAGGCTTCTTTATATTGAGTGAGAGTTCCCGGACTCCTAATGGTCCAACATACTCCATTTTTGTGTCAGGATATTTTTTACATGGAAAACAATAAATATACAGAAATGTAAATACATATTTAAAAAACAGTGAGATTTTGTGTTTTTCTCAGAAATAAAAGCTTGCATTTCTGAAAATTCCGTGAGTTCCTCTTGGTCTTGATATTGCTTCTCATAAAACAGGAAAATGGTACTTTGGTGTTGTCATGCTTTATTTCAAATAATAAAAAGAACAGTATTGAGGATTTTAAACTGTTTTTTTCTTTTCCTAATTCCCTGTCTGGATTGAAGCCTTGTAAGAGAGAAACATGGAAAATCAGCAATGTGATTTTAAGCATTTGGTGCTACAAAGAAACATAGAATGGTCTAATGAGCTCATCAGCAACTAATTCTCTATTATCAGCCTCCTCAGCCCTCACAAGCATGGTCTCCTCTCCTATCAGGCTGGCCCCACTTGAAGCCCCATGTGCCCAGCATTGAGACCATCAGTTTGCATCTCAAGTTCTGCCCTCAGCTCTCATTTCTCTCAATTTTTTTTTCTCAATCTCTTGTTCTATATCTCCTGTCAAATCTTACCATCACACCAGCTCTATTTTCTCCTTATAGACTTAATTTTTTCCATTTCTTTACTGCTGAAGGATCATTTGTTAATTCCTTTTTCAGCAAGCAGACACAGCAAGAAGCAAACTCTCGTCCTTCTTCATGTGGAAGGTGGGGAATGAAGTGGACAGTCCTCTGTCAGGTTGCTAAGAGAAAACCCTCCCACAGCAGGCTGCACTGGCTCCTTTCCTCTGGAATGGAGTGAGTTTGGGAGGCAGGTAATATGAAAGGCTTTCCTTGTGATTGAGCCAAAATTTTTTGGAGGCCTGGCAGTTCCCATGTCATCTTGCAGTCTCTGCCAGAAGCCCATTACTCATCCCTAATTCATGGGAGCTGGCATTATTACTACATATTACTCATTAGCGCTGCTACAACTGTGGGTGGGAGCTCCAGGCAGTGTTACTCTCCAGGCCTGGTGTTCACAAGCTGGGCCTTTGTGCAAGAAGTATTATTTTTAAATGTCAACCATGTATTAAGTAATGACTCAAGGGACTAACAAATCAAAGCTCAAGGCTCTGAGAGAGACACTCATCTGCCTAATAAACATGGAGTTAGGTTGTAGTGGATCTCATTTAACTACCAATCACCCTCTAAGCTCAGCTGCTCTATTTCCCTATCTCATATCTAAATATCATATCTAAATATGCTTAAACCCAGACTTTCCACAGGTAGCAGGGCCAAGTGGGAGAAGCAGCAACAAAGCCAAACTTCAGGTGTCAAGAGAGCTCTTGGCACCTGGAGAGCAGCACAAAGAAAAAGAATGCTGTTCATTGACAAGTTGTTTCTTTTCTTACTACTTAAAAATCCAGGCCCAAAATATATGACTATAGAGCCTGATCAAAGCCTGTTAATTTCCATAGTATTCTTGGCATTGACTTTGATAGGCTGTGAATCAAGCCCATCCCCAAGTAGAACATATGGGTCTCTTGCACAGCTTATTTCTATTCATACTTCACATTTTTTTTATTTATTTCATACATTATTCACAGTTTGTGATGGCAGAAAGACAGTTTATATCAGTGACACAAAGAAGACAAAGAAAGAAATACAACATATGTGTTGTCATTATTATGAAAACTAAGGCATATTGGGCACAATGCATTTCATTTTCATTATATTACAGGATTCTAATAAGCATCATTGATAGTGAAGTCACACGCTTAGCACAAGTAAAGAAGAAAGAAATGAAAAGTTTTCAGGTTGTTTTTGAAAATCTTGTATACTGTCTAGGCATTTTAGGCACAAATTTAATTTCACTTCAACATCACAAGTTCCTTTGATGACAAAGTCACATATCTTTAGTCCCAAACACAAAAGTAAATAAGACATTTAGATAGTTTTCTTTTACTTTGAAGGCAGTTTTATATTTGAAAATGTGAGTGCCTATGTCAGACACATTGAATTTTCTGGTTCAGTCCAGCTCTGGGCTTAGTAAGGGCAATTATTTAATACCTGATAAAACACAACTGTGTCTACCTGAAAGTCTACAAAAATAGGTGAAATCTTTAAGTAAATGCAGATTAGGATGGAAAGGCAGGATGAACTGTCGTTCATGACCAGGACTCTGGCCCCAGCCCTATGCAATGTGTACAAGTATAACCAAGCTAACATATTCATTAATCTAAGTTCTAACTTGGGGTCTCAGAAGACCTGGGGAATGCTGAGTTTTCACCCTAATGTTATATATTTTATTTTATCTGAATTTAATTTAATTTAAATTAATTTAATTTAATGCAATTTATTACCTTATATCTATCAAGTTTTTTTTTACCCAAAGCTCCCAAATATTCCTTTCACACACTGCCTGTACTTCCTCTCCATTTAGATCTGCTTTTTTGTGCAGATTAAAAATTAATGTCTGGTTGCCAGGAGGAGAGTGATTATGAAATCCACAGTAGCAATTTTTTTAACAAATAAATAAAAATAGCTGGGAAAAGTCAACAAGATCTTCAAGTCAATAGTATAATGTCTCTTGAAAGTATGGACAGAATGTTTTCCCATTGAGATGTTGTAATGGTATTGCTAACAGCATGCAGAAACTAGGAAAGAGAACACTTAATAGCCATAGACTTTTGTGGTGATTTTTCTTTTGGAAGAAAGAAAATGAATGAGTATGACTTTTCTTGTGAGTCAGTGATGAATATTTTCCACGTATGCCACTGCCGAATTTCCTGTAGGTCATAACAGATACAAGTGGGAGGATAGGACTGTTGTCTGGGAGAAGATCACAGTATTAAAAAAATACATCCCCAATGTTATTTCATTATTTTAGTGAACAAAGAGAATTCTATTTAGAACTATCTATTTTAAAAAATACTTTCTCATCTTTTTCACTCTGAACTGAAATTCACTCCCTACAAGAGCAATAAGATCACATTTATATGCACTTTATTTTGCAGAAAATGCTCATTTATCAGCTCAGCCCCTGAGTTCTAATAATCCGCATGTGTGTGCTCCTTAATAGATTATTTAAAAAAAATCTTATAAAAAAAGACAAAGTGCTCTTCTGAGCACAGTTTCTACAGAGTAACACATAGGTAGAGATATGCCACAGCCCTAACCACTTAAGCATTTTAGATCATTGGCCAATATTTAGATTGTGGACGTGTTTTTAGTGGTTAAAGTGTTTTTAAAGCTTAGGGTTTGCTAGCTCATCCCATCACAGTTTAAAAGAGCCAGTCAGGAAACTCTCTTCCAAGCCCAAGAAATGTTTTTCAAGATTTTTTTGCTTTGCTTTCTCTAGGACTAGTTCAATGCCAAATAAGGTCTCCTGGCCTCTTGGGATAGCGAACCAGTTTTTCTAAGAGGTGTACATAGCTCTGGTGACCACTTTGCCAGTGCTCAAGTACTGTGCACCACCAAACAGTTTATACTCACTTTATTTCTCAACAGCTGGACATAGCCTTGAAGAAAACAACACAGGTGGATAAGGGTCTTCCTGAAGGGCACCTGGAGGTGGCTACGTCTTGCAGCATTGTGAGAGACCAGTTTGCTCTTGAACCTTAATCTTGTGGTGAGCTTATGAAGGCATTCTGCCTTGTCTGGGTCTACTTCCTGGATCTCCTTCCTTCCACTTCCTTTGGCATCACTCTCTCCCTCTTGTCTAGGCATGCAGGAGTTTGCACCTGGGAGGACTACTTGAAATGGAAGGGTGGTAGGCACAGACTGTTGCATGAATCATGTGACCTTTCCATCTCTCCCATTTGCCCTCCAAAATCTTCCTGACTTTCCAAGACTTATTGTCTACTTTACTTTGCCCCAAAACACCTTTGCTGATTCTTGATTCTCATGCATAAATACCTGGGATATTCTCTTTTGGTAGAGCAATTTTGAATTGTCTACTTCTAAGGGTGAGAATGATGCCAACTCTTTTATCCTCTTCCTTAGAAAAAAAAAATTTCCATTGTCTCTTCTGCTGAGGAACATGAGGCTGCTCTTACTAAGAAGAGTGAAGTTTCCAAAGTTCTTCTGAAAGATAAAAAATAGAAGCAAAGAATGTGACAATGAGATGCAGTATGGTCAGTGGAATATGGGAAAATGTCACAAGTTTCTAGAGACAATGTCTTTCCAGTTGTGACTCAAAAACTGATCTCTGATTTTGAGACTCTTACAATATGAAGCATTGTGTGAACAGATATTGCTTCAATAAATGTTAAATGTTTCCAATAAACCTGGAAAGAAATTTCAATATACCTGAAGTCGAGAGCATCTGTAGACTCTGCCTAGTTTTCAAATAAGAAAAGTGTAATTTTTCTTCATATTTGTCTTCGTAAAAAGAACAGCCAGCCAATGCTATATGCTCTTTCAACTATATTTCAAATATGATTTTTTATTAATGTCACTGTGATTACTTGCTTTCCTAACTCCATGTAAGGAATAAGATTTGTTTAATCTCCTTTCTCTCCAAGCCTACTTGTCATCTTGAATTCCAAGTTTAAAAAAAAAAAAAAATCTTAATCTAGCTAGTTGTCTCATAGTATTTGGCTTCTTCTAGATTACGGTGGGTTTTGTGTCTTTAATAAAAGGAGGATCTTTTAAGGGTAACTCAGTGCTGACTACCAATATGAAAAAAACTTTTAATATTGTTGACTTAAGGACTACTATTACAGATAAAATGCATTTTGATCTACTCAGAAATGTGAAAATATTATATTTGCAACACAGAAATATTTAACCCACCCAAAATCAGCAAAGAGAAGAAAATTCAAGAATTTAAAGCCCTGAGAACAAGCCATTAAAGAAAAAATCTTCAAAATATGTAGGCATTTGTCTGATAGTCTGAAACCAATATCTGAGCAAAATCTTTCACTTAGAAAATCTGTACAGATATAGGTGAAAATAATTCTTTGTTCAACAGCTTCCTCTAGTTAATAGTGTAAAGGAAGTTTTAAGTATTGTCACATCCAGAACTGGATTTTGTGTTTTATTTTCTTTTAATGACAGTTCTTGTGACTGAGACTTCTGAAACTCTTAATTCTGGTTTACGTGTTTAAACAGGGAAAGGAATGAGTTCTGCAAATTGAATAGGAACCTCAAAAACAAAAAAGAATTTTACATAACTGTACTATATTAGGAGTGTGAAGAAAAGCATCAATTTAGAAACCATATAATGAAGTGGCTGAATTTATCTACAAGATAAAGATAAGACTGAAATTTAAAAGTAATAGTTCTTTAAGAGAGTGCCTGTGTGCCTCACTCGTAAACTGTGACATTGGTATTACCATGAAACATTAAGCAAGCACACAAGATTCTTCATATGCCAAAGACAAGAGAATTGTTCCAGCAAGGGGGATTTTCTTTGTTACCACCATCTTCTAAGTGTATAGGCAGACAAAGGTTTGCAGAAAGAAGTGTAATAATGCATTAGCTCAAATAATATGGCCAGAAAATGCAAACTTTTTCAGTCAGGCAAGTCTTTCTTCAGGTCATATGCGTCAAAGTAACATAGATATTTCATGATTATGTCAAAGCCAGTTTTGCAAATATTTAGAATCAAAGTAAATGAGGTCAGAATTTTGTGGAAAAGACCAGTCAATTATCCTATAATTAAAGCCTGCATAATAATGCATTACACCATGGAATATAATTCACATTCAGTGTGCAGCTGTACAACTGGTACTTCCTAACACCAGAATAATAGACTGCAATCTCAGTAATTGTGGCACTGACTAGAAAATCTTGAAGATACAGAAGATGTAAAAGACATTCTCCCCAGAAATTGTGGGTTTGTTTTTTCTTTGATAAGCACAATGACATTATGTCTCTCCTCTTCATTCAAAACTGTGGTGAGCAAGTCAGTTTTGTGCCTTGCATTGTTAAAATTTTGTAATACTTTTGCAAGACTGACACATGTGGATAAGGCTAATAAAGCCACACCTTTTAAACACATACTCTTCTTGTTTCTCCTGGCCTGCAACTGCTTACCTTATTGCATCTACTGTACATTCTGCCCTAAGGAGGAAATATGTTCACACTCTGCATTAAATATCTTTATAGAGCAGAAATGCACATGCCTGTAAAAGAAGAGTAAACTGGCCCTCTCTGAGCTAGAGAATCAGATTGTGAATGATTGACTTCGCAATCAAAACCAAGTATTTACATGCCTTCAGCTGTATCTTGCATAGAGGTGAGTCTGGTTCATTTGCTACAGTCTTTTGGCCTCTGTAAGATACTGATATAGATGGTAATCTTATTCATGCTTAAATCCATTTGTTTTACGAAAGCAGAAATTTCTGCTTAAACCCATCTGTAAAAGCTTCAGAAGGTAGCAAATTATTTCAAATATCAGGCAAGAAATCGGGTGATTTACATACATACATTTTACATACATTTTTAGGAAAGATTCAACAAGAGTAAAATATCAGAGTATAGTTTTAACCAGATCCTGCCACATAACCACCAAAGTGAAAAAATTCAGATGTATCCCAAAAGATGTAGCTGGTTAGTGAAACACCCAGGTTAGCAGAAAAGTCAGGTATTCTGGGTGCTTCTTGTAATTTCAGTGATGTTTCCTCAAGATTTTCTCCACTGAAAAAAACATTATTAAATAATGTAATATTATCATATGATCCATAAATAGAGGTAATGACCTTAATCCAGTTTGTAAGCTGTACATAAGAAGCAGGTACCAACTTCAGTGTTTCTCAGTACACAGTTTTGCTAGCTGGGAGGTGAATACATCAATTATTATTCATGACTGTGATTTTATGGGTTGCAAACAGTGGATCTGAGTCAATCAAACTCAGATTTTTATCCAAAGGAATAACTGACTGTTTATGTCATTAGACATGAATTGCTGCTTCATTAATTAGCTAGCCACTATGTCCAAAAATGGTGACAGAAGAATATTGTGTGCACACATCTTCATGCAACTTACACCGGAGTCGGAGTATTATCATTAAAATAACTCTTGTCAGTCATTAGGGCTTTTTTCCAAGTTCTGTTCATGCTTAGACACTCATCATGCCTCTTCTTGTTTTTGGAACTCAGTGATGCACAGTGAGTTCTAAATACCATTAGCTTGTTCAAGACCTAGATTGCTGGCTCCTTCCCTTACAGTGCTCTGAGCAAAATCAACATTTTTCTCATTCATTCTACTCTTTTGCTTTTCAGGGGCAGAGCTACCACTGAAGACAATTTGCAGTTTTTGATAGATCAACACAGCTCTGCAACAAATCTGACTTGCATAAATTTTAACCATAGAGCTTGAGGAAAGCAACCACACTTCTGTGTATGTAAAGCCTACAGGTAATCATCTGCACTGCCTTAGAAACTGAGAAGTGTTTTGTGCTACAGGCACAAGGTTATGCATTAGCTAAATTTGTTGTATTTGGTAAAATTAGAAGGTACACAATTCTAAGTTCTAATGAAGGCATATAAATAAAGAGCTAGGTGTAGTTGCATTTAAATCTTCTGTCATTTTAAGACAAAGTTTTAAAAGAAAATACCTGGATGTGTAAGTTTTATCTGTCATCATAAACAGAATATTCATTTGGAACTGTATTGCATATCATTTTTCTAAGTATATTGGGCTTTTTAGTGCAGATTTCCTTAAGTTATGTGGGTACAACAAGCAAACATAATGGAAAACAAAAATGAGACCTGGGTTTATCTCCCTTCTTGTAACTCTATGTTATTAGAAGCAATGACACTGTAAACTCTATTTGGTACCATTAAAATATCTTCAGGAATTCATCAGTTATGACATTCTATTTCTACTCTATTTGTTCTTTATTACTGGTCCTTCCAAATGTGATTTCGCACAACTTTTTAAAGGGACATAAAATCCTTACATACCCTTGCCTTTAAGTATCTCTTATCTTAATGCCCTTAGCCTCAAGCAACTCGGTTTCTGGGCAAGGGCCTGTTCATCTCTCTGTGCCAAAAAAAGGATCATGATCAGCCTGATTTACTAAGCTAACATTAACAGTTTTCAACTTGAATCAATGAGACATGAGTTACCATAACATTTTGAGACACCCCAAAACGTAAATCTAGATAGCTAAACAACTACTGTCCCAGCTTTTCTAGAAATCTCAAAAATTGCAGAATGACAATTTGAGTTTGGATGAGACCTCGGGAGGTTGTCACGTCCAACCCCTTCCCGTTCCAGTATGGTCACCTAGAGCAGGTTTCCCAGGACTATGTCCAGATGTCTTTGAGTATTTCCAGACTCCATTTTCAAGAGACTACACAATCCACTGTCTGTGACAATGCTCAGTCACCTTCACAGTGAAAAATTCTTTAAGAAAAATAGTACTGATTAACCAGCAGTGATGAGGAAAAGCAAAAGCTAGGAGTGATAACTCTCAGTTTCACTGTGATTGCTTTGCAGTTTCCACAGTGAGACACTATGGAGTTTTGTTTTCATTTTTATGTCAATAGGTGTGTGTCAAGTCCTGGAACAATAAAAAAGTCTTAATAAAAATTAATAATGGAATAACAGAAAACTCATTGCCTGAGTCACTTGATGAATGACTCAATGACAACATGTGCATGAATACTCTTTGTTCCTATGCTAATTGTGTGAGGCAACTTCACTGTCAGACCTTAACCACAGTAACTCTACTGCTGCTTCCAATGTAAGGGGATTTATCCTAGGCATGACACTGAAAAAGTGATTATGGACAGGACAAAAGAGATAATAGCAACAATAGTTGAAGACACCATTCTGAAAATGTTTGACCTCCAGGGTACTTAATCTCAAGTGGAAAAACAAACCTGATGGGGAATGGTAAGGCTAGTTGTGGTTGTTAGAGAAGTTTCCAGTGTTTTCTTTGTCAAGGAAGGATTTTTTTATTCCCACTCTCAGAAAACATTTCCTATGTTTATCTAACACATCACATCCATCACACATATATTATCATTCCTACAGAAACTCTCAGTTTGGCTTTCCAATATAGCTAGAGGAAAAGTAAACAAGCAAATAGACATTCCTTTCTCCTAGTCCTGTCTGCAGTGGTAATGGCCAGCCATTTTGTGAGTGAAGTTTTGTCTTGTTTTCCAGTTTGAGCCAACAATTACTACTGATCATACCAAAAAAGGACAGCAGGCTAAACTGAATTTTACCTTTGTCCTTTTGTGGTCTACAATGATTGACAGCTAAATTTGGGTTGGCCATACGTAAAAAGAGCAAACCCTTGGCAAGTGTCCTGAGATGACTCCAACATTTCTGTTGCTTCATAAATTTGTCAGTTTACTTTCAGCATTTTTTTTGCAGAGCTTCCATGAAGATCAACAGCAGAAGGTACATGTCAGCTTTTTCAGGTGTGGAGGTATCCTCTCATGGTAAGTAACTTTCAATCTTATTACATGTGGGGTAATAATATCATTACTATGGTAATGACAAAATATGTGACACTTTTGGAAATGAGGAATTACACATAATTTCTATTTGCTTGAGTCTTGTTTCTATAGTAACAAGACTAGTAATTCTCATTAATGACTAGGTTGTTAGCATTGTTATTTTTGGTAATTCCAGGTTATTAATGTTCTTAGTTTTTCTGTATCTTATAGATGGCTAAATCTGAGTGGCTGTTAAATAAAAAAATAGGTCCACTTGACTAAAAACATTCACAAAAATCAAAGAGTATCTTTTGAATCTAGTTATAAATTAGTGCAGAACTAAGTTGAGAGAATAGAAGTGTTAAATCATTTAGACTAGAGGCAAAATTCAGACTGACTGGTAAACACAAGAATTAACACAAACCACACAACTGTGATGAAAGTTCTGACATTATCATTTAACATTTCAGTTTGCCAAGTTCATCTTTTCACTAGAAAAGACATTTCCCCCCTACAGTAATATTGCTATAAGAGCAGCAAGGCAGTTTCAGGCACTGTTGTCATGAGCTCGTTTACCACTGGGATTCAAGGTTAAAGGCTGTGCCTAGATGCCACAAGGTCATTATTATAGCTACGTATTCTGCTACATTTCATTCTCCCTAAGGGCAAACTGCATGCTAAATGCCTATGGGCTAAAGAATTACAAATATATTCTTCTAATTATAGAAGATATCAAGATTACACTTACATTCTTTCTTTTCTAAAATGTTGTACAGATGCCATGAAATAATTCCCCAAAAATTTAATCCACCTTAATGGAACTATACAGGAAGCTTGGCTTCTTCTCCCTATAAATGCTTATGCATGTCCATACTTTCACCTACTGCTCATTTGAGTAGTCACATGTTGGTGCCTGCAGGACTGGGTGTAGTTTAAGCTACTTGTTTTAACTCACTTTTCTTACGAAGGCCTTAAAAATAGAATTCCTTGAAAATGCTTTGATGGTAAAGTTTTTAATTTCTTTTATGATGTGCTTTTAAAGTATATAGCAATATTTTGCAATCCCTTAGTAAACACTAACAAAGCACTTATAAACTCTTTAAGTTTAGAATGCTGCCATTGTCTTCCAATATTAACAAGTAGAAGCCAGTGATGGACTTCTGCATTTGGGGATTAATTTATTACGGCTTTTGTATTTAAAATATGTTACAGCAGGACTTTGGGAGAAAACAGAAGACTTGGAAGGAAAGGAAAGAATAAGTGAAAGTAAAATGATCTTATCCCTTTATTATTCCCAATCATAAGGTCCATACCTGGACCAGATCTGCGACCAAGATACACAAAATGTTAGACTTCATTTTGCTTCTCTGAAGGTAGGAATTGATTACTTCTTCTGCAATCAGGCAGGCAAAGACCACTGTGTGGGCCATGAATTTTCTTTCAAGGTGTTTCTGTAGCTGGACTGTATAGTATAACCTACTTCTGCTAATACTCTTTGGTAGCACAGCTGCAACTTATACTTTTGTGCAAACTTTTGATAAAATCTGCCAGTTCTGACACATATATTTACATACACAGAGGAAAAAAAATCTTCTCTCAATGAAGAAATCCACTTAATTTCTTCCCTGCATTACAAATCAACCCAGAGCCTATTTTTACTGCAGGCTACTGGACTGAATTTATAGAGCTGCAAAGGATAATTTATTTCAATTAATCATTTCCTATACTAAATATTATTCATGTTAAACATCTTTTCTTCTTGCATAAAAATATATGGTTTAATATTTTAAATTATTATTTAAAACAGTGCTTTATACTCAAGAAAATGAATTTTTAGGCCTTCTGTCCCTCTTCTGGGCAACAGGGACAAAGTAGTCAACTCACCCTACTAGTCAACTCACCCTAGAAAGATGAATTGTTGGAGACAGGAGATTGTGACAGAATGCACAATGCTGGTTGCCAACTGACACTGTGGGTCAACAGCCATTTAGCATAAATTAAAGCAGTGCGTAGGCTGCTGCAGTCTATGCCAAGACCAATGAATAACTCTTGCTTGGATGAGGATGCCTGGCTTATTCACAGCTCTTTTCAACCTCCTGTGCTTATGGCTTCCTCTCACATCTAAGAATGTAGTAAGCATCCAGGTTCTTTACCGCAAAAAGATGATCAGCTTCAAGGAATCATTTAAGAGATGGATCTGTGACTATGAAATTAAGTCAATCATCAGCATTCGCTTTATCAGCTATATTTTTTTACAGACTAAATTAGTTGAAAAAGTCTAATAGCCCTCCCTATTTGTTTTGAAATAGCTAATATTTTAGCAGAAAATTCCTGCAGATACATTCTTGCCTACAAAGCATATGATATTTCAAATCAAAAACTTGGCAAATTTCAAGCACCTGACACTGAGGAACATAATGGGAATATTCAACACGGGCAGATTCTCTTCAGTGTAGGCTAAGAAATGAACATTAGTAGTGTTCAGACATTTTCTGACAAGATGGATTCTAATCAGGTTTTGTCAGAACTGAGGCTTTTGGTAGGAGTCTTTGCAGCAAGATGAAAGTTCTGTTCAAAAGTGAAGGTAGAATCACATCTTGAGAAAGGCTGCTGATTACAGGGAATCACAGGTGTTTCAAGGAAAATTCACTGTTTTTATTTTCACCTCAAAATGTCCTGTACTTCTTTGATAATTTCAGAAGAGAGAGAACTTGGGGAGAGAGGTAGCTCAAAGTGACTTTGATTTTCCTAAAGTGATGGGTTGACCCTGACTGGATGCCAGGCACCCACCAAAGCCACTCTTACCACTCCTCTCCACAACTGGGCAGGGGAGAGAAAATATAGCAAAAGGTTCATGAGTTGAGATAAGGACTGGAAGAGAACACTCATTGATTAGCATCACATGCAAAACCGGGATTGTGGATTGGGGAAATTAGTTGAATTTGTTGCTAATCAAAATCAGTCCCTGCTAATGTGAAATAAAAAAGACCTTAGAAACACCTTTGCCCAGCCCTCCCTCCTTCCCAGCTCTACCTCCTCCCCCAGGGTTCCAGGGAGAGAGGGAATGGAGGTTCTGGTGAGTTCATCCCCTGTGGTTTCTGCCACTGCCCAGGAGAGGGGTCCTTCCCCTGCTGCAGCGTGGGGTCCCCCCCCCAGGAGACAGTCCTCCATGAACTCCTCCCACATTGCTCCCACGGGAAACAGTTCTTCACAAATTGCTTCAATGTGGGTCCCTTTTCCATGGGGTGCAGTCCCTCAGGCAGAGCCTGCTCCAGCCTGGGTCCCTCACAGGGTCACACCTCCTACCTCCTACCCCTGCTCCCTGTGGAGGAGCGTGGGCTCCTCTCTGCATGGGTCTGCAGGTCCCTGCCAGGAGCCTGTTCCAGCACTCCAGGCCTCCCATGGGGTCACAGCCTCCTCTCAGGCATCCACCTGCTCCAGTGTGGGTCTCCTCCAGGGGCTGCAGGTGGATCTGACATGCCCACGAGGAGTTCCTATAGCATGCAATCCACTTCACTGCCTGTACATTCAGCTGCACCTTCTCTGTAGTACAGCCAATTGCTCCATCCTTAAAACATTTAATGGTGATGCATGAATAGACATTCATGTTTCTGTCCTGAAAGATTTTGAAATTCACCCCTTCTGACAGGAACAATACAACAAACTGACTGTGTTATTCTGTGCCAAAGCTGATTAAACTGGTAGTTCCTTTGCAGGAGAAGACCCTCTTCCTCCAAAAGTAATAGTTTGTCCAAAGATTGAACCAATTTAGAAATTCTTGAAAGACTTTATTTAATAAAAAAATTACTTTTCCCATCATCTTTAGCTTGGTTCTTTTTATTTCTGTCTTGTCTCTATGAGAATATAAAATTGAAAAGCTTTTGAATTTACAAGAGCAATTCAAATATTGGATAGAACAAATATATTTTATTTTTATTCTCTTTCTACAGGCTTAACTTAATTACAATCACTTTTATATGTAGTGGTAAAACCTCAAAAACTTCAATACTTTCCCTAAGAGCAAAACCCATATGCAAAAAAGTGTATTATTCTAATAAATAATGTATATCATGTATAATCTTATGGAGATTGCAGTAATGTCCTTTTTTTTTTTTCTTTTAGCTTTCAATTAATTTTTCAGTTTAAAATAAAAGGTGAAAAACTATACTGTCAAAATATTTTCCATGGTAATCTGTTCCCCCTTACTTTACCAAACACTGTCTTAACGCTTTAACCATCTTTCCAGATTCCCTTCAGATATCTTAGTATTTTAAATATATCCATATATATATCCGTATATATATAGACATATATATATATATTCATTGGCAATTCAGCTAGCAGGAATAGCCACATGCTACACAAGTTACATTTTGCCCATCCAATTTTTACCACGGGTTTTGGATTATGTTCTGTTCAAATAATTTAAGTAGCAGTCAGTATTACAGCTTTACAGTGTCTGCTAAGTTTAACCTCTTTGATACAGATTTTAAAACATGCCTATTTTTGATTCTAGCCTGTTATGGTGGGTTAAATATTTTAGTGAGGACACACAGGTACATTTTAAGAGTATTTGCCAACATTGTTAGTTTGGTTGCTACACCTGCTTCCCATATCTATGTGGGTAAAGATTTATTTAAGATCTTTTTTTTTTGTTAAAGAGGATGCTCATGGGGGAGGTATTATGTTCCTTCAAGATGAACACAGCACTTGCTAATTTTTGGCACACAACACTCATCTCCTAACATTATGTTTCTTGTCAAGCCTTAAGATTTTCCTCGGCCCAAACTGACATTATATGTCAAACACTTATAAAATTCATTTTCCAAGTGCATTTAGAATGAATGATCTAGCACAATTTATGTAGTAACATTAGATATCCTGAAATATCCTAGCCACATAGCTTTACCAAAATGTAGCTACTACTGGAAATTTGTCATGACATGTATTTTTTTTACTGGAATCTCAGTAAATGTTCAGATTAGTTTTTATAGTTTCTAATGGTACTAGTCTTATAAAGTAGTAGCACTGTTATTGTTGAAAAGTGATGTCATCTTTTGTTTCTCAGTGATGTAGTTACTAGATTTCCAGTTCTATAAGGAACAAAATGCTTAACATTAACATTAACAGTTGGTTTCACCTGTTGTCACATTATATTAGCTACTAATATGGCATCCTAATGATCTCCTATCTGTCCTTGTCTGTATTTTTTAAAATATTATTCAATGTTGCACCTGATATGCTTAACATCTATCTTTCATACTGCACTGTGAAGTCCTGCCCATGCTTCAGGATAAGTACCATAGTAATAGAAATAGAGGATGAATTTCAAAAAGCTATTTCTGATGTTCTGATCATGATATGATAAGATACATGGTATGATATGACATGATATGATATGAAAAGTTATATATGGTTTGACAGTAAATTGTTTTAAGTACATTTCACCTTTTTAATTATGGTTCATATTTTTTAAGTATTTTAATATGTACAGTGTGCATGTGCAAAAATAGTAGATTGCACAGTGTGAGACAATGTATTTGTTTGATCACATTTATTCTTTTTCTAATAGGTGATCAATATTGTAGTTCCTTCATAAGAGACAATTTAGTTTAAATATCAAAAAATTCCTATGCAATTTCACAACAAAAGCTGTTCTCAAGGAACACAAGCTATCTAATTAGTTTTTGCAGAAAGCAACCCCAAGTCCCCGAGTATTGAACACTCTGCTTTTTTTATGACACTTTCTTCATAAAATATAATGCATTTCAAACTATGGATGTCCCAAATATTTTGTTTAATTTCCAGGTGACTTATGTGATTTTTCCTTCATCACCCAGTGGTCTTTGTCACTAAAAAGACAATTGATTTGGTTCATTTATTCTGAAATATCGTGCTACTCTCTGTTCAGTAAATAAATTCAGTTTGTGCATTAGATTTTTTTTTTTTTTTTTTTTTTGTCTACAGACCATCTTTTAAAACCACAGAATGTTAGAAAATTATGGCTGGAAGGGACTTCAAAAAGTCATCTAGTTCACCTAGTGCCTAAAACAAGATCAAATATACCTGTATTATTCCTGATAATTGTTTGTTGAACCCATTCTTAAAAACTATCAAAGATGGACATTCTTGAAATCTTCCCAGGTACTCTTGTCCACATCTTCGTTATCCCTACTATTAGGAAGTTTTCCCCACAGCCTATTCTGAATAATTTTTTTTATTTATTTAATCCCTTTAGTTATGTGTTCTTCAAAGGATGTTGTGAACACAAAGTTCTTCTACTCCTGCAGCAACCTTCCCTGTATGGTGAGAGCCCATTTGTTCAACCGTGGTCAGGTTCCCATCACTTACGTGTGTTACTGTTTTTGTTCTCCAGGTTTTCTCCAGCAGACAAAATGCTATGCTTAGCATTCTGAGCCATAGCAATGCTGAGGACACACATTTTTTAAACAGGCCAAGAGCTCTCATCAGTTGGCCTTAAATGCAGATGAACTCCCAGATGAGAGATTGGCAAAGTAAAAGAAAAGTTGGAAATGTGGAGAATTAAGGCAGTACTCCGAGATCTCAGTTATGTAATTTAAGGCTGGGACTCTGGAAGGGGAGCTGGCATGTCCAGCTCCCTGTAGCTAAATCAACTCATCTGCCACTTGCCCATGCCACCATGCAGTGCACTAGTTTGAGCAAGTGGCTGTAGCACCAGTGTGGTGGTGCTGACTTTGTGCTGCACTGCACAGGGGGAAGGTTTCCTCTATCTCTCTTCCTTATGTAGTGATCTCCTCTTTAGCCCGGCTCTATCAGCTGTGTATCCTAGGCTTTGGATCCTGAAGAGTACAATTCCAAGGATATTCCCAAGGGTACAAGCATAAATACCAGACTAGCTTCTTCAGAAGTTAACTTTTCCAAATTATGCAAGGAAGTGGATATGTGGGTGTTTGCATAGAAAGTATCAGCACAATGTGTAATTTTCAACCTACTCAGGTGAAAATGCAGAGGTAGTGCTATTTGCCACTTGGTCAAACAGCTAGAAAAAAATTTAGATTTTAATATTGTGTGAGTTAAAAATTTATATTAAGCCTTCTTACAAGTAGAATACATACTGAAAAATTTCCTGACCCTACTGATGTCCACAGCAAATCTAAAGTACCAGAGTTGCACATTGGTTGTTAGACATTAGGCACTTGAGATGTGTCTATGCCTACCTATGTTTGAACATAAAGCTGATTTTGTATTCAGGATTGCATGGATAGCTAATATACACATTTCACACAGAGAATTCAGTGAATATCTGACTGCATGACTTAAGTCACTTTTTCAGAAGACTCTATCTGTGCTCATAAGTGCATTTATTTATCACATTTTCTTACCATTAATTTCTTACTAGTGGAACACGCCCTCTTCTTAAGCTGCATTACTGTCATTTATCTGTCCTTCGTCCCTCCTCTCCTAAACTCTTGCAGCATTGAGAAGACAGTAAGTGTGTGCTGTTTGCACAACAGAAGCTGAGGCATTCATTGTGATGCATTCTGCATATTAAGGTTTTTTTGTTACTCAATGTGATAATAGAAGTAGAGTCTGCTAAGGAGACAATTCTCATACAAGACAACCTGTCATACAGAATGTCCATCTTCAATGTATGATATTATAACTAATCATTGTTTAGACTTTTCCAAATGCTTTGCTTTTTTGCCCACAGGTAATCTTGTGCAACTAGCAATGGGACCACATTGCATGATATGAAAACATTATTAATATCTCAGGGACAGACTTCATTACACATCACCATGACTCTTAGAACAAATTATGCATATTTTATGTAGTTCAGGTTACCATGGTAAATATTTTCTTCTTTAAGAGAGAATAAAATGAAATAGAGAAACAAATACATGCAAAATTTGTTTTTAAAAGCAACACTACATTAAGCAACACTTTTTTAACCTATGAGTATGGCAGTGGTTTTTCAGTAAGTAAACCCCAATACTTCATTACATTAAACCAAACCAAAACCACTGAACTTGTAAATTCCTCAAATGCAATAAAGTTGAAATTACCGAGTGATAGCTGCACAGTCAAAAGCATGTTATACGTTTCACATATACTAGCTTGATTCAACTCACAAAGACACCAAAATTTTAGTGTTGGTTCTTTAAAATGACAATTAACTAGTTCCATACTATGGAATCATGAGGTCCCATACATTTCCTTTCAATAGTCACACTTACCACTTTTTAAATTGACTTTTGCAGTCAGACTAGAAGATCAATTTAAGATCTGAATGTACTTCTTTTAGTCCTTGCAGACATACTCTTACTGGCAAGAACTAATCTCTAAATCAGCCTCTGCCCCACTATGCCATCTGAAGGTAGTGACACAAACTTGGTACAAGTACTGTCTTAGAGAGATGGATATTAATCTCACAGTTCAGCCTGAGCAAATTACAGCTCCAGGAAAAAAAACCAAAAGCAACGCTAAAACTTTTCTTTAAAGAAGAGTTACATTACTTCAACATACTTTGATGTGGACCCATTTCTCAACCCAAATTTGAAAACCTTCACTGCTAGGTTGGAAGGTGGAATTTCTTTCCTCTTCTGCGCAGAATAAGAAAGTATTGTTACCTACCTCATTTGTCTCTTGAAGAAAGGGACTAAGCTACATGCAAAAAGCAACCATTCCATGTATAATGGAATACAAATTCTTCACAATTTCACTGAAGACAATGTCCTTGGAGACACTGCCTGGGTAGAAGGTGGCCAGCAATCCAAATGTGCCAATTACTACACCAATTCCTGCCAGCACAATCTCTTTTTATCAGAGTAGAAGGAGGCAACTTCCAAATAAAAATATGTTTTCAGGACATTGCATATAAATGTCTTCAGAAGTAGTGCTGGCTACCAAGGATTTTGAACTAGTGTTAGCCAGTGTTACCAGTTTCTGGTATAGACAAGCATAGTATGACTCAGGGATAGCATGAATTGCTTTCACTTTGCTAAAGCACCACTTGCTTTGTGTTGGGACTAAAATCTATTTGCTGGCTTTGAGTAAAATGCAGAAGAAAGTTCCAATTGCTGTTTCCTACAGTCCAAAAATCCCTGGAAATTTTTCATGGTTATTGCTTTGCATGAGTCTAATTTATATACTTTAATTATGAGCCATCTTAAGGCTTCTTATATAATTTCATATGACAAAAAATCTTTTCATCTTCTCAAACCTTGTGAAGAGCTGTTTGGTACTGCTGTCAGAAACCATTCTTTACCCATTAACACAGTTGCACTTCAGCAACGGATATCTCTTTACCTACAGAGTTTACAAAATCAGGGCATAGCTTTATGGTTGTGGTCTCTTGCTTGGAAAATATAAATTCATTATCCTTGTTACCATTCAAGTCTATGGTAATGAGGTGCTAATATCTCTATTTGATAAGAGGGTTCCAAAGAGTATTTTTTCATGTATTTGATGGAAACAAGAGAAAGCCATTGCTGTATTTATTATTGCGTTTCGTGATCTAAATATATTCCTTATTTTATCATCTCCAAACATGATATTTTTGAGCTTAACCGGTTTACTTTAAGTGCATTCTCTGAGTTTAAAAAAAGGAAGGGTTATCACCCGATCCAGAGAATATCATGAATTGTTGCAGTCTCCTAAGTCTTTCACAGTAAACTTAAAGTCTAAACAATAAAAACAGATAAATAGAGGAAACGTCAAACTGAATTCTGGGTAATGATCAGATCAGCATGCTTTTATACAATTTCCATCACTTTGAATTTTAAATCACCTTTTAAAGGGCACTAAAGCATTCTTGCAAATTAGTCTACTCTCCAATTAATGCACCCAACATGACAATAAGACCGGTTTCAGCTTGGCTAAGCAGACCAGTCAACCAGGAGGATGTGACTTGAGGACTTGGAGAGCTTGCGCCTCCACCTTTTTTCCCTCTCTCTTCACAGCAGCTTAGGTCCAATTAGGCCAGTTAATCTGCCTAAAACCATTGGAAAGGAAGGATTTCTCTAATAAAGATGAAGCATAGTCTGAGAGGACATACAAATTAAGTCTACTCTTTTCAAAAGACAGAAAATTCCAAGATTTCCCTTAGCCATATATCTTAAAGAGGTATTTTTTTTGGTCAAGACCAAATGATTTTTCTCATTGGGGATTTTAACTTCAAGAGATCTTTCTGCGACATTTGTTAACATGTAAAGTATTTCTCTTTTGTCTATTTATTTTTCATACTGTGCTCATTTTTGACATCCATTAAATTTTATAAGACTAGACTGCAAGCAGTAGTGATGAGAAATGCCAGGTCATATTACAAAAAAATATTCATAAATAGAAATGACTTTGTGTTTTTCAGTTAAGAAGTAAATAATATTTACATGAATATATAGGTATTTGAGTAGCCTAATCTGAGATTTTGAAAAGGAAAATTGAAAGGGGCTGAAAAACAACTCGTAAATACATGTTTATATCTGAAACACATTTTAACAAGTTGAAACAAAATTCTTGCAAAATAGATAAACCATTTTACATAACATTTAGCTCACACATTAAGAAAAGTAAAAAATCTCTGTCCTGTTTATTGTTAACACTGGTGCATGGGAACTCTGTTCTATAATCACAACACACTTTGAACTTCCTAATTTCTTTTGTACTTCACTTACATAATTTGACTTAATTTTCTATGTCTAAAATTCAAAGATGTATTTCAACAAAATTAGAGGAGAAACAGTCATATGCACGATAAATACTATCTCTTTTGAAATTACTTCCACTTATCCTCAGAAAGCTCATGCTACCCTTGACTGCAGCAGCTGCTTTTTTATATATTGAAGTAGGATTTGGGACAGGAGGGAGAAGTATTAGTGCCTCTAGTTCAACAACAGCATCTGATGCATTAGTAACATTTTGAACTGCTCAGGAATTATTAGCAGGGGTACAGAATAAAAAATATAGAAAAGACATGAAATATTTTTTAAAATTAAAATGATGGTACAGAAGTGTAATGATACTGAAGAGAACTTTATTATCTACATCTAGAACATAAGTTTTCCTATTTACCTTGGCAACAAAATGTTAAGCTGCTTTATCATGAGCCCTTTTTGTTAAGAAATCTGTAATCACTTTCCCTTGAGTCCTTGGCTTTGACATAAATTTTGTTGGGGAACATGCAAAATATTCTTTTTCAGCATCAGTGCTTTAAGGAAAACATTTTGTTCAAAACAAAACTGAAGATTTCGCACTGTCTCTTTAGACCAACACAAAAGCCTTTAAAGCAGTGAGGTTTGTAACGCACTGTTTATTTAGTCACATCTGTACAGTGTAACTTTTGTTGCTATTCCATCCCACATCGTTGTTCTGATGTCAAGAGGCAGTTCTGAGTGTATGAGCAAGCTCACAAATAAACCGGCTGGCTGATCTGATGGTCGGTCAGCCACTGATCACCACGCTTCAACCTGATCCATACTTCTCAGAGCCACGTTGAGAAGCCAGTTTCTCTGGCTGCTGTCTGAAGCTGGTTGTAGATTCATTCAGCTGTGCCAATCCAGATTGTGCTCTCCTTTGGATCCAAGCTTTATCTAAATATTTTAACTGAAAGGAGAAATCAGTGGCATTGACAGACTATTTTTAATCAATGAGGCTGCACTTCAATAACAACTTCCTTCCTTCCTTTGTGATAACCCCAGTACAGCAGATAACAGGCCAATATTTAATCCTGCTGCTTTAGAACTGCAGAGTTTATATCCTAAAAAAAAATACTGAGATAGGCCTGACCCTATGAAATTCCACATACTTCCATATACCAAAGACAGTGATTTTTATGACCTGGGATTCTCCATCCTAGTGAGCAGCTCTGCAAGTTCTGCATCTTGATTCACGGATTCAGTTGAGTGTGCTCCCACTTTTTTTTTCATTCCACTTTTCTTTCACACTTTATTCAACTACAAGCTTTGTTTGAAATAAAGGCTGAGCAGCCACAAAGACGCATGAAGGCTGTACATGAGAGAATATTGAGAAAGGACTTAGATTTGGAAAGCAAATTTTAGATGTAGTAATTAAAACATAGGAGTGAGAAATTATACTGGGAAAAAAAAAGCATCAACATAAAGGAACAGAAGAAGAAAAGTAAAAATACACTACCTGGAAATGATGAGTGAAATGCTAGCATAAAAAAACCAAACCAAACCAAACCAAACCAAACCAAACCAAACAAACAAAAACCCCAAACAAACAAACAAACAAAAAAACCCCAACCAACCAACCAAACAAAAAACATATGAGAGATACCAAAAGGGTAAATAAAATAAAAAGGAAGTATTGATTAAGTGCCACCAATGAGTACTTTTAACTTGATTTTGCTTTTAAATGATCTTTAAATAAATGTCATTTATTTAGGAATTCAAATATATTTCACTTTTCCACACCTGTTGCAATTTGAAGAAGAGAAATCAATAGCATTTTCCATGAGAGAAGAAAGGATGTTAAGTATGGGCAGGAGTGTGATAAAACAGAATAAAGTCTCAATTCAACCAATTATATTTCCCTACCCATTTAAAATTCAATAGTCTTTTATGTTATGCAGATAGTATTTCTACATTCTTAGTAATAATCAATAGGTCATTAATCCCTAGAACCAAAACAATTTTTTATTCAAATTTTTATTTCCTTCTTCCTCAAGCTGTTCTATAGGATTCCATGTGAAATGTCATGCAACTTTGTTGGATAGCAATACTACAGTATCAGCCTAAGGGCTAATCTCCAAATTATCTATGGTTTGTTTTGCATTATATATTAGCCAAATTTCCTTTTTCAGGTATTATTTAAATAAGAAAAAAAAATGTGAAAGGGATGCTCTAGACAGCACCTTCTTCCTCATTGTTCTTTAATTCTCTATTCAGAGTCAGAGATATAAAAATATTAAATACATGCATTTGTCTATCAAAATCAATAAGGAAATTATTAAAATAAGCAAAGGCCAAATTTTCAAAACACTTCAAAAATGACTGGGGGAATCAGATATGCATATGAAGTTCCAGAATCTGAGCAAAGCACCTACTACACAATATGTGATGGCGTAACAGATAATTTGCTTTAAAAATGAATGGAAGGACATGAAAGAAACACTTAGCAGCTACCTCACATACGCCTAATTGCAAACACAAACTACTGCATGAAATGCAATTAAACTTTTTGATAGATCAAAGTATTCTTCTGCAATAAAAAGGAAATATTCTACTGTACATTTAAATGGCATAACTGAATTCTACTAGGGAATTGCATGAATATTAAGACAAAATTGAAATAATACAAGAAGTGTAATAAGATTTGCTTTGTGCTTCAAATATTACAAGAATGATGTACAAATACAGTTATCTAGTTCAACTAAAAAAGAAAATTAACTGCATGGCAAAAAATTTGGTAAATATGCTCTAAAAATTTTTCGTTAATAATTGACATCTATATTTTGCATGTGTGTTCACTAAGTCCTGTGTACATTTATAAATAAAATGACTGGCATCAGGTGCCAGTTCCCATTAAGGAAGAGGCTGCTATGTTTTCCTGAACACTCCTTCTGCTGGGAGGAGCTCATTTTAGGGAGCTCTGTGGTCTGGGCACAAGTCTCTGAGTTGAGAGATGACTTCTTCTAGCTCAGGTTGAGCCTCTGGTTTCCTAAGCACCACAGACAAATTATCTGGTCTCTCTATTTTCAGTTGGCCATGATAGACCACTGGAAAAATCAAGAAAAAAACCAGCTCAAAGCTCCAGTTAAAAATCAAAGGTAATGTTTTAGCAGAGTTGCTGGATACACCCTTATCATTTTTTAAAAAAGAAAATAATTCAATTACAGGGTACTTTCTTCTAAAACAGCTAGAGGATTTTGATAAAATTAGATTTAATACAGAAATGTGTGAAATACAGGAATGTTGGATGCAAAGAAGGCAGGATGACACAAGTTATTTGATTACAGAAGTCCTGTAAGCATTCATTGTGCTGAAAATAAATGATAAGAAAAAAAAATGTGCTAACTCACTTCAATCTGAGAAAAATCACATCAAAAAGACTGTGTTACAGCTTAAGGAAAGGTTTAAAAGAATGAGATCTACAAAAATGAAATCTAGAAGCAGTAGACTGATAATATAATACCCATTTAAAGTGGAAAGGAATGTTGATATGTTTGCATGTAAATAGAAAAGGTTTTTACTGTTGCCATTCTCTCTCTATCATATGTATATTTGTCAAATTGCATGCTGCTGTAGATTTATAAAGTGATGAAATTCTGTATAACCTGTCATGAGAGGATTAGTAATGTTCAAGAAAAAATCCTATTCTAAACAGTGTTTTTCACTTTCAACTCAAACACACTTAATTTCAGGTAGCCACGTGTACTGAAAGACTATTTTGCTTATGAAATTAGGAAATTAAAGTAGCTGTTATTTGTAAATGGAGTACGGTAAAATAAGAAATAATTTTGGTTTAAGGAGAAAAATACTTTGCAAGTAATTATTCTCAGCTTGTAAATGGTGTCTCTATAACCAACCAAGCATATAACAAGAAGATGAAGACGAGGCTTATTTTCACTTCATTTCACTTCTTTGTAATTGACAAGCTCTCACTGAGTGTCAACTTTAAAAGATGACAAATCCTGAATCTTATAGGACTCAATTCAATAGTTCATCTCTCTAAACTGTTTG
The DNA here is from genome assembly GCA_020086605.1 of Lanius collurio. Classification (NCBI taxonomy): domain Eukaryota; kingdom Metazoa; phylum Chordata; class Aves; order Passeriformes; family Laniidae; genus Lanius; species Lanius collurio. The sequence goes on along the minus strand of JACBWW010000004.1, from coordinate 25,821,007 downwards.
CAAATTAATCTACATTTTCAAATGAATCAGGCATAAAATATAAGGTGACATCTATATTAAAAATATATTAATTTCCTTGTCTTTTTTCTGCATCCAAAGTAGCATTAAAATATTCAGATTGTTAATAAAATGCATAGAAATATACAAATGCGCAATGTTCCCTATTTCACAAGTTTACTTTTCTGCTTCCCTGTTCTATTCCAGTATGCATTAGTTTCCTTATTCAGAAATATACCTATTTTGTATTTGATATAGTGTGATAATTATACATCAACTATTTCAAATGACATAAACCAAGACACATGAAAGATGTGATGATGAAAAGACTAAAAAAACTGAAAACCAAGAAATTAATAAAGTTGGGGCTATGTTTTCATGCTGTCCCAAAATGTTAGCCTGTTTCCAATAATAATCCTTCCCTTATTCAAATTTGGTAATGAATCTGCTCCAAACAGTCAGATTCTGAAAAATTGGAAGCACCCTCTATTTTCTAGTTGTGTTCTATTTTCTTTTTCTGACACGTTTGGCCACTGAAGCCATCATCACCGTGCAACCTTCTCTCTTAACTAACAGAAAACTACAAAAGCAGATTTCTTCCTAAACTTAGACTTGTTTTTAATTCTACTCAAGGAAATTAAATGGAAATAAAGGTTTCAGTCAAGACTGGGAGCAGTTGCAGAGCTGCTTAGAACTAGAATTTACACAAATTATGCATCTCAGTAAGTAAATAAAAATTTAGCTCAGCCCTCTCCTGGAGTGCTGATATACCATCAATGCTTCACAATGTTTCTATGTTCTTGATCCACTGCATTTCTCTTTGAAACAGGAGCTGTACCTGACATACCTATTCAATTACAAAGGCTGTTTCTGTCTCTCCTCTGAGGACCAGCTTTCTCTGTCTCTGATTACTACATTAAATTATAACAGACCACCATTTTGAGCTAGAACATAAGCTTTTAAATGTAAAAACAATAAATTAATGAATTAATTTAAAGTATGTGTTGCAAAACTTTTTCCTCTTGCTTTTTAAATTTAAAACAGGACATGAAGCAAATTTTTCAGAGATTTTGCAAAGTATTTCAAAAAGCCTAGGAAAAAAAAAAAAAACCAAAATAACATATCCATTAAGATTTATGTCTTCTCATTAGATGTGTTTTTGTTTTGCCCATGGCTATTCCACACCAGTAATCTATGCTTCCTCTATTCACAATGGAATATTTTTGTCTATGCCTGTGCTACATTAATTATCTAAAAACTAAAAGGCATATTGTAACTTCACCCAGCATTCTGGAAACTAAGAACATATGATTGAATGGGAAGTTCTTATAATGTATATTGTTTGATTATGACTTCGTTTTTTCCACATGGTTATCCGCTCCAACCACAAATTTTGTCTCAAAAATATGTTCACTAACTTTTTTCCCCTATTATAGTTGGTGCCTATTTGTTAAATACTCTATTCTTCTTCTCTTAGCAAATGGAAAGTGATGAAAGGCAAATACTACCATGTGAAACAGAATGTGGACACATCCAAAAAAACTACCCTACAAGAAGCTGAAGTCAATGATCCTTTACACTTCTATTTCTATTCAATAGTAAAAAGAATAAGAAGATATCAAGCACAGCGCTACTTTCTATGTAGGAATAAACCCTTAAATTTGCCCTTTTCAACGCAAAGTTCTCATCTCTTCCCTTCCTGTTTGCAACAAAGTTAAAGGACAATATGGACAGATATGGAGGGATATATCAGGTGTTTTTCTCCTGTCCTCTACAGTGATCTTTCATAGTCTAATCTTCAAGGCCTTTTCTCTTTCAGAAATGAATGAACAGGTCAGTTCTTTTCCTCTCACACCTCTACTCTTTTTCTGCCTCCCTCCTTTACAAACTTTCTAATTCATCCATCTTCTTTTTTATTGTGAAAAATCCCTATCAAATTAATTTATATACCTTACTTTTTTGCATTTTCTCTCATGTTTTGCTGTGATGTCAGCAGTACTAAGTCTTAAGGGATTTTAGAGACATTCTATCAGTCACTTAATCATCAGATTCTTACTAACCTTCTATCTGCTCTTCAATGTGCCAGTATCAAAAGCCATCTTGATGTCCAAGCAGATTATGTTTGTTGCTTCACCCCTGTCAACTCTCATTGTCACGTCCTCAAACAAGTTAATAGCATTTGACAAGCATGGCTTCCCCTTTATAAATGTCCTGGTTATCTTTGACCAGTGTGCACCTGTCCAAGTGTTCTCCTATTTTGTCCCTAATCAATGACCCTAGAATTTTTCCCAGTTCCCTTTAGTGTTTATACACTCAAATGTCCAGTTCACTCACTCTCCAGCCTGAGAATCTAGGTCCAAAAAATTAAGAATTGCAAGTACCTTTGAGTGCAGCATTTCTAATGTGTGTGTGCACATGTATTTACATCAAACATTGCCATAACATTCCACAATATAAAAAGGCCATATTTCATGTGAAAAAGAGAAATATTATATACCAGCTTTCCAGAGAAGGAAGAGAGCACCCATATAAAGGAGACAGTGAAACAAATCTTTTATGCCCAAATCACTGAACTATCCTGTCACTGTAAATCCTTGTCATTTGCATGGGTGTGGAAAGAACAACTTTGAAGATGCTCTCTGATTTCTGATGCAATAAGTAATAGATAACTTTTAGCAAGAAAAGAACCTATATCATGTTCAAAATACAACTACTTTAAGATAGTTTATATTAATTCTGAATTGAATCATGTTTATTAATTTTTCAGGCTTTGATAGGTCTTCCAGGAATGTATTTTATTGTATATTTACAAGTCTCAAATTCCCTACCTTTCCTCAGGGCCATCTCATTAGCAGTGTATGAAATTAATTTTTTAGATAAAACAATACCCTTAATAGTAAGTATCTGAACTTCCATGTGTAGGTGGAGCATAAACTATAGTAAAAAAATTCTGCAAATCTAAATTTCAGTATTAGCAGTGCCAGAGTGAGTCCCACAGTGTTGCAAGTCATAAGAAAACAAAAACACTGGTAAAGATTAGAATATTCACCTTATTTCACTGATAAGAAGCAGTTACTGTCCCCTTTTCTAGTTGTACTGCATTTCTAGTTACACAAGTAAACTTTCTGGCAAAATGACATCTGAACTGTATATGTGCTAATTTTAAATGATCAAATAACTCTTTCATTGTTACTCCTTTTAATCCCAGCCAAAATTTCTTGCCTGTCACTCTGGAAGAAACAAATTAGAGATGAACTCAAATATTTCTTTGAAGCAGAGTACCGAGAAAACAAAAAGATATGTTTCTGTTCCATGTTTCTTCAGGCAGCACCAAGGCGAAAAAATATTTCTCCGCACTATGACATATATTAAATAACAGGTCACATCCATTAACTTTTTTTGATGTCCCTTTAGCCTCATATTTGCTCTAGCTCCATGCCTTCTTCTCTGTGATCCAGGAAGTTATTTTTTTTAAATTGACCCATGGGCATTTTTGTCCAATATCGTTTGAAGGGACAGTGGTTTATGAGAGAGCCCTGGCATACTGAGAGAGGGCAACTGCACTCACTCAGGATAGCCTCCCAGGAAACAGCTAACTTGCATCCTCTTTTCTAAAGAGCACCAGTCCACTTTCTGGTCTTGCAGAGAGTCTTGTAAGTAAACTTTTAGACCTACGGGGCTGGCTTTGCAATATGCTATCCTGAAATAACACTCTCAAAATTTTATTTAGTAAGATCTGCTATCACCTATTTAGATTATTGTAGAACTCTGTAGAAGGATGTGAATGATCTCCCAAAGGCTACACTAGATCTCATCTGTGATTAAGCAGCTAACTTAATTCTCAGTTTAATAATTCATTATCCATTTTTGTCCAGCAGTAGGCACAGTTTGGTACACTGTGAAGAAAAAGGATGCTTATTCTTCTATGTCCTTTTGATTACCATCTGTTTCTGCCAAAATTTTTTTTTCTAACAAGTAAAAAACTTCAGTCACATTGGAAGGACTCAAAATTACCTATCATGGTCAGAAGGATCAGGAAAATTTACATAGAGAGGCAAAAGTCTCAGGTTTTCAAGAAACATCTTGAGCATTAAAAATTGCCTACACAGGTCTTGGTCATAAGAAGCAGGTTTTCTGGAAAAAGAAGCACCTCCTAAGCCAGTTCCTTATTGTTTCTCTGCTGTTAATATCAGTCTGGACAACTTCATTGTCAAATTCTTTTGAATGAAATTATAAAGATCACATGACAAGTGGTTTTTTAAAACAAGGAATTTTGGCAGTGTATCATTCCTCTAAGGAAAAAGGGTATATTTTTTTCTTTATCATAAGGGCCCTTATTTACATAAATGAATAATCAGCCCAAATACACAGATAAACTTACTCTAGGATACAGAAAAAATAGAGTAAGATGATAACCAGAAGATTTTAAGACGTCACCTGTAGTACGCTATACATAAAGTGTACAAAGGAAAGTTTATATCCATAGGGTAGAATCATACTTGGATAGACTATCTCTTGTTCCATCTTTTGTTCTCTGCTACTGCACTTGAATGGATTCAGGGATGCAGCACCCACTGCTTCTCTGGGCAACCTGTCTCACTGCTTCACCACCCTCACAGGGAAGAATTTCTTCCCAATATCTGATCTGACCTCTTTCAGTTTAAAGCCATTCTTCCGTGCCCTATCACTACCCTCCACTGTCAAAGTCCTCTATGTCTTTTGTCTTCTCCAGCCTGAGTAACATTCTGAACATTTTTAAGTATTCAAAAACTCCATAAGACCTACTTAACCTTTCTTCAGGAATGTAAAGTAATTATGTTTTATATTCTTGGCAATGCAGAGCAAAATGCATAGTGTTAGGGACATAATAGGCTATAATGTTTTAAACAATTCAGAGGCTCTCAGAAACAAAATCAGATGAGTTCAAAATTAGTTATATCTATTTTATGGTACAAAAGATCGCATTTTCAGAAGAATTTGTTAAATCTTAATTTTCTGTTATATTTCTTTCTTTAAATTGTAACCTTCATTTGTGATTTGAGATTGCAGAAATTATACATAGCACTTTTACTTCAAAAAGCATTTTTGTCTTTCCGTTTTTTGACCAACTGCCCTTCCTTTGGTAGTATTACTATTCCAGCAACAATTCCTTTTTCAGAATAATCTGTACAGAAACAAAGCAGAGTAGTAGCTTTAGTCTCAATTTTCTTGACAGTTCTCTGCCTTTCCTTTTAACTCCTGAATACTTTAAACCACATCAGTAAACATTAAAAAATAAATACTGAATTTTTAAGTTATGTTTCTTATGTACAGAGGAATTCTGTTTAGAGATACATTTTGCCTCCTTTTTGGGTGATATGGAAATCTAATAGCTCATTTTTGCTGTTAAAGATTATGAAATAACTTTCAATGAAATAACAGTGTTGCTCTAAATTTTTAAGTGCTTGTTCCAAAGAGTGAAAGAATTAGACCTGCTCAATGAAACAGCTACACAAATCATTTAGAGCTGATGAAACAACAACAAATGTTTAATCCAGTGTCATCTGTAAAGCATTTTCTGAATTTTTCCAGTAAATATTTAACAGAATTAGTCAAGTAAAAATAAATCTAACACACCACCACCTAATGTCAATTAGAAGCAGTTTGCAAAACTATTTTCTCTTTGAAGATTAGATTGACTACTTCTAGCAATGTTCAAGAAACCGTCACATTGTCAAAAACTCAGTCACAGTCATTTAAAGAACTATGAAAAATGTTAACTAATTCTAACCATTGGGAAAAATCATAATTGCTTGTAAGTCAATAAAGTAGTGAATGCCTCACCCCTGGAAGTTTTCAAGGCCAGGGTGGATGGGACCTTGAGCAAGCTGATCTAGTGAGTGGCATCTCTGCCCATGGTGGGACAATTAGAACTAGATGATCTTTAAGGTCCCTTTCAACCCAAACCTGTCTATGACTCTATGAAAATTAGGGGCGAAAAAATCAAAGGAAATATTATTAGAGCAAATAATAGAAACTTTTATGATATCCTAAAAATAAAAAAGGAAATATGTAAAATGTATAACTATGTAAGTTCAGGGCCTACCGCAAAGTAACACGTCAGTGGAATTCACTGACCTTCATAAACATTACAGCACAATTCCATAAACCCCAATTACACTCACAAACCTGTCACAATTACAGCAGAGTGAAAACAGAGAAAGGACTAAGCATTGCTTAATAGCTTAAATTTGAAAACTTGAATTTGGGAATTTAAATTTAGGTCCTTCATGTGCAAACTGAAATGCATGTAACACATAACACTAAAAGATGAGCCATTATAACTCTTTCCTACTATTTCATCATCAAATGTAGAATATACACCAATGTTCACCAAGGAAAAGAAAAATACTTCCAAGATATGTCCATCCAGCAACTCAAAACCTGACACTAATATTCATGGTAACATGTAGAACCAATTTTTTTCATAGAGGAAAAATACTGTCTGGCACATGATATGACTCTCGGGATGGTCCTGTTCAGGGCCAGGAGTTGGACTCCATCATCCTCATGGACCCCTTTAAACTCAGAAGATTCTGTGATTCTGTGATTGTTTGATTATGCAATTCTATGAAGACTGGTAAATAATTATCATTTGTATTGCAAATAACTTGAGTACTTTATTTTCTCTTTATAGGAATTAATAGGGATATAATGTGCATGATGCTGTTGGTCAGTCAATGCTGAAATATATTGTATCCAGGGCTTTCCTACTCTATAAACCTGGTTTTTAAGAAGGGGTTACAGATATTGTGCAAAGCTAGGCTTTGTGTGGGATCAAGGACCAGTTAATTTTTTCAAGGTTTATATCTAAATGCTCCTGAACTCTAAATGAATTTGATGAATTTTACATTTGACTTTTACATGGAGAATAGTAAAGGTTGGTATGAGAAGTAAGGGTATACAGCCCTATTGTTTAAACATAGATAATAAGACTTTTTTCCTAATGTTTGTTTGCATTTCACAAGCAGGTATTATTTGAAATTAAAGAAGACAATCAAAACAGCTTTACTGGATGAGAAATATTATGACAGTTTCTGGGAGATTCAATTTTTAGCAGGTTTTTACAAAAACTGATTTAAAACATGGCCTTTTTTTCCTGCTGTGCCTGTAGGTGATTTCTGCAGAACATCTACTGATTTTCTTTCAAAATGTTATTGAACCACCAGGGTTATTTGTTATGTTTTCATTTACTATAGTGTCATTTTATTTCAGCATTGTCATATGAATAATAGGCAATCAGGACTGAAACTTTTCAAAATTGCAGCCCTCTAGATGTTACAATTAAATCAATTACAAACCCAGAATAAACAGTTTTAATCACATCAAACATTTCTGCTATATTATACCACTCAATTCTGTTATGATGGAAATCTAAAGCCCATAGAATACTTCAAGAAAAAATACTGCCATTTGTACAAAACTCCCGCTTAGCCTGATTAATAAACTGAAGTTCAGAAAATGATGTGCATGAAAACAGCTGCTCTTGCCAATAATGACATTTTATTTTCAATTTTTGAGCTAACACTGTGTCAATCTAAACAATACTTATGTACATTGTGTAAGCATAACAACACTGACACAACATAAAACAAAATGTACCACATCCAGGAAGAATCAAAAGTAAACAGCGCTGAGAGGAAGGCAATTGTAGCTGTGCAGCAGCTGGTGATGAACCATTGCCATTAGGAAGAGGAATGTGAGGAATCACAGAATGTTGTTGCCTAAATATGCCATGCAGATGCCCTGAAAGGTATAATAGAAATTGTGTATAATCCACTGACATGGCTTTACAGTAACAGTGTTTTATACATGGGCAGGCACAGCCAGCAGAACAGTTTTGTTAAAAAAAGCTAAATTTGACAAAATCCCATTCATTGTCTATAGCATGATATTCTTACAGCTTCACCTTACCCATATAGGTAACCATGTATAGGCATCACTGAATTACACTGGTTGCTTCCAAAAACATAGCTCCAGAAATATAATATTTAAGATTACAAGCTTTTTTCCCCTCCTCCTTTAATCTGTGATCCGTAATAGTAACACCAATGACAGGCACTTATACTAAGCAGCAGTGAAATTGTCAAAATAATTCCTTCTTTTATTTAAGGATCATGGTGAACACTGAGATTTCCAGTTTGGGAAATATTCCAAAACATATTGGCAAACTGAAACTCTTCATGTATTTATATAATGGAAGTTGTCCTTCTTTTTTCATTCCTTGTAAATGTGCATGTGTGAGCAGAATCCAGAAAAACTGAACAAGATTCTTTCTTATATATTTTGAGTCCAAAAGCTACAAAGATTCAAAAGACACTTGGTAACTGCTAGAGACAAAGGGAACGTCGTGTCACCAGGATGCCTGTAACAGGTGAATTTAGCTGTGTACTTGTCAAATTTCAGAAGAACCTGGGTAGCAGGGTGTTCCACCCACAAATATGCAGATCAGAGATCACAGAGTTAAAACCCAAGGAAGCAGCAGTTAACTGTTACACAACCAATTAGGCTATTCAGCCCCTGATAATGCAAAGTAGAAGACTTTGGAGATGCACAAAGTGTCTGCTTGGTGAAGAACACCAGTTGCATTTTACTCTCTGGAAAAAACCTCCAATGTGTATATTAGTGCTTATGTTTTCTAGGATTCTAGATATCATTAACAATTATTTACCTAAGTGCAAAGTAACAAAAAGAAAAATAATATTTAACCTTCAATGCTAAATTACATTGATTTATTTACCAGGAAACTATGTGAACAGATGCTAATACAGTTTGCCAAAAGAAGTGTAGCCCAGTATTATACCATCAAGACAAGAATAATAAAACTGACATAGCACTTGATCCCTGTGCTGGGAAGAAATCTGCTTCTCTATATGTAATTGTTTCACCCATGTTCCTGACCCCCTTCTCATAGGTATATGTCATGGGGTATATCAAAACCTCATTCTCCCATTTGTCTCCATAGGTGTAGAAATTTGTAAGGCTGTCAATACCTCCTTCAGAGTGACTAGCAGTGTTTATATATAAACACCTGTGGCTGGCATCTAGTGCTTGCCAACTTCAGCCAGTAAACCTTCTGATGGATATCTACAGTTCAGGCTTAAGTACCAACACTTGCTAACTAATGCCACCATATGTTTGGATGGACTTCATGTGAATCAATATTTTAAAGTACAAAATAGTTTAATTCAAAATATTTCTATTTCAATACATCATTTTTTGAGATTAAATAAATTGTTTATTTCTAAGAAAGAGACGCCAATGGATTGTGAAACCAGTGTTTTCATAAACTCATGGTTTTGGGTATCATTCACCTTTTGTTGTAATGGGCCATCATTTTCTTTAGGTTGTGTTTTGGACTTTTATTTTCATAATTTTGTATGGTTTTCTGACTTTAAATCTGGGCAAAGGTTATTTCTTACTGGATTTTAGGCCTCTTTTATTATATGATATCTTTTTAACCTAATGTGTTGGGTTTGTATGGCGAGGTGTTGGTAGAGGAGGAAGCTGCTGGAATGGCTTCTGTGAGACGCTCCCTGAAGCTTCTCCATGTCCAGCAGAGCCAAAACCAGGTCACTCCAAGATGGATTGGCTGCTGGCCAAGGCTTGGTCAATTAGAAATGGTGGTAATGCCTCAGTGATAACATATTTAGGAAGAAGGAAAGAAAAGTTGTTGCGCACATTGTGTCCAGAGAAGAGTGGGGTGAGAATATGGGACAGGAACAACTCTGCAGACACAAAGGTCGGCGCAGAAGGTGCTCCAGGCACTGCAGCTGAGATTCCCCTGTAGCCCATGGAGGACCATGGGGATGCAGAGATCCACCTGCAGCCCATGGAGGAGACGCAGGCCAGAGCAGGTGGATGCCTGAGAGGAGGCTGTGACCCCTTGGGAGGCCTGGAGTGCTGGAACAGGCTCCTGGCAGGGACCTACAGACCTGTGGAGAGAGGAGTCTACACTGGAAATACAGTCTGTGCCTGAGGGACTGCACCCCATGGAAAAGGGACCCACATTGAAGCAATTTGTGAAGAACTGTTTCCCGTGGGAGCAATGTGGGAGGAGTTCATGGAGGACTGTCTCCTGGGGGGGGGGACCCCACGCTGCAGCAGGGGAAGGACCCCTCTCCTGGGCAGTGGCAGAAACCACAGGGGATGAACTCACCAGAACCTCCATTCCTTGTCTCCCTGTGCCCCTTGTGGAGGAGGTAGAGCTGGGAAGGACAGAGGGCTGGGGGGAAAGTGGTCTGTTTTTACTTCTCATTATTGTGCTCTTTGTTAGCAATAAATTCAATGAGTGTCTAAAATTCAACTCTGTTTTGTCCATGACAGTAATCAGTGAGTGATCTCTCTTCCAGTCCTTATCTCAACCCATGAATCCCTTTTAATGTTTTCTCTCCCCTTTATAATTTCCGTCATGGAGGGGTGTGATAAAGTGGCTTTGGAGGGGCCCTGGCATCCAGCCAGGGTCAGTCCACTACACCTATGTCCTCTTCTAAATTCTAGGAGTTATTTCTGTTAAACTTTCTGGCATTTTTTTCTTTACCATAATTTCCAGAAAGACACAGATTACTATTCTGCAGTATTTGAGATTGTTTTACACCAAAGAATAAAAAAAAAATATACCCAATGTCTCTTTAATAATTTCATTGACTTTTTAAATAATTTTATTCCGTGCTGTCACCCAAGCAAAATATTGCGGGTAATTATGCCACATCTTAGATGGACTTTCATATACCGCCTTGATGAGTAAAAGTACCAGGATAATATAGAGGAGAATGTAGAGTATAAAGCTGTAGACATGAATTACAGACACTACTTCATAGTCCAATGGAAGGCAACTGCACTGTAACTCTTACACGTTCGAGACATACTCAGCTCATACTTCCTTAATAAGAAAGAGGGCTGAGATTGAAATATTACTGTGTAGTTACCAGAAAAAAATGGATAAACTGATCCTACTCTATGTAAGATGTATTTAAAGTTGCCAATTATATTGCTCTTTGAAAAAAGCTCTCTTCCAGGGGAAAAATGAAATTTCCAGCACTGTCATTTCTATATTGCCTTTGGCCCAAACATTTATTCTATTTAACAATGCCCTGCAGCTTAATGTGCTTGTTCTTGCCAGGATGCCACTCTTCCCAATGAAATATACTTTTTAAAACTCTTATGGCTACCTTAATCCCCTATTCTCTTATTTTTCCTATTAAAAGCAAAAATGTAAGAACAATTGTGCCCATGATCTTAGAAGTTCTTTGGAGTTTGCAGACAATGAAATGTGTCAGATTTCTTTTTTTTCGTTTTCTACACTCTTCATTCACCAACAACCACTACAATAAAGAAAAGGAATAATGCAATAACTGCTCTCAGTGACACACTTGCAGCTAATGTTAAAAATTTCCAATAACTTATACAGGTATTTTGAAAGACACAAAGTCAAATTTGTCATTTACAGAGATACATTATCTGGAAAAAATTATATCTTTAAAAGCATTTCTACTTATAGCAGCAAGACTGAAATGAAACACAACTGCCAAATAACTACTAGGTTTTGAACAGAAAAAAGGCTTATATGGTAGTGATAAAGTAAAAATACTCCTAAGCTGAATTTTCCCCTTAGACAGTGTAAATCTTGTATAAAATCCAGTGGGAGTGGGACATGTATATGAGAGCAAAGAATTTACCCCCTGTGCTTTTATAATAGAAAATTAAGATGGTTAAAAATGGCACCCAAAAGATGAATGAATTTCCAAGGAAATAAATTAGGTTTTAAATTACTATTGGAACATATGCATTATACAAAAGATCATGAAATCCATTTCATCTGACATATTGTACAATGAGCTACAAGAATATTTGCAACTGATAGAAGCATGTAAGATCTCATGTATTATTCCTACAACAAAGATTACACCATAGAAGCCAGATATTACACTTCCTGTTGTGATCTACCAAGATGAAGGTCATGAACCAGGGATATGACTTGAGCACCCTGGTCAAGATTTTGAGTTATACTGTGCACCACAGGAGTTAAGAAACTGTTTCATATCCTATGCACGTTTAGGTACCTGCAGCAACTTTGTCATACACAGTATATAGAAGAAAAGGAATTAGAACACACATTTGGAACAACTGAGGGAGCAAAATATATCATATAAGGCAGAAGTCATCTTCTACAGGAATTTTACAACTGCAGGGATAAAATAGCCCAGATTTAAATGACTGTATGTTTTCTTAAAGATCCCAAAGGAAAGCAACATATGGATGCTCTATGTTTAACATAATGAAAAACAAACGCTCAAACCCCACAAAATTCCATTTTAAAAAATCTGAAAACTGCACTCAGAATCAAATGCAATATGTCCAAGAAAATACAGACCTGTCATGAGCGTGCTCTTCTATCCAGCATTATTAAATCTGCAAGATGAAAGCAACCTTTAGAAAAATTTTTAAAGTGCAAGGAAAGAAATCATAAATACATTTTCCACATTTTTGCAGAAAGCATGTGCTTGATAAGGATAGTTTTCAGTCAGATGGAGAAAATGCAGATGAAAACAAGAGGAATATTGTGTGGGATATAACCTCACAATGTTTGCAATCTCTTTATGCAATACACATTATTAGTTTGAATCCAGGACAGAGCAATGGCTGCCCTGTTTTTTTCTCTGAGGTTGCAGTTCATCTGAAGCCTATGACATTAGGAACATTTTCTTCCAACATGATGATGAAGTCTGAAGGTAAGATATTTGAATACAGCTGAGTGGACACAAAGCCCAAAAGCCTGAGGAATGCACCATTCTTGGCAGTGGCCCTGGAGCCGTCCCAACAGAGCAGCCTTGGCACTTCCCACTGGCTCACCACAGCAGCTACTGCCTTTTCCAGCCAGGAATTTTAAAAAATTTTATCCAGTGCACCACGCATTTGCTGAGCCTTTAGGAGTCATCGTTTCTATTAGACTTACTGTAACTAAAAGTAACAAGGTTCAGAAAGTGTTTGAAAACATATACCCAACCACCTCAGAAAAACATCAAACTTATGTTTAAATCCATTTCTATTTAAAAAATATTGATTCAGTGGGATTTATCTGTACATTTAAAATTGAATATGAAATGAGTACAAAAAGTACAAAAAGACAAATATGAAATAAAAACAAAGTATAGAAGTACTTTCTAAAACTTAAATTGCCACTTTGGGACCGTGGCTCCTGATGGGCTTCTCTGTAGCTTAAAGCAGACTTGACTGCAGCCATTCTAGGAGTAGTGATGTACCCTCTCTTAAGCAAAAGGGCTCTGTGGTGCAGCTGGGGATTTGTACTTCAGAGCTGCCTTTAGGGCTGGATTCTAGGACATCAGAAGTGCTATCAATCCTTAGCAAAACTGCAAAACTACTGACACTTGCCTAAATTTCTCCATGCTAAAGTACTCTGTTACTCCAGTGGAGCAGAGGATGCATTGCAAAGATCTTTGCAGCCTTCTCTGAGCCAGGCACATGCAGTTGGAAAAAAACTCATTTTCTCACTGCTGAACGTCTTTGTAGGGTAAGTACAGATGGACTTTTTAGAAAACTTTCACAATCCTCCAGTATTAACATATTGCTCTGGTAAAATCACAAGAGGCATGAATGTCAAAATCTCATGTTACACCTTTAAAGTCTCCACTACAAGATGGACTATTTTTTGATGTTATTTATATTTGTCCCACTCTACTCTGCACAGGTGCAGCCTCACCTTGAGTACTGTGAGCAGTTTTGGGCATCACAATGTAAAAAAAGACATTTAAGCTATTAGAAAGCATTCAAAGGAGTGCAACGAGGACAGGGAAAGCTCTGGAGGGAAAGTCATGTTAGGAGGAGCTGAGGTCACCTTTTCTGTTTAGCCTGGAGGAGACTGAGGGGAGACCTCATTGCAGTTACAGCTTCCTCATGAGGGGAAGTGGAAGGGCAGGCACTGATCTCTTCTCTGTCCTGACCAGTGACAGGCCCCAAGGCAATGGCGTGAAGTTGTGTCTGGTGAGGTTCAGTTTGGATATTAGGAACAGGTTCTTCACCCAGAGGGTGTTTGGGCACTGGGACAACTCCCCAGGGAATTGGTCACAGCACCAGCCTGACAGAGCTCAAGAAGCATTTGAACAATGCTCTGAGGCACAAAGAGTTGGTCTCAGTGGTTTGGGGAGTCCCTTCCAACTCAGCGTATTCCATGGTTGTATGGTTCTGTGATTTATATTATTATTTCTACAGAATTGATTACTGAACAGTCACCAGCTGGTAATGTCTCTCAGATAACACCAGCTCCGTTCAGATCTCAGTAAGAGAGCTGGAGGTAAAACGTTGCATATCAACAGTGCCAACGCTGGTTTACTCAACCACTCTTACATAATAAATCTTACATCAGTAATATGCAAAATTTATGGCAAGCAAATAAGGGATTTCATATGCTGCTCAGATTTGTGTTTACACCAAGAAAGAACACGGCCCATAAATAAGATTGTTTGGAAAACATTTACTGCTGTCTTACTGATAATGCATTTTAAATCCTGGGGTTATCAAAAAACTGGATTTTTTTTTTTCTCCATATTGTTTGACAGATGAAATTAAACAAATTCTATTGAAGTACAAAGCTAATAGAAGGTTTACTATGTGTGTCATTAGCACCATCCATATAAGGAAACAGAAAATATGAGGTGTGGATTTTTAAAATATGATAAATGAGAGCACCATTAGATGCATATGAAGGTGTGACTTCAGGCCAGGCATTTTCTTATTAGAATCAAAGTGACTCTATCTTACATTTGTAAATAATCACTGTTATGTGATTCATGTTGACATCTTTCAAATTATTTTCTCATGCCAAAAATATAGATTGCATTTGAAATATGTTTTAATTGTTAAACCATCTTAATAAAACATACGACATAAAACTGTATACCTTACCATATGCTGCTAAACTTCTTTATGTTCAGGCATAGTGAACCTTAAATGATTGTCTTAATTTATAATACGCATATTTTTAGATCTTGCTTTAGCATTCTAATATTTATATGGATAATAACAAAGTTAATATGCTAGATTGTTTAAATCTTGTATCACAGTTCAGGTTCAACACAAACATTCATCTGTATTTCATTTTTCTAGCATTTTCAAGTAAAAAACCTGAAATTGACTTAAATCAAAGCATTCTAGTTGTGTCTGCCTCAAAAATGCTAGAAACCATAAATTCCACAATTTCTGTTTAAAATTTGGATGACTATGTTTTGAAAAGTTAACATAATTTTTAAAGATGTTTATTTATTAAGGCAATTAGATGAACATACTATAATTTTAATCAGAAATCAGAAACTTAGAAAGTGACAAAAGGTTTTGGGTTCTTCTTTTAAAGATTGCAGCACACTTAGGATTGTCAGTTTTGAAAGGAAAGTATATTTGGAGTGTTTGCTTTGGAATAATAGTTAGTGCTAACTTCAAATTTATGTTTAAATATGACAAACTGTTCAGATGTTTATGTTAGCAAAGTTAAGGACAAAATCATGAACATATATACAAGTTTAAAGTGAATGAAATAATGTAGTTTTTAAAGATTGAAGCATAAAGGCCATCTTAGGTCATGAAGAAATTTAGCCCCCATTTTGGGATGGCCTTTTTCAATAATCCCCAACAATACGTGTATTATTTCAAGATTTTCACATGTGCTTCAATATATTTCTTTCTCTGATACATTTAACTGTTCCCCTGTGCTTCTTGTCAGTTTATATCATTTTTTCTTAGGTTGACTTTTTTCTAGTGTTTCGCCCATGATTATCTTCCATTTGTTAGTTTTTGTTAGAGAGCTGCCAGGCCAGAAATACTTCTCATCTACATAAAAGGAATTTTAAAATGCTTATTTCTTATGGTTAAACTCCCTCACATCTCCAGCTTTTCTTTCTATGTTTCTGAGAAGCAAATGCTCAAGGCAGAATATGTATGCTACATATGCTGATGCAACCTTTATGAAAAAGGTGCAAATATTTTATAACTAGCTATTGTGATAGATGTATTCACATGTGTTATTTTCCATCCCATTCTCAAATGCACCTGCTTCAATGGCCTTGAATTTGAACACTAAATGGTTAAAAATTGTTAAAATTGGCTTTTATCTTTGTTTTTCTTAAAGCAGTACAACTGCTAGATGTTAGTGGATTAACAAACACCAAAACTGGATATGTGCAATACAGGTATGAGCTACATACATACTTTAAGAAATCTTTTTCTAAAGTTGAGTTTTCCACATGGGAAAAAAAATCCTAACCTTCCCTCACAGAAAATATAGATTTTACAGAATTCAAAAGCTTACAAAAGAAAGAAACTTTTAGCAAAGTAAAACTATTTGGAAGCTTCAGGAGAACTGAATGATGTGATTGGCAACCTGCATTCTGTTACTTTTATGTTTATGTACACTTCTATGCCTGCAGCACATAAATACTGTTTGTTAAACTTCTGTTGTTATGGCAAGGGGAAATCACTGCAAAAACATATAAGCATGACAGGCAGTTTCTGAGTAAAAGTAGCCACCCATAGCTTTCAAAACAGTTCCTTAGAAAGTGGTCTACCTTTCTACTGAGCAGTCGTATTTTTCGATGGAACTCTCCCTCACTGGAAGACATTTCTCTAAAGTAAATTATCCCAAATGTAAACTCCTTTTGATATTATTGATAAAGTCAGATGTGTTGCACAAAATACCAAAAAACCCAGCTGTTGTTTCACTTTTGATCAAGGAAAAATACCACTAGCATTTGTTTTCAAAGAAAAATCTTAAATAAATACAGAATTAAATACTTATCTCTTAAAAAATGGAAAGAAATTCTTTGCATAAAACCCATAAAAAAGGAAAACTCCAGCTCATATCAAAGTGTTTTTAACACTCTTTGCAAATAAGTACTAGCAGCTAGGAATAGATGCATCGTGTCAAACCACAGGTCCATTTATCTAGCAAGTACCCTGCACCTGACACCGTTTTGAAAGAGATGTCAAGGAAATATCAAAAGAAAATACACAAGAAACGAGAACATTCCCCTCAAAAACTGTCCAAGCTATCAACTATTTCTGTCTCAAAGACTTTTCAAGCCAGTCTTATGTGCTCAATTTTGCCCCTACCCCAGATGAAGTCCTGCCATCCACACGGTCCAATGCTAGGGAGCAGACCTGCATTGCCCATGGGACAATGCTACTCCCGTGCTTATCCTGAATGTGACACCTGCTAGATTCCCTTGGCACCCCTGTGGCTCCTACTAGGCATGAGACAGCCTAGTCACTCCTGTTCTTCCCTTCCAGGCTGCGTTATATCATACTTTTGTTCAGTCTATAACACACTTATCTTTGTCTATAGATTTTCTTCTGAATTGGTGAGCTCCAGCCTACAAATACGTCCTGCATTGGGAAGCTGTTCCACACCGTTGGTCATTTTTCCAAATCTTCCTTTACTCTTTTTCAGTTGTGCTTTATACACTGCTATGAGGTGCCAGGGATGACTGCTGATACAGAGGGAAAAATGATTTGTTATGCATATTCTTCCTAAGAATTCCTCGTACTAAGCTTGACTCCTAAGCACATTGATGCTTGCAATCACTGGTTTATAACTATTTAACCTTGTGATCTTGCTTTTGAGTGGCAATGGTCAGACTGGGACAATCAATTCTATTTGTAAAGTTAGGATTGTTTTTTTCCCATTACATAATTTTACATTTATTAATGCTGGATTTCATTTGTCATTTTATTACCCAGTCACTCAGTCTTAGGAATTTCTTTGCAGCTCTTCATATAGAACTAATATTAACTACTAATAGCCCAGCATCATCAGGAAAATAACATTCATCCCCTTTCCCAGATAATCTATATTGAGTACAACAGGTTCCAAAATCCAGTGGAACTCCAGTATAACTTCCCATTTAACTTTTTATCTTTTTGTTATGAGTTTGTTTTAGGAAAAAAAAAAAAAAATTAATGAAATAATTTCTGCTAGAATCACACAGTTTTACTTTCTAAAAGTAATTAAATTCTCAACAGATTATATATTCAAATACCAGTGGTTTTCTTCCTCAAAAATCTCTGGAGTCTGTTTGTGGTTAGTTCAATGATTTCAGGTGTATCACTCCCACTGATTGTCCTGTTACTTGCATTACTTTTAGATGTTTTGTATAAAAAAATATGGTCAAAACTGTAAAGAACTTAAATGTCAGGCCTAGAACAATGTCACATTCTCAGTTAAGGAAGTTGCATGGAATTAATGCAATTTTCTTAAAGAGCTGGAAGTAAAGCTACAGCACTTCTAATGCAAGCATATGCATATGAAAAGGGGGCTTTTCTTCTTTCTCCTGACACTGTGAGGTAGCTAACAGACATGTTCTGTCAATGGATAGTTTCTGTTGTAAGATTTTTATCACTGATAAACCTTTTGTGTGTCTAAGCTTAAACAGGTGAGCAATTGCTCTGCTGTAGGAAAGAGTTTCCCAAATGCCATGGTTTATTTTTTAGCATTATAAACATGCTGGGTAAATTCAGTATACAATCATGCTGTGCATTACAGAAACTTTGACTTGAATGGGATTTTCGTGGTCAGCATAGAGCAGCCACACCAGATTCCCAAAAATGATTGAGCTGCCTTCTGGCTGTGCTTGTAGGATCCTGTGTTGGAATAATACTTCCCTTTAAACCTCATATGAAGGGAAAACAAATTACAGAATAAAGCCAATTGGGGATTTTAAATTATTGTTTTTTTTCATTTCTGCCATTATAGTTTAACAGGTTTCAGAAGTGTCAGGTTTTTACCAAATGTCATCTCTATGTTCTATTTGTTTTTCTTCTCTAGTAGAGTGCATACAAAAGCATGCATGTAGCTTCCACATAGGGGGATAATACTAGCATAACATATAAGAAAAAATAACATATACATAATACAAACATATATGACAAGACATCTAATTTCTTGATCAAAATAACTACAATCTGAATAAGCAGTGCTGATATGTCATGGTTTTTCAGTCCAAATTCTTGAAGATCCTAAAAAATTAAAAAGAGGAAATAAAATAATTTATTATGAAGAAAATAGATATGGGTAAAGAAAAAGTTTAATTACATCTAATCATATTTGCAGTGATTCATGATGGCTATTTACATCAAATGATTTTTTAAATATTAAGTACTAAGTCCATTTAAACGTAATAACTTGTATGGCAAATTTTCATTTTTATTTTAGAGCCCTGCTATTTTAAAATTTGTCATTAGAGCTAATAAGAAATTATATTGAAACTACTCTGTACATTTAAATGAAGCATAAATCAATTATTGAAGCAAGGAATTTTTTCATCATTGTAATGATTATTGGAATAAATTTAATCTTGAGATGTTTCATAAGGAAATCTGCAATAGTAAAAAAAATGCACTGACTTAATTTTTACTATGTGCTATTTAAAAATGTTTCTCTGTAGTGAAACATTTAAGGGAATATGCAAAATCCACAGAGTATTCTAGACAATGAAATATAAAACCTCATCTAATTTGCCCTAACATGCTGGAATTCTGCATCTGATTTCTTGTCAGACAACCGTATTGATTCTTTCACTTCTTTCTCTATCCTGCAGTCTTCAGAAAGAGCAGTGGAGAACCACGGTGGTTATAGTCAGGTTTCTAACATAAACAGATAAAAGTGCACAAAGCTTGGAAAATTTTTAAGAGTGGAACATTTACACTTATCTGCATCTTATTTAATAGAAAATGAGAATAACTGTGATGTGACAACAATGATATCTGACCAGTGTATTGTTGTGAGAAGAGCAGCACAGTGGATGCAAATGAGGTGCCCAGTGACCATTTCATTATTCCCAGTTCATTGTAACCAGGCAAGTGGAGCTGTTTTGTCAGAAGGTGTAATGGCTGCACTTTGACAAACTATGAGGACAGAGCTGGTCACTGACAGAAACCTCTCCAACTGTGCTGAGAAGGTTGTTATGGCATCATCCCTCAACCCCTCTCCTCTGCTAAGGGTGTTGCCCTCATTTGCCTCTCATTGAAAAGCTTCTGCACCTTCTTCCACTTAGACTCAAAGCACTCCTCCCAAATAGGTCTGCAGCCCACCAACTTCCTACCTATCACCTCTCTCCTAACGCACGCTCCGTCGCAGCTGTCTCTAGAATCTAATAGGATTGGTTCAGAGGGAGATGGGATAGCTGGCAGGTACTTTCCCTGTTTCTGATAGAGATGCATATATGCATTTAAGAATCAGGTTGTGTGATCCCAAGCACTTCAAATTTTTGCTTGCCTTGAAACCATCCAGCTGTACGGTACCTATTTGCATTGCACCTTCTCCTTGTTCAAAGTCTGTGGCCTTTTTTCCAAAACCTGGGAGAAAATTTTTATTTTTCTTCTGTGGAATTTCAAACTGAGTGTCATAGGCACTAAAAAATAGTGGTGACTGAGAATGATGCTGCACATCTTGCCCTGTAGAGACAATAGAGTTCCAGAATTTCTTGTTATCCTACGATGACTTTTCCATCAAAAAGACATCCTTTGAAGGGATGGATTCATCTTCTACTGGTTAACAGCAAAATGAACAATTAGCCTCAATATGTTATTCATAGGATGATATGCATCCTATCAACTTTAATATCTGAGGGTTTTTTCCTTTTTATTTTTTTCTGAAGACAACACTGTCTGTAACTGTAGTTTTACTCTTAAAAAGACTGTCAGCTTCTTTTAGTTGGGTGGCTTTTTGCGCTTTGTTTTGGTTGACTGAAATATTTGGCTTCAGATATAACCATGTATCTACATCAGAACACTAAAATATATATATATTTAAGATGCTGCACATTTAATTATTTATAAATGCTAAAACAGAGTCATTTATCTTCTATAAATAGAGTTTTGTAAGACAACATTTTTTTAACATTGCTGAGTGATTTCTTTTTTTTATAAATACATAATTCTTCACTGTATCATCAACATGTTTCATAAACATATGCAACTACAGTAGAAAGGCACAAAGTGGAAATGAGTATTCATAGTCTCATTAGTTCTATTGTTCACAGAAAATTCCCAAAAGCACAAGGAGGCAATTAGGAAACTTAAATTCCTTCTATCAAAAACAAATATAATGTGGACATTAGACTCCTGGAGACTTTTCCAATGATCTTGCCACATGAAAAACTTCTGGGTTTAGCAGGGACAGTTTGGTTGGAGAGAATTTAGAAGAATTAGGTCTAGGTTATAACAATATTAAAATATAAAACAAAACTTCCCTCAGCTTCTGTGGAACCAGAATTTATCAACTAAAGTCTCATGCTTCTTGTGTTCTTCTATCTCATATATGAAAACAGTTTACAATTTTAGAGCTTTAATCTTGTTTCCTTAAGATAAAAGGTGATCCTATTATCATCTGTAGCAATGTCTGTTTCTCTTAACCATGAATGATTTTTAACTTAGTTTGACCAAATTTTAACCATAGTTGACAGATGTTGTGTAAATACTTCTCCAGGTAAAGTGCCTTGCCTGAGGGAAACATAGCATACTTACCTATGACAGTTGCAGGAAAGAGGATGAAGCCATTGCAAACTGCTTCATTATTATTCTGCCTTCAGAACCGCATCTTTTTTTGAAAGGTACAGGTTTATTAGACTGAGCAGTTCTAGGGAATCATTAAGATATAATTTCTAAGTTGGACTGTAATATTTTGATCTATGATGAAAGAAATCCCTGTATTTTACATTATTTTTCATTCAGCTGCAGTAAAATGTAAAAAGATAGTTGTACCTAGATGACTTGTCCCTTCTTTGTACTGAAATGTATTCTGATTCCCAAGTTTATTTGAAATAAAAAAGTATACTTGTGAATGGTCTGCCCCACATCTCTATTCACTGTGTAAAAAAAACCAAACAAACTTGCTCCTTTCAGTTTATTCAGTCCACTCTCTACTATAACTGGATTGCTTTGGACAACATCATCATTAGGACCATGTATTATATCCTTTTGACCACTGAATCAGGGTGTCCCCATTTTTCCTGGTTATAGTACTATTAGAATACCCTGTTTTAATATTACTATATTGAAGGAAGTAAAAGGATAAGTATACATAACCCTTTTAAACCATCTTTTGTGCACTGTTAAAATAAAACTGGACTTTTAACAGGTATGCAAGAGTCACGGCACTGAATTCCAAGTGTCTTCTACCTTTGCATTTCTAATTCCTTGTTTAAAGACAGAATGCTTTTTTTCCTTCCCCATTGGGAAAACATCTTCTAGAAGACAAGAGAAAGAACCTGGAGGATAATGTTGCCAACAGCATGTCAGGGATGATTACTGCAAATGAGAAGCGAACCTCCTGTTTTGACATTGGACAGCCAGTAGAGGAGAGCTGAAAGAAGCTACAAAAAAATGCTTATATATATATAACTCAGATCAAAACCGTACAATTTTTAGCCAACATTCTCCTCTCAGAAACCATACTAAAAACCAAAAAAGAGTCTGCTTTTGAGTAGATCTTGTCCAGTGTAAGAGTGAGTGTGCATCAATACAACAAATGGAGAAATGGCTACAAATGGCTAAATCAAAAATGTCTGTGGTGTGTATAAGGTACTGAATCAAAAGAGATGGTCCTGAGTCTCTGTCACTGGCCAAGAATTTATTTACAACCAAGATTTAAAATTAAGAGAATTCATATTAATGAAAAGTTATAATTTACAGGGTATATCTTGAAAGACATCCTTGACCCAAAATGGGAAGAAAGAGGAAGACAGGAAATCCTCTATTAAAGTATTAAAATCCAAAAGTGAAATGAAAATAAAAGTTAAAATCTTTTTACTCTACATCAATTTACTGCATCTAAGAATTTCTCATTCCAATTTCCCATGCAGTTAGCATGAAATTTCCTCAAAAAGATTAAGGATAGTATCTTCACAGTAACACTTCACTGCATAACAATGATTTAAACTTTTCATTTACAAGTATATTTTCTAACATTCAGCTAACAAATTCTAAACTGAATCTTAATCACTATATTACAGGAGCTGGGATTAATTAACCAATACACAAACAAGTGGACAGATGTGATACAGAAAGGCTACATCCAGTATTTTTATAACTGTTCCCTAACTCCTGCTACATTTACATAATTAACTGCATGGCTAGACTGCCCAATCAAATTCTAATTGATCCTAATTTAGTTAGATAAAGATAGATGAATTAGTATTTCTTAACACAAGCTGTTTACATCTTATTCATGTATACTGGAGCTCTTATTTTCATATCTCTGCTACTCTGATAGTAGTAGAGGTCAACCCTAACTCCAGCTGCTTCCGCTGGGATGCTCCATTAGGTTGTCATGGGCAACTCTGACTTCTTAAGAAGTGAGCAGAAAGAGAATTCTTCATCTACCAGGACTTAATTAAGTTCAGAATACTTAATTAAATATTTCCTACTCGTGCCCCTACAGTGTCCTAATCTATGTGCTTCAGATTAGGTTCAAGGAGAGTGTTCCTAAATTGTTTACAAATAGTTTGCCAAATCTTTGTCACTAGGTTTTACAACCTTTCCTCTTGCTAAACTGCAAAACATATGTTTAACACTTGTCTCTATCACCTGTAAAGAGGAAGCATTTCTGTGTTACTTTTCAGAAAGCAAAATAATTAATATGGTTATCTTTTCTGTGAAATGTATGTAAACATAAGAATTCATAGGATAAAGAAAAACAAAGGCTGATGTAAAATTTTGAATTATAAGAGGTGACAAAAAAATGTAGAAAATCTACACATATTTGCTGCCCTTACTCAGCTTTACCTCTAAGAAGGCAAACCTTCAAACTGGACATCGGCATTGCTGTATCATTTAACCAGTTTATAAAGTTGTGTGAACCAAGTAGCTCATTACTGCAAGTTGCAAAACACTTAATTTATTCATACAAAATTGAGTGTTCTATTTTACAATGTGTTAATCCAGAGGGATCAGAAAATTATTCTAATAGAGAAACATTTAAGTATTAAGTACTGTATATTTTATTGATTTACATGACAGGTGAAAATATATCTCAGTTATAAGGCTGTCAGAATAAAAGAACCTCCCACAGTTTCTACCTAATATACATTTGAGTGTGAAGAAGTTGCTTTCATGAAAAGAACAGTTTCACCTCTGAATATTACATGTAGAACCACTTTTTTTTTTTTTTTTAACACTAAAGGAGCAGGTAGATCTAAGATTCACCTCATGTTTTCTGCTGTCAGAGAAAATTGTTACTTTTTCCTGTGAAAGTTGGTTCTGAGTCCCTTCCAATCTCAACCATTCTGTAATTCTGTGAAAACTACTTTAACTGACAGATCCTCAAATTTAGCTCTAAAATACCAATACAAAGCATTGGACCCTAATGATTTCATTGTCTTCATTAAGCTCTGGATTACAGCAAGATGCATGCAATTATGATGCAATCTATTTGTGGAAACATAATTGTGTCCTTTTTTTCTGGGGTTAGGGGAATACTGTTCTCATAGCCTTTGTGCACAGACGAGTCAAAGACCTGATGTTAGATCAATTGCGTGTATGAGTTTGCACTGATTATGAAGGAGCATTCACTTAAATGTGATATCTTACTAAGATGTTACAAAGCTTTCCAAGGTATTAATCATGTTTTCTAAAATATGTCACGTAAAATGTTTCCTGTGTTGTTAACCTAACTGCAAAAAAGTCTTTAAAGCTTCCTCTTACAAGATCTGTATCCTGCTTCCCCAGCTCTGGCATGGGCACCGTGTTGCTTTACTCAAACACAAGGCACGGAGAGCAGGTGGCCTCATGGTGGAAGAAACTAATCTGAAATACACGGAGCATGCACCACTCAAGTTGGTTTGTGAATAATTATAAATCAGATACAAAATCAAACCCCTTGATAAACAATACAGACACTGGGAAAACAAACAAACGAAAGACTGAAATTCATCAGCTAAAGTTTTTTTTTTGTACAAGCAGTTCACCCAGCTCTATTAAAGCTGCTGGAGAAATCTCATAGAAGAAACCCATTAAGCACTTCAAGTGTGTTATTTTCGCTCTGGGCTCAGAGAGCCTTTTTCTGTGTCATTGCACTGGTCCCACTCAGATGAAACAAGCAAATATAGAAATATTGGCAGCTTTCATACTTGCTTTTTGTCCCAAGCCCAGCGGGTGAACAGCACTGAATTTCCTTGTTTGTAAGCTTTTCTAAATGAGCCTAAAGGGTCTTTCTCATGAAGGTTGAAATATCTGGCAAATAGTAACAGCTCTAGATTGTAGCTTATAATTAGAATTGCTTGAGCCAGTTCAAAAACAGTGAATCGAGCCAGAACTTAGTCCATTGAAAAATCCCTCCATTTCAAAAAAGACTCTTTTAGATAATGGCAGATTTAACATTTAAAAGTTCATATGCAACAAAATATTATTAGGTAGAATTTGTTTTCAAATTATTAGTTCTGGTCTCCAGTCATGAATTACTGTTCATTTAGTGTCATCTGTGAAAGAGACAGCTTTCCTGGAGAAGTACGCTGCAAATTACTACATTTTACAGACTTTGGCACTGTGTCACAGAGGAGGATCGGGTTGGACAGAATAGAAATAGGATGAATGTGAAAAGAGGATAACATGATAAAGATGAATTCACTGAACTTGAATTGGAGAGGGAGCACAGCATTCAGAATTAAAAAAAAAAAAAAAACAACCCAAACAAACAAAAAGAAATTAAAACCCACCCAAAGTACAACAAAAGAAAGAAAAAAACCAAACAGATTTGAGAACGTTAATCAAACTGAGGGACAGAAAAAAAAAAAAATGATGGAGAATCTATTGAGATTTGAGAATGTAAGCAGGAATTTAGGGGAAAAAAGTGATTGAAAAATATTTTGTTTTGTTTTGAAAAACTGCTTTTGACTATGAAGCTCTAAGAAGCAAAATTTCCATAGAAAGGTAAGGTTTATAATCATCTCCCAAATGGTCATCCTGTTTCACTAATTTTAAAGCTAAAATGTTTTAACTTATACATTTTAGCTATAAAATTTCTTTCCTGAGGTTGTTTTCCACCAAGAGGAAAAAAAGAATAAGCATATATATTAATTTGCACCTTTGCTATTTCATTAACACAGATGACTGTTGGCTCTGGGTTTAAAAACTTTTCTTTATCCAAATACAGTTAAGCAGAAGTATTGAACAATTTGGATGTAACTATATCTTAATGTCTCATGAGGATCAAACAATAAGCAAAAGGATGAAATCTAGTGACAGAGATAACAAAGACCTCCCTAGGTTTAAATGATTTCTCTGATTTCTTGATTTTTGTATGATTTATTATAATGTACTCCTTTCAGCTGAATTGGAAATACCATTTTTGCTTCCATTTGTTCTATTTGCCTTTTGGCATGATCTAGGAAGTATATATACATGAAAATGGATAGATAATAGAAAATAAATAAAATTAAATTACCGTTTCAGATTCCAAAGAGGGATCTCTCCCAGTCCTTTTTTGTTTTACTGAAACTTCTTCATTTATTATAATGAAATTTGAGGCTGGATTCTAGAATAAATGAATATACAAAGTTTCAGTGTAGACTGCTTAATCACATTGTCAAGGTCAAAAATGAAAGACCTCAATGTTCATTAGTCCCCATTTACCTTTTCCATACATAGTATTCATAAAATGTTTATGCTAGTCCTAACTACTTTCAAGTTTCCTTTGAAAACTGGGAAAGAGAAAAAGATACATTCCCATTTATATTTTTGAAATCTTCTCCTAACACGATTATAATACTTTGCATACATTATATAGTTTGCTAATAGATGCAGTCAGCTCATGAATATATACAGTGATAAACAGGAATAGTATGTAATTCATGTTATTCACTATCTGTAAATCATGAGGAAGAAATTGTTTCAAGAAGCAACACTGTCACTGCTAGCCATGGGGTCCATGGTATTTAGAGTTAAATTAATTTATGTCAGCTATCTGAAGCTCACAGAGCACACAAAGGCTTTAGAAGCACTTATTTAGAACTCACACTATTTTATGTACATCTAATTTTTAATGCTTAACATTTAATGCTTCACTATAAGATGTTTTTTGAATTCATGAAACTTCAGGCTCTGATAGGCTTATTTCCTGAGCTGTGCTTGCAATCAGGTGTATCTTTCTCTGACAAGTCAGAGGAGACTCTGTTGAAGGACTATATCCAATTTGATGGCATGCCTGTTGCTTTGTTTACAGCAATGGTCATTAGCAAGCTGCAATACATGCACTTAGGGGACTGTACAACAACATGTACTTGTAATGCAGAAGGTAAAACATTGAGGGGAGAATATATTTTCTATTCTTAGCAGCAAATATAGTGGTGGTTACAATAAAAGTTGAAACCAGTTAGTAGTTCAGTGGCTCATGAAACTGGAACACTGATCTCATTTCCTGCAAATCATTTTCCCCACATGCCTAATGGTTTGATCATCACTCATTTTTTTAAAAATAACCTAGCCATGAAAAAGCCTGAATCCTTCCCTTATAGTGAATAAACTCTAAGGAAATAGGGTTTAAGAATTTTACATATCTTCTGAAAATAATTCCAATGCCTACAAATCAAGAGAAGGTTTATTGGGAAAACTCACAGTGTAAGCTGCAGCTTAAAATGGTTGCCTTGGTAAGAATGTAGAAAGACCAAGTCATAAACACAGCTGCTAAGGTGGACAACTTTTTACTTATCAAAGGTGATAACACCTTTGTCCAAGAAATAAAACTGCCACTACTATCAGTGATGGTAGTAGTCCCAGCAGGGGAAACAGTGAAAGGAAACCTCACATCACTTCTGGTCAAGTACCTCTCTTTTAGGCTAGCAATTTTCTGGATAGTTTATACTCTTTGATAAAGAGTAAACAAAACAACTCACTCCCTCAGACTGAAATCTCCTATTTTTGCATATTGTCCTCTCTGACCTAATTTCCGATGCTTAGAGAGGACTATTCCATTCCTCCTTCTGAATGGAGAGTTGCATTTCTTGTTAGCTGTATAATATATGAGATCTCTAATTTTTATTTGTCTGCAAATTCATGGATATCTTTCTGCCATTCCAGATAATATTCAAGCACAGAAATACTTTCACTGATTTGAAACCTTTTATTTCAGTTGAGATATAAAATGAATGTCTAACTCATTGAGAAGTTTTCTTGTGTTCTGTTGGAAAATATCTGCCCATAAAATGTCTGAATAACAACAATTTGTATGTCCCATCCAAAGAAGTCCAGCAGTGAATATAGTTAGAATGGAATTGATAAACACAATCAAATTTTGGCAGTTGTCCAAATACAGCACATTATACTTGCTACTGTTCATGGCATGCACAATGCAATGTTGGAAATAAAATTTAGTATTTATAAAATAGAGTTGGGAACCTCTTGCTGTTATATATCTGGCATAATACATTAGGTAACATGATATTTTAAAACCTCTAAATGAATTCTTTACAAGGCTGTTTTGTTTTTTGATAATGTGTAATATTAAAAGTAATGGTAATACTTACCCTACCCTGCAAGGATCTCAAAGGGCATTACAAAAGAAAATAAATACCATTATCTCCACGTTAGATGAAGAAACTGAGGCAGGAACAGGGTGTGTTAATACCCCATGGCAATAAATAAGCCTGTGAGAACACAACCTGTGCCTCCTAAACATTATGCTGATCTTCTTGCTGAGTAACATTGCCTCCACAATCTTTTCTAAGCAATCCATGTTTTTCAATGCATTACTTGTCACTATGAGTGTTTGCAAAACACTGTTTGATCACTGTCCAGTCACCACTTGCAGCCTTTGTCCTAACGTCCGTGTAATCCCTTCAACCATAACTGCCTCATCCTAAGTATCACATTCACAGGGCACTGAAAATTGTATCTGAGAAGCACAGGCCTGTAAAAGACATTATACTGTATATATATGCTATTACCATGAAATTGTGGAACTTTTCACAGCAAGCACAAGCTCTTGATGATTCCTACAGTTAGTAGAGTGCTTTCTCATTGGCGGCATTGAATGAGAAGGAGATCTAAGGCTGCACAAAGCATAGAGGGAAAATTTATACAGGAGCAGTGCAGAGACTCTCATAACACAATCACAGTGATTAGCTTTGTCAAACATAATTCTAATAACCAAATTATGCAGAGAAATGCTTTGTTAGCACCTCTGCAGAACAGCAAAGAATTACAATATTACCTGAAAGAGATTTTCACCCTCTTAAGGAATTTCAGTATATCTTTTCTGGAAAACTATAGGTAAATAGCAGTGCACTTGTCACTGACATGAGAAAGAGACATTTAGCTGTGTGATAACTAACAGATAAACATCCCACCCTGTGGCCTTCTGGTTTTTAAATTCTATTGAGAAATAATATTTACATATTACCTTCACAAATTGTTGCTCTGTAGTAACAGTAAATGTTTTTGCCCAACTAAAGAGTTTTAACACCACTTAGAATATTGCTTCCTATTCACGTTATTATCTTTTCAATCAAATTCATGGCCAGAGAAATTACTAGAACTGCCATTTTGAATAATAAAAAAGTCTAAGGTGTTTTTAAAGTTGGAGACATTGAAAGATATGTTTGTTTGGTGTTTTTTTCTTAAAGCTGGGTAGTTTTTGAAAACTCTGATTAGAAGTAGAACTGGAACAGGTCAGATTTTGAACTTTAAATTCTATTTCACACAATTTTTAAATGAAATTTCAAATTCAAATAGCTTAATCAGTGAATATATCACCTTGTATGTCTAAGAGAACTTACAGCAGAACTTGTCTATCAGCTACTGTGACAATATTAATGACAGCAAAAAAAATGTAGCAGTTCAGGTAATTTTATAATTAATCTAACAGCCTTTCTCCCTCTGAAATATAGGTCATTGCAGCCATCAGGTAATCATAGCATCATGCAAATTATTTCATGGTCTCATATGCAATAAGCCTTTCTCATAGTTTTCAAATGAAAGAGCCTGGGCAGCAAGTGAATATTCTTGGGATGTATCACTGTTCCCTTATCCTGCTTTTGTACTCTTTACTACACATCTACTCTTGGCCACAGTTTCATTTGGAATACAAGGATGGATGAACTTGATATGATCTGGCACTGCTGTTCTTATTAGAGAATTTAATCATAGAGACAGCAAATTGTTAATCAGTGCTGGTCTCTCTGTTGATGATACCAAGAACTGAACAAGAACTGAAATGCTAAAAGTTTGTTCTCTATACATGGTTTGAAACATGCTGGGAGGAGAGGTAACCAACATATGATCTACCATTATCAACATTTTTCTTATCCTGTGAAAAAAGCAAGCTTTCAAACTGTCATTTTGCAAGACCATCAAATTAATGCAGTTTTTCACTGAAGAGAGAAATTTCAGCACAATTAAGTGAAATTAGTTATTTTATGAGATTAATTGTGTACATATACAGTAACTATGTCTTTGTAATAGTATAAACAACTGGTATAACATAAAATAATAAACATTCTCACAACAGAGGCATTAACTTACTTTCAAACCAAGCCCACATAAAAATGGCAACAAGACAGGCTGTCAATACACCTGAAAGTCAATAACATCATGCTGTGTTCTGCTATTAAAAAATAACTTTACAAAATTCAGAGATAAGGGTAGAATGATCATCATTAGTCTTGCATCTGCAAATGCAAAGACAACTAGCCCCAACAGCTCAAATGACCTCAGCTTTCATCCTCAGGTCAAAAAAAAGTTGGTTCCTACACAAGAAAGACCCAGGGCTGGAGCTACAAAGGTGTTTTGAGAGGGAGCACAGGTCCAGCAGTGATTCTGTGAGGAGCATATGCAGAATCCTCTGTCATTACTTCAGGAAATGACAAGGTTTTGGCATCATAATTTAACATTGCAGTGTGGTCTCAATCATTTTATATAACATTGTTTTACCATTGTCTTGACATAGTAAAGTGGTCTCCATAGACTTACATTGGCATAATTTTGCCATCGTCTTGACACTGTAATACAGTCTCTACAGACTTGAATTGAATTTTTGTCATTGCCTTGAAATTGTAATGTCCTCTTCCCAGGCTTGTCTTCAGAAGCACATCCTCACCATTACGTCATCCTCATTCTGAAACCACTGGGCACTTTTTCTATTAAACTTTGATAAAGATACTGCCTGAGAGCTGATCTTTGCATGTAATCAGTGACTATTTTAAAGCTCCTATCATTGTTTTACAGGTTTTGAAAGAATTTGACAAATCAGAAGTTATTCCAAGAAAATCCAAACACTGGTATGCTGAAAGTACATGCAAATACACTAGGCATTTGTGCATTTATGTTTAATATTTTCTTGCTTTCAAGAACATCTTAGGTTAGGCCAGGTCATAATGGTGTTGATTCTGTGTACTCTACTCTGCAGGGCTGCTTAGAACCCTTGATAAAACAGCATGAATTGATTA
The DNA here is from genome assembly GCA_020086605.1 of Lanius collurio. Classification (NCBI taxonomy): domain Eukaryota; kingdom Metazoa; phylum Chordata; class Aves; order Passeriformes; family Laniidae; genus Lanius; species Lanius collurio. The sequence continues at coordinate 25,789,532 of JACBWW010000004.1, read as the reverse complement.
GATTAAGTATACTTTGCGAAAACACTGAATCTTTGCAACTCAAGATCACTTCCATCCTCTGGTTTTTATGATGAGCCATCAAGAATTTTCTGTCTTGTGTTGGATAGACCTGTTCAGCACAGTTTCATTTTGGGGATTGCTACTACTGATCCCTCTTCTTAATAGAAAAATACTGAACAAACACAGCCATTCAGCTTTACTTCCTCTAAACAAAATCCCAATTCAAAGTACTTTCCTTTCTTCATGAAGACGACAGCAACATTCTACAGGTAAATAATTTCTGTTTTTTTCCTCATTTTAACAAATGCCATTGGAGTCTTTTTTCTTTTAGTGACAAACATATGGTGAAATAATACTTTAAGACCAACCAGTGCTCAGTATTTGCAGAATACTTACAGGTAAGTGATGCTTACTACTGAAATAGGAAATTCTTTGGTTATTTCACCAAAATAAGGTATGTGACTCTTAGGCATAGTGCTGTGCAGGGCCAGGAGTTGGACTCAATGGTCCTTGGGGATCCCTTCCAACTCAGCATATTCCATGATTCTGTGATTTTTAAAGGAAGGTGTTTCCTTTCTAAAGGGTGTTTTCCTTACAGTGCTTATAGAACATAAGGCAAACTGATTTATACATTGGGCAGTCTAGAGATACTCATTTGTAATCAGCCAGGTAGCCTGATAGTCAACATACTGGTACTTCTTTTCCTCACTGTGCCCTGAAACCTATCCTTATAGAAATGTGGGGAACTCTTCACTGAACTCCAGCTGAAAGAAACATCTTCAACATGTCAAAGTATAACACCTTTAGGAATATTAAGCTCAGCACAATATTCATACAATCTTTTCCTTCGAAGGTACACATGAAATGGCTTTTGCTTTACTAATAACAAACTGCAGGCATAGAAGAAGAGTGAAGCTAATTTTAATGATGTATGAAATTATTAATCATCAGGAATAAAGAGACTACCTCATAATTTGGAATGCACAAATAATAGAACAAAATACTGTCATTCATAAGTTGATAGTGTATCTTAGTTAGAACTGCAAAGTAATAAGGTGGCATCCTTGTGTTAGAGAGGGAGAGTCAGACACCTAAACATAGGTGCTTGTGGTCAGCCAGAAATGCTGGGGTGCTCTGCCTCTACCCACTCTGCACACTCTAGAAGGGCACAGACTTCCTGCAGGTCTTCTCCAGTCAGCTCTTTCAGAAGCCCTGTAATAACTGAAAACAATTCAAATGGCCCCAGATACCTGTGTTTCTGCATCTAAATCACATCCTGGAACCTAAATTAAATTTAGATTATTTGGGCTTTCACTGGCTTATGTCAGTGAAGTGAAAACAGCAGGAATAATGTTAATGGGCTTTTGATAGCATGTAAATGCTGCTTGTGGCAAGCACAATTTATGCAATTTGCCTATTAAAGGTGGTGCAAGATTTTTTAAACAGAACTTCAGAATAAAGCTTAATAAAAGAAAATTGTTGAAAATTATAAAATAAAATGTGTGTCAGAAAAAAAAAAAGCAGTCAGGACAATTTAAAAAATATTCCTGTTCTTTTAAAAACCTCAATGATACAGCAATAATTTGACCTAAAACCTGTTCTTTTTCTCAGAATTTAACATTTGCTTTCCTTTGTATCAAAATAGTATTTGTCATAATAAGATGCAAAGTAACTGAATGCTAGGTAACAAAACATGACACAATACAGTTAACAGAATACACTTAAAGAACAACACTCTTTATTCTCAAATCATATAGCCACCATCATTTGAGAACAGGTATCTAATTATAAGTATGTGTGTGGACTCATGCAGAGCAGACAATGAGATGTCTTGGCTACTTGCAAACCAGCAGATACTGTGGTTCACTGAATTTCCAGATTATTTGAAGGCAGTTTGTCACATCTCTAGATATTTTTTTAATGAGTTCTTTTTGCATTTACCAAGCTCCATGTTCATTGTTTTGTAAAATTCTATTTGTTCAATTCCCATCTAATACTGCTGAACTTCTCCAAGCAAAATTAGCTGGCATCTGAGAAAATACACATATGTGTGTATATATAAGAAGTTTAGCATTGCAAAGATTTTCTACAGACAAATTAGACCAATAGCAGTAAATTTATGGTGTTGAATTGAAACATCATAACAAGAAAGATGACCGGAATTATCCACTTAGTTCAAGTAGTGGCAAAATAGGACACCAGAGAGAAATTTATGGTAGTTTCTACAATACCTATTATCCTATTTAGGCCCTGATCCTATAATTGGGTTTGCCCAAGTGGATCTGATTGCAGGACAAGAGCTATATATTGTATGCTTTTCAGGGTACAGGCAATTGGGATTTTTTTTGCTGTTTGAGGGGGTTTTTAATATTATAGGTGAGGCCTAGAGCAAAGCAGATGCTACAGCAACAAAAGATAAAATATTGAAATAAGTCAATACAAAAATTTTCCCCTTTTCACTGTGTAATGAAGGTCTGTAGATATATTGTATCATCACTGGTTATGAAAATAAGAAGACAAAGAGTTTATCCAGAGATTTGGAGATTTTATTTCAGTCCATGGTAGAAATAGAGAGGGATTCTTGTCTTCATAAAAACCACAGTTTAATACTAATTCATCAATGCATCCCTCTGAAATTTCAACACGGGCAGACCAGAATCTCTGTCTGTAAATAGTAATATTTAATATCTCACACTTCCCTAAGACTTTTCAACCAAGGACGTTAAACTGCTTTACAAATATTAATTAAGGCTTAATTAAGCAATTAATCAACTGTGTCATATTACTTTATAATTATGATTTATATTGCTCCCAGTGTGTGGTAGGCAATTTGTAGATATATGAATGAATCTTGTCCTGAAATGTAGAAATTTAGATAATGTGGTTTTTCCTTGTTAATCATGACCCATAGAATCAAATATTTCTCTCTCATCTTCATCTTCAAGCTCTGTAGTGTGACCATCGCCAATTAAGAGCAAACATCTAGCTACCTCTGCATTGGACAAGGTCCTACCCATGATGATTTTTTTGGTGGGTTCCTTTCAACCATGTTTACCTCTCTCCTTGTTTATATTTTGTACAGAGATCTGAAGCTGGGAAGTGTCACAGTGCCTGTGACTATGCAATTCAGGCATTTTGAGTTTGTGTGGGATCTCTTTGTTCTGTGGTACCTTGGGAAGCACCATCTAGGAGTTGCTCTACAACACAGGTGCATCTTAAAGATTTTTCCAATTAACTGTGTTGCAGTGTGACTGGCCCTGCCCAACAGATGTCTACCACTCAGCAATGCAAAGTCCCTGTCCCTGCAAAAGACCACTGACCTGATTTAATAGAGTTGTGGAAACTGTTTTTTCCAAGAACGGCCTCACAAGAAATGTACTTTCACAACTTCCCTCTTTAGTAGTCCCAGAGAAATACAACTGACCTCTTTTTTACATTGAGTCTTTTACACCAAAGTTAGCAGAAAACGCTGCTCAGATACTGCTGATTCTTTCTACAATTGATTAAATAATACAAATAAAAGCACACTCACATGAATATATTGCCTGGGATTAAAGAAGGGGATTGATTTTAGGTAATATCCATAACAAATAATTTAATGAGTTCTATTCACATTTGAAGAGATAGTATGGAAAATGTTTCCTTTAATAATCACCAACTTGCTCAGACTGTGAGCTCAGTGTCTCAGAAATGCACAGCTCATGGCACACATGTCCAGGGGTGCAATGCATGTGTGGGGTCAGAGTTGCTCTGCTAACACCACAGTTGTCTTCCTGTGCAAGCCTGAGAAGTGCCTCCCACCACCGAAGGCTGATAGGCCTATTTCTCATTGCGTCGGTTTTTTGCATTGGATCACTATTCTTCTTCAGCTGCTACTAGTCCAGTAAGAGATGTCTTCTCAGAGCTATGAAGACTTAATGAAGCCCCAGAATTTAACTGGGACTAGGAAGAAGGGTTCGTTTCCTCAGCTGGCTTAGATTTCTACAATTGTTAGCCTGCCATTACTTAATATTTATCAAATATTAAGCTTTTGCTTTTATTTATCAATCATTTTTATTTAATAAATATTACACTTTTTCTTAATATTTGTCAAAGCACAGCCCTACAAGGCACTGTCAGGATGTTTTGAAAATAGAATTCATGTGTGATTGTGAAGCTTTCCCTTATTATCATAGTGCTGAAGGTCACAAGAGTGAAGCAAATTAAAAGGCCATTTCTTCTAATCAGTATGCATCTTTACCACTTGCTATTAACATTTTTTTCCTTAAAAAAAATTAATGGGTATGTTTACCATTTTACTTAAGTGCAATGTAAAAAACCTTGGTATTTTAAGAGACGTTAATTATATCAGATGGAACAAATTTGGATGTGGTTAAATAACAATTTCTTAAAGGTTTCTATAATTTTAAACAAGTCTGAAAGCACATGAATGAAAAAATATCCTAAATATGCACTAGAATTTGTAATGATATCAGTCTGCCATAAAAGAGTGTCTGCATTTGTGCCCTGATTATATTTCGAAACCTCAAGTTCTAATCCATAAAATTTTTCACAACATGCTTCAGAGTGAGTCTTCTGGATCTTTACTACCCTTGATGCTTGCATTGAGAAGTCTGTATGCATATTTGAAGAAATAAAAAACTGCCTGGTTTTAATGGAATTGAATAGAATCCTGAAGAAACAGAAATTGAGGCACCTTTACTGATGTTAATAGGAAGAAAAATAAAAATAGCAAAACTGGTTACAAATGTCAGTTCATAGTCAATTTTAAGGCTAAAAATTCCTGCAGACACTGGATTCCAACTGATGGATGATATGCATGAACTAGGTCATTTACTACTATGTATTCTACCTCTATGAACTTCCTTAGGCACTCTTCCTCCTCTTTTAATAGAGGAGGGATCAAGATAATAATCAATAATAATGGAGGGATCAAGACACAAAGCAGAGGATTTTAAACAATGCACTTGAAATTCCACGGTTTGCATTTTAGGGAGAAAGATGATGAACTGAACTAAAAAAGAATTAATATGTTCACGATTTCTAGGAAAATTCATGCATATATCAAGTTATATGTAACATATTAATTTTGCTTTTGATCCAAAGAGATAATTATTACTACTAAAATATTCCTGCTTAGTTAACAAGATATTTTAATGGGCTTTGAAAACCTAAAGGTAAAAGGCCGAAAGTCTACAATGAACATCAGGACTTGGAGAAGATTCTCTAGCAGATTAACTGCCTTGATAAAATGAGGTTATATTTCTTTATGTCTGTATACAGGCTGTTTGTGTTCATGGGTGTATAATTTGGCAATATAGCCTGCAGATAATGGAAAAGATACAATTAAACTGTAAAACAAGATTTTACTAATGCTCTCATATTTTACTTATTCTCTCAGATATATCTGTGAATCAGTCCTTCATGCCAGTTATAGCTGTGGATAAACAGGTCAGAAATAGGCCTTTCATTCTATTTTTCTTTAAATATTACAAAAGTTTCACATATGGCAAAGTAAAATGGACATATGTTTGTACAAAATCTCATTTAATATAAACACTCAAATATGAAGGAAAAGATAAAATTTTTTTTTGTTTATTCCTAAAAGAAAGCAGCAATTGTCACCATTATAAGACTTATCAGTCATAGATACAAAAAAGCACAAGCATTTTAAATATTCAATATTCATGCCAAATGTATACTTCAAGACATATTTCATTTGAAATTTTTTATTTCGCTCTAATCTTTGAAGGATTCAGCAAAGTTATAGCACAAAACATTGTCCTTCCTGGAAGCTCCCTATTTATTACTATAGCTGCTCTTTATCATTTTGTACTGTAGTAGCCACTGTGCATCAGCAGCTTTTCTGGCACTGCATTGTCTAGAACTGCTAAGGAAGATGTCTGTTCACTAAGAATCTGTCTAGCACATTATTCTGATATGCTCCATAAGTTAGCAGATCAATAGTTAAAAAAAAAAAATCTTTGCTTTCTGATATTGTGTGTCCTTTGTTGCTTCAACCATTAACATTTGTGAGCTGCCGTCAGTAATTTCTTTAATGAGATTGTTGTGGTTTTCTTTTGGAAATGTAACTGTCAGGCATTTTACATTTGTCCCTACTAATAATTCCCCAGGCCTTTATTAAAGAGATTTACAGATTCCTTAAATCCACAGTCCTGCATCACTCAGATACACACTTCTAATAAAATGATAAATTACATTTTATTCTTTGCCTTATCCTTACAAATAAACAAATTAAAAAAATGTTTACTGAGCAGCCTGGCAGAAGGTAACAAATTAAATGCTACTATTTTCCATCCCTTTTAATACAAGCGATACAGAATCATGAAAAGCAATGTACAATGCTATGATTTAAAGCATATTTTTAAAGTCAAATTGAAAACTTCAGAGGAGAAAAGGAAACATTGACTGTAAACATGATTTTTATCCAAGACAT
>JACBWW010000004.1:25725575-25778075 GCA_020086605.1 Lanius collurio | reverse complement strand
TGTTCCCCACCCCCCTCCCTTTTTTTTCAGGGACACACTGAAAGCCCATTTTTACAAACAGGAATCTCTGCTGAGTTTTGATGGCTTTTGATCAGGCACTAGCCCTTCAGCACTGCCGGCCACTGTGGCAAAATTGACCACAGCAACATTCAATTATTCTGACTCACTGTGGCTGTGCAACTAAGATCCATAACATCTGAAGACGTCTCTAAGATGATTTCACAACAGACTAGAGAAGGACATCTGAGCTCAGCTTCTTTATACTACTCATAATATATAGAAATTCATTAACATCTGACTGATATACTGGCTTTGTATTTGCATATCTGATTAAAATGCTGTGCTAAAAAATTGTCTTTTTTAATTGTTAGCATCACATGTTCTGGTTTAATAGCTTAACTACTACAGAGGATATTGTAACTCTGAGTTCTTATTCAATGGCTGCTAATAGCACTCCTCAGGTATGAAAGACTGAAATTAAAATTAAAACTGTTTGTTGACAAGAAGAATAAATCTCATAAGATCTTTATGTTCATTCTGTTAAGAAATGATTCACAGATAAAAAACAGGTATTGATTTTACCAAATTAAGGAAACCAGAATATGTATCAGAACATATTTAAATATCCTAAATTCTGCTTAAAAGCACAAGCTGCTGGCTCTGCAAAATTCTGGAAATGCACCCTGCCGTTTGTACTAATTGGTGGGAAATTCGGGCCTGTGTCAAAGACAACTAATTGTCTGATGAAAATAGCTTGTTTCTGACATCAGTAGGTACCACACCCCTATATCACATGAGGAGGGTTTCAAAAAGGTGTTATATATTGTCATGGTAATTATAATTGGGTTATATGTATCCAAGGTACAGAACCCATACAAGGTGATGGCATAAAAGAGGGTCTTATAAATGAGACTGTAGGGCATTTAACTAAACAATTGCATGCAGAATAAAGAGCTTACATAAAAGTGTGTATTATGCAGATCTTAGAAACCTGTGTCTCTGAGAAGACACTATTTTGACCATAATGCATTCTGTCATGTGAGATAAAATGCAGAGAACATTTACATTTCTCCCACTCACTGAGCTTCTATCACACGGCTTGCATTTTTCTCACATCAATAGGCATCTTTTTAAACATTATATTCATGTCTGTCTCTCTTGATGGCAAATAAAATTCAATAAATAAAATACTTTATGATAAATATGTTAGAGTTAAGAAGCAGTCATGATAAAATGCTCAGGTTTTCAAAAAAGATTTGTTAAAAACAAATAAATTTAACAAAACTTGTACATAAGCTCAAAATATATTAATATATTGTAGATGATGCACAATAACATAATGACCCAAAAGGGCATTTGCACAGTTTTTCACACTGCTTAACTTACTGCTAAGTAACACAAATAATCAACAGAACTTGGACTCAGTGACTCTGTAGATCAGATCAACATATGACTAGTGCAACAGCATGACTTGCCAGGGCATTACAGACCAGCCACAGTTACAGATAGTTACTGCAGAGCAGGGACATGCTCACTGCAAAACCATCAACAAGTCTATTGTCCCTTGGAATCCTGTTGTAGAACACCAAATATTTCTATCAATACTATAACACAAAGCACACTCTTTTGCGATCACCAACCAGATTGGTGTACTTGGCAAACCACTAATTTGTAACAAAATATCATTACTGCATGCAATTTAAATTTCTTACTGTGCTCCTGGTAATAATCTCCTTTTAGGTAATTTGAAATTGCACAATCAGTGTGCATCACCTTAGAGTTAAACAAATAGAAAACTTACTGCAAAACACTCAGTGTCGTTTGACATTTTTGCTTATAGCCTCTTCAAGGTGCCTATTTCTCTAATATTGGTCTTAGTTTTCTTTTGTTTTTTTTTTCTTTTGAAAATATAAAGCATATAAAAAATAAAGAGTCTTTCCATATAATTTAATTGCTTTTATTTATTTTCAACTTACTGGTTTCCTGCATTTTTTTGTTAGTAACTACTTTAAAAGAGGTTTTTTAGTTTCCCTTATTCGAATACCAGAAAAATCAGACAGGTAAGGTGCCTTTTGGCATTTTTAGAAATATAAATTAAGAAAGAGTCTAGCACTGATTCAAAGAACTTAGAACACAAAAAAGATTAGTATAATTATTATTTTTGTTATTATTTAATTTTGAGTAAGATAGTTCCATAATGTCATGCAAATAAAGTGAACCCAGACCTCTCAATTCTCAGTTCAATGGCTAAACTGTATATCAGCCTTCCTGAAATGATGAGGCCATGGGTCCTACTCCCCAAAGCACAAGGCTCAAGCATACACTTCCATCTCCACATATTTTAATCACGTGGAATAGGTTACATATGGAGACACAAACAATTGATGTAGGGTAACTACATCTGTTTTACATTTAAGTTTTTAATTAAAAAAAAAAAAAAAAAAATCGCTGTTTTATCAGATAAATATGCCATACTGAACCATACTGAAATGGCAGGGTTTCATGAGTACTCACCATCCCAGCTATTCACTTTCTTACAGCCATGCCAGGCAAGTCTCTTAAACTACATAATGAACATGTCTCATTTCAGATCAGACCAGTTTTGCATAGTAAGTCACACAGTTAGATGGAGGAGCAGGTTGAGGATAGACCACAACTGCAGGAAAATATTAAAGGATAATATCACTTTCTTACTCTCCTCTTAATGTGATGTCAGGCTGTATCTGCAGGCACGCAGGCATGTGAACTGGGAATAGGTTACAGTGGCAAGATCCATTGCTGTAGGACACGATTTTCTTCTACCTGCTAGAGTGACAAAGGCTTTCTCAAGCTTCAGAAATGGAGCTGCTGCTGCCCCATCTCTCAAATTCCTCAACAAAATGCGAGGTAGTGTTCTTTACCATGAATGCAAATAGCTTCACATTCATCTCAATATTCAATCTACGTGTGTCTGAACTATATATTGCTCAGAGGCCAGTTATACATGGCAGGCTTCAGCACTCCCCAGTAGCCCTACCTATTCCAAATGTTCTACGTGGTCTACTGCCACTCACAAGCTTACTATTGCTCATTCAAGGGCCAAATAGCAGCAGTAATTTTATCCCTTGATGCATTTGTCTCTGGAACATGCTCACAACAGTCCTAGCTCCGGGTTCCCTGCCAGCATTGTTAAAATGCTTCTCAAATAGATCCTATTTCCTTATGTCACAAAGGACAAAGCATCATTTCATGCCATAGTATTACCATGCTGAATTTGGTTAGACTCCTTGCAGGATAGTTTAAGTATGGTTGGCCATGTCTTGGGTCTGGGAGCTGTGCCTAATGGCTGCTCAAAATTCCCTTCAGCTCAATTTTTTGTTCCTGCATCAAGCAGAAAGAATTTTAACACAATGCATTAAGTTTGCCAAGCCATTCAAATCACAAAATTGACTTTAGAACACAAAATAGTCAGAAATAAATTTACCTGTTGGAATTTCTTTATATTTGCCTTCTGGAATCTAAGCCTTTAATTCTAATTTACAAGCTTTTGTCCATTGGTAGACGAGATGGGAGAAACCTACACTTTAAAATACAAAATCCCCAAATTTCCAACACTTGCTAATGCATGTTCCTTGTTTTTATTGCTTCATGTAAAGCAGGTTAAAATATCATGAGATCCATTATGAATTAAGAGTTTGGGAACAAGGGTCTTGCAGGAATTATTTAACATGATGTGCTGAAACTAAGAGACTGATATTTTTCAAAATATTCTAAAAGTCTGAAATTTATATTGAAGTTCGTTATATAGGTTAGGTACATATAGTGCTAAAATGCAATTTTTGGGTAGGTTGGAGAGGAGTAGAGAGGGACCATCAGGATTAGAAGGTGGAGGAGGCATTTTAGTCCTAGCAGGAGACTCAATTGAAAACATCATCACCACACCACCACTACTATGGCCAATAGTTGTACTTTAAATTTTGACAACCTGATTTAGAATATTTCTCCCTGAAAATACTAAAACAGTGTTTCCTATTAAGATCACACTAAAAAAACTATTTTTAAATTAAATTATTTCAATTTTTTGCTTAGAAAAGAAAGGTTAAGCTGTTTTTGAAATATTTCCCTGCAATGTAAAATGGCTTAATAATTACAGTCTTATATTGGGTGGTGAAGTTTAAAAGTAGTTGCCCAAATTTACAAATTATAAATTAAATTTCAGCTCAATATATTCCTATTTTTATTATTAAAACTTCATATGCTTCAAAACAGAATTGATAAACCTTTAACATTTAAAAAAAGCTCTGCACAGAGTTAGCAACCATTTCTTAATCCTGGAGACAAATTTGCAATAGTGTTAATACTCATGAAACTGATCATCAAAAGTTGCTCACTCAGGCTGATTTGTACCACTCCTTTTGAGAGCAGTTTTTCTGATGTCTCAGCTTCTCACTGTTGAGGGTCCACCTCTTTCTTTCTACCCTCATGTTCATGCAATGGAACCAAAAGGATTTCTGGCTAGAAACCTGTTACCTTGCCCTTGCCATTTCAGAATCCTGCCAAAGAGAGATATCAGGAGTAGAGTGCAGTGAGGAGGTCAGAGAAATGGCAAATGAGATGTCTGCATAGACTACAGCTTTCTTTTTTAAACAATTGCCACAAATTCTGCCCTGCCAAACACTTGCTTTCAGAGAAATTCAAAAGGTTAAAGCAGAAGTCATTCCTGGAAAATTCCTTGGCTTTTAGTTAGTATCCAGTGAGCTTAGAAAGCAGGAAAGTAATAAAGTTGCTAACAAATATTTTGCCTAAAGGAATACACAGACTGGACAAGCTTTAGAAAAACACCAGTAGTAATTTTCTGCATTGAAACTAGTCCAAATTCCCACTGTTTTGCAATGAGACTACAAATAGAATCATGTCTCATTCTATTACTCATTTTAACATTGTTTTAGGACAACTATCACTCCTTTCATGATTACTGTCATTTTGATTATTTCAATCTCTAGGAAAAATAGTCGCCTACCATGACTCCACTGTGCTATGTCATGTCTCAAAACAGAGACATTTTTCTCTATTTTAGGTTTATAAATCCACTAAGACACCTATATTTAGCTATTAGACATATCATTTGGGTTTGTTTACATGGTACAGAACTGTAGTTTTCAACAACACTTGTTCCTCAAAGCAAGATATAAAAAAATGTTCACATTTAAAGGTCTAATCTAGGACTTGGATGACCCCAGTGTCAATTCCCTACAGTGCCAAAGACATGATTAGACCTACAAAGGCATCCTCACATAGGATAACTCACAAAATTATTTGGTCTTTATTGCAGGATTTAAGCAGACACTGCAGTAAGTCTCCATGAGCATGATATCAGGACTTCTCAAACACATGGTCCCTGTTGCTCACTCCCCCTGCTTCTATGAATCCTCCATTTTTTTTCCTTGACTCACCAGAGAAGATTATAGAATATTCTGGAACCTTGTTTATAGGCCTAATTATACCAGTATTGTCCTAAATGGTGAACTGAATTTGAGAAATCTAGTAGTTCAATGCTACTTCTTTTGTCAAGTTTTTTGTCTTCTGAACCACTGTGGAAATGGGGGGGTCATGATACAGCTATTACATCTTAATTTTAGTGTAAAAAAATAAGCATGCTTTACACTATAGATAACAATATATATTATTTTCTAGAGTCTTACATGACATTTTGCAACAAAATCCACAAGCCTCTTAACACTCTGGCAGGTCATAACAAGCAAGGTCTGCAGCTTTCCCCCATTCCTCCAGCTGGCACCAATTTTATGTCTCTGTTATGTTCCCCTTCAAAGACGCCCAGGGGCAGCAAAAGGAAACCTGCTCATGCCCTTAGAGCACTGATAACCTTGACTGGCCCTGTCAGGGCTCCCCAAGGCTCCCACCACAGGACCCTGTGTCAGGCAAGTGACACCATGTGTCTCAGGAAGGACTGAGAGAAAATCTCTACTTGAAGAGGCAGAGTGACCAAAAGCATACCCTGGGCTGTCATAAAGAAACAACCCAACCCCTGATGCTGGGGGACATCTGTTCACAGGCTCTGTCTCTTCTGAATTTTCTTTAAGTTTGTTCTTCAAGTTTGTAAAATCTAGCTTTAAAGCTGTTTTAAAACCACCCTTTTTTAGTACTTTCGGATATTCACTTTAAGGAAAAGGTTTTGGCAGAAATTACTGACAAAGTCCTGTTATGCCTCTCAGACCAAGTTCTGTGCTGTGAAACAAAGTTCTGCTGAGTCATTCATCACCCCATTCCACCCCAGCCCGGCACAATATAAATTCCACTTTACATCTCCATTAACCCCTCTTCTGCTGGGTTCCTGCCTCTTTCATCATACACACTGCTCAAGAGAGCCTCAGAGACAGCCCAGCCCTGTTTGCATTTCAACTTCTAAATGCAGAAAAATTACTTTTATGGTGAGATAAACTCTGATCCATAGAATACGCTTTAAGATCTACTTAAAATGGGTTTTAATCTGAAAAATAAATCCATCACTTTTCACTCTGGCAAGACGCTAAAGTTATGTCAATGAAGTTTGGCCTGATTAAGATTGCGTTTTTCTACATACTATTAAGTTGTAGAAAACTTGTGTTTTGTGAGAATATTTTCAAATTACTAAAGAAGTAACAATACAGGCACAAACTTCTTCACATTCATATTCTTAAGGTCATATGAAAATATGTTTCACTTTCCTGCAAACCCAGTTAAACATTAGAAGTCTCTGACACTTTATCTGAGACAAAGAGGTTGCTGGGGAAGCTTTCTAACCCCCTCAATAGTTATGCAAATAGTTAAAATATTGAAATGAATTTAAGGAATTATACTCATACACGTCAGTCCTGTTATAATTTGGAGACAATGAATAATATATTTCAGACAAAGTGAAGGCAGCTCTGGAAGTAAACTAAAATAGGAAAATTACGCCCACCAGGCATTTAAATTTAGGAGCAGAATAAATTATCCATACATTAAAAGGTTCATATATTTCAAAGAAAGCTTAAAAAAGTTTAAAAAATAACTGAGAAAATGTAACAAAAAGCAGAATAATTCCAAATGTGATCAAAGCTGGTGAGAAAACCTATTAAATGGATATCCTTATTGCAAAAAAATTATAAAATACTACTTTCACAGATCTATTCTTTCAACAGATATTCACTTAGAGTGTCTGCTGTTTTATGAAACAAATTTTAATCTGGTACATCAAAAAAAAAAAAGCATTACAATTAAGAGTTTTATCCATTCAAATTTCTGTTGCATTTTTTTTTCATCTTTTGCCACAATGGACATTTTTTGCTTTTAATCAAGTGTACTCTTTTATCTGGTATTCTTCCAAAAGGACTTCCATACAGACTTGTATGATTCAGTTCACTGCATATGCTATTCTTACATATATATTAATTAAAAATCTCACTCAGAGTGTTTGAAGAAACCCCCAGAATACCTCAGTCATTTCCTCAGGTTGAAGACCTGATTCTCCCAATATTCATCAAGGCCTTAGTTAATACATTGTGTACGTAGCACTTTCAACCCTTTGTCACTGCCACATCTATAGCAGTATCTGAATTGTTACTGTCACTGTCCTGATTTTATAACAGATTTTGTTAAAAGTATCTGAGAAGAACTCCACGTTTTTTCACTAAGGTGGCTTCAGAATTAGGAATAGAGAAGATGCTCTTATTCATGCTATGACTTAAGAACAATCCTACAAACAATTTTTTTCAGACCTCCAGTGAACTGAGCTAATGATACATAATTTCCAGTGAGGAACAGGCTCATCACTATTTAATATTGCCATTTAACATTGCTATTTAACAGAGATTACATTACACTTCCAAGATTCAAATGCAATGAGTTTTTTTGTATCTCATTCCGAGAGATTAAAACCTTCAAATGAATCCAGCCAGGACAACCAACATTGGTGTGACAAGGGACAGTAGCACAGTTGTGTAGCCTTCTTCTGTGGTCAGAAGTGATTGCAGAACAGTGCCTAATGGACTGTAAGCCTGACTGGTCACAGAAAAGTGGATTTCAGAGGTTGGCATGAAAGCATTTTACCAGCTTACAGATCACTGACAATAACTGCCTTCACTATCTGGTTTCTGAGAACCACACCAAGGTATCATGTCAGAGAAGTGAGTCAGTTTGCTTTTTGCAATGACTTGTGGTTATGTCATTTAATTATGTGATCACAGAGGCTAGATCATAAAATTGCATTAGAATTGTGTAAGATTCACCCAACAATGTGTAAGATCCATACAATATTAGGAGATATTTCATACTAAGAAAAGTTCAGGTAGCAGACACAGGAGTATGACTCTCGATTTCACAGTAGTGGGAAATTTATTTATTTTTATTTGCCATACCATATGGATTTATTGCTCTAAGTTTATCCACTCTGCATCCTGGTCATCTCCCATGCACCTGCATATGAAGGAAAATTATGCCCCAAAATCAAAGCTGTTATGCAACTATTCCATACATGCTCGTGTGTGTGCAGTAAGTGTGGCTCTGTGTGAGGTGGTTCCTTCCACTTGGCAAGCTGGTGGCTTTGTATCCAGCACATACTAAAAACATCTCCAAAAGGACTTAAAGTGTAGCAGTTTTCATGCTGTAAATCAAAGGCTCTGTTATTGCACACTTATTTGATGTATAAAAGCCACAATAGAGCCACAACTGATGTAAGAAGGTCAAATCTCCGTTGAACATCATTAGAGGTTCATCAGTATGATGTGTGCCATTATTTATAACTTAATGAATGTTAGCTAAAAATCACTTGAATAGCACTTTACTTTTTAACATATTTCAAGCTATCCGTGCTCAACTCTACCATAATTTTGGTATCATAGCTCTGAAATATGCAAGTCTTGCTTGCTTATGGGGAATACATGGGCAGCATAAGAATGTTCCAAAGGGCTGTCTTTTTTTCTGAGGAAGAATAAATGCATACGAAATTCACAATGAAGGAAATTTTATAGTATGGAATCCAGACCAGACTGATATATAATGCAGAAATTTATGCTTCTTAATTTAGCTGGTCAAATTTAATGGAAATTATAGGTTTGCTATGAAATGATATAGCTCAGGAGTTACACTGTAGTAGGTCACCAAAGAAATCATCCCTCCTGCCTTCCAATATGCCCTAAACTTAGGTCTTTTGGGATATGTGGTTCAGTCACTGATTGCTATTTGTAACATGTTGTGACTAGTAAAATTCAACTATTTCATTTTGTGAGAGCTGGATGTTTACCTGCAACTTCTGGCAGTGCAATTTCACTAGCTCTGGGTGTAGGGATTTTTGACTGATGAGTCATTCATATGAAGTTCTAATGAAGACATAATTATATCACTGTGTCAATTCCTACAATTTTTAAAGCTTTCCCACTCCCACCAGCAAGGTTTTTTTTAAATGGCTGGGTACCTAGAATTGCCCTTTCTTTAGTGATTTGAAGAAGTAGGAATATATCTGAGAGAAAGATAGACGGGATAAAATTATTCTTTATTACTTTGGGGACAAAAGTATATAAACTTTAGGCCTCCAAACTTGAACTCTCACTCCAAAAGTAAGCTTCACAAATGCAAAGAGACAAAGGGGTGGGTGTGGTCTCTGGCTGCATGTATCTACTGGCCCTGTCCATACCCTGGCAACCTCAAGTTGCAAAGGCCCATGGATTTCTAGTTAGGTTAGGAGTGATGTGGGACCGATCAGGGTGCTTTTCTAAACACTGATGGTAAAGAAGTGTACATCAACAGATGGCAGGAACTGTCCAGGCTTTTAATGGAGCATTAACAAAAGATGCCAAACAGGGAAAATCTATAATTTCCTATCTAAAGTATCAGGCTGAATAACTGAGTTGCTCAGAGACAAGAACCCTATTTTCTCAAAAAAAAAAAATCTATTTTTTCTAAAATGTGGGGTCCTTTCCAGGGGCCGAGTGAGTCATAGGAAGAATCTCCAGGTCACTCAAACATGGGAAATCAGCTCTGCATTTTATAAAGCCTGACAGTTTCAGAATTGTGAGTTGTGCTGAACAAATTATTGATAGAAAATTAAGAGAATTTAATGACATTGCAATACAAATGAACCATAAATTTTTGCATCTAATATTTTTCTGCATATTTGCGACACCTTATTCTTCACTCACATACATGCGAATAGCTAAATAGTGTAAATCATCATTTTACTGATCTAAATGAATCCTCATCGGATAGTTTTAGCTACAAAGGTATAGTACAACTCCAAATTAATCCCAGTGGAAAATGAATTGAAGACAGTTTTTAAAAGGATAAAGAAGGGTGGATTCTAATTTTTACTGATGAAAGAAGATGAGTGAATTCTGCAAATCGGAGGAGCTGAACACTCAGGATGCAGAAGCTTCCTTTGTATCTTATTTTCAGCCAAAGAAAAATAATGTGTCTTTCTTCTTTTTCTTTAGGAAGGGAAAAAAAGCAAAAAAAGCTGTGTTTTTCTCCCAAGTTATGTCATTTCTTTCATATATGTCTTTTCTTTGTTCAAAAAAAAGCTTTTGCTTTTTGCCTACATGCCTGGTTTTCAGTGCCATATGTCAAAATCTTAAAGTCAACTTTTGATTTTATCACCTATTCAGTACACGAGAAAAAAAAGCAATTACTTTAAGTACAAGGTATGTGAAATTTTTTATTATTTATGTCCATTTTAAAACCTTTTACTCCAAATCCCAGTCTTAAAATTTGGCAACATAACATAATTTTTTGATGTCTGTCAATTAAATCATTCTGATTTCTCATTGTCATCAAATCATCCACTTGTAGAAAATATCTAAGATTCCTGATTTGCCTTTCTGAATCTATTTTTCACAGTTGCAAAGTCATGGTCAAATAAATTAAATTACTACAGCAGTATGTAGCTAATTTTATGTAAATTAAGGTGTTAATGTTCTGAAACGCATTCCTGAAAATGGTCTGTTTTCTCTTGCAACTTTTCTTCATTAATGCCGCAATGGAAACCCAAAAATTAATTTCTACAAGACTAAGTGTTGTTCCCTGACCTATAAAGGAATTAATTTTATAGCTAGTCTTAATGGTCATCTGACATTTCTCAGTAGCCCACCCAAATAAATTAACACCCCTGCTTGCATGCCAATAGAATGGGTGAATGTGAATAGAGGGTTTTTTAAACATCAGATGATCTAAGCAAGTTTTAGTCGTGTTGCTGGGTATATAATTATTGTAATGTTTTAACCTCTGTTTGTAGCAGTCCTCTAACATAAGCAAAATTGACACTTTAGGTTACCAAGAAAATACAAGATTAGCAGAATGAAAATAAGTATAATTAGAAGCCAGAAGAATGCAAAGTTAGAAAAAGCCTTATAATTTGACTATAAAGGCTCAAGAAACAAATATATTTAGACGGAGGAAAAAGAAGTAAAACTTAAAAAAGGTAGCTAAAACCTCAATTTCCAGCTACCAATTTCCTGACTTTGTCTTTCATCACATCAGATTAGAATGAGAGAAGCCATGATTATCTTTTTAATTGATTTTGCAAACAGTTCCAAATTGGTTCTATGTTAATTTTTTTTTTTTTTTTTTTTTATGTATTCTAAATAATCTTTTGGAGTATTTAAACAAACTGGGTCATGTCCTTCAACTACTGAGTAAGAAGTTACATTGGCTTGAAAAAATATGACCTCTGCTGCTATAACTTTTCTGCATATACCAGAATATTGTTTACAGCAGGATAATTTTTATGAACTGATAAACTTTATCAGTTTAATGCACACCACTTGCCTCATCAGTGTGAAGGATGAAAACATGAGAAGATATGCTTGCTCTGTTTCTGAAAGTCCAGTTTCCAGAGGAATTTTCTTGCCCCAGCTATTTTGCCTACATTGTACTACTTTATCTACTTGCCAAAATCTATGAAAGTTTTGTCATTGGCCTCAGTGAAAAATCTGATGGTTTTGCATAGCCACATACCACTGAGCATCTCAGTGTTATAAAGTAAAATTTACCAATTCTTAGAAAATAATTTTATTTCTGCTAAAAGGTCTCAATCTGAGATCAGTATAAGAGAATCTAAATTATTTTTTAAATGAACATGAATATGAAAACCTTAAAATCCAGTCTTCCAGTCTGTCAACTCAAAGAATCATGGTCTTAGAAAAAATTGGAAATAAATGTTGACAGTCCAGATTATTTTTATTATTTGAATGTGATTGACAAGGTTATTTGTATTTTTCAGTTATTATATATATATATATATATATATATATATATATATATATATAAAGAAGATCTAGTTAATTTATTTTTCACAGCGTGAAGATATTTAGGATGGTTGATTTAAGCTTGCCTGAAATCCTAAAGGTCTGCACCCCCAATTTTATCCATCATGACTTTGAAAAGAGTCTTTAAATTCTCCCAAGCCAGTCACTTCATGAAACTGGCTGAAACCCAAGAGTGACCGAAGTGGATAAATTCTAACAGCAACAGTAATGCTTTTGAGCCATACAGGTTAATGAGTTATTACTGTGCATCAGCTAAGGGTGGTGGCTGCCAAACACAAGGTAAAACACATTAGGTTAAACTTTAATGAAAAAAGGCTATGTTAATGTTCTTTACTTTGGATTCACCAAAGGCTAAGGGTTCATTTAGCACCTCTTAAAACAATAGTAATTTGATGAAATGGCTGAACCTCATAAATAAGAGATGAGAATACAATAATATAGTCCAGTTACCCTGATTTCTGGTTCCCTGTTTTAATTATTAAACAAAATCCAGATTCATAGATTTTCAGGCAATATTTATTTGTGCAAGGAAGTATGTTGTCAGAAACTCAAGTAGCAGTCAGCTTCATTCAATCTTTAAGTGAATAATCACCATCTCTCCTCTAGTATTATTTCCTTTGAAACTGAGATCTGGGCCTTCATCCACCTTCACATGTGTCTAGACTGTAAATAAAAATAAACTTCTTCTGAAAGCGAGGGCAGTTGAACCTTGTGTATACAGTCTACTAGAATGGAGGCAATACCTATTGCAAGGTGGTATGTGAAAAGGAAATGGCTGGAAAGGCAAAAATGAAATAAATAGAAGAGTAGTCATTAAAAAAGTTTCCCTTTGAAAGATATTAACAGTCCTGAGAAACAGGAGAGAAATTGATCAAATCTACTCCACAGCTGACATGAATTCTGGAGTAAAATACCTTCTTGCCATCATGGAATCTTATATATCCTTGAACAGGGAAGAATGGGAAAACTTTAAAAAGTCATAGTGGTTTTTTTCTGAAAATAATATGGGATTTTCAAAGAAATTTCTGGATCTGAAAAATTGCAAGAGTTGTTGAGTTTAGCTTTAATTACATAGAACCTACTGCCTGATTTCAATTGAAATATTAGTATCTTTTGTCTGCTGTTTCTCTATATCTGAAGGTTTAAATTATCAATTCCACCGCATTAATGCATACTCTTCTAAAAGAGCCAGCATAACCACTACTAAGTATTCCAACACTTTTATTTAGACACATGGCTATCAAAAGTCAAACTTTGTCTTCTAGTTTCTCATTCAGTAGCTTTCTTGTACAGTTGAAGACATGTAAGGTATTCTCAGCTGGACCTCCCATGGATTCACACAATGACTGAGGTTGGAAGGGATCTCTGGAGGCTGTCTTGTCCAACCCCTTTCTGCTTAAGCAAGGCAACTTAATACTGGCTGCCCAGCACCATGTCCAGACAACTTCTGAATATCTCCAAGGATGGAGACTCAGCCTCCTTTGGCAAACTGTGTCAGTGAGTTACCCCCTCAATGAAAGAGAGGTTGCTGATGTCCAGATGTCAGGAAGCGTGCCTCTGGTCCTGTCACTGGCCACCACTAATAAAAGCCTGCCTCCATCCTCTGTCCCTCTTCCCTTCAGGCCTTTATGTACATTAATAAAGTTTCCTGTGAACCTTCTCCTAGTCAAACAGTCCCAAATCTTTCAGCCTTTAGTCATAGAAGAGATGATCTAGATCCCTATTTATCTCAAGGCTGCTTGGCTGGACTCCATCCCTTCATGTACTGGGTTGTAGAAAAGACAGGCCATGTCACCTCCCTTGACCAGCTGTCAAGGCTTCTAAAGCAGTCCAGGACACCACTGACCTTTCTTCCTTGAAGGGGTTAATTTCTGGCTCCACCAGGGTCCACCAGCTCATGTCCTGCAAAATTACATTTACTGGTGAGGCCCCAGTGAGTACCAGTGTGTGGAATTATTCTTCCCCAGGTAGAGGACTTTTTACTTTGACTGAAATGCACAAAGCTCCTGTCAGCCTATTTCCCCAGCTTGCCCAGGTCCCTCTGGTTGGCAGTGCAATCCCCTTTCTCTTAATAGTGTGGCAAATCTTCCTCCAGATCATTTCCCTGACCTGGGACTTCTTACAAGTACTTTCCCCTGCAGCATGATTTGGTGGTTTCTTCCTGCTTGAAAGGAAGCTGCGGTAGCAAAGGGTCTTCTTGAAATCAAGACTCTCCAGGGACCAATTTGTCCTTAGACACCAAGTAATATACATGTAGTCACGCAATATATTAAATGCAGTTTAAAAGTAATAATGTTTGAAATTGGTTTTGCATCTAGTGTGAACAAGACTTTTGAAACAAGAACAGAACCTTTTGAAACAGGTGGGATTTTAGGAAGGCTGGTGGAGTAGTGCAGAAATGTGGTTTACTGTATAAGGTAAAATCTTGACAATTGTGGTCCTGTCTGCTATACAGCTCTATTGGAGTTTGCACATGGAGTTTCAAATGAAAATATACATGCTTCACCATTCAGTATGTCCCTTCTCCATGATGCCTTATTATTATTACAATTTAATGTGGTGACACCTATCTGGCAGAGTCAGGTTTTACTCCAGTGTGCTAAACAAACATAATAAATGACATGACAGTCCCTGCCACAGGACATGGAGTTCACCCTGACAGGACTAGATCCAGAGAAGGGAAAAGCAATGATCTATTCTGACAAGATTCTGAAGGTATTTAAAACAGATGGAAAACCCTAGACTCAGTATGAATGTCCTCCTTAACTGCCTTGAGTCAACATGAGGTAGTTTATTTCATACAGATTGCTGTACAGAGCCAACAGCATGGATTTCCATACCAAAGGGTGATGGACAAGTATTGGTTCCACATACTATGAGGTCTTGTAAATTCTTATTCTCTGGTTTTATACTTTCAGTGGCACTTTCTGGAGCTCACAGGTAAGGTGTCTGTGTTGTCTGATTTCAAAGTCTGTCTAATGACAAACAGATGTAACTTGGTCATGCCAATCTTTTGGTTGCCTTTGGAAAAGAGATGCAGGAATTATGGCTGCAGAAACCAAAGGTCAGCTCTGGTTCAGAAGCAAACAGTCCTCTCCTAATCTGCTTTAAAAATAATGGCATTGCATTCTGTTATATACTTTATGATTGATATTTTCTACTATATAGAAATAAAATTTTAAATATTAACCACTCTAAAGTATCTTTAATTAATATTCATATTCCATGCCATATTTAAAGGAGCACAGTGCACAAGAATATTCCCTCCTTCCATCAATATGTAGTCTGAAAATCCAGCCTGATACCAGTAAATTAGACTTGGTCTGAGTTTTGTATTTTCATGTTCATTTTCCATGTAACATATCCAGCTGCTCATGGACAGACATCATAAAATGTGGGACATTATTTGAAACTGACTGTAAGACTAAAGCACTGCTATTGCTATTTGTTAACACTAGGGAAAATATGCATTTATGTCTTCATACTAGTGTATTTGGTAAGTAAATATTACATAACATAGTATTATATGCATTAACATAATGTAAGACCAATAATTTTTAATAAATTTCCCTGCTTTGACACTGAAACAAAGAATTGCTGTTATGAACAAGAGCATAACACCTGCATTTTTCACCGAAAAAACATTTTGCATAATGAATTCTCTAGATTCTGCTATTGTTCAGTGAAGTACACACTCACGCAGAGAACTGCAGGATGGGGATTTCAATAGGAAACTAAGTTAATTTATGGCAACATCTAAGTAATGAAAGAAAGGCATGAAAAACATGGTAAATCTGTGCCTGAGCAACCTGCCTTTCAAAGAAATGAGAGTACAAGGTAACACATTGTTTTGTGTTTACTAGAATCTTGGATATAATGACAGGCAGAAGTGTAAGAAGCCAACATCAGTCTTGTCAGTTTTGTTAGTCTTACATAGGATAGAGTGTGCACACTCATATTCTTTTGGACCTAGCCACGCTTCTGTGAAAATGAAGCCAGACTCTGCTTCATATTTCTTGTGCAAAACATCCTTCTACAATGACACCAACACTACATATGTTTGATTGTTTTTAGAAGTTGCAATGGATTATAAACCTTAAACTTTGTACAGATCCTAAATGTCACCAATATTACTGAATGCAAAGTTAAAACAGCTTGCACAGATGCGAAATGCCTTTAGAATAGCAGTAGTGAAATTAATCCCACCAGATGAATTTCTGTTATATGATTGCAAAATGAATCTATTTTTTTAAATGGGTAAAGGGAAAGGACAGTCAGTCTGAGATTTACACCTGATTTGTGCTATAGTAATCTTTGAAATTAAGAAGTGTATCCTTGCATTTCATTAAATTCTGGCTAATGAGATAACTGTCTTCCCAAGGAGGGAGTGATGAAGTACTCATGCCATAAAGCATAAATTAATGCTGCAAGGTTAAACACTGGAACTAACTCATGTTTCAACAAAAGCCCCTACCAGCAGTTAAATTAACTGACATAAATACCATAAAATCTGTCTTTATTTTAGTCTCAGATGATGCTTCTTTTTACACCCCTGCTTTCAGTTTGTATAACTCATTTTTGCACATTATTGCATGCATCATTTGCCATTTAAAGGATCAGCTTCAACTGAAAAGAGATTTAAGTAATCAAATACTCAGGAAAAAGAACCTATAGGTATGAGGAATACCCCTATCATACTGTATTTTGCCAGTACGCTTTAAAGAAAACACCACAATAGACAACCAGAGTTCAAAGAAACAGTTAATTACGTTGAGAATAAATGAAAGAAATCTACTTTTTCTGCTTTTTGATAGACATTCTGAAAAAAATGCTAAAGAAAACCTGTGGTGATAATAGGTTTGATATATATTCTGGCAAAAAATTATATCACATTAATGAGGTGGCTTAAAGGGCTCATGCATTTTGTAGGAGGCATTTCAATGTATTAGTATAATTAGCAGTGATGAGAAAACTGTTTGGAACTGAATTACCTCTCACGAGTTCATTTGAGCTATATGAAATTACACCATGCAAGAAGGAAAATTATGGAGCCATCCAGAGAGAGTTCATGCCTGATTTGATCATAGTCACTAATTGGATGATCATTTTCGTAAAGCTTTTCAAATGGTTGACAGTTTCTGCCTCTCATTTTTTTTAATGGACTAGCTCTTTATTTCTTGCACTAAGCAACCAAACATACATTTGTTCAAGATTTTGGTGTTTCTACAGGGACCTACAGGTGTAATTGTCACAATCTGAGCAACCTTTGTCCCCTAATTAGCTGCTTTTTGGGGACCCCTGATGAGAGTTGCTGTTCTTGTTAACAATCTTAGAGAATACCTGATGAGTAAGACTCTTCAAAGTCTGATGCATGTCAGCAGACACCATATGACAGCAATTTAATGAAGTTAAAAACTGACTTGATACTGATGGCTGCAATAGTATCTGTGCTGTATGGCTTTTGATTTCTGTTGGTCTATTTATTTTTTTTCATCATGAATTGGGTATTCTGGGGAAGGATAACAGGAAGGGGAAGATACAAGAAGAAAAGCTTATTAATGGAAATAGTTTATGAGCCCTTTTTCTGTCCTTCTTAATATCCAGTAACACTGAGCAAATTGAAATGGTGTTAACATCCTTCATATATTTTAAATTAGATGCCTGGTATATGAAATACTTGATTCGAGTGTTATTAAGCATTTAGCTCAGATCTGTTTTACAGCTTTTTAATAAAGGTCTTCATTTTTCAGGGGGTTGGGGTTTTTTTGTTTGTTTGTTTTTTGGAAGGAGTGTTTTTGTTTGTTTTAATTTTTCTTCCCCTTATTTAATGCAAAAGTTTTGCATTAATATTTGGACTTACTGTCACCCCACATGTAAAATGCTACTTAAAATATTTTGCTTAAAAACTTTTTAAACAAAACAGTACTTTCAACAAATATATCATCTGGGTTGAAAAACCAGGAGGAAAATAGAAATAGAAGGGCTTTACAGGCTCTTAAAAAAATTGAATGATAAGCTTAGGAATACTTTGCCTCAATTATAAGGTATAATTCAATGTTGATAAGTAGTCAATTTCCTGTGTGGTGTTTGTGTGTTCTTGGAAATGGTATTGCAGCCTTTTATAGGAACAGAAGCTCTTTCTGCCTTTCTGTATTTGCTAAAAATTTTCATAAGCTTCTTAGTAATGACTTAAAGAGAACACTAGCACGTATTTAGATGTTATTAATAGAAAAGCAGAATCTAAGCAAAAATGTTATCATTACATGTGGTATTTTATTTTCATATAGCACTCATATTCTAGCAGACTTTACAGAAACAAGTACAAAATTTTATTTAATACTTTTGAGCTTTATTGTATTCACTGAATTTTCCTGGAGTAATAAATTTGTCTTCCCAAAAACTCTGAAGTCCCAAAACAGTGATCCATAAATGTCTCTTAAATGAGTCATGGTTTGAACCATGTAATTTAAAGAATTTTCAGTAAGAGTCTGGCTAGGAGGTTATGGGCTGGAATGACACAAAAACATGAAAGAAATTTGCCAGTGGTTCAATATAGGAAGAACATAGACACTGTTCTACTGTTCTAGCTGTAGATAGAACACCAGCCAGTAATGCAGATGCCTTAGGTAAGGTTGTTCTCTCTAATTCAGCAGAAAATTGTTCCAGGAATGCACTCCATAGTCCTTTGGCAACTTTCATGTTCAATGTCAGAAGGAAGACAAGTACAGCACACCCGTTTACGTCTCATAAAAATAAATACATGGAATTCATTCAAGTTAGAAACATAGAAAAGCACTATTAGATCATTGAGGTCAAATACAGTGTGGAGTTCCCATTTCCAAATCAAGTCAGACTCTTAAAGGACATATGTCAATGGTAATAATAAGAATGCTCATTTAGGTAACTTCTTAGAGAAAATTACCAATATAAAGTAAAATTACTTTCAATGATAATTTCTTTTCAAACTCCAACCTCATAATAGGGTTGGCAATTTTTTCCATTATACAGCCATTATTCAGCTAATATTAATATCATGGATTTTATAGAAACTTGGCAACATGATACAATTGCTCCAAAAAACTGCTTAGAGATTATTTCCACTTCACAGGCTACTCCCCATAGACAGTCATTGGGCCACTTCACTGTAGTTAAGATGGGTTAATTTTTCACATGCAAAAGTCATGGGTCTTTTTGCACATGAAGTTGATTGTTTCAGATGAGGAAACTTTCAGCTATCTGAGGGTATGGAATAGTGTTGGTTTGCATATATTCTGTATAAAAAAAAAGTCATCTGAATCAAACAGAATACTAAACCTTGAAGTTCAAGTTTTCCTAATAGGAAAGGTTTATTTGTTAAGCAAAGCAAATGAATGCTCTATGACAGATATTTATTTCATTAAGACATGAAAGCTGGCAGGTGTTCAGTTTGATCATAGCTCTATTGGTGTAAACTCAGTTTCTGTAAGTTTTACTTCTTCAGCTTTTATGGTTGTAATATAAGAATTATGAAAAGATACTTTCACTCATCAGTTTTGTTCTGAATGTCTGAAGTCCTGTGCACACATAAGCAGTCTGGGAAAGAGATGTGATTGTTATATATTTGTAACTCTGGTTGTTTATTTGTATAGAGAAAACATACCACAATAATAATGATGATGATAATTAGAATAACAATGAGACAGAGTGAAGATAGCAGATTACAAAAGCAGCAGGCCTAGAAACTGAAACCGTGGATCCTTGCTGCTAACCTCCTTTCTAAGAAGGGAATTGGCATATCAATTGTGAAACACACAGAGAAATCAAATTTAAGGAAGGTTTGCTTGTTTCTGAGCAACAGTTCAAATCCTTCCCAACATTCATACTAGGAAGGTGCTGTTATTGGATTGGGAAGGGCTTCAAACAATATTTATATTCCTTTGGAAGAATAAATGAAATCAGTAGGTAGGAGAGGGGCACAGCCTCAGATGTAAACGATACAACTATGCTTCTAAAATACAGAGTCAAAGGTGGTAGAAAGAAGCATATAAATTGGAAGATTTAGGACACAATTTCTTTGAAGTGCAAATTGTCCATGCCATTTTCATCAATTAGAATTAAAGTACTGCATTTCTTTTTAAAGGTTAAAAATCAACACATGTCCACTTGTTGGAAGATGTATCAACAAACCAGACACTGGTAATACAGTCCCTGTAATCTCTTAATATTAGCCATTGAAGCACTCTAATTTGTGTGAAACTGTAGAAGTCCCCAAGGACATCACTATAGCCACTGCATAAAGCCCTATATAAAGTACATCGTTCTTTATCTAGGATTTGTCCTTTCTTGGCCTTTTGACTAGCACTAAAATCTGCACAGTAATATGTGAGTAAAATTTTAAAATGTACTGCTCAATTTGTCATCCAAACATTAATAATATAAAGTTCTTTTTCATTCTATTTAACTTCTTGCATTACTTATTCTTCATTACAACAAGTTTCTCTGTCTCACTATTTTCACCAGAAATGCAACTTGTATCGCTGTTATTATCACAACTCTAAGGAATGCAGAAATTAATAGGAAAGAGATGGTAAGTGGCCCTCAGAACCAATCTGTCAGACTTCAAGTAATTCTATTTATGGGAGATCTTTAAATAAAACAGAGAAAATAGTATCTTACTCCCTGGGAATAACTTTCTTTTACTGAGAACATTATCTGCCTTTTTTTTTTTTTTTAAATCATTGTATTTAATGGGGGTTGGAGGGTAGAAACAGAATCCTTGAAGTCAGCAGTAACTCAAAGAAATATTCCTGAGAAAGACTTCAAGCAATTCCCTAAGCAGCCTGACCCAGGATATTAGCCCCGAAGGCTTTTGCACAGCCACCAGTTTCACCACTAGTGCAGACAGCTACACATCCAGATGTTGATGTTGGAAAAAAAAAACTGTTCCCAGACTCAGCATCTGCTTCCTGAAATCAGCTAAGTCTTCTGTGAATTAATAGAATATTCAGCAAAAGATAGCAAAGATGAATATTGCTTTTTATGGAATAGACCCCACAATGCTGGGCTTATAAAGTGTCCTTTCAATGGCAATATTGAAATCAGTGAAATAAATACAAAAGACCTCTCATATTTGCAAAGAATAACATCTTGCAGATATTAAAACATGATTATACAAATTAGGTGGAGAAAATCTCAAAGATACAGCTGTATACTCTGCAGGTGCTTTTTACAACTTTAAAAGTTGTGTTCAAAAACTGAATTATTGAATACATGATGTGTTTTGCTATAAGAATACACATTTCCTTTTTGATATTAGGCATCTTAAAAACTCATTGAAGTGAAGAGGTTGGCAAAATGGGTATGTTCACTTCCGAGTCAGGAAATTGATTGGATAGATATTACTTCTTCCCAGCCATTGGTCAATTCTATAAACCAAATAATTGACTGTTTTTCTAAATAATCAGCAATTGTATTAATTTTGCACATTCTTACATATAGAAAATGGCCTATGACTACTTTTTCCAAAGATTCTGCTACTGAAAACATTATAATATCAAGTTTAATATCTCACTGAAAGGTGCCTTACATTTCGCATGCTAATCAGAAGGGGAAAAAATCGTGCACTGCAATATTTTTAGGCCAGCTAGTGAATTCTCAAAAATTTGAGAAAGATAATTCTTACAGCATACAAAGTCAGAAGTGATAAAAGGCAACATTCATCCCCATTAATAGCTCCAGTGACTTCAATGGAATTACAGCAAGAACAAATTTGGCCCAGTCTCCTCAGCACGACAGACTGTTCACATGTGCTGCAGAACTCCTTCTGGGTCTGTGCCACAACTCTTTTCCCTCTCTCTCTCTCTCTTTCTTTTTTTTTAGTGTAGACAAAAACTCAAAATGAGGAAATAAGGAGGGAGGCATCCACTCATATAATAATGTGTAAATTTTCTTCTGCAACCACAGAAGTCAGTGGTGACTACATTTAAGTGCTTGCAAAATGCCATGTTCTAGCAGTTTAATTGTTAGAATTCATGGCAACTCTGAAGATGTTTGCAAAGTATTAATCCTCAGAAAGAAAAAACAACGATCTTCTTAATAACTATGTTATATTATACTTAACTTAATATTCCAGAGCCACTTCTGAAAGAGAAATCTCAAAAATCTTTCTATAAAACAGAAAGAAAGGATTTTACCTTTTCACCTCATGCAGTTTGTCTGACTCATTTATAAAGCTGTTGCTCAAAGTCACATTAGATATTCTACAACTGTTATTAATCTGCAAGATAAGTTTCTTTATATACCCCACTTCAATATTTTTATGCGAACAAAAAACCAAACTCTTGATAAATAACCATAAAAAACTGAACATGATTCCAAGTGTTGTCTTTTCAAACCTTTATTAGCTCTCAGTGTTGATCTACTAGTGAGTATTACCTGAAACTAGTCAAGAGGGAAAAAAATCATAAAAATTGCAGACTTCTATACCTGCACTATTACTTCCTTTAGACATTATTACATCATTATAGAGAAGCAGCCATTTTTGCATAAGTCCAGATTCAAATTACTGAAATCAATTGTATTTCTATTGATTTTCACAAGCCTTAGAAAAAGCCCTTACTTTATTGTACAGTTCTCAGTTCATACACTAAGGTTTGCTACAAGGTTTACTCAAGGAAAAAAACACAGTCATTGTGCAAACATGTATTAGCTACAGTCAAGGATCAACTCCTACCTACTTCTACTACTTATTGAGACCCCTCCTCAATTTAAAGCCACAGGGAAAGTAATTAATCTCTGCAGCTTCTCTATAGAGATACAAGCTATATTCTGTGAATTAGTATCATTGCCCATATGTAATGTGACTGTGCATCACTTATACTTAAATTGATGTTTATATCTGTGTCTCACTTTGACCACTGCTCATCACATACAACCACATCTGCATTGTGGGATGTTTTTTTTTAAATGTGAATATATGGTGGATTATTTTTGACTCCTCGGTTTATGTAAATTTATTTATAATCTTTAATGTATTAATTGTATAGGACTATATTACAATATTTTAACGTGGGTTTTTTGTGGCTAATAAAATGTATTCTTAAAGCAGTTTCTGTAAGATATGTCCCTGAAAGCTCCAACATAAAAAGGTCTAGTGCCAGTGTAATAGAAAATAACTGCATTCTAATGCCAAGCTTGTTTTAGATCACTTCTTCCTTTTGATAGAACATTGTTGGGCACAATATCAACAAAATTATCTGATTGTGCATGAAAATCAGATTGCATTTAATCTTTAGAGAATGTTGCACTCATTGTTCTGTCAAGTCAAAGGTTCATCATGGTATCACAGAAGAAAACACATAGTGGCATTTCCATTTGGATTGTGGATACTGAGCCTGACAGAGCATTGCTACACAGAGTTTGTGATATAGTTGCCCTGTTTTTAACGTCTCAGTTCTTTTGCTTTGACACTGTCGGGTGACAATATTTTTTCTCCTGTTAAAAATATTTTACAAGACCTGTGTTGCTTAAAAAATATTAAAACAATTCTGGGAATTATTTAAATAAATTTATATTTTGGGGGAAAGAGTATGTTCAATTTGTGCTTGCATTGAAGTGATATTTCCCTTCAAAGCTTCTGATATTGAACTTCTTGTTTTCCTTCCCAGATTCACCTCACCACAAGTAATGGACATTTCTAAGCTTGGACACAGCTTCTCCTTCAGACCTTTGATCAACTAGCACCTTCTATCAGAGAAACTTCCATTTAATATTGCTTTCATTATATCTAAAAGAGATTTAAAAAAACTAAATATTATCCATATTTAGTCATGTAGGCAAATATGTGCCTTCTCAATTGTGCTTCATTTTTCTCTAGAAGTATATAGGTGAAAAATACTTCTCTCTTGACTGATGTGCTGCACACCTGTTTCACTTGATTTGTTTTATGAGATATTAAAATGCATGCCCAGCTCTATATTTTTTGTAAAGAACCCTTGCAAATTTTGGACAGTACTTAAACCAGTCTTTTAACATTTTGACTGAAAAACAGGAGCCACTCAATGTATTCTCCAAGACCAACATCTCTGTTATAGCTTTCCTTTGACTCATTACCAGGGCCTTTTCTGTCTCCTTTCATTCTAGAGGAAAGCAGGAGATCTTCTTCATGTTCTTGCAATCATGAGGAAACTATTTCTTCACAAGTCAATTTGAAAACTCACCTTCTGCCCTTTTCTTCTTCTGTCTTCTCTGTCCTGTTGCTTTCAAATACTGAACTTCAGAGAACTCTCTCAGAACTTGAAGGATTTTCCATTCATTCTCTAAACAGATTCCCAACTATTCTTTCTGTGAAATAACCAGTCACATATAAAGGTACATACATTAAAAAAAAATTTATATCTTTAAAACTTATTACTTTACCTATTACTAATTCTATTCAATATTTTTTAATCTTTCAGGACCTCTGATCAAACAAAAAGTGTCCTTATGAATGAAGATCTAGTGTCGTGGCAAAGGCTTGCCTTTTTTTTTTCCACAGCAATAGTAGCAGGACGTTTTTTCAGTCTCCTCACTTGGAAAAGACACCATTACCTAATGAGAGGGCACCGACAAGAATTCCACATTCCTACTGCTAACTGAAATCTGCCAAGACTGGCTTGTTTCTTCGCTATGTTTTCTCTGCCAGAATTTTCCTGATTCTTTTTCCAATTCTTCATAAATCTATGGTGAGAACAAATGCAGAAAAAGGAGCATAAGGAAGACGCTTCAGCCTTGCTAAAATTTGGCTTAATTATCATGAGTTTTCCTTTTTTTTTTCATTCACCCTCCTGCTCCTTCTCCCCAAAAGTACAAGTTTTGGGTTTTGAATATCTCCCTATCTTTGAAAATATTAGAGATCAGTTTCAAGCTCCTAAAAACAGTCATAAGAATAAGATAATTTCTTTTTGTATCTTGAGCTGAATATTATCTTCTTCAAGCCACCTTTCAAGCTTCAGTGGTGCTTTCCACACTGGAACTCAGTTGCAGCAACTAGAGACACTATGATTTTAGCAAAACTTTGATGTTTTACCATGCTAATATTTAACATCTGCCTATTAGTAGTGCTGAAAATAAAAGGCCTACCTAGAGATTGGAAACAAGTGAAGTTTTGCTGTGAAAGACATGCCACATTTTTAGACTCAAGCAGTTTCACATAACGTGCACCCTCTAAATTGTTACCTACATAGAAAGGTACAAAAATAAAATAAGACACAGACACTTTTAAAAAGCTAATATGTTCCCAATATTCGAGGCCTGTTAATTTTTGCATTTCAGCAAAAGTATCTTTCATCATTAGAAATATAAGCAAAAGTCATGAGAGTAGAACAGAGTCCCCAGAGACATCTAAATGACAGGGAGATAAAGTATTACTTGTACTGAATATTCTCAGTTGACTTGGAAAACAAGGGCCACATACTCAACCTATGCAAATAAGCATCATTCAAATTAAGTCAGTGATGCTACCATCTTTTATACCATCTTCGGCTGTAGCTCAACATACATTCCTCAATTTGTTTATCATATACAGATAAAACCTCCTAATGTGTATTTGTAACAGGAAGTAAAAATCAATAGACACAGTGACACTAACTACACACACAAACACTGATAATGCAATACATTTCTTTTTTCTGCTTGGAAGCACTTAAGAGAAAAAAGAAAGCACTTAAGAATATTAATCATTTGTGGATCATTTCATTAGACTGCTAATGTTATGGTGAAGTGACGTGTGAGTAGCTTGAAAGTATTGCATATTATACAATGATTTACCACAACTATGCTCATATTCTATTTCATTACTCTCTGCTATCATAAGCATACATTTCTAAAAGGTTTAAAATGTTTGATTTGTATTTAAAAGAAAAATCAAAACAAAGCATATGTCTCATTGTATTTGCATGTCAACAAAGCTATCACAGCAGAAAGATTTGTGCCCAGTATTTACTGGATGGTGTCACATGCTACTTTAACTCACAACATCATGTGCATTTTGCTGCCAGAGTCAGTCCTTTTTATCTAGGTGCCATTGCCACAGAAGTATAACAGCAGGAGCTTCAGCTATGTCTTAGGCTTACATATTTCAACAAATAACAATACTCCAGTAGCATGGGTGACATTCTAATTTGAAATTTAGGCTGCATCTCCATGAGGAATATTTGATGTCATTTTCTGGTTTCAGTTACACTCTTGATATCAATGGTGAGAACAGCCAATCTTTCAAATACAGAACCACATTTCAAGCACAGTTACTACTACTAAGGCTCATTTTTATTCTGAAAGAGGCAAAGCAGAAATCTAGGCATGCACATCAAGTGATGTTTGCATAAAGTATCAGGTACTTTCATGAGCACCTGCACAGTGGTTTTGTGCCTGGCTTGTGTTGCTTATTCGTCACGCCCAAGCAGTTTCGGTCAGAACCATTTCTTTGTCTTAGCTGCTGTGCCTCAGAAAATCCCACATAAATTGCATTCAAAGAAGGTTTCTAAGTGGGATAAAAGGTAAATTTGTAAGGTGACATCCCTATTTGTAATTAAAGTAATATGTTAGCCTGGGCTTGCTATAGTAGGCAGTAAAGACAATAATATTTTCCCAAGAGAAAAGGCTAACAGTTCACAATGGTTACTCATGCACTTATGTACATTCCTGTAAATCCAGTTCATCAGGTGTTTTTATGTTTGGACTGCTCTTCAACTCAACCCCACTGAATATCAATTCTCTGTCCACACTGTTGAACAAGCAAGTGTTGGTGACAAAATTACTCCACATACTGCCTGATACCTAACAGAAACCTGGAAATGTTTCATCTTTTATCCCTGTGATCTTGAATTTCAGTTCAGTAATTAAGCAACAATAGTTAGAAAGACAAATAGGAGTAGCCCATTCAGTGGTTTTACCTCTGTACATATTAATGAAAATACTGAATATCCCTGTTTGGCCTTTTATGCCCTTGTGTCAGCCTAAATAGAGCTCCATCATCTGTTGGTTCAAATCTAGCTCATTGTGTCAGGCATGGTATGAAATGCAAGGAGTCAGCAGTGTTAGAGGATTTTTACTGGTTTTCTTTTTAAGAGGCACATTGAAATAATACCATGTATACAGGAATGTAAGAGTCGTGAGGCTGAGAAATGTCACATACAAGAGAACTGGGCAAGAAGGAAAGCAATTCTGTTGCACAGTGTTAAAGAACTGGGAAGAGGTGATTAATGTTCTTTCTTTCCTTTGGTTCTTTAGTTTAGCACCTGAAAATATTTATAGGAGAGTGATGAAGCATGGCTACTGAGCTTTTGTTATCAAAGATGACTGAAAAGGTAGGATTTCTGAATTGTTTCCCCACCTATACTGATAATGAGAAGGTAGCTGATTTGGAATAGAGTTGTTGTATTTAATTTTTAAGAACTCAAGTCTCTTGTGTTTCACTTTTGATATTTAAAATAAACATGCTTCATCTATGTGTAGTATTCCACTGCTGCTGCTAACAGAAGGATAAAACTCAATAGCTAAAAGGTAATGACCCAAAATTAAAAAGCCTGCTGTAGAAAGGGTAGGATTTTGCACAATGTCACGTATTTAAATATAAAATAATTGGCATCTCAGTTCAATTACACAGCTTTTCAGTCTGAGAGAGAGCAACATCCACAGGAACCAAGCAAAACAATTATTTTCTCTATCTAAAGGTCAAGTTAAAACCCCTGACTGCCATTATTTTGATTTTAAACACCTTCTTTCCCCCTAAAACCCTTTCAAACAAACAATTATGAACATTTGTGAAGTTTTTATTGCTCAGAACCTTATTTGCATTTCAGAATGGAGAGCACAAGCAGCACCTTGAATGAATATTTGCTGAGATTCTATTAGATCATAATTCACTTCATAGACATTTTAAAACAGAAGTGAGATAGTTTCAACATTTGTTATTTTGCCCAATCCATTGAAGACTCTGTTGAATGAATGGGGTGCATGACAACAGAAAACCAAGGTGACAGGCTTAGATTAAACTAATACACCAACAATAGTATCATTAGTCAAGTACTAACAGCAAATCACACTTGTATTGAAATCTAGAAATAGCTGAAAGTAAAAGGAAATCCCATAACAATGCATTGGTTTGATAATAGCAAAGAATGATTTAATGAAAGAATAAACATTCAACATGCATTCACATTTCATGTGAAGTGCTCTTGGCTGTTAAGAGTCAAGAGCTCTTCACGTGAAAGTAACATGTTTCTACCTCTTTCAGAGATGATC
The DNA here is from genome assembly GCA_020086605.1 of Lanius collurio. Classification (NCBI taxonomy): domain Eukaryota; kingdom Metazoa; phylum Chordata; class Aves; order Passeriformes; family Laniidae; genus Lanius; species Lanius collurio. The sequence goes on along the minus strand of JACBWW010000004.1, from coordinate 25,749,540 downwards.
AACTGAAGGAGCCTTATTAATAGCTATACAGGGCTGTTGCATTGTCCTTCTGAGTCATCTATCCACTTGAATTATTCTCAATTGAGATATAAGTCTGCATTTTCCTGCTGCTGCATTAACCAGACTGAACACAATGGGTCAGATGCTCGGCTGGTGAGAAGCAGAAGCCAATATACACCAGCTAAAAAACTGGCCCATGGCATTCAAATGCTTTTATTTAGTTAACTCTAAGCATAGAGCTATTTAAATACAATTCACTCTTCTGGTATAAATTTTAATGCTGTGTACTGTTCCCTATCAATGCTGAGAACACTTTCACATGAGTATGGAATAAATGCCATGGAAGGACTGCATGAAGTAATAAACATGATACATTTTACTTGTAGCAGAAGGTGCCCATGGAGAATTTTTGTGCAAAACAGAAATGCATCAACAGTGAGCTGACAAGCAACAGCTTCCCAGAAAGTGATCATAAAAGGGGCAACTGGTTAGCAGCCCTTTGTAACCTCCTGCTGTTTATGTTCCCCAAGACAATTCGTCACAGGTTAGTGTGCCATTCTAACAGAACAGCAGAAGCTTGGAGCCACTATATTATATAAAAGTGACAATTAGGCATGTTTGTGTCAATTAATTCTGATTTTTGATGCTTTCTTATCATAACTGGTTTTTAATTCCTTTTTCTCTTGTAATTTTAAGTTCATGCATCAAGGGCCAGATTTTCATTTATTAGACTTCAACTTATAACACTAACTTCAACTGAGCGACAGTTCAGTTCTCCTTCTCCTCAGGAAGAAGGGCCACCAGACATACAGAATAGGTGAATCCTACAACTTATTTAGATGTGAAGTGGCTATCACTTTCTGTTGCCAAAAAAACCCCTCCATGGATTCTCTTTTGTTGCAGACATCTCATGATATTTGGCAAAGACAAACTCCTCAGGCTGTAGAAGTGCCTCCCCATGTTCTGCTTAATTTAATTTCATTTCATTTTATCTATTTATTAAGTGGTAAAAAAGGGGAGAGAGAGGGGGGAGGAAATAATGATTTTCCTTTTATTTGCATGAAGAAGAAAATTCTGCTGGTTAACCAAAGTCACTAATGATCCTAAAAAAGTTTTCCCAGGCGCCAGAAGGGCACTGAGAATTCCTTGTAGGCATTGCTGGGAATTTCTAAGACTAGGTCAGAAAACTGAGTAAAAGACAAAAGGAATGTCTTCTGTTAATATTTCCCCATCCAACACAAGGCTGCAGCATCCTAAGACAAAGGCAATAGGAAGGGTACAAGAATCAACAACTCTTGGGTATAAGGAGCAGAAGAGAAAACAGGGAGCTACACTGCAGTTGTAAACTCCAGAATTAGTAGCTTTCCTGGTCTTCATTTCTTGCCTGATTATTTCCTATAGGGCTTGAGGTTTCAGTATAAAACAAACAAAATACAGATTTCTGAGACAAAATTTTCTTTCATTTTCTGGAATTTATTGTGTTTTTTGGGGGGTTTTGTTGCCTTTTTTTTAAGAGGATATAATGTCTATTTAGGAAAAATAGACAAAAACCCCTTTCATAGAGCTAGCTGAACACTTGAACTGTACTAATTTTCCATGGCTGAAACTCCAATCATGTATTGCTTCTTCCACCAGGTCCGTGCCTTATTTGTGTCATAACAAGGCCAAGTCTTTTTATCTCTATCATTTCTTTGCAATTAAACACATCATTTTCTTATCTAAATAATATTATCTCAGTATGTAATACCCAGATGAGATGCATTGTCTTGAATAACAGTAAATACTATGCTTAAAGCAGATTTCTTTCCATTCTTTTTCCAAGGTTCTATGGGTACTGTGTACACCATAGATATGTGGGAAAACTTTTCCATCACTGCAAAGAGTGCTGTAAAGTTATTAATAACATCTCTAGTAGAGCCTACTTTAGCCATGGTGTAGCTCAGAGTGAGATTGTTGTTAATGAGGAAATACTGGATCTGTAACTCATGCTTCTGCTGCCAGTGGAGCAGTGCTGAGAATGTTTTTGGCAGAAAGTTGTAACAGACATAAAACCAACAACAACTGGTTCAATGCCTTTATCAGGTCCTAGCTCTTGCTGTGTGGCAGCTGTTTCTAAAACAAGGCTATGCATGGGAACCTTCAAGTATTTGTTGGAAATACCAGGTGCCCAGACCAGGTTTAGTACATTGTTCTGAGCACAAAGATTTCCAAGTGCTTCAAGGGAAGTATAAGAGACGTTGTAGTAGAACATAAAATAACTTTTCAGCATGAAAAATTCACCCTAGTTTCATCCAGATTGGTGTATCTCCTGAGACATGCAGATCTAGTTATCTCTTCAAAGATTTTTCAATTCACTTCTAATTTTCCACCCTTTTAAACCCTCTTTTACAATAATTTCAAATTGCTTTATTTTGTAGAACTATTTCTAAATAATAAATTAATCTAAATATAGTTTTAACCAACATAAACACCTTACATTTCAGAAGTAACTAGTGCTTTTACTATAACATCAGATTTTTGAGAAAACAGAGAAGATATTCTGTTCTTTCCAATTTTTATACATATGCTATTATAATTTTTTGTTTATGTTTAAATATCTCTTTTACATATTTTAATAAATTTTTGTTACTTTTTAAGTCCACAAACATATTCAGAAATTGACTAAAAAATCTATAAAACAGGACAACTTACTGTTGCAACAGTACTATGTTGCAAAAACAAAGCAATAATCAACAGTCACAGTGAGGGAAAAAAATGAAACAAAGTCAAAATAAGCTATGGAAGTTATTTTGCAAGGATTGTTACACTTTTACCTTAAAATGAAAAAATCTGTTTTACTGTAAGGCTTTTCTGGCTGTGACTGAAATGTATATACTTTGTAGGTTTACTTTACTTTCAGGGTGAAATTGCCTTTACAATTGCAGGTGCATGAAGATGAAAATAAGGCCCAAATCACAAGTGAATTCTTGATATCAGCACATCATTTCATGGACTGTTTAACTTGTCTTTCCTATATATGTATGTTTTATACCAAAGACACAGAAAATTTCTGTGTTATTCTAAATATTCAAAATGTTTGCATGGTTAGTGATCTTTCCAACTTCTATTAAAAACAATCACAGCCACAAAGCTAAAAGTGTAAAATGGATCTTAGCTTTCATTACCATTTTCTATCAGAGGTTCTTAGTGTCAAGCACTCTGCAGTACCACACTTGCTTCCATAGAAATAGTTCTCCATACAAGGAAATGTATGTCCTATACAAACACCTCCTCAGAATTTTCCTATGTCACAGACTAGAATTATGTTGCAAACTCCAATTTATTTTCATTCATTTCAAAAACATTAGGTGAATCTCAGAAAAAAAAAATTTTGCACCTTGATCTGATAATCTGTTGTGCGTGATTTAATTCAATAGTAGAAAAGGAAGGAGAAGAAAGGTGCTTTTTTTACCTAATCTTCATAAACACAACAAAATGCTGTTGAAGACAAAATAGCCTATAGTTTTTCCATATTTCTACTGGTCCCAGAAAAGACTTACCTACATCAGTGGATTTATATAAGAGCAGGAAGTGGGAGATATTATGAGGTTTGGTTTCTGATTAAAACAAAACAGCTTTGTTTCTGTTAAATATACATTTCACTGTGCACCAGCTAGAGGACGGATTCTGAAGGCCATGAAAAAGAGGTGCAGAACATCTGCATGGGAACCTGCTCTCTCTCTTTTTTTTTCCCTTTTTCCCTAATTTGCATTATGAGCAGTGGAAATTCGGTACAGTGGAAGGCTTCCTTCTGGGAAAATGAGTAAAGAGTCTGTAAGTTTGTATATCCAAAGGCTGTTTTAAGAAGGCTGTTGTGAATGGGTGCATTCTGAGACCATTTGAGAATAACCCCAACATGAATTAAACATGAGAAGTAGTTGTTTAAAGTTTTGCTGGTATTGCCACAGAATGTGAATGATTGCTGAGTAAAGTATAAAAGGACAGCAGATTATTAAACACAAATGGGCTGGCTGGACCCCAGAAAAAAAATACTAACCCTTATGAACAACAACAATACAGGCAGATGGTAGTAGCTGCAAAGCACTTTCTAATCAGTGACACGACTTTTATAGTACTGCTACATATATTTAACATAGCTCAGAATTTATCATTTTTTCTCTGTCATGTTTTTCTGACTTTATCATATGATTTCCTTACTTTTGTAATTTTATATGTATAAGTAGCTGGTCACAATTTTCCTGTCTTTAATAGAAAGACAAAGATTAGATTTAAAAGAAGACCACAAGTTATAACGTTAGAAACCAAATTATGTCTCAAATCTTGAAAGAAGAAAAATTCGTTACATGAGTAAGAACATGACTATCACACTATTTCAAAAGGATCTTGCATTTCTCTGCAGTTAGATCTTTCAAAATATTAAGAAATTCACTTTCATTACATCTGAAAGTGGGGAGACATTCTGAGATGAACATACTCTTATACATGCTTGAATAGACTTCAGTGATATGAGGACTTGTATCAACTTACTGCAAAAAGAACTGTGTCCCTATACAGACAAATAAAATTTATAAGAACATCTTTGCTTTGGTTGCTATTTAAATAAAATAAATTTAGATGTATTAAGAAAAGGTGGATGTTGAAAAATATTTGCATGTTAATTCCACACCTAGAAAAAACCAATTATACATGTACTCTCTTTCTTGAATATATTATAAATATCATTAATACTCAACTGCACTCTAGCCAGTATATTGCATACTGGTTAGAAGAACCAAGTATACTTGTTCTTAATTTCATGAGGCATCTAGAGAAAGCTGATTCTAATTTTTTTAAAGAATAGTAACTTTAAAATTTACATGTGTAAATTCCTTCCCAAACTGGGTCAAAACATGTTGACTCCTAGAGACCTACTGCTTCATAAAAGCACCATGGCACCCTGTCTTTCTCCAGACCCAAAGAATGGAGGCTGAGTATGAAATATACCACTGGTGGCATGCAACAAGGGTGGAATGGGGAGTTTTGTGGAGACTTGGCTCTGGTTGCTTCCCCATGCTGGGGAGCAGTAGGAGAGTGGGTGCTAGCCAGAATATGTGAAAAAAAGAGCAGTAAGAAGGACAAGGTCTCCTGAATTCCTTCACATTAATGTGGATCTTAATGTTGAGCTGCAGCTGGACAGGCAAGCAAAGAGCGAGGGCTAGGGCCAGTTCTTCCTTCTGCCTCCAAATGTCAGCGGCAAAGAAACAGAAGCTCAAAGGAAACTGGTAAAAACTAGCATGAAATACTCTGAAAGGAAAAGGAAACTTCAGAAAATAATTCTTCCCTCCCTACTATTCCACTCTTTCTGAATTTTAATGCTGAGGCACTGTTCTTCTGTAATGATTTTTTCCAGGTTGGCGCAAATATTTGTCTTTCTGTAACCTCACAGCAAACCGGAACTGAATAGAGATAATTGTTGCTACAGTTTGCTATGTCAAAACAATGGCAGCATTGAATTTATAACTCATTTCTATAGACCATCTGATACTTTTAAGTAAGGCTCAGCTAAATTCAAGTTCTCTATATTTAACAATCAAAAGTATTTTTATGTGTAATGTGCCATATAGTATGAATCACAGATTAAATTACAGATGCACATGGCATAAAATTTAGACTAGTCACCACAACAATAAGTCTATGCTCACTTTTTACGATCAATCAAAATGAATCACTAATCTACTACATTTCAACTTCTAGCATGTAGTAAGATTGTAATTAGACTAAACTAATTAAATTTTTATCCTCATAGTAAGAATGCATTTAGTCTGTTTATATGATGTTATGTATATATCTGTCGTAGAACACCTGCAGGATATCTTTAAAAATTCAATTTTTGTTTAAGAATATTTTAAGTAATAAATATAAAATGACATTATAAGATAGTATTTACTACTTTAAAAAAAACTCCCTTTGAGGAACAAAGGAAAATTATATTCTCATTTAACTCCAGCCTCCTGGTCCAAGATTGATAATTGTTTGCAAACCCTATATTTGATATCTAAATCATGTTCAGTGGCTTTCATTTGTGATTACAGATTGATACAGTCCTCTCTGAAAAATATATTTATCTTTTGCAACACTCATCAAACACTAAATACCTAACTAGGTTGCAAGAAGAATCTTTAATTCCATCATTTTGCTCTGGTAATTGCTTTTGCTTCCTTATGTTTAACTAGAGTAAATGAACTATAATTTTAAATTTCTCTTGACACTTGCTATCTGACATTGTATAAAATGCGAACAAGGTTGTGAATGCCGAAAAAGGTAACTGTCACAAGAAGAGATTTAACTACAAGTGTGTATTTTAAAATGATGTAAATTCAAAAAACAGTTGGAATTTTATGCCTAAATCAGTTTCCCAAAACCAAGGTGTTATATGTTTTATCTGGCTATTTGAGTAGTAACAAAAAAATTACTTTCAAATAAATTGAAAATTTAGCGTGGCTAAAAAGAATCCTTCCTCCATTTCTTGCTGTTAGCAGAGTCCCACAAAGAAATAGAAAGTTATCTTCAAACAGGGGCAAGTGACTCCTGTCCCTGTAGGAGACTGTTCCCTTTTAAAATGCCCATCGCTGGCATAACACATACCCTAGGAAATTAAGCATTCTCCTCTGACTGACGCTTTTTAGCCTTCAATTTCACGGGATTTACGTACTGGCCTCCCAAAAGGCTTGAAATGTTGAGGGTCTGAGACAGGGAAAGCCTTCGTTTGTGTTCTTAAAGGCAGCTGGACACATATATGTTGGACATTATCACCTGCATATATAGTTGCTATAATTTACACTTTATTAACCTTATTAAGCCAGGTGTTCTCACACACAAAGAGAACAAATCTGCAAACACTACTCTAAAATCAAGAGGATTGAGATTTACCTGTAATAGTTTTAAATGCTGGCAATAGTCACAACACTGTGCAGGGTAGCAAACAATTCTCTTAAACATCTCAATAGTAGCAAAAATTTTATCATTATTACTTTTTTCCTAGGCAACCCATGCTTTTAAACAACTCTTTTTTTTTTTTTTTTTTTTTTTTTTTTATTAGCACTCTGCAAATCAAGGAGAGAATAAATAATTAAAATAAATATTATCTACCCTTTCCTACACCTTCAGTAAACAATGTTTTTTGAAAAGTTTAAATATATCCTGCTTCCAACTGGGATGAATATTTACTGCTTGATTTTAAAACACAGTGCCTAGGGATTATATTCTCTTCTAAGATACAAATGCACAGCTCCCACACTCTACAGCAGAGCTAGCATACAGAGATCAGAATACAGCCTAGAGGATCACAAGGATCATTCTCTGTCTTTACTAGAGGGTTTCAATTAGAAATAAAATACCTAAAATCAGTCTTAGCTGTAGAGGTGAAAAAAATAACACTTGGATATTTACAAATCCTCCAAGGAAGTGACCTAATTTGACCAACAGTAGTGTAATTATGCTCTATACATACTTAGACAAGAGAGCAGGCATTTTCTGAAACTAAGTTATGGACTACTATTACTAATTAATATTGTCCTTCAGGCAATAGAGTTCTTACATTTAAATTTTTCTAGGTAAATATTCATTATTAATGTTTGGAACTGCTTTGTCCATACTGAAAAGACATTTTTAAATAAACAAATGGTATCTACATTATCTTTTTCCTGAGACCTTCAAATTCAATATCTCTTTTTGTCTTGCATGCACAAAACAACTGAAGGGCATGATTTTTATATTAAAAATGTATGTTACTCATATACTGAAGTATTCATATGATAATAAAGGTTCTGTGCATGCTGCACAAGAGGAGGGGCAGAATCTCACAAGTGTGAGAAGTGTACATGTTTATATGAATGAATGAGAGGGAGGATAGAAAAAAATAATAAGTGATCTCCTGGAAATGTCAAGGAAGCCAAGAGATTTTTTACAAAATAAATGAATATTCAGCTTGCAGGCTCAAGGATAAATATAGGAAGAACTGTGTCTCTGAAAAGGAGTGGTAAAGGGATAAAAGTGCTGGGAAACTAAACATTGCAGCATCTAGAGATCAGTTCATTGGGTATTTTGAGGACATGGATTGGAACAGTTCTTAGGAAACCAATGGAAAGTCTCAATTAGTTATATATATATAAATTAATAAATGCAAATTAATCTATGAAAAAATATAGACATTGAGCTGTTCAGATTATATTACAAATGGACTTTCCAGTGCATAAGTTGCCACAGAAATCTTGAGAGGCTCTTCTTTGGCTTAGGTACCCAAACACAATTTAAATTTAGCTCTCAAGATCCTCAGTTACTGGCCACATTACCTTCCTTATGGAACACTCAGAACCACCATTCATTGATTAAGACTTCCTGTTACTAATTTTTTAAGACCAAAACTCATCTTTTCAAACTCAGAGAAATATTTGTCCACATCGAAGCTCCATCCTATGGTAGCTGCCTCCCCATCTTTGAGACACATTAGGGCATTCAGGAAGCATAGCACCTTTCCCTTCCTTCAAGGAGCAGCTCAGACACTGCACTGGAAATTGCAGAGACCTCTGTGTTTCACACTTACTATTTTCCCCTAATTCAGGGTGTTTTCCTACATCATTCTTACCCCGGCATTCCAGAAGCACATCCCATGACCTGGAGTACACCTAACAGAGGCAGGCAACAGACACAGGTTGATTGCACAGCAGTTCCCCATCTCTGCTTCTAGATCTTGTAGATCCTCTGGGAGCACCTTCCAGAACCAGTAAATGATGCCTGTGAATCCTTTGAAGAAACTAAGGATGAATGTTGTCAGGAATGGGTAGGTCCTTTGGGATGGTAACTTCAAGGAAGCTCTATTAAAATCTATCAGCTGTTCTTGAAAAGCTGCATGAGCTTTTTGTCACAATCAGTGTGTATAATTGTTTGATGAGGGGGAATAAAGAAGATGGAGCCATTCTCTTCTCAGTGGTATCTAGTGAAAGAACCAGAGGCAGTGGGCACAAACTGAAATACAGGATAATATGTTTAAACACTTTTACTCTGAGGATGGTCAAACACTGAACAGGTTGCCTGGAGAACCCATGAGTCTCCATCCTTGAAGACATTCAAGCTCATTTTCACAAAGCCTTGAGCTTTAGCTGAGCCAATATTCAGCTGGGGGCAAGAGTAGATGATTTCTAAACTTCAGCCATGGTGACATCCTGGTTTGAAGCACCTTCCACTTCCTTTGCAGTGAGCCGACATATTTTCCTGCGGCAGTTTTTGCCCTGCAGTGGGGTCACAGCTGGGAAGGCCATCATGTCTTTCACCAACCCTTTCCAACTTCCTGTTGGTTGGGTTCAGTCTCGCATGGCACTGTAGCTTCAGATGGTTATCTGCATTTTACTAAATGAAAGAAATCCTCAAAACTGAAACAGCTGTCTTAAGATATCTTTTTTGTCCTTAATTTAAATTCTCACAGTTTTTATAAATGGAGGAAATATACCTTAACATCCTTATACTTTTTATAAATTTCCAGCAGATGGTAAGAGTGGGTGTGTGTTTGATAAAAACCACATAATCTATTTGAGAACAGTGTTAAAAGAATAGTGCTGCAAACACCTAAAAAGCCTTAGGTTAAGTAATCTAACTCTTAAAATGATCATATGGGTGTTTTATTGGTTGACAAGTTGAATGTTAAGCTAGAAAAGTAGCATTATCATCATTAAATTATTTTATATTAATGTAACAAGCAGTACCATTTTGAATGGGATTTGAATATTCCATGAAGCCCAGTGTTCTTGAGGCAGATATTCTAGTTATCATCTAAACATTAATAATTTCATTAAGAGAATATTATCCATTGTTTTATTACCAGTAATTTGGGCAAATGGTCTGATTAGTACTAATGATGCGGCTTTAATATCAGCTTTAGAGCTGAGTTATTTGTCCCTTTCTATATCAGTTATCAACCTGAAAAATAACTCTACTTACACAAAGGCTAGAAAACATCTTTTTTTTCCTGATATTACATTAATTATCAGGTTGTTAATGAATTTGAATTCAATTTAATTTTGACTTTTGTAGACGTGGGGATCTTTCCTTGGTTGTTTCAATCGAACAAGCAGTGTAAAATTGGCAATGCATGTTTGAATTAACCATCCCTTATATTAGAGTTCAGAACTTGAGGTGATTAGAGATAAATTAAATCAGCCATGTACTGTATGTTGTGAGGTCCATAAAACTGTTCTCTGTCATCTGAGCTGAGATTTGCCACCAACCACATGCACATGGAACAGATTATTCAAAAGATCCAGAATTCTTATGCACTGTCAGTGCTTCCAAGCTTTTGGGTCACAGAAATAATATGAATCCTGTACCTTCATTCACTTCCTCACATACATGTGCCACATACATGTAAGTTCAATACCAAGGACAAGAGGTAGCAAGTGGAATATGTGCAATAATCTATTTTGTAGAGCTTATCAGAAAATAGGGTATTTTTTTGAATTATCCAATATTTTCTCATTCTAGTTCTACCAAACTCACAAAGTAAAATCTACAATTAGGATTCATATAAGGTTTCTTTCAACCTACATTCCTTATAATTTATAAACAATTCATTCAGAACAGAGGGGAGAGAGACAGAAGGTTTTTTTGCTTTGATTGAAAGGATCAAATCTTCAGCTAGCTATTAAGTCAATAAAGCAACTCTAATACACAACAGCTGAAAATGTTGGCTTTGCTTTAGTGATAGATCTTCCTATTCTGTAGTGAGGCATGTACTAAGAAAAGGCTTGGAAAAGGTTGGCTGAGTGAGTTGTCTGAAGAAATTGGAAGGCGACATGGGCAAAAAAAATCAAAAACAAGAATAGAAAGCGCACTGAGAAGGGCTTACATTGAACAAACTGAGCAGATGATAAGAGAGTGAAGAGTGGGCCTTGGCTAGATCCAAGGAAAGACTTGCAGATGAAGAACTGAGGTATGCCCAAAATACAAGCTAAAGCAAGTGGCTCTGTAAAGGGAACTGACATGATAAGAGTAACAAAATTTTTATAGAGTAAAATCACTTTCTGGTTTCAGCTTCTGAGCTTTTTCTCTTAAAATGTTTTGCTATGTTATGCTTATTTGCTGACTGTTAAAAATTTAAGGTTGTGCTTCTTTTTACTGGGTCCCTCCATCCATCAGTCAAGCACTAGCAGTTGTAAGACAGAACCTGGAAGAGTAGGAAAAAAAAAAGCAGTTTCCTCTTAGACAGCAGAAGGGGCAGCAAGAGGGGCACAGAACAGATGAGAAAACAGCCAACTCATTTACAGATTTTCTCATTTGAGGTTCTTGATACAAAAACATTCCTGGTTCTGATGTGCAGACTGAGGCTTGTCTATATATTTATAAAATTAAGTGAAGTGCAAATCACACTAGAAGATTTATGCTAACGGTGTTTCTAAAACACACCAAAATGAGTAGAATGTATCACCAACTGCTTCTTGCAACTATACTTCTTCCACAGAAACATTTTTAATAGTTTAGCAATTGAAATAAAACAATAGTTCAGCAGCTGAACCTAAGACTTCTGAAACTTATACTGTGCCTTGCCATAGACTCCCCACATGACCTTAATTCACTGTTTTCTTCCCCAGTTCTCACAGAGATGAGACAACTAATCCAAAAACAGTGTTGTTGAAAACTCCTGCTTAGCTGCATCTTAATCCCCAAGATGCCTGCAGCACATAAGCATTCTAGCTTTAGAGGTTCTCTGGGTGCTTATGTGATCTTATGATGTTTCCAAATTATTGGGACTGAGCAGCTTTTCACAAATCTTGTATTTAACCCTGGCTAAAATATAGAAAGTAGAGGGTCATCCACCTAAAATGACTGGAAGGCTCCATCTGGTTCTGAGGGTGCATTTGGTAGGCAAACAGAAGAGGTAACCTCCCCAAATGCACCTGCAGCTGCTATTTTAAAATACAGAGAGGACATGTCCCCTTTAGGACAGTCCACTGATGAGGGCTCTTGTCAGGACATGTGAAAAACAGATTTAATTTCCTTCTCTTCCTGAAGGAATTCAGCATTTCATTTCCCTCCTCTCAAGAGTCATTTAATCTCCTGGCTGGAGCTTATTTTGGGTGGAACATTTTTCACCTCTTCTGCTGAAGCAGTGCTGCCATATAGAAAAAAATTCCAGAGCCACTGCCTATGGAAGACAAGAAGGGTGCCTAACTCCCACGTATGCTTTAGGGAATCCCATTTGTGATTCTGAAGTATACTGTGGGAAGCAAATCTCTCAGCATTAGGCACTGAGGAAGGGGGTGTGCATGTGTGTGTGGACACATGACAATTTTAGCTAAGTCCCATATTGAACCTGCTTTGATTTTACCTTACCTAAAAGAACTATTGTAAAGATAAATAAACTGCAAGTTCAGATACTAATGTAGTGAATACAGAACAAGTATTTTGAACAGAATGTGCACGTATGGGTTTGAATTTTATGATTCATGCCACAAAATTATGAATATGCATGGAAAAGTAAGTTACTGTTCATAAGACTTGCATTACCAATGAAAAGATACATTCATTAATAAAACATTGTGGTGAGGGAGAATCAAGTAGATTTGACATTTTTAAGAGAAAATGGAAAGTTATTATATTTTCATTTAATCAGAACACTTTACAACAGAAGAATTTGGATTAGGTATTGACAGAGTGTCACCTGATAAAAATGTGTGGTGAAGTTTGAGCAGCAGATGTCTCACCCAGGGACGCTTCCCTGAGGAAACAGCAGGAACCTCCTGTACACTCACTTTGCCTGGCATTCATCTCCCTACCAGCTGCCAATTTTAAACTATAGCAAGTCTCTCAGTTTATAGTCCTTTCAAGCTAAAATCTGTTACATTTGGGGAAAAATAGCAATACTTATGTAAATCAATAATTGCATTGTATGTAATACAGTAAATCTATAACATGCCTGGAGTGACACTAACAACATCATGCACGGGTGTGTTATCAAGGAACATGTACAAAGTGATTCATATGCATTATATTCTGAATATGTCTTGTTCAAACACTCATTTTGTTTGGCACAAACAGCCCTCTTTTTGCAACACAGGAATAAATATCACTTTGTTTCATCACTTTTTTTTTCTTCAATGAAAGTATTTGCTAGGACTAAATCCTAGCCTCCATTCACATCATAGCTCTGCCTTCAGTTTAAGTACTCTGCACAATGATGATTACTGATGTCAGCTATCTTTCATTCTGAACTGTAGAGCACTGGCTAAGCAGCCATGTAGAAGTCAGTGAAAATCTGTTTTCTTCATATTAATGAGAGTTTCAAAATTAAAGGCAGATTTGAGATAATAAGAAAAGAAAATACTATGGAAGTATTGTGTCTGTGGAAGTTACAGTGAAAAGAGACTTAAATTAACCACGCTTTCATTCTACATACTAATCTGTTTTCTTGCCTTATGATGCTGGATTTTGGTCCTATGTGTCACAAAATGTTCCAGTGCTGAATAAAGACACAATTTTTACAGCTTACTTTGATGTTTCTCCTGAAAATACTCTTGTATTATTTTATGAAAATCACATGAAAGCTGGTAGTTTGATGATGTGAGGAAACTGAGAGAGCTGAGGGCCAAGACAGGTGCAGGCAGAGTCAATTGTTACAGCTGCTCTGTGATTTATACTCAAGCGCTTCCCACTGTCAAACCAAAATATGATTTCCAAATATTTTTTCACAGGCATGTGTGAGATTTTAGTTCTCAGTAATAAGTCTGTCCTGGATCAGATTGGAACTAGCAGTGACAATATGCAAGTTCTACCTTTACAAATGAAAATTACCATTGCTTTGGCCTCCCCAAGATGAAAAGACCTTCTAAAGGAATAAAAATTAGTAATGTATGCATTTGGTACAGTTTTACAAAAAATGTAAGGAAACAGTGATAATAAGAGAGAGATATGACCATATTATTTCTAAAGAAACCACAATCCAAATATCAATTTCATATTAGAGACTGGCAAAAATAATGGGATGTCCATTTGGCTCCATTTGTGGTTTAGCTCCCTTGGTAGTCTCATGCTTAACCAAAATTTAGACCCTAGGCTCTGATTTCTACTTCCCAGTTTCTGCATGACTTGCACTGTTTCCTCTCACTTTATTTAAAATACAAGAAAGACCTCTACCACTCTTGGAATTGTGAGGGAATTCACCTCTTGGCCACTCAAAACTTTCAGTTCTCCAGCTTTTAAGCCTGGAAATATTGCTGTCCTTTTTTTGGTTAAATATTGAATTAGATCTCTAAATTTAGCCTCATGGCTTTCCATCTGAAGCAGACACTTCAACTGATGGCAAAATTCGCATAATCTCATCTTCTTTCCACATTCACTAGCAGCCGTGTACAGTCTTATTGGGCTATTTCTATTTGTAGTCATGCCCTCTGCCTTTAGCACCTGTTTTCCAAATATTGCAATTACACTTTATACGGCTGTTATAATAACTTTTATTTTTAATTAGGGCAATTAACTTTTTTGTGTTAAATATCAAGTGGCATATACATGGCAAAACTTAAAGCTAGCCTTTATGACAAAAATGTGTTTGTAAAAAAATGCAAGAATGACATTAGCAACTTTTTAAAATGACTATGGGTTAAATTTTAAAGACACTTCATGCTCTTAATTTCTATTGATGTCAAATCTCAGATTGCTACCCAGGAAATTTTTGTGCTCCAACCAATGACTGTGAAAGTGAGAAGACTGTTTTGCTACTGGCAGGGCAATTTCTTGTCCAATAGAGCCATTCTGATGGAAGGCTGTGGTGCATGTGAATTGCTTGACTTGATTGAAGTGCTAATATTTTCTTCCTGCAAGCCACTTCACATTTCTTTTCTTTTATTTATTTCCATTTTTGTTTTTAATGCTTCGATCTGCACTGATGAAGTGAAGCAAAATCAAGACAGGCTTGAACTGCGCTACTTCCTTGGTTGGGTTTCATTCTTTTTCTTAATGAAGTCTTAGAACCCTGGACCTCTGCCCTTTCCTGCTTGTTAAAAAGCAGGGCTAAAATATATCTCCTGCTTTGCTGGATGTATTTGAGACGTAATATCGAAGTATATTTGGTCACATTTTGATAATATAGGTGTCTCTGATTCCTGCTATGCTGATTTAAGCATGGATTTTGTTACATTTATGGTATAGATACGATTGATGATCTCTTAGTGATAGATACAGACAGCCTTCAATGCTCTCTTTGTTAAATCTAACTTTTTTTAGCTCTAACCATAGGGTTTTGTTCATTAGCATGATTTAACTTGCCTTAATGGACAATTTCTTTCCTCTCAGAAGTATGAAAGAAATATATTTCTTCTCAAGGACCATGATATGTAGTCTTCTATTAGAACTCAATTTGTTTCATCCTCAGCACATGAAATTATTTGGAATAGAGCTGTTGAATGTCTGGTATTTACTTTCTATTCACCCAGACAAAACTTTTAGCTAGAAAATGACAAAGTTGTCTGTTTGGCTAGGATTTCTGGAGTCATTGTCTGGACACAAGGTAATTCCAGTGGGTGTGCCAGTGTCCCAGAGAAAAATGGCCACATATGATGGTTTGGGTAGGCTATACTCACTGTACAATATTGTAGGAAAATTCTAAGTTGACAAGATTGCCTTGCCATTACCATCCATTTGGCACCACCAGCCATTTTTGCAGCACTTTGGTGATAGGTCTTCCACATCCAAAATTCAGCAAGATGCAGCCTCACTGCACAGCAGCAGTGTATCATATAAGCATATATTTCCAGCCAGAAAAGTTTATTCAAATTATAGGACCTTGGATATATTTTGCAGGAGATTTAGATATGCACATTTTCTTTTCTCTCAGATGTTGTACTCCCTCTACTTTCTGATTTTCTGACCAAGGAAGAAAAGCTGAAGTAGTGGAATGACAGAGAGAATGAGTCTGGTATAATTCACATACTAGTTAAGTATGTGAGTTATATTTGGTCTCTTTTCTAATTAAGTTAAACTCACATTTTTCCATAGCTCTTTGAAGCCTTAATGTAAATATAGTTTATTTAATTTGTCAACATAACTTGTGCATGTACCGGAACATTATAAAGGAATGTGGAATCTGTGAACCACTGTTACTGGTGAGACAGGACTATAAGTGTTCTACAAAGGCTTTTTCTCCTGCCTGATTCCTTAAAGTGGATTAAAGGCTGAATGACATACTTCCCACCCCCGCCCTGTTTTGGAACAGCAATGGGAAAATGTCCAGGGTTGCAGTTTTCTATCACTTTTTCTCTAATTACTTGTTTCACACATGAAAATATGTTTGCTGCTTTTAGTTGCCCTGGAGGCTGCCTTTTAATGCATTTATCTATTGAGATTATTTATTTTTACACATCACTACAGAAGAGTCACTCTGAGTGCCATATTTTCTTATATCAAAAATTTGTATGCTTTGAGAATCCAATATCTTCACATCAACAAGTAATTTATTTCAGTAGGGACAGAGCAACAGAACATATCTCATTTTCTATGTTTGCATTTTGATATACTGATATGTATTAAAAGTACATGGTAGCTCTGAGCATGAATGGATGACTTACATATGTCTATTTATATTCCATTACTGACCAAAGAATACAAGACAAACTTCAGAAAATTAGATGTAACCTATTAGATATGATTATCATGAACGTTTTTTCTAGTGAGGGTTAAAAATCATTTTACTTGAAGCTTTTTTCCATTGTCTGTACTTTATTCCTCAGGATATAAATCTATTTTGTAATTACTCCCTTCTTATCTCAGAAACTTTGCCTGACACACCATTCCATATGTTTATGATTCTCTGAATGAAAAAGTGTTCCCTGACAACCATTCAGATTTTTTTCCTTTAATTTCCATTTATGCCTTATTGTCTTATAATGTTCAGCTGAAAATATATGTTGCAATATTGTGTGACATTATCTGTATTACTTAAGATTTTATATAACCATACATCAATGAAACATCAGATAAATCTCATGCTTCTCCTTTTTTTTCCAGCATCTTCCCTTCAGGAGCTGTAGAGGTAGTAGATTCAATTTAGTTTCTATGACAAGTTGACTTTAAGCATTTCTTACAAACCTAGGACAGAACGCATCTGCAATTTTGTTTCAGTCACTTTGGAAAGTGAACTTTATATATGTAGTTTGCTAAGTATTCACTGCAATTAGAAAAAAAATAGAAAATTTGCTAAATATTTACACTAAGCACTATGCAGTATTGTTTACAGAACTTCATAGATTTACTATCATTTTTAAATTTTGGGAATAATCCAGCAGCACTCTGAATAAGAGCTTCAGGACAGGAACACTATATAATGTTACCTGACTAATTTGCTGGACTTCCTAATAAATAACTAAGTTACACAAGAAAGGTATTGAGATGATTTGTAATCCTGTGGTAATGGCTTCTAAATAGTTAAGATTACACTGAGAGATGAGAACCTTTTTCCCCTATATGCCATATACCAGCAGGGGACAAAATCAATCTTGTGAAGGCTCTGATTACTTGTGCTGCAAGTTTCTTGTCAGCAGATTCAAAATGTGCAGTGGAATGAATCTTCTGCAAGGTAGAGCTGCTGTCTATCAGCTGGGCATCTTTCCTCCCCTCTCTCCCTCCACCTTAACTTCCCATGGAATATGTGGTTGTGATAAATTAGAAGAATAGAAAATACAAGACGCTTCAGTGCAACCATTTTAATCCTCTACTATCAATGCAGAGGAAAGGTGACACCAATTTTAGTATCTTCCAGATGAAAAATGTACCCTTGAACAGAGAATTTAAGGAAGTTAAGGAACAAATGAAAGAATTGCTTTTGTTTAAAATGTAATGCTACTTGAATGTATACAAAAATGTTGTTTTCAAATACAAGATTTAAATCCATTAAGCACTTGTGATTTAATCTAAAAAAGAGACCATAAAAAAAATTCAAGCTAAAACACAGCTCTTAATAGAAAGGATAAAGAGAAAATACTAGGGTAAGTGCAAGCATTTTGGGAGATTGAAAATCCAAATCCAAATCATTATCTGAACAGAATGTCAGTGTTAGCTTTTATCTTTTATCCAAACCAAATCCATATCTGATCCTTGGCAAATTTTAGGGATTCTGTAGTAAAGATTTGGAGGGGATTACGCTTGAATTTTGATCAAGAGAAATTTAAGAAAACTATTTGTATTTTTTCAATGAAATTGAAATTATTTACAGCGGACTAAGAAAGAAATCTGGTATTTTGAAAGGCAAAATCTATCATGCATTTTAACCATGTTTTCTCTCAGTACTATAAAAAAGGAACTTGTATTTTCTTGCTGCTTTGGTGAGGAGAAGTGTCAGTTTTGCTGCTTAGAGCTCTAATAGCAAGGTTCAATTTACAACACGTGGAATTAATGTTTCCTTCTCCCCATCTTCAGTACTCTTCAGTAACCTTGGAAAGCAATTACAGATTCCAAATAAATATTCCCAGAGTAATGCATCCTGGAGAACCTGAAGAAAAGACTGGAAAATTGGGAACTAACTATTCTTAAAATTCTCCCTCAAAAGCAATACTTAACATCTTACACAGTCTATGAGAATATGATTTTATTCAGTCTTCCTACAATTACAATTAGACAGGTGGGTTGGTGAAGAAGTATCATCTTCCTATCCTGCAGATGGAAAACTGCATAGAGGAAATGGCCCCACAAAGGCAGAAGTATGATGTTATTCCTGTTTTCTGCTTCCAAGTTCTAACCATCCATCCATTTTTTTCTCCCAACATTCTTGCCTCAGATGTTATTCAAGTTTATGACCTAAAATTGTTAATTTTGTAACAAGAGGCCTGAAATTCTGTTTGAAGGCAAAAATGTTCCATTTTAGCTGGCATGTGGCGGCACATTGTATTAATTGCCAGATTAGTTGAAATTTGGTTTTGCTTGCTAATCAAGTTCCCAAAGACCTAAATTACCCCCAGCCCTCAACGCTCACACTGGCCCTCACAATGGCAGGGACGTGCCACAGCCAGCACAAGTTAATGATCTTCAGGGAGCGCCATTTGCAAATCCTTTTCTGTGAGAAACCTCACATAAGGGGAAAAAAGACCAATGCACTCTTCAGTGGGCTTTGAATTGGCTATTTCATCAATTCTCCAGATAATGGTTAAGTGCTGTGAGATAGGAAGTGGGAAATGACTATACTTTTTCATCTTTTCTCATGATCCTTGGGACAGAGCACCATAGATGCCATTGATTTCAGACTGAAAAGGTGATCCTGCTATACTTCTGTCACCAGCAACAGTATAAATCAGCCTTTTTCCATGCTGCCTTTTCATGTTGTCCTGTGCCCCATACACATCTGAATCAATCTTAAGTAAAAAAAATCATTCTTGGAATTATAGTTTATTCAAATAAGAAGTAGCTTGCAATGAAATTGCAATCAGCATATATTATATGACTATTAGAGAGTTTTCTGTTTCTCAGCTCTTCCGCCTGCCTCTTACTCAACTTCTGAAACATCGGAGCTGAACCCAAACATTGCTATTTCAAGCAGTGTTTATTATTTGAAAGGATGAAAACTCTTATAAATGGTAGACACTGAATATGGTATCATCTTGAGCAGGAATCTTCAGTCCTGATAAGACATTCTGTGGGCTTTAGGTTAAAGAGAATTTTTGAACATCTTTGAAAAATTAAGATACTGGCATTTAAGTCATCTCTAGCTCTATCCACTCTCCCTTAGGTGCTGCAGGAGGGCCTAGCTGGGCAAAGGATTGAGGAGCAGAGGCACCAGGCTGCCTTCAGGCAGGTAGAGTTGGCATTCAGGGGCCTGAGCCACCTGCACAGATGTACTTTGTAACACAGCTGCTTAGACTGAAATTGCCCCAAACATTATAGAGAACAACGTATGATAATCCCCTTTACACTGACACACACACACACACAAAAATAATAAAAATGAAGACAGTATAGATTACAGTAAAAGGAGACTCAAAGTTGGCTACTGCATTTGAATTGCAAAGTAGCAATCAATTAGTTTATCATTAATCAGATAATTTTGGGGTTCGTGAATAATATGAAAGGAAAAGAAGAAATAACTACCAGGATAATTTTCAGGAACCATCTCTCAGCTTTATAAACTAATCCTCCTCTAATGGCCCTTTTTAATGTAATTTATAGGTTCATCATTACCCTTTTTGTATTAGTAATTATTTCTAAAATACCAAAGAACCATCTTTTTTTCAAGGTCCTTCCATGTGCCTGATTTACAGCTAGGCTGGTGCTGGACTCTGTCTTTCTGAGGTTTGACATTTCAAAATATTTATAGCTCTTTTACATTAATGCCTTTCTCATGAATCTGAAGGTGACCGTTATTTCTTTCATCTTGTTGTAATTAAATGGATCAACTATAGCTTTATTATTTCCACTATTTATCCGTGCAGTGTGTTAACACATTCAGATTAGCAAGTGATATTGAACATTATGTGAATTATAACAAACAAATATTTCCTAAAACATGCGTTAAACTTGATGCATTGGCTAAGAAATCGTTCCAAGTGAAAGCACAAAATCTTTAATATTTTATTGATCAGATCTAAACCTTCTGCCCAAAGTGGCAATTAAATTTCAATTAAACTGACTGAAAGCATCATATTAAATTTCAGCACTTTATGAGCTATCAGATAATGCTGCAGGACAAATCTTTAGTATGATCACACTCTTTTCAAATTATATTATCCTGTTCATTCACAATAAAAGTGACAGCTTTAGGTATACTTTCAATATTTCTTGAATATAAACCCTCTAATGAACACATTTTATTGCCTTTAAATCAATTATTATTGGATATTTTAATAAAGTGAATTGAGCACTTTGTTTTACACACTGCTTAGAAGTTATTATATTTTGCAGTCAGCACAGCAAAGAACAGTAACAGTATGACAGAAATACCCAAATACCTAACGTTATGCTGTAAATTAAATCAGCTATTTACAATTATGAATATGCTGCATTCCATTTCACAGCAGCTACTGGTACAACGCATTAATTAATAACTCTTTAAATCTTCAGGCTTTCATTCTCACTGTGTTTCAGTAAATGAGATAAGCTGAAGATATAATCAAAATTGCAAGACCCTGCAAGTATTGTCATATGAAGACCTCAGTATTTTACTGCTGCTTCTCTCTTTGTTCCAGTGGCTCTATGCATGGGTTGATGTTCAGATTGTCCAAAATACAGCTGGTGGTGGGTAACTTTGTATTAATCTGAGGACATTATCACTCTGTCTCCTTTTATGCTGCACACCTACAGATATTTAAGTATCAATAACAGCATTCACCAGATTTTTATCATTACATAAATAGATTAGGCATAAGGCAAATCTAACAAATTACTGAGAGTAGCCAATTTAATTTCACTTAGCAGGTGTTGGGGCATGTTGAACTGAATAGAAATCTATATTCTATATTGATGTTAAAAAGTTATTTTGTTCTCATGGATGATTACCAAAAATAATTATTCAGAATTAGTAGATAAATTCTCAGGTGGACTTTTACAGTCATATATAGTCATTGCATGAGGGAATACCTATATTCTAACCTCCATAAACTCTTGTTCTGCAGATGCAGACATCAAAGGTAAGAGAGACAGGTAACAGACCTGGTTTGGGTCAAGGCTTCCTGTGGTTTCATCATCTGCCAGTAAGTGATGTCTTATGTAGCTTCTTAATTCCTTAAACTTAATTATCCTCAGGCTAAGGTCTTCTGGAAGAGCAGCACAAAAGGTTAAAGAAATACTCTCAGTAGAGTTCAATTGCCCCTTGCTTCAAACAAGTCCATCTCTAGTAGTCAGATGCCTTTACATTTCTTTTTCCCTTTCCATATCATGCCAGTTTTTCAGGCAGATTGAAGTTTAGCAATCTGTTGCATTTGGAGAAAAACAAAAATAAATAAATAAAGGCAAATACAGAGGGGCAGGGGAAGCACCTTTCAGAATATTTCTAGATGTTTTTTGTACTTTAAGTACAGAGTTAGAAATCTGAAGCATGTCTTTTACTGATAAACAACAGCACAGTACTCCAGATATTGCATTATTTCATATGAATAAGTATGCTTTGTTTATTTTTATCAGTAAACACTTCTTTTTCATCCAACTATCCTTCTCCCTTGGGAGCAGAGTGAAGAATTAGGTGTATAAGGAAACAGAGAAAAAAGCTTTTGCAGAATGAGAAAACTACAGAAAACATCCTTTTGAAAACACTGTTCTTTTTTATTTTTCAGCACATAGCAAGATAAGAAAAGACCTGCAGAGGGTCAAACAGTGCTTAAGTAGCTAAGTAAAGGAATTGCCCTCCAGAGCAAGTGTTCGTGCTGTCTCAGCAGGCAGGGATAGTATATGTTGCATCAAACACAGTTTGCTCAGCATGTGCTCACACCTCCCCTGACCCCGACACTTCCTGGCTTTGCTACCATGAAAGTCTCACAAGAGACGAGGTGTGTTTGAATGGAGTGTGGGTGGATCTTTTCAGCAATGACATGCTCTCGGATGTGTGGATGCACAAAAAAGTGAACAGCAGCCATTTTTTATAGCTGGGATCTCCCCGTGCCCTCATTTAAGTAAGGTCCTGACCCAGCTCCCAGCCATGCAGCTATCAGAGCTGCCTGCATGCAGTGAGCACACTGCTGGAGTCTCATCACATCGTGACAGCTCCCAAGCTGCTCCCTCGTGTCGGCCTGACCAGAAGATTTGGCACTATTTCTGAAGTCTCTGTCCTCTTAAATAATGTCTCTCTTACTAGGAACAGGTGGGGAGCCTAACATGGCACTGGAAGACACCACATCAGTGGAAGTCAATAGACAATCCTGGTGACCCAGGACACCATTCAAAGTGATTTGGTTAATCCCCTACAGGGTAATATGTTGCAAATCAGTCTATGTTTGGATCCCTTGTGATTGATCAACATGTATCTGCTGTGGCTGAAGGGATGTTTGGATGTTTTCCCTTGATTCATCAGCCATCTTTCAGATCATCCTGCTCTGTGTGGGTCAAGTGTTTGGTACAACAAGGATATGGAATAGCGAATTTTCTAGGGAAAAATTTCTCTCATGCTCTCTCTGCTGATCAGAGTCAACATGAGGAAAAGTTATGTAAATATTGTATAGTTTCTAAATATACTAATCCCTAGATATGGTCCTGACAATAATTTTAGTTGTTTTTTAATGGAGCTGTAGAGTGATTTTTATCACTGAATTATATTTGACTGCAGTGGGACTCTGCAGAAAGCTGCTAAGTTTGTATGGTAATGGGGAGAGAAAGAAAAGAGGTGGGGATGGATAGACAGCAAAATCTTGCCTCGATTTGAAGGTAGTTTGCATTTTTTCAATCCTTGCAATTCATTCTGATGTGTATTTATTGTCTGAGCAAATCTTTTTGAATCTATCGTAATAATCAGCTTTTACAGATTCTTCAAATACATTTGAAACTGCCACTGAATCAGAAAAGCTAAACCAAAGGCAGATACACTGGCACTATTCTTACTCATATCTAGTGATATGCTGGATTTATTCATACCGCCAAGAAAAAAAAAAAAAAACTATTAATTTTGGTCAGCTGTATACACGGGAATTTACATTTGTTCTCCAACATTCACGAAAAAGACTGTCCTGCCATTGTGGAATGCAGAAAACCATCTATCAGGCTTTCAATAAACTGCAGAATATATATGTGGTTCAACCTATCTAAAATGAGATGCAGTGCTTGCAATATGAAGAGCCCCAGCAAGGCTAGCAATAAAAGTAGATATACAGTAGCTGACATCAGATTGTTTCAAGCTTAATTCCAGTAAAGTAATAAGGTCAGGAAAAGAAACGCTCAGTGATGCACAGATTGATGCTATTAGATAGAAACTATGTGTTGGCATCAAGCAAACACTTTTCTGTCTTGGTCTCATGGACAGAGTACAAAGATATTCAGC
>JACBWW010000004.1:25665575-25723075 GCA_020086605.1 Lanius collurio | reverse complement strand
CAAAGACACTGCACCTTATATTTTGACATCTTTAGACAAGAATGGAGCTTAAATCTAATGTCATAGAAGATATTTTATGAATGTACAATGACAAAAATTAGTGGTTTATCCACACAGAATTTTAGTTTTCCTTAATATACCAACACTGAACACTTTGAGATAGCTATTTGCCAGGAGTACAGAATGTAAAATAATTCATTATTTTTAGTCCTACAGTCCATAATATAGGACCCAAGTGCCAGGAGCAAAGGAGATGGCAAACAGACCACAAAGTGTTTTTTGTCTGTAGGGTGAAGTTTCAGAAGCAAAGTCTTGATTGAGTGCTTATTCAGTTTTCATCACACAAAGACCCCAGTCATGACATTTTGTGCTGGGTTCTGTGCAAACACATGCTAAGACACAATCAACATCCCAGAGGATTTAGCTGAATGAACTAATCTTTTGCACCTTAGATTCAAGTTGGACACACATCTGGGATTTGATTAGATTCCCACTGAAACCTCTGGCAACCTTTACACTGTAACTGGATAAAATTATCTGGGAGGACAGTTTTTTACATCCAGTGGAATTCAAATGAAAAAAAAATAGTTGGTTATAATGTAATGAAACTGATGGCAAGTTTAAATAATACAACATTGTAAACAAATCCTTCTATAAAAACTGAATTTGTATAAAGTGTGATTGTAATTTTTACCAGAAATGCATCTTCTTAACAAATATTTAGGCTACTTTATCTGATATAGTTCAATGACAATTATGCATTTGAAAAGGTGCATTTATAAATTCTGCAAAATAGGAATTGTCTTCATATAGAACCTCACAATCAGCCAGGAAACAACTCTGTACAGATGTGTTTTGCAGTGACCTTTTTTTTTTTTATCAGAAGACAAACCTTGTTCTGTTCTATACATTATGTTCATTATTCAGGCATTTCAAAGAGTTAACCATAAGTAGCTAAGGACAAGAATATTTTGGCTAATATTTTGGCTTTTACTGGAAATACTGTCAGTTTTGTCCTACTTGGCATTTAGATTGTTACTTAAATGGCAATAAGTCGTACTAATTACATGATGTCTGAAGATTCAGTGAATCAAATGAGGTCCTTTCCCTGCTTTTAAATCAAATTACAGAGGAAGCATGTACAAGATGCCTCGAAATCTTGTAAAAAAAAAAAAAGGAAAATTTTCCTGTATTATGTTTTAAAATATGCTGACTGAAACCGAATGAGTATATTACACTTTCATCTTTTAAAAATGCCAAATATTTCCAGTTGAAGTATTAAGGTAGGCTGACTGTGAAAGCTTATACTTAAATATCCATCTAATCTTTGAAAAACAAATAACTTAAGCCTTCAATGACTTCAAATCCCTCATACTTTCTGAACATCCATTTCATGTTTTCAAATATTAATATGAAAAATTATCATATAATATTTTCCCATTATATGATCTACTATATTTTATTTGTATTGATTCACCAGTTGCTCTACAAGAAATAGAAAAGAATACCTCAAAAAGTACCTGAAAATCATTGCAATATTCATAAAATACTTTTTTTTAATCACCATGAACTTAGTGAGAAATTTTCTTTTTGTAAATGCAAAGTTGATCCAAAAAGTTGTCTGTCTCCTGACAGGAAATAACAAGGGCATCCTTGTTGACTATCTCTATGCAACAAGCTGAAGCCAAAATCTTCATTGGAGTCTGTCATTAAGAGACTGTCAAATGTGTTTTATAAAGTTAATCTCACCATCTTCATCAATGCTTGTGAATCCATATTGCGAGCAGACTTGTTAATTTTGCACTTACCCCAAAACACATTGATATATGTCATTATGATCCTTTAAATTTACCCTAGGTGAAGGAACAGGGAAGGCCTTGTTCAAATGCAAATATTATTGACATACTTACGTAAGAGTCAGAAAATATTGAGAAATATTATCCACAGCTGCCGTAACTTAACTAGTTCTGATATCTATGCCATTGTAAGTACTAAGCCTACTCAGTAAAGAAATAAAGTATATTGTTTAAAGAACTGAGTGGCCAACTTATATATGACAGACTGAAGACCTGTTAGTGAAATAAAAAGTATCCTTAAGGGTTCATCCCTTTGACTGGGAACCCATGATGCAAGATTTTAGAGATAGTCATTTCCAAGCAAAGGGTTAAATTTTGACCTTGTCAGAGTCACTATAGAAAACCAGCTTCCTTGTTTTGTGTGGGAGTGACTTGTTTTCTTTTAATGATAACTTTAAGTGTTCTGCATTCTTTTGCAGCACTTATAAAAGTTACCAACAGCTTTTTTGTCTTCTTTCACTGGCATCATTTTGAATAGTGGAATCATTACTTGACTTGGAATTTCCTAATTACCTCTGCTTCTAAACCAAAATTTTCTTGACTTTTGTGGAGCTAAAATCTCAAGCTTTTAATGCTGAGTAAAGTTATAGTTCCCTCTAAACAGTCTGTCCAATTTCAAGAAAATTAAGTTTAGCCCTTAATATTAATGTGATGTTTCTAGAGTCTGATCTCTTCTTTGGTACCCTATATGTATGTGTGTGTGTGTATATCTGTCTCTTTCTCCAGTTATCATATCTCTACTGCCCAAGTCTTACTGCATAATTAGATGTATCTCATCCAGACACCTCTTCATCCCCATTTGTTTTTCACTTGGACACCAAAGAGCAATCCCAGTTCTTGCTTACTGAAACGACGTGTTCTCTGGATTACAGCCCAAAGGCAGCATGCTTGCCAGTTGCCAGTGCTCATTACGGCAGTTGATATGATTCCATAAATATCTTGATATGATTCCATAAAACCTACCTTACTGGCTTCTGTGTACTATGAATGTTTAAAGTAATCCACTACTTGAATGGCCTCAAAAGCTCAGCATATTCTCGATATGTGTTTTCAGGCCACTTCTAAGGCTACCATGTGAATGCTCAAGTTACTGATGCCATTCACCTAAGAATGGTAGCTCTTGAAGTTTAACATAGATTAATTTCTCACATAATTACAAAAATTTCTTTGAGAGAATAAATGGTGATATAATCTTACTAGCTTTGTGTATTTTGATTATCTGAAAATGAAGTTGAAAATTTGCACTAAATATTAATTTTGAATGCAGATGGAAAGAACAAAAACTAATTTGCTATTACATTTCTTGCTTTTACATCAACACAAAGTAAATTCAATTTTTAATCGAAAGAGCAAAATAACCTTTACTCTCCTTAATTACTGCATGGAGATACAATTCTAAGCACTTGGGAATTTTCAGAAAAAGAAAGTAGGGTATCAGTAAATGATTGTAAGGCTACAAGCCTTATACTTCTCAGTTTGCTAAGATTTCTGGAGGAAAAATAGTTACTATCTATTCTGAATATTAAACCATACATCCTGGTCCCTGTTTAAGTTCTTCTGGTTGAGATTTTTTAGAGGAATTGAAAGGAGTTTAGCAAAAAAGTTAAAACATACTGAATTTCAGTGGGATTTTGACACTTCATTCCATCTCTGCAACCTCCCATAGATCAAAACTGATGTTGAAGTTCTAGCAAGAAACTAGGAAGCCACTGTAGTTCAGAGAAAATTCGGCAGAAGGTTGCTCTCAGAGGCATTCCAGGTGTGAGTTGCAATCTTTTGCTGTTTCAAGTTAAGATAAAGAACAGCTGAATGTATGACACACTAGAGAAACCAGCAAAAACACAGAGTAAGTAATCATATCTGTACCAGGAGGAAATGAATGTCATTGCTCACATATGGTGGAGAAATAAAGAATATCTGGACAAGGATATTTGACAATGGATCAAGTACCAATAATCCAACAATTGTGTTACCATGTGAGCTGACAAACAGATGATCATTCTCATTATAAAATTGCTATTACTTTCTCATTTGATTGATCTCTTTTTACTGAACCCCAAACAGCTCTTATTGATGTGTTCCCTTTTTACAAAATACCTTGCACATTTTGTAGCCCTAGCAAAGTCAGGTGCAATAGAACTGCAAATATGGAGCCATCATCAGACTGATATTTCAGCTGTTTATATTTTCTAGAAAGAGGGTAAACAAAATGAGAGCCTTTGGAAGTCTATATGATGTGCCTTGAAGAAAAAAAACAATAAAATTTCTTCATCAAGTTCCAATACATGCTCCAGTGTATGCTCAGTGAGGAAGAAATGGAGTCATGTCTCTGACACTAAGACTAGTTCTGTGAGATCTATACAAAAAAGAGAAAAAATCTCATGACCAATGTGTCAAAACCAGGTGAGAGATATAAGAAGACTGGCATGAATGCACTCAGATTCCGACTACTGCTACCATCATTATATGGCTTTTCAGCATAGTTGCTCTCAAAAAG
Organism: Lanius collurio; assembly: GCA_020086605.1. Lineage (NCBI taxonomy): Eukaryota > Metazoa > Chordata > Aves > Passeriformes > Laniidae > Lanius > Lanius collurio. The sequence goes on along the minus strand of JACBWW010000004.1, from coordinate 25,718,722 downwards.
AATTAGAAGAGGGTGTTTATACAAATCAGAAAATATGTCAAGTAGCTGTGCTTAGATTATCATAATTTGAATATTGTTGGAAGTAAAATTACTCCATTTTTATGAATGCAAATCTTTGTTAATTCTGTGATTTCACAAGTGTCTTGATTTATCAAATTTTCTTACTTTTCTCTTTATATTCACCTAAATTTCAACTTGGTTGAAACATGAAAACAATATAGATGAAAATGTAAGGATTGTTTAAGGGAGCTGAAAGAGTCCTGTGAAGAACAGTGTAAATGCTGAATATATGAAATCAGGCAGAGGCTAGAAGCCTGTTAGGAGTATATGCAAAGATTATATGCGCTTGTTATCATACTGGTGAAAGAGCAAATCAAGGACATCTTGTAGACTACAAAATAGCTGCAATGGCTCTGGGCCAATCATGTCATAAACATGAACCTATAGAACCTGAACTGTCATTTATTTTATGTCAGTTCAAGTTCTTAACTTATTTATTTTCCAGACACAACTACAATGGAACAATAAAAGGAAGACTCCACTAGCAGAGGTCTCACCTCTATTTTGTATAATTTGCTGCTTAAAAGCTTACAGAGTAAAACATGTAAATATATGCAGACCTGAGAGTAAGACCTTAGTAAGGAAATTACAGAGTATGGATGAGGAAACTATGGACCATAAACAAGAAAAGCACTATGGCTACTAAGCACCTAGAAACCTGCTATAAATTGTTGCAAGGTTCTGCTTCAGTGGACTTAATATTCTGGGAGAGGCTGGCTTTTGGCTACATGCAGCAGGAAATTCACTGGGGCGGGATATCACGAGGATTCCTGTTGTACCCAGCCCAGCTGCAACTCTTGGTAATATGAGTGAGGGAAGCTGTCACAGGTATTACAAAATTCTGGAAAGCAGATTTTCCTTTAGAGCAGCACGGCTAGAGGAGAGAGGTACTGGAAATCACATAAAGATGCTGGTGCCTGTAAGATTTCTACTCCAATGTTTATAAATCCTGAAAAAATTTCAGTTTAGACATGTAATCTTTTCAAGTCAGATCCTCTGTTGATGCAAATTAGCCTAGGCCCACTTGAGTCAATTAAGGTACCTCAATTTTAAACTATTTCTCTCTTAGCTTGGAGGTGTTTATCCACACCTTACTTTTACGGTTCTGAATCTTTAACTCTTTTTTTAGTTCCTCTCATTAAATGAGTCTAGAACATGAAAGAATTTTGTATGTTATGTGATTATTGGAGATTTTTGGCTGTTTTTTGAAGCATAGAGTATTGAAGGCGGAGAACCTTAAATGTCAAATTAAATACATAGGATGAAAATAGAGAAGTACAGGGTCAGATGTTTGAATGAGGTTGGAGCGGATTCAAACATCCACATAAAGTGACCAGGTTTTCAAACACCCAGAGGAGCCAGGGGATGGGAAACTCTTTAAAGGCATGACTTGTTTCCATTTAACTTGATATCAGAGAAATTAGAAAGGTTCTCCCTAGTCTACATCTGGAGAGAAAGAGGAATAAATTCCCTTCCACTTTCAATTTTAGTTATTTTCTAGAATAATTTTTTGTTACTGAATCCCATCACAACTCCCACAATTTCATTTTTCCTGAGCCAAGATGATGAAAGGCTGATTAATTCTTTGCAGCTGACTCAGCATTCCCCTGATGCACACTGCTATTTACAGGAGAAGTAGCTATAGTCCTTTATTTGGCCAGAAAGAGAAAATTATTTTCTTCCCAGCCTTTGGCCAGACCTATATGTCTTGCTATGCACCCTTTCACATATTTCATTGGAGGAAATTATGACTATTTTTAATTCAGAGGGAAACTTTCCAACAAGCATGTCCCATCTGTTAGAGGTGTGCTATTCTGAACGCTCAGAAGAAATAGCCCCCAGCCTGCATACACCCCTTCCTACAAAAATACAGGGGAATCTGGACTCCACCAGCTCAGAGCAGCTAGGAGCAGGATGGTACATTTACTCTAAGTTTAAATTTTTATTTAATTTCAAAAGTTCCCAACCTTTGCAAAAACACAACAAAAGAAATCTTTCAAGTATGACTTGTAAGCAGGTTTAACGATATCTGCTGACAATCTGAGACAGTAGTTCTGGGAAAAGTGTGAAATGCCATACTAATCACAACATGATGCTAAATCAACAATCTAATGGTATTTTAAAAGTCATTATTTGGCTACTCCTTAAAGGAAACGAGAATAGCTTATCTTAGGAACAATTAATAACTAGTAACTTGCTATGATAAGCAAGCCAAATCTGAGAGCATACCATGCACTTCATTTTCCAGCAGCAAGATGTCTGATATTTACCTGACCCATTTCTTCACAGCTGTGGATTTTAGAATGCTGGGCTAAACCTTTGTCAGTTCCAACTGACATCAATGATGTCACAACCAAAACCTCCTCAAAAATCTGTTAAAGAAAATGCAAAACCAGCTACTATCCCTTAACCCAGAGAGCACTAACACGACTTGTGACACAATGATCAAAGTAGCTTGGAGAAACAGGTGGATGTCTTGTACATGTACATGTTTATCTTGCCTGTTTGCATCTTCAAAAAAGACTCTAAATCTTCCCTCTTCTAAATGTGAGGGATGACTATCGCAAGTCCCAGCCAAATAAAGGACCCACTGTCTAGGCCATGAGGCCCAACATACCACAGAAGATTCCCCTCTAGCTGAAAGACATAATCAACCTAAAGGAAAGGCTTCTTTGAAAGATCTGTTTTGCAAGGAAACAGATTTGCCTATCCTTTTCATTCTTATTTTTTTGCAGAGGGCACATAGCCAGTTGTAGAAAATGCTGATATGACAGTTCTGGACTGGAATTATGGAAATCCAGCCTAGCCTGCCCTCCATGCCTTAGGATGACAGGAACAGAAGTCGCACTACCCACTCAAAGTAAATCCATATGGGGAATGTTTAATGGAAATACAAGTATGGGCCACCAGCTGGTAACACTGGGGAATGGTTCTACCAAGGGTTCAGCTTTCTCTGCTGCCACCAAGTCATCTGCAGGCACTCCCTGGCAGGGTTTCTTGCCACGTATAAGGCAGTGCTTATGATTTTCATCATAACTGACACAGCATTTTTAAAATATATGCTACATAAAGGTAAGGTATAATGAGTATACCATCCACAAGGACTCACAAATACCTGAAAGCAGCAAGGTAGGACCAAGTGAGGGGAAGACCCATCCATTGGATGACACTGTTAGTTCTGAGGAATTCTATCACTTATATTCAATCAAAATTGAGCTACAAGCTTTCCCGGACAGGATACTGAAAATCTTGTGGTTTTGAAGATAATTGTGAAATTATAAATCTTGTTGTTTGTTTTTAAGGTAGTTGTGAAATTACAAATCCTTAGGATTGATTTTTGCTTTATAGATGTTCTACAATGTTAATGTGACCGTGTAAATTGCTTTTACTTCCTTTACAGAAGTGGAGTGTACCAAAAGTAATCAGCTTTAACTAACTTATTTCCTTTAAAATGGATTCTCCATAAAAGTTTTGCAGAAAAGACATCATTTTTCTAAGAAGTCTGGATTCTCAGTGGCACAAAAAGCAAGCCAATCATACATTATATCAGGCCTAATATTACCAGATGTGTCTCTGCAAAATTCTGCAAATTATACCACACATTACACTGGACTCCCGTATAGTTGAAATCCACCTTTCCCCAAACCACCTACCTACTGTAATCACAGCATTGTACATTGCGTGGGTGCACAGCATTCAGCCTGCTGAGATCTATTTCATACTTCCAATTCATACCAGATACCAGACTGGTAGATTACTACATCTGTGTTCTCCTACCTGTCACTGTGAATAAATGATTTAATATACAGTTGTAGGATTAAGGCTTGATTTTTTTTCTTAGGAAAGGAAAAAGCAGCATGTGTCTTGCTAAATTTTATTCATCTCCCAACCCTGATATCAGAACTATGTGCCTTTTTAAAAATTTTAGACATAGCCACCTATTCACGAGAATCAAAAATATTTTTTCTCACTCTAAATTGATTAAATCACCAAGAGTGTACAATCATCTTCCGTGATGTATCTCAGATTGGATTGGATAGTTTTGGTTTTTTTGTTTAACACGTATGTACAATTATGGTAACAGAATGTTCCCTCCCCTTAAACAGGCATACTCTTGAATATGAGAAAAACTGGAATTATTAAGGCAATGCATGCCATGTTAATTCACCTCTCTCAGGTAGCTTACAACAAATGCTTTGATGACAGATGCCATCATATTTTTTCCATGGGTCTCTGCCTCATTCCACGCACAAGATGTACAGATACTCAATGAGCAGTGATCCAATGCAGTTTTTATTCTTATTGCTCCATTGGTGGCTTCAGGCCTTATTTACTGCACACTATTCAGACCCAGATATGAAGACAGAATTATTAATTTCCTCATGAGTTTTCCTATGACTCAATCTGCATCACCACAAATATTTACAATCTTACTTCTACAAAATCTCTTCAAGAAGAGAATGTATTTCCATATGAGTAGTTTCACAGCATATAGAGAAATAAAGCACAAAGACTAAAGCAAAAAAAATTCCTTAGCTCTAATGTCCAATTTGAGATATCTACAACTTAATGTTTTGGAATGTATGGCATGGAGCATCCCTTCGTGCTGTCAGAATTGCTGTTCTATTTTGCTTATATTGCAGCATTTTTGCAAGCCCAGCACCAGAGTTCCAGATTACATGTCACAAAATGAGAAAAACAAGAAGTAGCCAGACATTTAAACCCAAGGGAATTGATACAGTCGGTGTCCTGGATCTGAAGAATCCAGGACAGGCCAAAAGAGAATTATGTTATTTGAATCAGCTGCCTGATTTTTAAAATAATCCTTTTTTTACTTTGGCATTTCCCCATGTCATTCACCACACAACCTATTTAGTCAAAGAACCATTCTCAAGAGGATCCTTAACATAAATCTCAACTTTCCTAGAATGGGACCATTGGGCACTCTAAATTTCTCTGATTCTTTAGACTTCATCAAGAAGTGTTAGGAGCAGACAAGATTTTTTGCTTTGTGATTTTTTGTGTTATGTGATGAACTGTCTTTGGGGCATTTTAGGGTATTCTTACCTTTTGGGCATCTAAGCACATCCTTCTTTGGGAGTCAAACAAGCTAGTACATTGCATGAGATACAATCCCATGTGAACATAGAGGGAAACTACCCTTAAGAGCTGTATCATAAAGTAGAAGTTTATTCGATCAACTAAGATTGCAAAATTAATCTTGGGCATTTCCTAACTTTTGAGTGCCTAGCTTTACAAGTCTAAATTTTATATGGTATCTATTTATTTTTTCTTGTAAGGAAACATAAACACAAATTCTTTTGTCATGTGACATCATATTGACACCAACATTAGTTTTCAACAAAAAAAGCCAGCTTTCAATCTACTCACCTGTCTCATCATTGACCAGAGCAATGGGGGACCATGAGACATTACCAATGAGAGTTTCTCTGTGATTTTCTAAGCCACTTCTAAACTAGTAAGTGCTCTGGCAGATGCCTTGATTAGTGTTCAACAAGTATTTTCTGAAAGTAGAAATCTGGTAAAGCTCAGGAATTCCAGATTCAATTTTATATTTTGGAGGACAAAATGCTTTAGGGCTCACATCTTTCTGCCTATCTACCAAGCCAAATCTCCAATTTGGGCTCTGTTTCCTCCAGTTTGTCAGCATGCCAGACCTCTGTGTTTCCCTTTTTCATCATTTCAGTATCATCACCCTAAGTGTCACCACCTTCAGATGTCTGGCTTTCAGCTCCACATGTTTTATGTCAGTTCATCCTCTTTACATACCAGTACCCTTCCTCTCATACTCTCCAGTATTCTTTCAAGTTATTATTCCCCTGATTCCCAACTAAATATAGGTTATTTCTTTTTTCAGATATAGTGAAACAATTTCTTCTCGAACTTAGAAAGAACCAAGATGGTCTTGCAAATCTTCAGGGCAGGGGGAGTGAACCCAAAAGAAACAATTCTTCAGGGAAAAGTTTATATCAACCCATCGATGTTTTAAAGCAGTTATAAACAACTGAAATTGTGGTAGTCTAAAGGGAAGCATCAAACTAATTTGGCTGCAAGCAGCTGCTGGCTCCACCTACCACAAATCATTGTCCCTTTCACATAAATAACCAGGCCTGGAAATGTTGCTTTTTCATTTACAAATATATCAGTTTTCTCCTCTGATCCAGCTTTCTCATGTCATCTGTCACCAAAGGACCATAAGCTGGGCAAGCCTGCCCAGATGTGAATTTCTCCAGTGTGGGCTGATGTGAGAACATTGCAAATGAAGGAGGTGTCATGGCTGCAGCTCTGCTGCTCTTTGGCTATTGACAGATCTTTGCTTCAGAGTCACTATCAACCAGTGTACTGTAAATAAAAGCCCTGCAGCTGCTTTCAAATCTTTCATGATAACATGAAGGTATCCACAAAGTAAAGGTGCCATTATCAATTAATATCTTGTCCACCACTGTGGACAAGAATTTTCTTTTACTCCACAAAATGTTGATCTAGAGATTTTCTGAAGGAACATAAATACACCAACGCCAAAGGTGAAGCTCCTGGTCAAAAGGAGTGCAATTAGTCTACAATTTTATGAAGAGTTTTGAATCCAGATTTACTGTGTATTGATTATATTTGTGTGTATAAAACATGAGGCAAAACTGGAACGTCAGGAAAAATTACATGAGATTGTTCCCCTCCTGAATACAGGCACAAGCAGAGACAGACTAGTCATAGCCCTGGCTGGGCAGATACAGGGAAGCCAAACTGACCTTTTGAAATATTTCGAGTTTACAACATAGATATACACGCAGAACGCAGAAACAACTTTTAGACAAAGTAATCAAAACAAAAGGGATTAGATCAAACTCAATTTATTTGAGATGGTCCTGTGCTCATGAGTCTCATCACAAGCCCTGTACATGTCACCAGTAGCAGGAAACCAAAAACTAACACAACATTACCAAAAGCTACTGTTTGGGATAGAAAAGCTTTAAAGTGAGGAAGGGATTCCACATGTGCCATGTCATGGCATCTGAGGACTAAAGTGGAGCCATTTGATGGCACTATGGTATGCATACTAGAAGTTTGCACAGCTGAGCAGTTGCAATGTATCCACTGGAAGATGCATACATTGTAAGTTCTACTGGCAGAACTTAAATCAAGCTTTTTATAAGGACCTGAAAATATTGCATCTGTACTGCTTCATTATCCTTATCATTTACCATTGCTACTTTTCCACTAGTTTCTTTAGGTGGTTTCTGTCTGTGTGAGAGGGCCTTCCCCTTTGGCGTATCTGTCCCACGGAACAGTTTTCCTGTACCAGTTCTTTCTTTCAAATCTCAGCTTCAAATCTGAGTTTGTTCCTGCCATCATTCTTGTGTAGAATCATATTATTTAATTCTGGAAGGCCTTTAAGGATACGCTTTGCATGAAAGGAACCTTCTGAATTCTTGAACCTTACAGTTGATAGCAGCAGTGGGGTTATCATTGACAGTAATTCTTTGACCCCTCTGGCATGCCAGATTAAGAGCTAATGCCATCTACTGACCTCTTACCTATTTGGTACAGCCTGTCATGATCCCTAAACCACAGCATACAAAAAGTATGATAAATATATTTCCCCGAAGTCAAAGTCAGGCAAAGAACTGTGAAAGAAGAAATGCAAATAGCAAGATATAGGATATACATTGTTCAATATAGCAATACATGTGACAGCAATAATCACATCACTGTGAGGGGAAATGTGGTATACAACAGCAACTGAAATCTACCATTAAAAGTCTAAGGAAATAAACCTCCTAAATAATCTTATTGTTTATTGCTAGGCATGAAATAATAACTCAGACATTGACAAGAAAAATGGAAAGGTGATTTTATTAAAACACATGCTGTTGATTAATATTTTATCCACTAATAAAAACTAATAAGCCAATCCTCGCAGCAAACAACCTCTTTTAAGTTTTCCTTGTCTCACAACTAAATGGAAAAGAAAACACAGATTTTATGAAGTTCTACTCTGTCGATATTTTGTATTTATATAAAATATCTCACAGCTCATGTTTATCATTGTCCATACATCTTAACTTTTTATTTTAGGAACAAAACTAAACTTAATTTACTAAGTCAACTGGAATGTACAATTAAAACCACAGCCAGAGTCTGAGAGAAACCTATAAATGTCAAAAAAGTAAAAGTTTAAGCCATTCTTCCAGCCTCTTGATGTTTGGGCTCTCAAGAAAAGAATTTACTCTCTCTGATCATTCAGGATATTTTAAAAATATATGTCTATATTAACAGACAAGTCTTTGCATTTCTTCTTCAGTCCACTCTTCTTTAATCCTTCTTGAATTTAAATGCTAAAATGTTTGTTATTTCACTAAAGTGAGTACCTTGAAACCATCACAGCTTTTTGCTTTATAAGTCTATGAATGTGCAGTGCAGGCAAATCTCTTGGGATTACTTTTGAATCTCTGGCCAATTTTTTAATTTATTTTTATTTAATATTTTTAAATCATAATCTGTACTCATATCTGGTGTATGTTTTCTGATTGTTTTTTTTTTTTCTATAAGGGTTGCTATGCATGTATGCAGCTGTTTTGCTTTGTGCATACATTGATAACCCGAGGACCTATGGGACCACCTTTGATGTGCTCCATCTCTAGTCTGGCTCTGGGTGCTACACTCCCAGAGAAATCTGAGGGTAGCAATTTTATCAGGCCCAGTGCTGCAAACCAAAAATCCTGCCCACCAAATTTGGACCACGGAGCCTGGAGGGTGACTGGAACTGGGGAGTCTCTTGCCCAGTCTTCACCTTAAACCAAAGACGGGTCAGACAGAATGAGGCTCAGATCTTGCAAGTACAAATTAGATAAATTTCAAATGCTAAATGTATGCTTTTGCCAAATTACCATCTATTTCCAACAACAAGCAAAAAAAAAAGCATTGGTAGAAAAATCCACTGCGTTAAGTGAGCGCAGTTTTAGCAGAGGAACCGCAGAAGCTGTAGCCTTGCCTTGGGTGCAAGCCAAGGCACCATGCACTCACTGCCACCTCCAGTGGTAGAGCCACAGCTACAAAGCCAGGCAGCCCTCACCACCACCCTGCCAGCAGAGCCAGGCTGGCCACATCCTCTGCAAATATGCACTCACATGTGGGCCAAGAAGTGCAGTTTCTCAGTTTGTGTGGAAGACACACAAATGAAGTATCTTTCAGGTAAGAAAAGAGCATGAGTGTTTTGAGGGACAGGAACATCTGTTGTTGCTCATTGTCTCTAGGTCTGACTTAAGTTTTTGATGCAACAGATCTATGGAACTTCAGACCCCCACTGTAAAGTAAACCATTGGATTTTAATTTGTGCGTGTAGCCTTCAATTCCTTGTGTCATTTAAAGTTGTAATTCTGTTTGTGATATACACATTGAGTCTAAGGCATGTCTATTAGGGAAGATGGAAAATTAGAAAGACATGTATGAGACCATATACATCTTCCTTTATTGTCATAAAATATTCAAACAGAAGATAAGCAGATAACACAAGGCACAATTTTTTTTTCAAAGTTGTAAAAAAAGTGGTAAAAAATTAACATTGAGGCTATGATTCTGAGGAATATCTCTTTCTAAAGAAGTACTAAGGACATTTGAAATAATTCTGTCACCTTTTACAATACTTTTTGTACAGTTACCTTTGTGAAGTACATACATATAGCGTAGATATTTATTTGTGCTTTAGGTACCATAGTTTATTCCATGTGTCTTTCCAGACAGACAAGTCTTCTATAAATTCCATGCCACATCTGCCAGTCTCATGGGGATTATATAAAAAGGAATTAGGAACCTCTACTTAGGTAACAATTTCCTTCTCCATCAGTCTTGTGTTGAATGTCTTGTTTACTCTTCCCTTGAGCAAGATATGTTTCTATGCATTATTCTGTAGGACAATATCCTGAGAAGGAAAATCACTCTCACAAAGTTGCATACAAGTTGGTGTCTCTTTTAGCAGTACACATTCTTAAAAACTGTAAAGCCAAACTGTTGTTTAACAATCCCAGGGGGGAGGGAAGGAAGGTATTTTTATTGTGTTCTTTTCATCATTTTTATTCTGTAGCCTGAAGAAATAAAAAAATAATAGTCATTAAAATAAATCTAATTCTCTCTCAACAGCTCTGTGAGGAGAGTTAGTGAACTTCTGAGGAAATCCTGACTTACACAAATTATCATACTTGCTGTGACATACCTGTGCTGAGCTTGTTGTCGTTTAGTACTTGCTTGATTGAACCAGATTTTAAAATCACAAATTGTTTTCAAATTACCTGTTCAAAGCCAATTTCGGGAGGCTCTCTTCTCTGTTGCTGCTGTTCCCTTGAGCTGTGCTTTAGAGTCCAGCTTCCTGGACCTTCAGGGGCTCTTCCTCTTTGCTATCTTTTTCCTCATTTTTTTCCTCCTTTTCTACAGATGTGCATCCAGTTGAGCGGTGGCAAAAACTTGTAGCCCTCCTTTAATGCTCCTTGCCTTCATTCTGGCAATTGTTTGATATTTAAAAATCAGCAAAATCTTTGCTGCAGAAGACATACAATCACTGTGTCCTGTCCATGTTATAGGCATATTTGTTTATTTAGTTACATGTTTGGTTTTAAAGTACATCAACAATTTTTTATGTCAACCATTTTTATGATGGGCAGTGAAGCCAAGACATTTGAGGCTGAGGTGAGCAACCCACAGTCTTCTAACAGAGAAGATGAGCATCTTTTTAAGTATCTCTCCCAAAGTGGGTTATGGTCTGCTGCAGCCTCTTTAAGGTTAAATATTTATTATAATTAGTAGTTTATGTTATGTAAGGCATGGGAGTCAATAAATAGGCTACTTGCTGCTGAGGTAACACAAAGTACATTAGATATTGTAGTGAAGTTAGACTTGATATCCTAGTCACCACAGAGTTATACCTACACTAATGGGTCAGGATTATAAACAGTCCCAGCCTAACCATATAGCAAGGATCTGTAAATACTGACTCCAGCTGTTTTTCTCATGAATACCACAGAAAATAATAAGGAACTTGTTTTAAGAGCATATGACCATCCACCTATCCCTCGAAAATCATTCCGTAGCAATTAGACTAAAAGCTGGATTCTATAATATGTAAAATATCTTCTCCTCATTCAGAAAAATGTTTTCAATAAATATTTAAAGCTGATATAACTGCAGCTAGTAATGGCCAACTTTGGCTTTATCTTCTTAAGCATACATGTACATTTTTAGTAGGTTGTACAGGAAATCTCTGTAGTTTATAACAGTGAATAAGAAATTATGACTTGAGTAAAGTTGAAAGAGTAACAAATCAGGATGCTGTCAATTAGAATGAACTCCAGGTCTTCTTCTGTTCTTTTTTCAACTAGGAGAGCGTACCCTACTAGTTGCCTCTGTCCTTCCCACCACAGGTTTCCTAAACAAAAAAACATTCTTACCTATTTTGCTTTATTTAAAATACTCCAATAGCTGTTCTTCCACGTCTCCTGTCTATTCAATGCAAGTGAAAACCGTAAAATGAAGTTGAGTAATTCTGGCACCCAAAGAAAGTGCAAGGAGACACTTTTGAACAGCCAGAGGACACAAAAGCACTGCTATATTATACTCTTTGTCATTCCTGTTTTAACAATAACAATAAGTATATTAATCACCAACACCACTGAAGTTTTTTCTGCAATTAGCATTTCAACACACTCTCCCATGGCTGGGGTGGAGCAGTTTGCCTCCATTGTGAGCTGCTTTTAATTGTGGTGCAAGAATGGACAGCTCTATGATTGCATTTTGGAAACTGGTGGCAGTTCAGTTGTTAGAGGCAGGCTCAAGTTTCTTTGTTTGTTTGTTTATTTGTTCCTGTACTTGTGCTTCTGGTGTGTTAACTCATGGAAATTGCTTAGGGACAGATTTAAATCAAAACAGACAGTTTCCATTTTTGCTCTGTAACTAGTAAGGTTTGTTTAAGAGGCGCTGCTGCTGGAACATAAGGCACGTCTGGAGTGTTTGTTTACTTGCTGTTCTGAGCATGTGCCCTTTTGTAAGGAGATGGGGCTTTCCATGGTGCAAATCTTCAGTGCCAGTAGATGAGCCTCTTTAAATAATTAAAATAATAATAGATTGAGATACGTTGTTTTTAAAATAAAAGGAGTGCATACTACTTAATGCCACAGCTTCAGATATTAACCTTGTGCCTTACTGGTCTCTAACATAACTCCACAAATTATAAAAGCACATGGATGTAAATGGTTCCTAGGATTATGCAACTTGAAAATGTTTGTATTTCTTCTGTGCTGAGTATATTTTGCTTACCCAAGCAGACAAGTGCTTTCTGGTTAATCCTACCCAGTTCTGTGACTTGCCCATCCCATGGGGATTTGGTGCATGAAGGTTATTTGTTCTATTAATCAGGAGGTTCCTAAATTCTAATCCTTGGTAAAGCACTGGATTGCCATCTGACCTTGGCAAGTCACTTGACCTCCTTTTGCCTCGGTCAATCCAGCTGGAAAATTGGGTAAAAAGCAGGACTTTCCTGGAAAATAGATGCTGCATCTGAGATGAGATTCCTTTTGCAAATAGTAAAGCAAACAGAGTAAAACTAAAAAAAATGGAACTTTTGCAAAAGGCATCTTTCTGGACTTTACTAATCTTTGTTACATTTCAAATTTGGTAGGAGGTTCATCAGAATGCCTTGTTTGACACAAGAATGCATGCTGGTGGTTGAATGGATGATGCAGAGGGTTTTTGTTTAACTTGAAAGACCACATAGCTTTCCTCATTTAACAATTTACATTGGCTTCTTCTTGATGTAGGAGGATGAGGTAACAGAGGGACTGGACAGGCATATCATATCTGACTGAGAAAGCAACATGCCACAGGCTGGATTCTCTGGCCTGCTCTGCTCTGCTTCATGGTTCCTGTGAGTGAAAAACAGAAAGAAGTAGAAGGCAGTGCTTGCCTCCTATTTGGGGAGGCAAAAAATACTTTTAACTGAAACGGTCACCCTGGGATCAAAAGGAAAGTGTATGCTCCTAAATCCTTCTGCCCCTCTATTGTTCATTTTTTACTCTGAATAACTACTAGATATAACTAGTTAATATCTACACAAATATATAATATTTCACTGGGGACTAGAGGTACAAATGCCCTTTTATGACTCTAAGAGAATTCTGACATTTTATGTAGAAAACCAAATTTGGGTCAATACAAGAGCTTTTTCTTGAAAGTGCAACAAACACGCAACAGACACTAACAGGATGGCATGACTGGAAATGGCATCCCAACAGAGGATAGAGATAGTAGCTAAGTACAAAGTCATGCTGAATTGATCATCTGTTCCTATATATACTTAATACATTTAATTTATTTGTTTATTTCTGTGCATTATGGCAATTACTATGCGTTTGTTTACTTTTACAAAATCATTAAGCACTTTACACCTTGGTATGATTTCAGGGAGCTCAGCGTTACTACAAGCAATATTTTTTAAGTCATGATATTTATTTAAACGACTAAATAGGGGTTAAAGCTTTCATGTAGAATATTAAGTTCTGGAGAAGAGGGGATTTTATATCATTAGAATAATTTAAATTTGAAACAGAAAGTGGAACACAAATGATGGAAGATCACCCAAAATGAAACTAGAATGAATTACTAGCAGACTTTGGAAAGCAGAACTATCAAATTTCACAAAAGGAACTGGGCAGGAATTAATTCTCTTTGATAAAGGAAGAAAACATTAACTAAAAGAAACAATTAAATTTTCTTGTGTTTTTTGGTATTTTTTTCTCTTTTCTCCAGTTTTTCTACTGGTCTTTTATTCTTAGTGGCAAAGGCTCATATTTCTTCTTACTAATTCTCTTTGACAATAAGTTGGCAACTTCCTTGCAAAAAATGCTGGTGATGTTTCAGGTCGGCCTCACCCTTAGGGAGATAAGGGGCATGGTAGGAGTCTTTGTTTCTCGTCATGTAAAATATAGAAATATCTCCTTTGTTTCCATAAGCAAGAATTTCTATTTATTGCACAGTACGCAGTACTCACAATACACTGTGATTGAGTTCAGATTACTTTTCCATGTGGCAGGTAACCTTTAACTGGTAAATGGGTGGTATGATATGGCATTGAATGGCATGTCCTATATCATCTTCTCATAAAGCCCCACTGAATAAGTACCAAATAAAGAATATTTCTATCACCTGTCAGCCTATGCATGAAGACATTAAAGTAGTTAAAAAAATCAGCTATTCATTTTAGAATTAAGTGTTTCAAAGACTTGGGTTTTCTGGAGAAAAATTGAATTCTTCTAATAGAAAATTCCAAAATTATAACACTCATCTCAAAACAAGAAAAAAATCATAATTAATTAATTAAAAATATATGACTACTATAATTAATATTATCTTATTAAACCAAATATTTTCATTTTTCAAAATAGTAGATTTCAGCATATTAGAGTGAAATGATTCATTAAAAGCTTTCAAAAAAAAAATCTGTAATTGCAACATAAATGGTTCTTTGACAAAGTATGAGCTGCATTTACTGTCTGCTTGAGCAATATTGTATATAATACAGTGCTAGGCACAATACAAGAGCAAAGGCAGGAATTATCTCTGCTTTACTGAAGAATTTGCATTCTAAAAAGAGAGAATGGAACAGATAGGGAGAGGGACAGATGCATCTTTGTTCCTTTCCTAGTGTCTTCTGACCCCTGCCCATATCAGTCTCCTCTGTTCAAGTCTGCCTCTCCATCCAGCATTTCTCCCCGCCTTTGAATTCTAAATCCACTTGTAAGTCATTCTCCAGTTTCAGTTTCATTCAGACCTTCCACCTCTGGGTAACTGCTGTGCAGAGAAGTGCTTCCATGCCACTGCAAGGTGCTCCTGTAAAGGCTATCTCATGTGCATGAGTGCTGGTAATGTGGTACTAGATTGGCTGTGTAGACAGACAGGACAGACAGAAGTCAAGCCTATTGACACCATCCTCTTTTTGTTCTCTGTCTCTTGCCTTCTTGCTCTAGTGCACTGCTGGTGGCTCTCACACATTAGCTAGAATTTGTCTGATTCTACTTACTGGGTCTACTTTCCCAGGGAATTCTTGAGCCATGTGTTTGCATGGGTTTAACAACATTTTCCTTCATTCTGCTGATATCCATACTTTATTTTTATCCTGTTCCTCTTCTTCACTATAGCTACTATATTAGGGAAGGAAGGGGGTTGTGTAAGCATGAAGATGTGGGCATGGATGGTTATTCTTTCCACATGTTATATGATGGCTGGGAAGTATTTTACATTTGTGAATGAAATCCCAAGTCTAAGTCCTGCGTTTTTTACTGGTGATGAATATTGAGGGGTGTAGTTACATCACACTTCTTTGACTGTTATTTTCTTCAGAATTTATTTTGAAGGTTCAGGTAGCTGCTACTGATAATGTATTCTGGTAAACAAAATGAAACCAGTGAAGGTTATTTTATTTAACACACACAGTGTCTTTAAGTGAGAGCTGATGGTTTTTGACCCTATCTGGGTTAGGCTTTAAGGAATTAAGCAAGAAGTGAACTCTAATATTCAGTTTGCCTATGTTCCTGATAATCTGCCTGCATTCACTGTGTATCCACACAGCCTTTGGACAAAAGGCACCTTGTACTCAGGACCATTCTTAAAGGAAAAAACAAAACAAAACAAAACAAAACTAGTCAGCTTTCCTGGAGGGAAGTGTTTTATGTTTCCTTCTGGACACACACAGAAAACAGTAATGTGTTAGCAATGTCATGTTATACAGAAAAAACTGTATTTTCTCCAACTGATGCAACAGTTATTTCAGTTTTCTATTTTATCAGTAATTAAATAATTTATGCTTGATTATGTGCCTATATAAAAAACATACTTGCATATATTTTTTACCTATCAGGCAGAATTCTCTATAAGAATTCCGCAAACCACACCGGGGTCTATTTTTTTCTCCTTTTTTCTTTTTCTTGATCAAGCAAATAGTATATGAGTGCAGGGAAAATTTTACTGTCTGCTTAAGTTAGAATTCTTCCTTGCACCCCTTTTACTGTCTTAGAGAATTGATGGATTTTGGGATCTTGTCTTGTCTCCTTTCCTTTTCTGGTATATTTCTATTTAAAATCTCACTGTCAGATAAAAGGCCTGCATTTAGTGGCTCTGGGTATAGAAGTTTCACCTTCTGTGAAAAAGATGAAGGCTTCATATAAGAAACAAGCAGATAATAGCTACCTCACACTGGTGGTCTGTAAGGCTTAATTCTTAGGACCTCAAACATTACTCAAAGTGGACTAGCCATGGGATCAAGCCTTTATGCAAAGATGTCCCAAGATTCCCTAGAGGAAGACATGAATAATTTTCAAAGCAAAAGACTCACTTTGTTATTACTTTTACTAAGTGTTATTATTTTTATTAGGGTTATTATGAGCATTCATATCTTACCTTTCTTTAAAATCACCTTCATTGTACCAGAAGAGAGGTAGAAAGAGTAGTGTCCTTTTCACCCAGCTCCCCAAATGTGTTTTGGGACAAGCGTTAGTGATTACAGAGGCAACATCATGTGAGTATTAGCATGATTAGGCTGCCATGTCTTAGATATCATGTTGTTCCCAGTACTTTGGAGCCTATATATTCCTGGCAGTTGCTCTGTGAAGGAAATAGGTTGTGTGTTGATGGATAGCATGCAAATTGTTCTGTCTGAAGGAGCTCTTGCACAATTAACCTATTTAAGAGGAGAAAAAAATAGATTCCCTCTGTCTGTGTAATGCTGTCACTCAAACCACACCCAAATATCAGTAGGAGACTGAAAGTTTGGGGAATTGTTGGTTTTGGCTAGCAATTACTATGCAGCATACAGCCAGATCCTGAGCTCAGTGACATGAAGATAAATCCAAAATTCAGATGAAATGGCTTAAATACTCCAGGTTTACATCAAAGCAGTGTAATCAGCAGGATCTCACCATGCAAACAACCATCTAAGACAAAGAAAACCACTCTAAAATTATTTGTGCAAATGCTTGTTAAATTCTGAGGAGTATTTTTTGCTTTACATACTTTTCATTACTATTAACAACTTTTTAAAGAAAGCTACCACTGTTGTCAAAGCAAATTAACCTGTTCTTTGAAAATCAATCTTCCTTTTTTTAGGTGTATACTGTATATCCTCACACTTTTTTTTTTTTTTTGCCAGTGATGGTTTGACACGTTTTTATCTCCATGAACAACAAAGCCATGTATAATTCCATGCAATTGTCTTTTAAGATATGAAGGGGGGAAAAAACCCCATAATTTACAACACAAATATATTAGATTTTTATATAAAAAAACATCACATGTATTGATCAAAATGACTTTCTTTACAATATTTGATGCTCAAAAGAGAACTAATTGTATTACATGTTATAAGTGCATATTATCCCATTCAAGCTGTGCCAAACAGGAAAATTGACAAGAAAGCTTCTACGTTAGAGTCACTCACCTCCAAATTGTAATCAGATAACAGTCTCTTTATAGTGAAGTGATATTATACGAAAGGACCTTTTCAGATACCTTTTAACAGGAGTCAGGAAGATCTTTATTAATCTTTACGTAGATTAGAAACACCTCCACATCTATCTTGCATTTTGTACCTCTTAGTTTCCAGATATATTTGTTAAGGATGCATAGTCTTTCAACATAATGAAACTGTTACTCATATAATTCAAAAACCTAAAGTAAGACAGCTAATCTAAAGCACATCCATACATACTTATAAACAGTACAGGATGAAAACAAAATTGTCATGTATGCATACACAATATATATATTCTATAATAATCTCTTCCTAATCAGTTGTGCACTTTATGAAACAATGTAAGAGAAATGACAATGCTGTCATTTGTATATTCTCCCTCAGTTCTCTAATGGAAACCTTTTTTTTTTTTTCCTTGCCAACTCATTCCTGACAATGTTAATGATTCACTATAAAGCAGCTTCTGTGCTATGATTTGTGACATTCAGGCTGGTTAGATGGGAGGACTAGGCAGGTTTCTGGGGAGTGTTTTGGATGCAGAAATGCCTTGAAGATAGCACTTTATTATATTTAGGACAAGTATGACATCCCACTTCAAGGAATAGGCCCCTATACATATTGAGAAGGGATTTCTATGGTTTAAGTGGGGAGGAGAAGGTTAGTTTAAAAGAATGCCTCTGTGTTTTTTGAGGCGACATAAAGATAGGAGGTAGAGAAATGGAGGCAGGAGGCAGAAGGATTATGGATAATGGAAGAATTTTGCCTGAGGGTATGTGCCTGCTTTGCCTATTTCTGTATAACTAGAATATTTATAATTCAAATACTTATCTTTAATAATTAAAAATGAAGGAATATTAAAGACAAAAGGTAGAGAATATTATGTACACATATGTAGGCATCATGCATTAAATCCCTACACTTGCAAAATATAGCAAGAGGTAGATTTAAAGGAGGTTAAAAAAGTGAATATTTTAAAATGTCTCAAAAAAAGAATTTCTAATTCACTCCAGTTCTGCCAGAAGTGATACCCCTTACTTCTTATTTTTACACATAACTAGTCATGGAGAGAGCTACTAAAAATACACTGCATGGTGACTTGACATCAGCACATCAACAATTAAAAAGTGGATACAAATATTTCAGGTTTTCACAACCTTAAAAGTTTTGCTCATGATTTATGAAAACATCAGATTTGCCCGGGCAATTGCATTTTGCTTTTACAGGACACTTAGTTACATAGCTTAAGTAAACTGCTAGTTGCAACAGAATGCAATATTCTACCCCATTCAGTAGCACCCTCTGATCTGCTTTCCACAGACAGCAAAGAAACAAAGAAAAACAGCCATTGCTGTGGATATGGAAGAGTGTTTGAAAAGAGAAAGAGACCTCAAATATGCCCTTAGGTATTATAAAGCTGTCAATTACAAGCAGAAAAACAATACAAAGCCTGCAACAAATAATTTATAAAGAGAAAATTATACAAACAAATAATAACAGAAATTAATCCGTTATCTTTGAATAATTTGGAAGAAGCAGTTTCACATATTATAAATTAACACAACAAAATCAAAAAGATTATGGTTGAATATATTTCAGAAGCAGAAATCTTATACACCAAACTATGAGTCAATCAAAGATTCAAGTCAATTTACTCACTAAGGGTAAAGTAGTTCAATTTTGAAGTAGAATGCCTTTATGAAATTGAATTTATGGATGATAGGTTAAACTAATGCTTGAAAATCAGAGGTGTTAATATTTACACCTCTGCTCATTACAGCAAGGAAAAAACTAATGAAGAATTAGACATCCAAGTGTCTTTATTCTTCCATCAAACAGAGAAATCCGTGGCTGAACATTATTACAACCTGACAGTAATAAGAACTATTCTTTTATATACATATATGAAATAATGTCGCATATAATGTAAGTTTCGAAACAGACGCTAAAACACCTGACGACAAGTTTAATCTATTTATGCTGATACCAAATTACAACTACTAAATGAGACTAATGAAATCATTTCTCCAAATGGAGGAAGCATTCATAATCTAAAAATATACCAGAAAATGTAGTGAAATGCTGTTGTTGAAATATAAGTACATTCCATACAATCTATTTCATCAAATTCTGTAGATTCAGATCAACCATGTTATTTACTTGAGGCTTTTGTTAGATGTCTGAAATATTTCAGATCAAATAAACATGTAGGAAGATTGCTGTTTTTAAAGTATAAATGTCCAAACAAGAATTTTAATGTTTGGGAGGTTGCTTGGTTAGTTGGTTTGGTTTGGTTTGGTTTGATCTATTCTGAGTTTTTTCTCTAGAAAATATCAGGAGTTTTTCTTATGAACCACCACCTATCCCAGTCAATGAAGTGGTCTCATTGACTTCACTCAATTTTAGGTTTGGCTCATTGGACAGAGAAACAGGACAAAAAGTTTTATGGCATTTTAGCACTTACAGTGTGAGTCTTAAAATTATCAGGAAAAAGCATGTGGGAATACAATGCCACCAGCATTATCTGCTCAATGCCAAAGTGACAAAGGCTTTATGTAGGACTGGGACTTGCTATACAGCACACAACACTGGTGAGGGTAATGGTAATTAATCAGTCATGGGGTGGACCCAGGAGAGCGAGTCTGCCAGGCTGATAGTGGTAACCTGAAAGGATCCTGTCTTTACCTTGCATCCACTGTGGCAGAGGCTCAAGGCAAGCAAAGGATAGGTTGTCTTTGCCCACATCCTGTCAACACAGGTTGATGATGATGAGTAATAGATGGGAAAGATATGTGATGCCTAATTAATTATATTTGACTGCTGTGCTCTTTTTTCTTTTTTTTTTCCTTTTCCTATTTTGTTGTTGTTGTTGTTGTTGTTTAATTTCATTTTGCCGTATGCATTTTAATTTTCTAGTAATTACAAGCTTTTATTTTTGGAGAGTGCTTTTTGAAGAAGACCTGTTGAAAGTAATTTTATACTAGTTTATCCAAATGCCAGTATTACCTGTTTATGAGTTTTGTATGGAGACAGTGGTGTGTTTGGAGGTTTGCACTTTAAAATAAACTTTATTTCTTCATTTATGCACATCTGCTCATTTGAAAAGCTATTATCATAAAGGAAAGGCAAGGATTTTTTTGAAAAAAATTATACAGAACAACATAATAGATCAAGTAGATCAGAAATGAAAAGCTGTTAGACCTTATTATATTTTTGAATCCAAACACAGCCCAGACTTCTTTCCTAAATTTGTACTGCCTAGTGAATGTTTTCATCAGTGTTTCTGTATTTCATGCCATCTACTTCTTCAGCCTAGAGAGATACCTCTAGTCCTTCTTCTTTTCTAGTGCTTTTGCAATCATGACATCATCCAAAGAAAGCTCACTGCTGAGTTTCACCCTCATGGCTGCTCCAGCATGCACCTACAAATACAAGAAAATAATAGAAAAAAAAGTATTAGTGAAAAAAGGGGGTTTGGTGTCTTGAAATAAAAAGAAGGTTAAGTCCAAACAAACCCACTCTTCCCAATATTATGAACCTGTCTGGGCTATGTTTGGCTTCTTCTTTTTTTTCTTTTTTTATTAGCCAAAATATTAAGGAATTAATGAGAGTAGAATGAAAAACACAAGAAAATAAGCCTGTATCAGCATGCATGCAGGAGGAATACGGTAGGTGAAGCGGTGTATCCATGAATGGAGTGAATATATAACTTGTCAACCAGCTGATGACATGGACCTGTTTGGATGCTTGAAAAGCATCCAGTCTATGATCACAGAAAGGAGGAACTCAGTAAGTGCTGAACTAGACAGCAAGCATTTAGCAGCACAAAAGTGATTTTATCAATGCCACATAGGATTTCTGTGGTGTGACAGAGTAAGGAAAATGAGCAGTGGACTGCAATATCTATGGACTTCAGCAGAGACCCCACAGTTAATATTCAGGACAATTATAAACTGCTGG
Organism: Lanius collurio; assembly: GCA_020086605.1. Lineage (NCBI taxonomy): Eukaryota > Metazoa > Chordata > Aves > Passeriformes > Laniidae > Lanius > Lanius collurio. The sequence continues at coordinate 25,697,181 of JACBWW010000004.1, read as the reverse complement.
AACAAAAAATTATTGCTATCTCAAAATTCTGTATTCTTTACCTGCTAAACTTGCCATCCTGTGCATATTAAGCACTGCAAAAATTGTCTTCTGAAATATGCAGTATTTGTCTGTGTGAACCTTTTCCTATGCTTGATGGCCACTTTGTGATTCATTTATGATACACAAGGAGAAGATAACAACCTATTTTTAAAAAAAGAATAGCATAGCTTCTTCCTGAACATGCTCAACTTTTAAACACCTTTTATAACTATAACATGGAAAACACCTTCCTTTTCAAATTAGATGATTACAGATGCAGCAGGTGGCTGCCTGTGTGCGTTCACCCAACAACATGTTCTCAGATATCTTCTAAAAAATACAGCCTCATGAGGACGTGAATAAGCCTGCACTGAGATGGGTGCAGTCTGTTCCTGGAATTCCTCTTCAGTATTATTGCATCTTTTTTTCTGCATGTCATGCTGCTGGGTACAGAACAGGTGACATGTATTTTAAGCTCTTCATCATGGCATTGAAAAGCTGTGGTCAGATACCACCGAACCAGAGTATGAAGGTAAGTTGCTGCGCATTGGATCTGCATCCTCATTTTCGTAGTACAGCTGCTACAAGTGTTTGATCTATCCTCAGCAAAGTAGTTTGGTCCAGTAACATGTCAATGCCCCCAGCTGCTTTCCTGTGGCTTAGTAGTAGTAAATGTTTTCATGCTAAGTCATACTCATATGAATAACATCTCCAGAAATGAACAAGAATATTGGTATACTCCTCTGATTATTCATCTGCATGTATGAGGGTAATCTTTGGTTTGGCAAAGAGGGTGGGGATCTGCTATGTCTGTACTTGAGCAGTGCTCATGAGAACTGGAAGCAGGGAGAAAATTACATGGCTATAAAGTTCTGTAAAATGAGACAATATACAGGTATTAAGGAGGTAGAAAGACTAGAATGCATGGATACACTTAAGGGTAAACAAAAGTTCACTAACCACATATTTATAGATCAGTCCAAGTATTAGCAAATTACATCCAAGCTGCAAAACAAATGTAATTCCCCACACTTTCGGGAGAGCTGGTCTGCTCAGACTTAGTGCATATGACTGGCATGTATAAGGGTAGAGGGTATGAGAGTATGGATACCTACATATGTGTAGACAGATCCTCAGTTCATACACCAAATTTTATGCCAGAAACCACTGATGTCTAGAATAAAAATGAAGGAAATTGGCAGGACATCATGGATTCCAAGATATTTATAAACTTGGAAAGCTTTAACAATGTAAAGCTGTGTTAAGATGGAGCCAACTACTGAGAATGCTGGCAGCCTGGAAGCTAAAAAGCTCTGTATGTTCATCTATAGTTATGTTTGAGCATGTTTCAGCATATTTGTGCTGTTCTTGTAATATACTAAAACTCAAAGTATCTCTCTCAACCTGTCAAGAGCCAAGTCCATTGTTGCTTTTGGTATTAAATTTCTGTTTTTCCTTTTCACTATCTCACACCCAAACTCTTAATTAGTGTTGTGTTTGTATAGAAATTTAAATTTAAAAAATTATGTGTTGACCAACGGAACATAACAATGCTTTCATAACTTCTGCATCACTTGTTCTTGATAAAGAGAAGAAAACTCCAAACTCTTAAATTAATGAAAATTCTTTAATGTTATGATCATAACATTTAAACCATCTTCTAAAAATAACATGCTAAAAAGCAGCTGAGTAATTATGGAAGCCTGTCCAATAGACAGCATACAGACACTTCCATGTGGTGACAAAACAGCTGAAGTATCTGGGAAGGTTTTAGGTTTGCATCTAAAGTGATGTTGCCCACGGCTAGAACACAGTGTATATGCTTAGACATGCAACTTTCATTCAAAACAGAATGTGTGTAGAGAATTAAGGCACCAAGAGACATAAAAAAAAAAAAATTAAAAATATTTGGTTGCCTAATTGCCAGTGCTAGTGTGAGTAATAAACAAAATGCGTAAGATACACTAATTTATACAGAGCAATTATATATGATTAATACCACATCCAGTGGAATGATTCATATCACTGGAATGTTAAAATCACTGGCTATGAACTGTTAGGAAAGATAGGGAAACTACAGGAAAAGCAGAGGAAAATGTACACAAAAGATAGCATTATTTGGTCTAAAACTATTGACAAAGAAAAAGAAAATATTTTCTGTGCTTATTGATCAACATTAAATGATAAATCTTGAGAGGGAATAGTGGTGCAGAAGTTAGCAGCAGACTACCAGATTGAATTTAGGAAAAGGATGAACAGCTCTTTAAGAATCTGAGATGGCTGGGTAGAAAAATTGCATTGTGAGGATGCTAATCAGGAGTTATGTGCAGGAAATTTCACCCACTGAAAGATCCTTGGAGTCTCTGAAAACTCTGGACAACCTTCTAATTAAAAGGTTTAAAGAAATTCAAGAAAGTTCTAGAAGTAACTTTGATCTCATGGATAAAGAATTATTTACCAGCAGTTATCAAGGTATTAGTGGGCACGGTAAAACTTCTGTGCAAACAAGCTACAGTTCCATTCCGTAGTGAAATAGCCTTTCAGGAGTGATATATCAGGTTGTATTTTTCTTTCATTCTTGTCTTGTCTCTGAGTTAGGGGCTCCCAGCTCTTGATGGTCTCAGAACCCAGCAGGAACTAAGAACAAGGAAACACTGCCTCTCTCCATATCTCACGGCTTATCGTTCATGGTGCTGGACCAACCCTGCTGTGTGACACTGAGCTTCTCCATTTATCACTCACACTGCGGGGGCTGACCCCTGGTGCAGGAGACACACACTTATAGACAGGTAAACCCAGCTTTGAACAGATTGGAGAGGAATAGAATGTTTAGAAATAGATGCATATGATAATTAGGACCTGTTTAAAAATAGTTTATGGATTTCTGAAAAAGAAAAAGGAAGGAAGGAAGGAAGGAAGGAAGGAAGGAAGGAAGGAAGGAAGNCGTTGTTCATAGGAAGGAAGGAAGGAAGGAAGGAAGGAAGGAAGGAAGGAAGGAAGGGAGCTTAACCATAGAACAAAGCAGAAACTTGGTTTCAAAACTGAAAATTGTCTCAATTAGGAGTCAAAAGATTTTTAAATAATTAAATAAAAAGGAGAAATGAGACATTGATTATAGTGGATAAAAAACAACAACAGCAGAATATAAATAACTGAAATATTTAAAAATTCTATGTCCCATGGTGTACATAAAATATTACTGTTGGTTTTGTAGTATAAGAGAAAAATAGTACCTAGTGATGACTGATGTCTACTATACAAGTGTAAAATTATCAGTCTGCATAAGAGGAAGAAGGATTCCACAAATATTTGTTTTCTAGAAAGATTATACTTTTGCATTTCACAGAAAAGAAAAATAATGTCCTCTAGTAACAATAGGACATTGTCTAAGATGTTCTCTTAGAAACTCCACAAGATAATACTCTTGGCATTCAACAAATCTTGAAAAAATTATGCCAACATCCTAAAAAGAAAAGTTTACATGGCTCTAACTTACACTGCTGACATGAATCCTGAATTAAGCAATGGTAATAATGTGATGTAACCAACAAAGAATTGAAGGTGATAGCATAATGTAGAGGAACATGATTGTGTGGAAAACACTCCATCTTCATCTGGTTTGGTGATAGTATTACAAGTTTGATTGTTAAATATACCTTCGTCTGTTGTAGTCAGAAAAAAATCAATTTTCTGAGTGAAGATAAAATATAACAGATTACTAGATTACAGTCTTCAAACAACAACATGAAGATATTGCTAATAATAAAAAATATTTTAGTCCAAGGCAGAAAGGCATGCTATGAGTAGTTTGAAGATGTTGTTATATAAACTTAGAAATATATATTAAAAGCTATGTTCATTAAGCTGTGGAACTATCTATTTGCAATCTTCAAAACAAAATGGGGCATTTCTCAAGTGCAGAGTATCTTAGAAATTATAAGCATAGTGTAAAAGTTGGGTGGCACTTTTGTCAATTTTCATGTCTTCTGGCCTCAAAATCTGTAAAACTTTCAGTTAAAGCAAAAAGACTTGCCATTGACTTCAATAGGAATAGTTCTTTTATATGAATAACCTCATATAACTGAGGATAATAATTTAAGATTATTCAAGATAGAGCTAATGTCCAAATATTGAGGTCTTTGGATTTTGAAACCCATTTACAGATTTCAAAAGTTAAATTGTGTCCATATTTAAGGCTCCTTATTATTATTTACAAGTTACTGACTTCTCAACAGCAAGACCTCTTAGGAGAAGTAAAAATATCATTTAAAGATGGAGAAAAAGGGAGCCTCAGTGCACAAGAAATTTCAAACCACTCTGAACAGAACACTAGAAAATGTAAGACCAAGTACAATCCTGTTTCAGCACCAGGGAATGGGCAATATATCTACTAAAAAAGGGGCCAAGGTGTCTGCATTGATGCAGAAGAATCCTGGTATCTCACACTTGTGACTTGCCTGTATCCTCTAACAGTCATGCATCACAGACTGGATGCATGAAGATAGGCCAGAACATCTAGTCAATCAAAAGGACTCAAAATACTTACTTCAACATACAGTCTTTCACTGAATGTTTCCCAAATTCAACAGAGAGTTGATGAAGCATTTTAACTCCAAAAATTCCATAACTTCAGAATTCAGTGTTGACGCAGGGTCATCAGTGGATTATTAAGCCCTTCTTACCAAATGTAGGGACAAACCTCTTATTCATCTCTTCATCCTATAGTCAGAAAAATATAGTATGTAATTTTGTAGCGCAGGAAGAGGTAAGAGACAACTTTAACTAACATTTTATCTTGACTTTCTTTTAATAATAGTTATGGAAGTAGTAGTTGCTCTGTGCCAAATTACAGAGCACTGTTTGAATGAAATCTCTCTACCTAGGGATTCTTCCCACCTCTTCATATATTTGCATTTATCTTCCAAATCTATTTTAATGAGCTCTATATAAAAATGAGAGCTCATACTTCTCGAGCCTGATGAACAGGTAATTACTGTTTTGATTCCCGTGAGAGGTCTTTGAAAACCCATCTTGTCATGGAAGTTAAGGGCATAATGTTTTAATTGTAGGTAGGAGAGTGGGGATAGTGCTTAAGCTGAATATCTACCATGTAACCATCGTCCAAAATATCTTTACACAAATGACCTATCAATTGTGATTCAGCTTTCATGTATATGTTAAAGAGAGGTTAGATTTTTCTGCCAGAGTCTTGATTATTCTCATTCTCTGCTAAACTAAGAGCTGGTTTTAATATTTCTCTCTTTCATGGCTTTTGAATCAGATAGAAAGTAGTGTGCTCTATGGATCAAAATTTAGGTCCATTTTTAATTGATTCTCTTATGGCAATTAAAAGGAACACCTACATCAATAAAGTCTGTAGGAGAAAACTATCCTCTTCAACCTATTTTTTGGTGTTGATAAACCGCATTCAGGTTAAAATTTCATTCCTTCCTGTTCAAACATGCCATGGGATTCTCATGTTGCTGGATATTGATCCAAAGACAACAGTTCCAAAAACATTCCCCTTCCACCAGCTACCAGACACCCAATGTAATGGGTGCACCCACTGATAATGGGAGTAGAAAACTCTGCCTGTCCTGAGGCACAGGGTTCCTGGGATCAGTGGTGCAACGGGAAAACTCTGTGTATGAACGGTAACAGAAGTGGATTAGAGTCCAAATTTTCCACAGCAAATAGAGAATACTAGAATAGTTTCAATTCTATTTTTCCACAGAAAAAATAAAAATTAAAAAAGCATTTTCAAGTCATTGTCAGGCAAGAACTGTGAACAGAAACATGACCAAAGCAGGGATTTGGGAGCCCAGTCTGGAAGGAGAAAAGCTTCCAGCAGAACCATGCATGTGACCTACCTACTGGAAGAGTGGCTGGAAGTGGAGGCTCCTACAGTTAAATTTTTAGCTATCCATTCTGCAATTGATTAACACCCTCTTTTCTGAAATCACATCATATCATCCCTAGTTTTTGGCAGATTAAAATAAATAAAACTAATTAAGAATTCATGTCAAGTTCATGACGCTTAAGCAACAAAATGAAAAAGATTATTCCATTTAACCCTTTATAAAGAATAAAATATTTGATCTTTATTTAATATTCTATTTCACTTCAAAATGTATCTATTTTTAATTTTTGAAGGAAATAAATTTTCTTTAAAGCAAAGTGAAACAAAATGTTTTTCCTCAGATTAATGGGAACCTTTTGGTTGATCCAAAATTAATGTTTTTCAGTGTGCATTTTAGAAAGAAAAAAATAATAATTTAGGTTTAAGTTGATCCAGAAGGTATATTTTTTCAATCTTTTTCTAGAATGAAGCTGAAAAAAGTAATTTTACTTGCTCAGTTCTGTACACAGGTACGAAAGGAGCCTGCAGGAGAGAGATGTGCTTAGCATCCTTGAAAATCAGGACATTAAAATAATGCTTCTACCCTATTGATCTTAAAGAAAAAGGAAATTGTACAGTGAACATATTTAGAGATGATACCAAAATAGGAAGGACTGGAAATAGCAAACATCAGAGGAGCTTAGAAAGCTTCAAAATGAATACAATTTAATGTGGGCAAATGTAAAATAATATACATGGAGAAAAATACTACCTGGCATACAATCAAAGGAACATTCTATAGGAAGAACAGTAATGTGGAAATGATTTGGGATGAGAGATAACATATTGGACATGAGGTTTCAATTTAATGATGTTGCACAAGTAGCAGGCCCATTCATGGAAACAAAGAGATATGAATTAAGATTTTGATTAGCTTATTGCTAATGGTTTATGAGGCGTTCTACTTTTTATCATTAGCCAAATTCTGTGCTACTTAGAGAAGTCAATCTATTCAGAATATCCTTAAAAAATCTTTTTGTGTTACATTACTTTTCTGTAAATAAATTTGTCTGCTGTTATGTTCAGTATGCTCAGCACGTGCCTTAGAGACACTTCTGATGACAGAAACAAGTATTACAAGGTGTGATCTATTTTGTGAGAGGCTAAGGGTACTTCATGGTTAGAGCTTAAGGAAAAGAAGTTATGATAACAGTCTGTAAACATTTAAATGGCAATAGTCCAAAATGAAGGAAAGATGATTAACTGAGGTTGGAAATGGCATGTTAAGGAACAATAACTTGAAAGGGGAGAGATGTGTGTATAAAAATTAAAAACAAAATGTGAGTTACAAGGACAATGAGATTAAGGGAAAATTTACCTTAGAAGTAGTTAATGCATCATATCTACATGTGCTTCAAAGAAGACTTGATAAAACCACAATGGCTTTTACAGAAAACAAGCTTTCCTTGTAGAGCCTTGGACTATTATACCTAGATGATCTTTTTCATTTGTTCCAAACTTAAAGCAGTTTGTGATTTGCTGTGCTTCTTTTAAAATTTCTAAATTTCCGATTCCTTTTTGCATTTGCAAGTCTGACAAGAAGATGGGTATGTTTTGGCTTTGTTAACATTTTTCCAGGTCAAGATGGTAAATCTTGACCTGGAAAAATAGAAGAGCTGGCAGGCACTGTTGGGTTTATCTGGTTTGGCATTTCTGCTGGTATCTTCAGATACATCCTTGACCAAACTCAACAGGAGGGTGTGTGAAACCCCCAAGTACAAGACTGACAGTCTCAGAACCATGACAGTTTTGTCAGTAAGTGTTTCAGTTAATGAATCACTCTGCATAAGAAAAACTTTCAGAGCTTCTTCAGACACAAGAATGCAGCTCAGAACAGGTTAACTTTCATTTCACACCTTCGAGGGGTTTTCTGCAACAGCACATAGTTTTTATTTCCAAATGGATATTGAGTTTCTGAAGAACAGAATGACAGTCAAAGATTAAAATTAAAAATTATTTTCAAGAAGTAAGAAAAATTTTTCATGCTCCTTCCCCATCATACCCCTGCTCAATCCAAGCCTTGCCTATAGGGATTTTAAGATAGAAATCACATGGCTAACATTAAAATCTTGTTAAAGGATTAGGGGCCGCATCCTGAGCCAGGGTAAATTGAATACAGCTCCATTGATTTCAGCACAGCTTTACCCTCTCACAGCACTTGAGGATCTGACCATGAAAATATCTTGGGCTGGTTTATTACAAGAATGGATAGGTATGTTCACACTTGATTTCTGGCTCCAAGGTTTCTTGACCTGTTGTAGTTGCCTGGTTCTTACTAAACTGAAATCAAAAATGACATGAAGAGTTTGATACTTGAAACTACCTTGCAAGGTAGGAAATGCAAGAAGGAAACTTGCCAAGAAAAGTTGTGTTGCCTTATTTTTATGCATTATGCCACACATTTTAATTGTGTGTGCATAAACTTCCTTAATAAAACTATTGCCCCACTTTTTGTATTGGCTGTAATGAGGATCCTGTTCTATATTTTCTTTTATATTTTCACTTCATGTGTGGGTCCCTGCCTAATTTATAATACTGCCATCCAAACCTTACATAAAATACACAAATTATTCATGTCTTCATGAGCTTTTCCTTAGTGACTCATTAATTATTTTTATTGCGTCTTATGCGAGAAATATTATAATTCTCTGTCCACAGATGAGAGAACTGAGACAGGAAAGGAGCACGGCCAGTTTTGGGCCACAAAGCAGATCAGTGGCAGGCCCAGAGCTCCTGGCTCCCACCTTGTATTTATTTCTTCCCAAAAGGAGAGGGTAGCCATATTCATGGCTTCCAGTTTATACACTGACACCCATGAAAGCTATTCCAGAAGTCAAGACAAAAATACTGCAACAGGGGCATTCAACTAATGACAAGCACAGTGTTCACTTGTAAAATTACAAAATTAAGATAAATGCTGCTTACAGAATTTCTGGGATAGCAACAGTTATAAACTTTTCAGTCTACAGCTTAACCACTTGATCATACTTCCTGTTTATGAAATCTTTCCTTTTATACTATTTTTTTCTCTTTACACAGCATGATGTGGGGCTTCCAGCAACAGGCCTCTTTGTAGCATGAGGAATCTTTGAAAAGCACCTAGGTTTGTCATGTTCGAAGTCTGAAAATAAAGTGAATTTGTCATTATTCATGAATGTGTATTTTAATTGCTTTAAAATTAATTCTTGGATTTCTGAGTCTCTGGACTGTGACATCATCCTGCAAAAGTATGAAGTAATGTGTAAATAACCTTGCTTATATACTGGAATCCAAGGTCCTTCTATATAAGCAAGTTCCATCCTACTTCATTAATAATACACAACAATAATTTGCAGTGTAAGAGGATAGATTCATGACAGATTATTTCACAGTCTATCAGACACACACTTCTCAAAGAAATAGTTGGTCTGTTTTTTTCCTGGAAACCAAGTTAAGAACTGATGTATCTAAAAGCTTTCTGTTTATTTAAGATATGTTTATTTATATACACAAATTAAAGTATATGGAAATGTTATTTGTATGCCATTTAATCTCAACATTTCATATTTTTTTATGATTATAGAAAGTTTTACAGTCACATAATATATCAGTCTTCTGATAGACTCATTTAATATTGTCTGTTATAAGGTATTGACACTTCTTCAAGGTGGAGATTGAAGAGTTTCCCTGCAAGAGTATCAACAGGATCTGTGGACTCATTTGATCACTTGTATTGGATCCACCAGGATCCTCTTTTGTCTTCTCTTACTCCTCAGAGCTTTCTTAAGAAACTAAGAGAGACAGAGATATATTTAAATGTAAGGTTACACCTCTTTTTCTGCTGGGACTATGATCTCTCCTATGTTAGAAGAATGAGAGTGCTGAACATCTTGAGAAAGGCTGTGTTTACAGTACTTTTCTCTGGAACTAGAGTCCCAAGATCCAAGAAGAAGTATGTGCTTGGGAAATTTTCAGTCCAAAGGGGCAGACTAAAGAGCTTCAGGACTTTTCTAAAAAGCTTCTGGGTAAGAAGATGAATACTAACAGGCATACCACATCTTGTAAAGTTAAAGCTGGAGGATTGGGAATGGTTTAGAATCTTTGGTCACATTGATCTCACCAGCACAAGAAGATGAATCTCAAGTGCATAGGAGATTAACTGTTGTATGGCAATGCAGTTTCTCCAGATGTTTTATTTCAGCAATGAACCTTTCTAGGTGTTGGCTGAGTTATCAAAATGGATATTCAGCAGATTTCTAGACAGCTCTACTTAGACAGGAATCTTTTCATCTACTAATTCAGATTTTTTAAACTTTTTTTTATCCTAAATGTTTTGAAAGGAAGGCCGCATGAAACAGAAAAGATGTTGTACCCCTCAGGTAAAGGATGCACAGCAACCACTTTAGAAGCAGGGACACTAGACAGATGGATGGACATATATACTCTTACAAATACCTGCTACCATAGCTCTACTAATCGAAAGGTCAGAAAGCAAAGAGCAATCCAGAACATCAACTTGGTTGTGGATACTCCTCCCCAGAGGACATGTTTTTCAAGACTCTGTGAAATCAGGTTGGCAGCTTATGAAAGATGTAATCTTGCTCCCACATGTCTCATGCAAAACCACAGGAAATAGTATTCATGTTCCTCACACCAGAAGTCAAGACACACATAATCAAGCTCCATTTACTATAGTCATTTACTATAAAGTGTAGTCAGGAGGTTCTGGCTTTTTTTCTGTGGTCAAACAATATGTATGAACAAGCCTACCGATTCTTTTTTTTTCACCGGTTAAAATGATTTCTCATTGTCACCATCACAGAGGTGTTTTCATGATTGACTCCTCAAACATCTGCCTTTCTGAGCACATTCTCCTTTCTGATGGCTAGCAATTGTACATTGCAATCCTTCTGCATAGGTGCTTAATGCTAAAATGGGACTGTACTGTCCTGTGCTGTACTGAAACAGTACTGTAGTACTTTTTCTCTCTCTTATAATCTACTTACCTTTTATTATTTTTTTCCATTTTACACTTCCCTTACACTAATATAAATGCACCAAAATGCAAAAGTAGAGTCTGATCAGAACTAATTCTCCAATGGGAAATTTACATTCTCGCTTTTGCAACTGCTATATTTAGCAATTGTTGGAGAAAATAAGAAAAGTGAAGCTGCTGAACAAAAAAGGTTGAAGCCTGATTACAGCAAAAATCTAAATCATTGTGTAGGGTTGATTTTTTAGAATATGTACCCCTTTAAATTCTAAAAAGGTATGTCTATTTTAGATGTTTGTAAGGGATTTGACAAGCACTGCTTAGAAGATGATATTGAAATTTAATTTTAAATGTTTGAAAAGCTTAGTTTAGATCAGAAATGGAAACCTATCTAAAGATATCAGCCTCTGCATGGTCAGACAAATATCAGGTCATGCAGACAACAGGAACTAATTTCTGGCAATATCCACTACTGTGAACTTAGCTAAGACAGGGTAAATGTCATGTAAAGTATAAATTACATGACACTGGCAAAGCCTAAGGTCCAGTTTATTTGACTAAACCCATTGCATGGCAAGTTTGTTCATTGCCTCTCCAGAGAACATCAGTTCTAACAGCCAATACTAATGCTTAAAAGTCAGTGTTGTTTTGAGTGTGGTCTTAAGCTCTCAGTTCTGCATCCACAAATTTAAAAGATTTGATATACTTCCAAGAATAAAGGTGAAAGAATCTACATATTCAGATCATAATCTTTCTTCATATCAATCCCTTTTTCATATTATCCTTCGATTCTATATGAACACTCTGGAAATCTCAAGGCCTCCTAAAGAGAAAATATAGGGAGGAATCTCTTGGAAGGGACAAAATGTGAGACATAGCTTCCTCTGGCTCATCCATATCTGTTGTGGCAAACACAAATCCCAGGAGGTAGCCAGGGGCTAGGGAAGCTCGAGAATGAATATGGATGTAGCATCACTGCCAAAAGATGGACTGAGGTGCCAAGAACTTAGAGCACAGGTGAACACATCTGATCTATCTCCTGGTTTTGAACGGTGGAATCCAGCATCTCTGAGACATTACTCCAGTATATTCTGCCAGAGAGCAAAGAAAGGGTAAGGCTCACCTACGCTGGAACAGTTCAGGAGCCTTTTCTACATGGAAATCCTGTGGGAAATATGTCCCTTTAGCCTCTTCTGTAGGGTTTTTACTGCTAGAGGGGACAATCAGGCCCAGACATATTACATACAGATTATCCACTTAATCTCATTTCAACAATTTTCTCCTCCTGCACTTAATCCAAACATACAAATGTTTTTTCTTTTGACTGCTGTGTAAAAGGATGTCCCTTTTCACTGCATTAATGCCTAACCTTCAACCATCAAGTTTTCCCTATAAAATAAAAGGGAAGTATATTTGATGCAGGAAATTGCAAATAAATTAAGATCTGCGTTAGATAAAAAAAATTTTAAATGGCTGCTAGCCATTGATTTACTTTCTGACCAGATTTCTCTGGCTCAGAAAATTATTTCCATGTTTGGTGGGGAATACTCTTTTAAACCCTAGGGTCTGGTCTACACTACGGAAATTTCCCCCAAATTTTTAAGTGGTTTTAGAAGTGATTTGCCATTACAATTTTAAAAGTGTTTGGAATTGTTGTTTAGGCTTACTCTGTTGGTATCAGCTAAGAATAGCCTGAATTTTTTGTGCTTCATCTAAAGAAAGACTTGAACTGGATTTTAAGCAAGAATTCAAGAGCCCATATTAAGAAGTAGTGACGCTCCTGAGAGCTTTGAGTGGTACTGATACTCTGAGTTCACAGCTTCCCACATTGTTCCCAGTGTTCCTGGGAATTTGATCCTATTTCACTGAAAGAAGAGGTGTTTCTTAAAGATGCTGCTCTTGGGCCCTAAACTCATGCAACCTTTGATAGGAACAAATTGCAAGCATTTTAACATAGTGCAGATATTTATGAATTTGTGTCCAATAGACAGCTTCAGCCACTGGGTAATGCAATGCACATGCTTTCAGACTTTCTAGGTAGTAATGCCAATACTATTGACAGCAGTATGGTTATGCATTAGGTCTTCAAGTAAATTTCTGTTACGTTATAACATCTGTTAACTTGCAAGCTTCAAATTTCAACCTGTAGCTACATTTATTTTGGTGAATATTTTTATAATACGTCCAGAGTAATTTTATAGCATGGTGGATGACTGTGATCAAACAGCTGTAGCTCTCAAAAAGTCTTCTATTTTAAACTCAGCAATTTTGTGGTATTAACAGCTTTTCTATTAAAAAAAAAAGGAAAAAAAAAAAACAAACAAAGGAAAAATAAAGAAAAAATTGTCTGTATCTTCCGTATCACGGAAAAGACAGTTTTGCTTTAACTACCCCGAACGCACTTAGGTAACTGCATTTCAATGGACATAGATGCAAGGTTTCTGTTAAATAACAGCTGTATTTCCTGGAAGGGAAGTCCATTTAACAGCAAAAAAAAAAAAAAGTTTTTAGAGTAGACATTTAGCTCTGCTTTCTCCAGTAGATGTCACTTGCAGTACATAATAATTCATGTTAAGAAGTCAGAGTATATAGAAATGCATTGTTTTCCCTGAAATATGCAAGCTAAATTAAAAAGCCATTTGAGTGCCCTGTGTATGTAGTAAGTTTGGCATTTGGTTTATTTTAACAGATGGCACTGAAATAACAAAAGGTAAAGCATTTTTTCCCAATTGATCAGTGAGGATTATGTCTCTTTCTCCTGTGATTTGAAATAACAGAAGGAGACAAATATACTTGTTGACACATGTGAGGTCTGGGTCACACATGATCTAATATTGTATTGACAAGTGGTTTTTGGCAATTGCTAGACTTACACTAAAGAGAAAATATATTATGTAATTATTTTTTTGTTTCAGAAGAATTAACAATTGGGATTAAATTAAGGAGGGAAAACCTATAGAACACATGCCCCAAAAGCAGAGCTGTTTTTTAGTATCAACAAAGGAGAACTTGTGGATATATTACATATTAAAGGGAAACTGTCTTGCATTACAGTTGATCAGAAATGTAAGCGGTGTTCTAGGAAAATTTTCCCTGATTTCTAATAATTTTTAATATATTTATTTTATTATAACTATATTGTAACAACACCGTCTTCAGTCAGATCAGTATGGACTTATTTACATTCAAAACCCGCATTTTCAGGCCCTTGAGGACCTCAGGGATACATTGTAAGCTCACAGTCACTGCTCATGGTAAATTATCAACAAATATTCACATTGTGTTAACTTACATCATTTTCCTTGTCTCCAACTGGTACTGCCAGCCAAGATTACATTATAGAATTTAGGTGCTGGTTGCTCATTTGCTGGCTGATCATAGCCTTTGATGTCTCCTCTTTGTAGCCATTCCTCCTCTGCTTACCTTAGCAGTTCTTACCTTCAGCAGGTATGAGATTACTGCTGTATTCATTTCCATTTCACTCTCCATTGCATGGATGAGTTGGCCAGTTTTAAATTTTAGTCTTGTGTTTTCTTCCTGAATTCTGATCAAAGACCCACAGAAAATCCCAACACAGATTGACTTAGAGAGAGGAATAAAAACTAGTTATTCTATCCTCTCACGCAATTCCCATCTCATTCTCGTATCTACCCCAGGAAACAACATGCAGATATAATTTTGAGAGTTTTCAGAAAAAATGCCAAGAAGGCAGGAACGACAGAGATTTGGACATAAGGCCCACTTTTACACCTTTGTTCTCTCCCAGTTGAATAATTCAAAGGTGGATAAATCATGTCCTGCTCATGACAGGCTTTGAGAACCCTACCATGGCAGAGTAGTGGAGATCATTAAAGCTTCGTCCCTCACCCCCAAAGAAACCTGGTGTACATTGTAAATGAAAGGAATAAAAGCCTAGAAATACAATAGAAATACATTTTTCCCCAACATGCAGCTGAAGTTGACTATTACGTGGGAAACTCGAAACCAGCCACAGCAAATTTGGTCTTACTGAGAGCTACCTGCTGTCCTGGTTTTTCTGCACAAGGGGAGGAAAGAGCATGAGAGACAAAGATAGACAGCCAAAGGTGATGATGAAGAAAAACTATTGGAGAGGATCCAAAGGAGGGCAACAGAGATGGTGCAGGGTCTTGAGGGGAAGCCATATGAGGAGTGGCTGAGGTCACTTGGTCTGCTCAGCCAGGAGGAGACTGAGAGGAGACCTCATTGCAGTTACAACTTCCTGTGAGGGGAAGAGGAGGGGCAGGCACTGATCTCTGCTCTGTGGCCACCAGTGACAGGACCCAAGGGAATGGCAGGAAGCTGTATCAGGGGAGTTTAGGTTGGATATCAGGAAAGCTTCTGCGCCCAGAGGGTGTTTGGGCTCTAGAGCAGGCTTCCCAGGGCAGTGGTCACAGCATCAGCCTGACAGAGCTCAAGAAGCTTTTGAACAATATTCTCAGGCTCATGGTGTGACTCTTAAGGATCCAGGAGTTGTACTCAATGATCCTGATGTGTCCCTTCAACTGGTCTTATTCTCTGATTCTGAAAAAATGCAAGCTCTCAAAAAGGCACGTTTACACTCTTGAACCTGTGAAAAAGTATACAGAAGTGTATAAATCTAGATCACACACAGGGAGCCAAGTCTCCCTGATTTAATTTGATAATTCATAACAGAGCTGTGGCATTCATGTGGTCTAATATGCATTGCCTGCTTTAGGTCATGTATAATGTACTTGGTTTGTAAATGTTCATATCCCAATTCACAGGCCAGAAATCAGTATCAACAGACTTAAAGAAGGGCTTATAAATTACCAACAGAGACAGTGGGTTGGAAAGATACAGAAAACTCTGCAAAGACCAAGGCAGAGAAAGAAATTTGGGAATGAATTAGAAGGTAAAATCTTGATTAATTTTATCAGGTTTCTGGGTACTGTAGAGACTCATGCTCTTTGGTTGTGATAATTTTAGCTCACTTTTTTCCATTTTCTTCAGGAAAAAAGAATTTTCCAGAAAATAAATGCAATCCATTTCTTTGAAACTGTCACCTGATACTGGCTGTTGGTATTCTATTGAGCTGAAGAATGGTCTGTAACACCATTGACCTATTTTCGTAGGTAATGCAATATGTAGTCAAAGCTGACCCTATCCAGGACAACCACTTTTTTTAAGCAGCATCCTTATTACGCTGTGATGCATGCAATATAAATCTGAAAAGGCTGGAAGAGTATTAATTTCTTTTACTTTTAAGCACACAAAAGTTGTTTTTGAAAACAATTTGTAATGCAAAGAAATTATAATTTCTCATTTAAATGAAGATGTTCTTTACCGAAAATGCACAAGGTTATAAACAGGCAAACAAAACTTGTACTATCACGTAATCTAAAGATAGAGCTTTGAACAGGGATTACAAAATTAATATATTGGGCATATACTGGTATATGTCAAATCAGAGGATCTCTTATTCTCTTAGTAATTCCACGTCACAGAGACACAAGGCCATTTTTTGTGAGCCACAGGGCCATTTATTTATAGGTATGGAGGGATGCATATAATTCACCTCTAACAAACCAGGCCAGACACAGTGAGAGAGCCAGAAGGAAATCTAAGACTTGATTTCAAGATCTCTGCTAATCCCAAGAGGTAACTTTCTCCTTCACTCTTGCTAAGGGAAGATTAATTTGTCACTGCACAGATTGGGAAAGTTGAAGGGAATGTTTCTGAAAAAGCAATCCAATCTTTTACATTCCTGAGTAATTCTTTCTAACTTATCTCTTGTTTGTTCATGCTGAGAAATACACAGATTTAAAGAATTTATTGCAGAAAGCTCCCTGAATTCAAGCATAGAACATACAGGTATCTTTTGATGCTGTGATGTCTTGAGAGATATGTTAGCTTCTGACAAGCTCATGTAGGAGATCGGGCAGGACATAAGGTTATCCCTTTCCTAAGTTCCTCGACATCTGTTTTTTTCCTTTTACAATGTTTTGACAAGAGTTAATTGCCAGCTTCATTCAAGTGAGTGGATAGTTTTAAAGGCAGCACAGCAAGAAGTCATGTGCTTCTTCTTAGAACCAGAGTACCCTATGCCATTTCCAAAAGGATATTCCTGCTTGGTTTTGCCATCAGTAGTGGTAAATGCATACATTTAGCTTCACTTGACCTGGTGAAGCTTCTGTATGCATGTCATGCCAGAGAGTAAGGATGGCACATTGGATGTAAAAGTCATTGAAGAAAGGGAATTGGTTAGTATATTAGAGTGAGTGTTAAGTAATCAAAGTATAAACCCTTAGGGAAAAACAAACATCCTGGAGTAATTTTAAATGGGCAGATTACTTCTGGAAGTTTTGCCTTTTGGTTCTGTGTTCTCATCAACATTTCAAACCATTCAATTTCAAATATCCACAGAACTCACAAATAAGACAGAAGACCCAATACTTTATTGATGCTTACAGCCAGAACAATTAAGCCCTGAGTTAAATGGTCAGGCTGACCATCCTTCAACCAATCATTCTTTTAAATCTCTGTACTCCAGCAGTTTGCTCTGAGAGCTGCAACTTATCTGATTCCCACTTTGGAGGGCTAAATTCTCTGAAACAAGTAGATAATCTCCACTGGCTCTGATTTTATGACAGGACTTTCATTAGCATGTGATTCTTCTACTGAAGTCAAATGAAGTGAGTAATTATTCTATTTTGCAGTATTGTTATTCAGGTGTTGTTGACAACTGAATTTTTTGTCATACTGAGCAACACAACACAGGAGCTCGGATACTCAAAGGAAACTATAATTCTCCTGGGGGGAAAAATTAAAAAATGGTATCTGGTCACTTTATACACATCAGGCCTACAAGTACATGCTGAATTGCAAAAAAATAACCCATTCAAAAAGAATATTTATGTGTCCTTTCCTCACTACATGTGCAGTATTTTTCTCCTATGTCACAAAAACTGTAACCACAATTTACAAGTATATGCACAATCAAATTGCTATTGATTTAGCAATGCCTTTCTTTGATGTCCCTTGCCTTAACCTCATTTATAAACCTGTTTTGCATTATTTCAAACTGCCAATGATTTGTGACTCATGAATATTCAAATCTAATTTGCACTTACCTTTTTTGCATGCATGCTTACTTGTAATTTGTCTCATTTGCCCTTTGTTTTGTGTTTATTTTCAGGTTATTTAGTGAAGTTAACTCCATTTTTAAAGTAATAGCATTGAGTTAAACATAAGTTGTGTAATTCTCACCTTAGTAGAGTCTTATATCGCAGCTACTCCATTAACTTCACTAGAGTTTCTCCTGCTTAAGTGCAGAGAAAGAGGTCCATGAACTATTTCTGACTGTATTTTCTTTGTATTCACATCAACATCATTTACCATGCTTCATTGGTATTACAGCGGCCTTATTTAGTATTTCATTCAGAAAGAAATATCAAGACTAAACTGTCTAATCTTAGTATTTAAGACTTCAGGACAGTTCAGATCTTCAGATTTGAGTGAAAATTAAGTTGTTCCTCTGACTTTAAACACTTTATTATCGGGGGAAAAAATACTTCATTTTACTTATTTTTGTGGTAAATCCAGTAGAATAAATTTCCAACTTAAGAATACAGTACAATAATATGCCACTTCCAAGGAAAAATTCCATGTAACAAGTATACTAATTGCAGCACAGTGGGTCCAAAATCCCATTCTTTTCATGCTTATTAATCCAAAAAAAGGTCTGTTAAACTTTTAGGTACCTGAGGAAAGCTGGGCCAAGATATTTGTATGTTTTTTCCCATTTATGGAGGATTGTGTCATGAGAGCAATGACTCTCAAACACTAGGAATCTTGCTAGAATTTTATTTCAGGAACAGTTACCGTGAACATATTGGCTGCAGACAGGACCTTCTCCAATGAATCAAGTCTGGAAACAACAACAAAATGAAATTTGCTTTGGATCAAAAAATATGATCTTACTTGAGTATCAAAAGCCATTTGCCAGGGAAAGTGATCTGAAGTTAAACCAGGAGCCAGGAGAAAAAAGGCAACTGATGATTTTCCATAATGTTTGAAAGCTGAAATTCACCTACAGTGGCAAAACTGGTTGTTCCCGGGTTCATGCTGCAACCCTAACTGTAAAGCAGCTGTAGGGGGTTCAGATGGCTCATTTTGGTCATGTTTGTGACCATACATATGAACATTAGAGGCAACAGGATTTTTCTTCGAACAAATATTAGATTAATGAATTTCCTTTATGGACCAAATCCTGCTTCTAATGGAAGGGAAGCAGGATCAGGCTGTCAGTGAATACCTGTACAAAACAAAAGTATGCAGACACAGACAGGAATATTTATTTGGCAATTTTATTATTCCTTTAATCTCCTAAATAATCTCAAACAACCTTTTGGGAAATAGAGCAAGTGTGATGGGTAATCAGTAACATATCAAGAGTAATGAAATTAAAAGCCCAGATGAGCATATTGTGAATGACTGGAAACTGTTTTCCTAAGCTCTTCTTGGTCAATGTTTTGAAGTAAAATGAAATAAAATTCCCTCATCTAATGTGGGGTTCCCAACTGGGAATAAGAGAGCTGAACACAGAAAATACAGCTGCATTCATCCAAGAATTCATTTCAAATGAATAGTTTCATCATCTCTTCCTTAAAAGAGAAAAATATTTCTAATGTTTATTTTTAGCTTGGCCATGAATAATAGAAAAAAAAGGATCTGAGTATTTGATGTGAAACAATTCTTTTAAAAAATCTCAATATATGGGTTAATAATTACATATTAGTGGAGCTTTTTTCTTAATAATGCCAGTACCATGCTTTTAAATGACAAGTCTCAGCTGTTGTGAAGTCCAAGGTAGTTGTGTGCCCTGAAACACCCAAGAAATAGTATTATCCAGTATGACACATGCCTAGATATGTTTTATTGTGATCATAATATAGCCTAAAGATAAGAATACAGAACAATCACTTGTGTGTGGTTTTTTCAATGCTGTTTATATTTCTCTACATCAAAGAAAAGCTTCTTCTAAAGCTATTAATATCATTGATTAATAGAACTATTAGTGATGGTTTATAAATGCATGAGACAGGTTTTAAATTTAGCATATATTTTAAAAATGAAATCTATTAGTACATTAACTTGATCATGTTTCATCAAGGAACAGCCAGTTCATCTTGAAAAATGCTTTCAAAAAAGCAGAATGTACCACCATGACATGAGAGATACTTAAAGTGTCAAACAAAAGCTGTGGCTGTGAGTCACCAAAGTATGAATTAAAGGACTGATGTTTTCTTGTTTTCTGAGGGTTTGCTGGAAGGGTGGTGGCTGTCCACATTTACTATCAGTATAACACAGAAAGCTGAGTACTTCCCACCTGCAAATTTGGCATCCTGCAAAAATACTTTGCAGAATCCTGCCTTGTGTCCTTCATGCACATTCTCCTTCAGTCAATGGGACTTTGGGACAGGTTTGGAGTTGATACTGAAGACTGTCAGCATGGAAAACATTTTTGACAGAGATTCTCAGCACTGAGGTGTTTTTCTATGAACTTGTGGTCCCCTTAAGGTGAGGTGTATCAAATGATTGGCAGCCCTTCTGGTCAGTGAGAATTAAAACTGGTGACACGTGTCTAGTCTTTTGGAGCTATTTGCTGCATAGCCACATAGTGTAGAACAATTTCCTTTCTAGTTTATTAGCATTAAAGTCAGTGGTGATACAGCATAGATGGGTTTTGCTTTTTAAGTTCTTGTGATAGGAAAGTCATGGTGAGTAGAAGTATGTAAACACAGTAACACAGTTACATGTTCCCTTTAGATACAGGGCCTATTTTTTGGAATTAAGAGCAGTCTCTGCCCTTTTACACAATTACAAAGGCATATCCCATCTAACTCACTATAAATAAAAATTCCTAAATCCTTTTATTCTCACATGGAAAACACAGTGATGTCTGAGAATTTGTTAAGCCCAAATGTTAAGCCCAAATATTGTCCCTCTGTTTCCTCTTCATTCTCCTGTGGGGACTATCCTTTCCTATGGGAACAGGATCTTCCCTACAGTGATACTGTAAATCATCCTGCTCAACCTGACAAGACTCAAATGGAAGAATAAGATTTTCAAAATTATGAGCAACAGAGGGAAAAAATAAAATTAGAACAATCATGAAGGATTCACCTTCATAAAATTGTGTGTATTAATGACTCTATGTTCCCTAACTTACCTTATACCTGAGTTTCATTGCCTTCCATGAGTGAGGTAATTAATTTAGCAGGAGAGATGAAAGGAGCTAAAGAGATGACAGCAGACATGGGTGAGAAAGAAGTCAAACGTAGGTCTGTAGTAGTGGGCAGTAGAAAAGTGTTTTCGACATGCATTTTGTAAATGTTAAGTGTAAACAACTGAATACAGAGGAATGTGAGATGTGGTGCCTTTTCTGCTGTTTCATCCAGGGTTGTGTCCTGGCTATTTATAAAAGGAAGGACAAAGTCCTGCAATCCAAGGCAACATGTCTAATCTTCTTTGTAACTTTGACCGCATACAGTGAAGGGTTAATCTAAAACCCCCTAAACAAAAATGCTTCCTGCTTGGGTGGAAAAAATAGATATACCTAAGGCTTTTTAAGAGAAATGTTGTACCCAAGAACTGTTTTGTGAGCTGGGAGTGCTGTACTGAACCTCTGGGGCAAATGTTTGCATTGAATTGTTGAAAGAGACTGAGATTGGCAACACCACCCTGCCCTTGGCTAATGAGCCTTCCCCGAGAGAATATCAAGTGCAATTACCTTTCAGGGAATAACAACATACCAAAGAACCATGGACCCCGCAGAGAAAAACGAAACACACATTCGTAGGTAGAACCTGCTCTGAATCAGCATTAATTATCCAACAGAGGGAATGGGGTTGCAGTAAGTCTCAGTTCCCAGCTCACACCATAGATCACAGCAAATATGAGCTACTTATAGAAAAAACATTTGCAAAGTTCAGCTTGCCCTAACCCCCTCCTTTCCACATAGACTTCTGCACTCGAGTTGTGCTTGGGGGCTGCGCTTCTGAAACAACTTTCCTGACCCATGGTTTGGGGGCAACTGGAGAGGCAATAAAAGAGGGCTGGTGGCATTGAGTGAGGCTCCTGAACGTCAGCAGTACGGTGAGGCTGACGCAAGGACTCATTCAATGTTTCACAGGTGCCAGTGTGGCTGAGGGCACTGGGCCTACCTCAGAAGCGTTCGCAGAGGTCGGGCTACTGGGCAGCCACCCATGGCTGGTTGTCCCAGAAAGACAAAAGGGGAGAACTGTCCCAAGAGACAGGGGTTTTGCTGTGTACATTCCTAAGAAGGAGACTGGGGGAGAAGGCGAAAAGCACACACATATTTTGAGTTGAGCTAATGGGACAACATGCAAAATTGCCAGTGCTAAAGAGATGCAGGGGATGCTGACTGGTGTCTCAGTGCCGGGGCGGCCCGGGCCGGCGGCCGGGGCTGCGCGGGGGCGGCCCCGGCGCAGAGCGGGCGGGCCGGCCGGGAGCAGCATGCCCAGCGAGGCACCCGCGGGGCCCGGCAGCGGCCCGGCATGGCCAGCCGGCTCCTCGGGGAGCCGGGAAACCCTGCCGCAAACTCTTCGGACGTGAAAACGGCGCGGAGCGGGGCCGGCTGCTTTGCTGAAACCAGGCACACGTATATTGAGTTTGTCAGGGATCATAAAATGCGAATTGATTATTCAAACAGCCATTGATTATAAAAGAATGCTTACTGCAGCAATGGGAAAGGTTAAAAGGAAATTGACCCTCTCCGTACGTGACATAAAGTCATTAGGTAAATGAGATATTCATACAGGGTGTAATCAAGGTCATGCTAATTTTATTTGCAGTATTTGACTCAAATCTCAAGCTTCGTTTGGGGACAGCAAATTGTTCCCGAGGGAAAGGAACCGCCAGGTAGACCACAGGTGCCATAAAAAAACCAGAAAAACCCTCAGGGAGATAAAGGCCGAGTAGGGAAGCACATTCCCCCAAAGCCCCTTGTCCATGGTGGGCCCAAACCTCAGGCCCAGCCCCAGCCCCGGTGCCGCTGCGGGGGACGCGCCGGTGCCTGCAGAGCTGCGCACAGAACCAGGGGTCCCCTCAGGGGTCTTTTCACCTCGCTGCTCCCGGGTCCCCTCCGACCGGGGAAAGCTGGGAGTGTAAGCAATGTCAAAGATCCTCGCCTCTCCCAGACAGGATGAGAACATGTAAAAAAATTAGATTTATTTATGCACATATTTATCCCCTCTAATTATAGAAATTAATCCTCTTACTTATGACTAAAAGGTAACGTCTAAGGCATCCCTTTGATGTTTAACAGCATCATTTGTGGCTAACATTCCAACTGATTAAGGAATAATTGTTGTTAAATGCTTTACAAGTGGATAGTGTTTAATTGAGAGGCATTCATAATTTTACGGCTTACCACAAAATGAAACGTAATTAAAAACGCAGAAACTTCCAACTGATTTTGTTCCAATTATGTTTATTGTTCAGACTAATTACTGCACAAGATGGGGTACTTTTCCCCATGTCTAAATGGCACACGCTTCCCAAATATACCCTTGCAGGTTTTTCTTTTCCAGGTACAGGCTTGGGACGGCTTTCTGCAGCCTCCGTTCTCCCCACCCCCCACCCCTCCCCATTATAATTAAATGCTCCAGCCTTTTCTTCTCTCCCCCATGCAACACCTTGGGATGTGAGAAAGTGATGGCAGCTTTCTTCCCTCGGAGCTCGGAGTAATTGTAGAAGGGCTGATGAATTTCTTGAAGAAACACTTGCCACACACTGAGGAAACCATCTCCTAGCAGGATTTTACAAACCAAAGTAAACAAAGCACCCCAGGGGCGATTTCCTCCTTTTGCGCAGCGTACTTCTCAATTTACCTCAGAAGGGATCACAAACACACATGAGAATTACAACAGAAATCATACTTGGTGTGGGAAATGTATTCTGGACAAGAAGCAGAGAAATTGAAAGTGTTCAAAGGAAGGGACAGTCATTAAAATACCTGCCAGGCATGCTGCCATTCCCTTAACTAACCGTCCTTCTTTCCCGTGAACTCAGAAATCTCTTCAGCATCTATTTAAACACAGATATGTTTTATCTGGGGGGGTCAGGGGGAGGAAGGGGAAAGAAACAGACCCACGCACCCCTCAGGTCCATCTCACCAACACCCTCATCCTCGGAAAGGGGTAAGGAATAAAGTTACTTGCTTGATTTCACTGTTTGTTCTATCGAAGACAGTTTATTGTGCAAATGGATTTATTTATTTACTCCTGAGTTTCTCCATCCCTCAGCTAGGCTCTTGGAGAAAATTAGAGAGTTGCCTGAGACCGTGCTAATAAATAATAACTCCTTATAGTTAAAGGGAATAATCACATAGATCAGACCCTGATAAGATAGGGGGGCATCAAACTCCCAATACTGCTTACAGTTTGTTTTTTTCCTTTGGGCTCCAAACTGTTAGGAAAGGATCACACACATATTTATTGCTCCTTTTGTCTCCTTCTTTCTACCAGTACTCAAACCCCTGCATGTGTGTGCGTGGTCCAGGGGAGTTATTGCACTCTTTGGGAAGGTTGTGGCATTCACAGGTGTGCTTTGGTTCATCATTGTAACCCTGTCCAGTTTCCCAATTCTCCTGGAGGGTTTAATCTAGGTGTGAGAGTAGAAAAGTGTTTAAATTCTACTGGGGAAATAAGCGGGGCTGGGGGAGGGAGGGGAGGGAGGAATTCCCTCTTTTGGTGAGTCAGAAATAGCCCAAGCTTTCCAAACGGCTGTTTAAATTGGACATAATGGAGCAATACCATCTTCTTTTTTTATTATTTTTGGGGTTTTTTTATTTCTTTTCTTTTCCTTTTTTTTTTTTTTCCTCTTCAGGTATGAGTGTTGAATCCTTTCATTAAACTGACATAGATTTCCAGAGATGGAGAAAAGGAGGGGTATCTGAGGTGGACATTTTATGTAAATGAGCAAATCCGAAATGTATTACAAATCCACTGTAATAAAACTGACAGTTTTGACAGTATTGACAACATAAATATATGTTGGAACACAGCACTTTCAGACACTTAACCGATGAAGCAATAAAAAGATTCGACTACAATATTTCAAATAATCGACATTGATGTTTTGATACATCATTTTTATACCTCAAATCGATCTATCACTCTATGACCGGTCAATTTTAAGTAAAAATCTGCTGCAATTATTTACGCTATTGCCAGTGACGACCTAATAACTGTTTTCAATTAATTATAGCAAAACTAAGCATTATGAGTACTAACCGGCCGCATATTCCATTGTATGGCATTACTTGTATGGAGAGCAAACACATATATGTATATTGAATTCTCTTTGTGGGATCAAAAGAAAGACATACAAAGACTATCACAATCTTGGTGGGGAGGGGAAGTGTGGAAATAGAAAGCAACCTCTTTTCGGGAACACACTGCCGGCTCTCACCATATACTTTTAGGAAACACACTGTAATATTTTGTCAGCTCTCTCTCTGTGCAATACCAAACCAGGCTCCTAAGACTTTTTTTTTTCCTTTTCTCTTTGGGCTGTGCACTGAATCCCACTTCAAACAATAGGCCGAGCAGTTCTTGAAAAAAAAAAAAGGGTATTCGTGCTTCGAGTGTTTGCCTGTGTGTTGTGAGAATCTCCGGATCATTTCAAAAGAGATAGGAGTATATTGTTCTCTCTGGACTGAGAACTCCAGTGTAAAAATTAGAGCGCTCCTCTTCTGGAGTTTTATAGGCAGCTGGAGAACAAAAGGGGATATTTTGAGCAAGCTAGATCAGAGCTCTGAGCAGAGTTTGAAGCCTTTGCAGATTCTCTGATATCACACTAAAGCCATTTAGTTTGCCCTAACTGTCCTTTTGGTTACCATGTCATACTGGAAAGATTAATTTTTTTCATGCTTCGGGCTTCTTTGAACAATTGCAAACTAGATTTCTAAGTACCCAGTGCAAGCAGCGTTAATGGGAAGCCCTGACAAATCAGGTTTGTGGGGTTTTTTTCTTTTTTCTTTTTTTTTCTGGTGTGTGATGGAAATACACATGTCGACTGTTTATGGTCTCCACTTTTACAAACATTCCAGCCTAAATAAAATAAAACTGGAAAAAAAAAAAAATCTCATCTCTAATCTGATTAAAGCGCTTCACACCCACCCGCGTGACATAAACCGGACAGACGCGAAGGGGTTCATCTCTATGCCACTTCCCACGGTGGGTTTCGCCCCCACAGGGACGGGATGCGGGACGGGGCCGCACCAGAGTCCCGCGGGAGCTGCTGAGCCGGGGCCGAGGGCCCCGAGGCCGCGGAAGGAGCCCCGTGCGCGGCTCCGCGCCGGCGGCGGTCCGGGCCGAGCGCGGCTCTGCGGGCTGGTGTTGGAGCCCCGCCAGATAGCGCTAGAGGGCTGCTGATGGCAGCGCCGCAGCCGGGCGGCAGCCAGCGCCGGCTGACCGGGGCACCCGCCAGCGCCGGGCTGCAGCCCTGCGTCCCGGGCAAGGAGCGGGAGAAAGGGGGTCGGGAGGGGAGGACGAGCCCGGATCGTTCTTGTTTCGTGCAGGATTGGGGGTTTTTCCCTCTAAAAGAAAAGAGGGTCAGGAGTGGAAGAAAGAGTAAAAAGCGAAGTTAACAGGTAAATGAACCTCCTCCTAATCCAGCTCCCAAAGATCTCAGTCATACCGCCGTCGAGGTCAAGAAAAGTTCACCGTGATGGGCTACCATTGACTTTCAGGACTAGAAAGGTTTTCACCAAATAATAATACATTACTGAAAAGCGAAGTACACTACTGGCAGACGGGGGATCACGGTGAGGAGCTAAATGAACCCAGTGATCTGCAGAAGCTAAAACGTGCATGATTTCACAGGGGCACCCGAGATGGGACCTCAAAAGTCTTGCAGCTGCGGGAAGTCGGAGGGGAATCAAAGAGTGCTGAGAAGAATAAAAAGTGACTGAAGTTGTAAAAAGCAACCGTAAGGGCAAAGGAGAGGGTGGTAAAGAGCGGGTTTGGGGGTAGGAATTTAACTGTGGCACAATCCTGATTTTAAAAACAAAAATTATTTAAACTTCACACTTCGCCTTGCAAGCAAAACAAAAAGTAAAATTCACGTGAATTTCTCAATGGTGTCACGGTGATGTCCCGTGTCCAAATTTTAACAGGCATATTGCTTTCTTCATTATTTATGACACATTGCCTAAAATGATAGTTCGAGATAAAAAGCCAGTTTGAATATGCTAAAATTTTCACTGTGTTCCATGATATCCTTGACCTGTCTATGAGGAGTTTTGCTTTCAAATGCAGTCTACGTGTTACCGAATACAATGGCATCATCCAAAATACTTGAACTCAGCACACAAACAAACAAACATTGAATAAAGTTACAAACAAGATTAAGGTTCAAGTTACTTGTCCCTGTAGCAAGGCGTCAATTGTCCTAACAGATGTAGGGATGTTAAGAGGATTTAAACCATGCGAATTTAATAAACCAGATTAGCAATAGGTGCTTTCCACAAATGCTAAGAACCGGAAAGTAAATCTAGCATAAATTATCCATTGGACCAGAGCATCACCTACAAGGAGAGCTCAAAATTTCTTACAGGGTCCAACAGGGCTTCCTGCAAGCATGGCTTGTTTCCCCATAAAAACTTTCTATTTGCATTAAATCTTGTGCTAGGAGCACACGCGCGTGCAAAACAGCGGTTTAAGGACTCCAGTGGGATTTATTCTTGAAATCTGAAATATTACCTGTTGTGCCATCCGTTTTTGCAAGGCTGTGGAAAAAGAGAGAGAGAGGGAGGGAGGGAGGGAGAGATGTAACGAGCAAGCAAGAAAGGCATGTCTCAAAGCCAGCAAAGGACTAAGATGCCACACTTCGGAAAGGCTGATTGAAAACAGACTCTTCTTAAGTTTTAGAGGATTTTCTCTCTCACTCCCTCAGAGGGCTAAGAAGCCGATTTGAGAGTTTGAAGGGAATAGGTTTCAGCATCCATATTTGTTCTGGTGCACTTGTAAAATGCGATTTGAAGAGGATCTTTAGCCCTCTGATTGTCTTTGTATTGTTTTTCTTGAAACGGATCTTTTGCCCTTAATGAATCCCCACACAGCTGGACAGCTCCTGCTCGGACACTGAGAGCGCTAACCCCAAACTGACCCCAATTTGACACCACAAGATGAAATTTTACCGCCTGTTAAAACCATTTCCAGCCTCGGCAAAAGGAGCTGGCGGTTGACTGAGATGCACTTCCATACCGGACACCTCATTTCTCTTTGGACTTTTGAGCTGATCTATCAAAAAAAAAAAAAAAAAAAAAAAAGGGAAGAAAAACCCCAGACAGCACCCCGACTCGTATCTCACACTTTTCCTGAAAATAGCCCTTGCTCTGAAAGTGATGCAGGAGATATGGAAATTAGCCACTTTAATTTTCCTGAATTACTTTTTTTTTTTTAAAGAAATGTCACCAGGCGGGGGGGGGGGGGGGCGTGGGAGGCAGGAGGGGGCTTGGGGGGGAGAAAATAAAAAATCACCTAAGTGTGTGAAAGCCCTCACCCTCTGCACGTACATATCCCATTTTCCTCCGAGTTCCCAACAGCATCTTTGTTAATAGATGAGTACATTCACTTAAGGGCGCTAAATTGAGATTCCTTTTTAATGGCTAAACTGTAGCGCTTTATAAACCACGTTCTCTGTGTGCTTTAATCCACTGGGATAGTGATGAGGAAAAAGGCTTCAACTCTTTTCACGTGGAAAAAAAAGCCACAGGATAACAATAAAAGAGCTTCCTTTACTATATGAAATTTCACTCTCTATCAAGTTAAAATAATTTTTAAAAGTTGGTCCCTGTCCCAGATTACAAACATGCACAGCAGGGCAAGACAACGCAGGGGGTTAATTAGTTTAGGAGGGGGAAAAAAATTAAACAATTGAAAGGAGCAGCATTGAACACTGAAAAGTCTTTGGCTGCTTTTTTTCAGCTTTGATTTTAGTCTGTTTTTTCAGAATTTCTTAATCAAGGGAGCCGAGATCTACAGAGACTTCTGTGAAAAAATAGAATTAGGAAAAAAAAAAGGTCTAAGATTATTTTCTAAGCAATAAAATTATTTGTGAGCCAAGTCATCTAACATCTTTTTAAGAAGAAAACTGATGAACTTCTCTTACAGCTTGAGGTCTGAAGAAATGCATGGAGCCTTAAATACAGCCAGATTACTTTTGCACAGCCAGGTTATAAGGAAAGACCTCTTCTTTGGTGATACTGAAACTATTTCAAAAGAGACACACTTGTATATCTCAAGAGACAAAGCTCTGGGTTTGCACTGCCACCGTTAAAAAACAAGTTTGGAAGCTACAAATATTTGAACCATGTCGCTGGCAGCATCACAAGCAAATGATTCCATGCAAGTTGAGAAATCTGGCATCTTTGGGGGGCGGGGGGGGGGGGGTGGGAAGGAGGAGGAAGAAAGAAGGAAAAGAAACCCAAATAATATTCACCGATGACTAGATCTCTTTAAAAAAAACCAACCAAACAAACAAAAAAAACCATAACAAACAAACAAATAAAAAAACCCTAACAAACCAAAAAAACTGTTAGAAAACTACAGCTGTAAAAGTAGGAAAGGATTTGCATAACCTACTGCTCTGTAGGTCTCCGTGCACCCAAAGGATTAGCCAAGCATTCATTACCATGAATATCTTGAATTACGTTACCGATTTATACGACAGAGTATAAAATACTGCGCAAGAACACTGGCTTTTTCCCTTCGAAATGAATTGACTTAACCACTGCTTGAAAGAGATCTACATACTAAGGGCTCTTCTACTCACCTCTCTTTACAGTCCCGTGAAAGTCAGTCACAGCAATTCGGTTGCTCTTAGAACTAGCTTTAATCTTGCAGGAGATCCTCTAGGAAAAAAAAACAACCCGTGTCTGCTCTCCGGCTTCTGGCGGGCTTTAAGCAGGGTGCAACTCTGGCTAAAAGTAGGAGAGGGACTTTTCTCCGTATTCCACTCATATTTGTAAATACAGCCCCGCTCTGCAGGGCTCGGCGCTAGCGGAACATGCAGGAATGCCCACTGGCGTTTGTCAGCTCTCCACACTATCTTTCTTTATACGTGAGGGCTGATTTCCCGCAGACATCATTGTTATGATGGCTCATTTAATCAAACTGTTTAATTGCTCCGGTAATCACTATCATCATCACAGGTACTCAATCATTCATCATTTTGGAGGGGTTTATTGACCTCTGGAGCTCATTCCCTTCGCCTATTAAAATCAGGCCAAATATCTATAACTACCCCTAGAGCCATTTTCTTAAAGTTAAAAAAAAAAAAAAAAAAACAAACAAAAAGTCCCCAAACCTCTGAAAAGCATCATCATCACCACGAAAAGCAAAGCAAACCAAAATCTAATGGAATTATATATTTTCTGCAGTGTATTTTCAAAAGCCATCTATGTATGAGGCCACATTCACAACCGGGTACATAATCATTGATAAATCCCACTATTAACGGGATAGTCTGTTTTAAATTTTATGTGCAGGGGACCGTGAACGAGGGTGGGGGGTTGGGGAGGACAAAACTGCAGCAATCGATAGTTTGACCATCGCTCCTCCCCTAAACTTCAAGCATCCCCCATGATTGATGATCCCGGGTAGCTTTGGTAATTGACTGCTCTGAGGTAAGGCATGGTGTAGCTTCAGCGAAGTGATTGGGCGAGAGAAACGCACCAAAATTAACGCGTGTGTGTGTGCCTGTGTGTTTGGAAAAGTTCATTTGGTACTCAAGGGTGGGGGGTGCATCATCTCACTTAATTTGCTAAATAACCCCACTGTAATTAGCACTACCATTAGAAGGCATTACCGAGCTAATACTCCAGCATACATTCCACAAGCTCAACGTCGATAAAGTCCAGCAACACACACACGTAAATACAGCGCTCACCGCCGGATCCGCTCAAAACGAACATGCAAACAGAAATCTACATAACATCTGGATCTCTCCTACAAAAGACTGAGCATGACTTTGTTTTTAAGCCCTTTACAAAGCCTGGCAGCCTAATCGCAAAACTAAAAGGGATTTCCCCCTCTTCCCCCCGCCTCTCCCCCCCCCCCCCCCCCCCCGCTCGCTTCAAGACATCCAGAGCGTGTTTGATAGCAGCGATCACTTAATGAAGAGCGGTGCCCAACACGGTTTGAACGAGGCGTTCTCTTCATGCCCTGGAAAATTAATTTTTAGAAAAGCACAATGAATTGTCAGAGGGAAGAAGGCAGGCTGGCAGCACGGCGCGCTGGCGGAGCCGGGAGCGCCGGGCCGGAGCAGCCTCGCTGCCGGGGGCAGAGCAACTTTGCGCGGCCCCCCCGCGCGCTGTAGCTCCCGGTGCCCCCGGGCTCGCGCACCGCGCGCGGCAGCGGCGACAGCCGGCGACTTGACCGAGCGGCCCCGCGCGCCGCCAGACGCCCGACACCGCGGGTAATCGGAAGGTATTTTGTTGCTCAAATAATCTAGCGCAAACCAACCCGGGGCCGGGCTTCTACCGCACTTTTCTTCTCGCTCTCTGCAGTTTCCCCTGCCTCTCCCCCCTCTCGCACACACGCACTCTCCCTGTCCTTCCTCCCCTGCCTCCCTCCCTCGCTCCCTCCCTCGCTCCCTCCCTCCCTCCTCCCTCCCTCGCTCCCTCCCCAGTTCTTTGATCG
>JACBWW010000004.1:25556923-25665236 GCA_020086605.1 Lanius collurio | reverse complement strand
CGTCTACGTCATCGTACTCCCCGCCGCCGCCGCTCCCCGCCGCCGCTCCCCGCCGCCGCCGCCGCCGCGCTGCAGGACTGGCTATGGCCACCACTACTTCCGGGTTCCGTCACTTCATTCTCCCGCCGATCAGCGCCGCAAAACTGAGCCTCTTCTATAAGGCAGCCGGCAGCCAACCTGCCAACACTTACTGACACTCACTCATCCCAGGGAGCGAGGGAGAGAGGGAGACAAAATACCTGCCGGGAGGAAAAAAAAAAAAAAAAAGGAGAGAGGGGGAAGTCCGGGCTTTGCAAACTATTCAATTTTTCTTCGCATCTTTCCCCACCCCCCTTCACAGTACTTTAAAAAAAAAAAACAAAAAAAACAAAACCAAAACCAACAACCCTATAAGCGATCCTAAAAGGCAAAACCCGAGCACGGAGTTACTGGAAGAAGAAACCGGGGTTAAAAAGATTCCTCCTCTCTTCTTCATCATCATCAACCATCATTCATTCACTACCTTGACATTCCCTGGCTTTGATTGACAGCTGGAGTGGCAAAAAGCCATGAGACACGACAGTTTGGTTACATGTGGGTTGCTGACGGGCCGATCGTAACCTTCAGTTTGGGGGCTTGACAATTTTTTTTTTTTTTTTTTTTTTTTTTTTTTTTGCGTAGAGAAAGAAAAAGGAAAAAGAGAGAGAGAAAAAGGAAAGAGAAAGAGACAGAAAAAAAGAAGAAAACACAGAAACTCATCGTGGTTCTTGACTGTTTTTTATATATTGTTGTTGCTGTTGTTGTTGTTATTATTATTATTTACCCATATTGGAGGATAGGAGAAGTCTATAAGTGGGTTGCAAAAAAAAAAAAGGAATCTTCTTCACTCTAAATCACTTTCTTTGCTGGACTGGGATATTAAATATACGACACATCCAGGAGTTTATTGGAGCGCAGACTGATGGCGCAAAGGGTAGGTTTAAATCTCCAACACTTACCTATATATAAATCCTCTCTTAAGAGGGGCCTGTCCGATTTGCTCTCCTCTGTTGCTGATGATGATGGCGGCCACTATTAAAAAATAGCAGCAAAAATTATTCACTGGCTTTTTGTGTGTGTGCATGAGTGTCTCTGTGTGTGTCTCTCTGCGATTGTTCCACGCTTTTTTCCTCTCTGGCTTTTTCCCCAGCAGCGCGATTTCCCTGCTCTCTGCCTGCTCAGTAGCACGGGTTTCACAGGGGAAAGCTTGCTGCTGCTGCTGCTGCTGCTGCTGCCGCCGCCGCTACTGCTGCTGCCTAGCAAAGACTAAGAAATACATATGTGTGTGTGTGTATATACGAATGTGTATATATGTATACACATATAGCTGCTTTTTTTTTTTTTGGTTGGTTTTTTTTTCTTGGTTTTTTTTGTGGTTTTTTTTTTTTTTTTGGTCTCTGGCTTTGACAAGGACAAGGGGAATTGCTACTAAATAATGTTTCTGGTAACTTTCAGATTATTTCCCCCTTTATCTCCCCCTCTCCTCCCGATGCACCCTACCTTTTCTCTCTCCTTTCTAGTGTTGACTTATTTATCTAGTTGCTTTTGATTCTGCTTGTTTATTTATTTTTTTTTCTTTTCAAATACAGAGTAACTCTAGTTTCTCTCCTCCGTTTCCTTCCTTTTCATCCCCGTTTCCTTGTTAGGGTTTCTCCTGGCCGTGCTGAAGAGGACCATCTTCCCCCACACACGCAGACAGGCATACACACTTTCCCCTTTTACCTCTCCTCGCACCCCCACTCCTCCCTCAACCCCTCCAGCCCCTGCTCCCGGTCCCAGCTGATTTCATTTTGAGCATTTCTCTCTCTGTTGTGGCTGTTCTTGTTTTGTTTTGCTCTGTTTGTGTCTGTCCGGGTGCTTTACTCTCTTCTGACTTTTGTTGTTGTTGTTTGTTTGTTTTTTTATTCCCCCCTCTCTTCTCCTCTTCCTTTTTCTTTCTTCTCTTCCGGCCCGTTTTTTGACAGTACGATGAGCTGCCCCACTACGGCGGGATGGACGGAGTAGGGGTGCCGGCGTCCATGTACGGGGACCCCCACGCCCCCCGGCCGATCCCCCCGGTGCATCACCTCAACCATGGGCCGCCGCTCCACGCCGGACAGCACTACGGCGCCCACGCCCCGCACCCCAATGTCATGCCGGCCAGCATGGGCTCCGCTGTCAACGACGCTCTGAAGCGGGACAAGGATGCGATCTACGGGTAGGTGCCGCCGGGCCGCCCGGCGCCAGGGCCCGGCTCCGCAGAGCTGGTGCCTGCGGAGCGGCCGGGGCAGGAGCGGGGCGGGCGGGCGGCGGGGGCTCCCGCGGGGCCGCGGCGGCGGTGGTCAGCCGGGCCCCGAAGCGGAGTGGGGAGGGGGAGCCCGGAAGGTCCGGAGGGAAGGGGCGGCAGAACAGCCCCCAGCCGCCCGCTCCGGAGGGAGACCCGCGCGGTGGCAGTGCCGTGGCCGGCGATCTCGGGACCAGGGCGATTTCGGGACGAGGGCGATTTCGGGACGGGGGCGATCCAGGGACAAGGGCGATCCCAGCATTACTCAGCAGAGGTGCCAGCACCCACGGGAAACGGGTGCTGGAAAACAGACCTCTTGGGGAGAGAGGCTGGTTGGAGAGAGGTAGTGTTGCCTTGTCCTTCCATTTTTCTTTATTTATTCGGGTTTTTTCTCTTTTGTGTTTGGGGGAGGGGGGGCTTTTCTTACCCATGGGGTTTTTTTTCTTTCTTGGAAAGGCCCCACTTAGGAGTTAGAGACGTCTCTCATTGCTCTGGATTTTAGTTGGAGAAGTGTTGTTCTGGTGTTCTCTGTGCCATAATACCACTCTTCCAACTTTGTAAATAAAGAGCTATTTACATCGCAGAAGGTAGTGAGAATAAAAGGGATTCACTTCTTGCAAACAGCTCTTCCCAGAGACAGAAGACATAAATACATTGTGGGCAATGAGCTGAATTTTCTATTTAAGAAAGAAAGAACATGAGGAAAAATAAATCTATACCCAGCAAAACTCAAGCTTGCACCAGGGCTTTGCTTGGAGGGAATGACACCGTTTCCCTTCAGTGTCTTTTGGAAAAATTTCTAACTGATCCTAAAATGAGAGCTAGTAACATCTATGACAGAGTGTGGGGCCTTGATCAGACACCAAAGGGGAAAAGAAACAAATGCATGCTTACTACTTAGCATGCAGATAAATTTTTTTTTCTGACTACACCAACTATGGGAAAATATTTCGCAAAGTGCTCCCTTCCTCCACCCCCTCCCCAGCTCACTTATCTGGACAGATGGTATTTTACTTGGGTGTGCTTCCTAAGCCAGGAAACTTCACCACATTTTTGCTAGCAGGCCCCTTGAAAAATAAAATTACGTATTAAGTAGTTTGCAGTTTGCCTAGCTGTGCTCTCGTTTTAGGTCATAGCTGGAGGGTAGGGATGGGATCTTCCAGGTTTTGCGGTATTTTAAGCTGTGGCAAAAGTGTAACATTCTCAGCTGAGCTGCTGCTGAGCACGTTCGGTGCCTTGTGCGTTTAGAGAGGTCACTTTTGTGCTCGTCGGTGAGGACTGCACGGGGGATGTGGTTCGGGCATTGCAATTTCAAAATTAAAAAAAACCCAGAAAACAAAAAAGCAACAAACCAACCAAACAAAACAACAACAGCTAGCTCACCACAAACCCCAGCATTTTTATTTCAAAATGTAGTTCTCCACTGCTCTGCCCAGAGCATTACTGGGAGACTTTAGAGTGTGCCTGTGCCCGTGTGTCCGTGTCTGTGTGTCCGCGCATTAAAAAAAAAAAAAAAAAAAAAAAAAAATACTTGTTGATTACAGCTCTTCTTTCCCCCTCTTCCCCACCCCCTCCCCTCTCTTTGTGTGCCACTGCCCGGTAGGCACCCGTTGTTCCCCCTCTTAGCTCTGGTCTTTGAGAAGTGCGAGCTGGCGACCTGCACTCCCCGGGAGCCCGGCGTGGCCGGCGGGGACGTCTGCTCCTCCGACTCCTTCAACGAGGACATCGCCGTCTTCGCTAAACAGGTCTGGCACCTCTCCCCCCGCCCCCGACCCTCACCAGCTCTCCCGCAGCCTCCTCAGCGCCTCGACCCGCACGGCCGGGTGCTGGCAGGGGCAGCCTCCCTTTGTCCCCCCCCGCCCCCCCCGGCGTCCCCTCCCCGGCTGGGCGGGGGTGCACCCTGGTGGCCCGGCTGGCCCTGACCCCCGCCTCGGCCGGCAGCCCCTTCACGCTGCCGGGCTGGGACTCCCGGCCCTTGCCGTCCTGCATCAGTGATAGGGAAAGGTAGCTGTGGCCGAGTTTTGGAGACAGAGAGAGCGGGAGGCAGGCAGGGGAGCCAAAGGAGAAGGCTCCCGTGGGACGGCGGCCGGCTCAGTCCCGGGCCGTCCGGAGCGGAGCGGGCTCCTCTCCATAGCTCGGTGGCCTAGGGCATTCAGCCGGATTTTGGTACCGGCCGGTTTTGTCAAAGGGATTTTCTCCCTTCGGACTATCCGATTACGGAGTTAAAGACAGAAGCTGTAGTTCACGCCGCTTTTCCTTCTTCTTGCAGGTCCGCGCCGAAAAACCACTTTTTTCTTCAAATCCAGAGTTGGACAATTTGGTAAGGCCTGCTCCCCCTTCCATCCCACTCCCCTCTCGCCCCTCTAGACCCCTCCGCCAGCTGCCGGCAAGCGCCCTCCTCCGCCCCGGGACAGGGCCGAGCGGTGCGGCGGGACAGCGGCTGCCGGTCCGGGCACCGGGCTGCACCCGCATGGGAGCGGGGCGCCGGCCCGTCGGCAAGTTGCCTTCAAGGGGCTTCAAAGAGCTTTAGTCTTAAAGCCAGTCAGAGCAAAGTCTCAAGCCCCGATGCATTGCAAAGCTGAGCTTGAAAGCCACGGGAAGCTAAAGTGAAGGAAGTAACTGCTTAAGAAGAGAGAGCTGGAGATTTCTAATGTAATTCTTTTGCTAATGTGAACGATTTCAATATTCAAAGTGCCTAAATCCTCTTGTAGAGAAGATGCCAAACTGTTCAAACACACAGTCACACACCCCCCCTTCTCCTGCGGGCGGGGGTGGGGGTGGGAGCGTGTGTTTGACTTCTCTGCGGACCCTCGGGGATGAGGGCCGGGTGCTGAGAGGGCAACGAGAAGGAGAGGAAGAGGTTTTCTCCAAGATCGCGGTAATAAAGCACTAATTACCGCTCCTGGAATAAATATGATAAAAATCAAGTGTTTAGGTTAAAGTTGATCAAAATTGTTGAAGCGTGACCAATGAGCTAAAATCCTGGATAATGACTGTGCGCCCTGACAATCCCCTTCTTCCCCTTTCCCACTCGGGATCGCTGCTCTGACCAGCCTCCGTTCTCCTGTGTCCCACGTAACCCCTTGCTCAAAACTTTCTTGCAGATGATCCAAGCAATACAAGTACTAAGGTTTCATCTTTTGGAATTAGAAAAGGTAAGAGCCATGGAGGTGGGCGGGGGGCAAGCCATTCCCTGCCCCCTCTCCCCCTCCCCCCCCCCCCCCGCCTCAGGCTCCCTTCCTCCCGACTGTTTGGGCTGACTTGTAAACATGTCCAGAGAGAGAAGATAGGGGTAATGCAGTGTGACACTGTAACCTGTGCCATCAGAGCATGTGACACCCGACAGACATGCCCAGACAGTTTTTTCTCCCTTTTTGTGTGTGTGTAATTTCAATATTTACTAATATTAAATATTAAACCCCTTTCATCCTTCTTACGGCTTTCCTCAGTAGAGGCTCTTCTTCCCACTCAAAAATATTATGTTTAACAAAAAGAAATGAAAGGACTCGTTCCCCTCTCCAGCTCTGTCAGGCACATTAACCCCAAGCAAGCACTAAATGTTTGGAAGAGGCAGGGGCCCCTGCGAGGCGTGGGCAGGGGCTGTGCCCTGGGACGAGAATGGCTCTTCCCACAACCTCAGCAAGTAGCTTCGTTTTACTGCTCCCGGCCATTTAGACCATTTTTTTAGCCCCGGTTTGAACTGATCCCGTCCCGAGTGACTAGTTGTACCTGTCTGGGTTGTGTATGCTCCGGAGATACCACCTGGGTCCAGCCCCCAGTGTTCCGATGTTATCACCAAATCCGATTTTCTTCAGCACACAAGTCCGAGCCCACTATCTCTCTCTCTCTAACTTGTTGCTGCAGCAAGCCTCTAGAGAATAATATGCGCTGCAACAATTTCTCTATTGTTTCCTTCAACTATTGTCCCCCTTAATTAGAGTTACTTGTGGAGTAGATCAGAGGGCTGTTCTTGCTAAAAAAAAAAAAAAAAAAAAAAAAAAAACAAAAAACCCACAAACCTTGAAATACAGTATTTTGCCATTATTGATTCTATTATTCTTGATATTCTTTTCAGGTTCATGAATTGTGTGATAACTTCTGCCACCGGTACATTAGTTGTTTGAAAGGAAAAATGCCAATAGACCTTGTTATTGATGAAAGGGATGGCAGCTCCAAATCAGACCATGAAGAACTCTCAGGATCTTCCACAAATTTAGCCGATCATGTAAGTCCTAATGTTTTCTTCATGACACTTTTTAAATCTTTAAGCTGCTTAGAGGCCCTGTTCCTGATTTCCTTGCTTTGCTGCTGTTGTCTATTTGTATTATTACTACCTTAACCTCTTGCAATCTCGAATCCCATCTTCACACTTCCTTCCCTCTCGCTTTGCAAAGTTGTAAAAATGCAAAAGGTTCCTTCAGTTTTCATCTGTAAAGCATCGAGTTTGCAATGGTTTGTAAAGTTTCCTGGTCTGGGCGGCTTGGAGAGCTAGCAAACTGTCGGTTTGATGTTGGGATCGGTGCTTTCTCCTGCTCTTTGCCAACTTTGTAATCAATGCATCAATGTAAGGAAACACAGACAAGAAAGTTAGGAAGAAAGTTTGCTGATTTGCTCCCCCCTCCCCTCTCGTGGGGATGACAAGTGATGAGAATTATTGGCAATACTACACTGCATTAAAAAAAAAGGGTTAGCACATTAGAGTTTCCAATGCTTTTGCTTTATAGCAACTTATTGTCAGAATATGGACTTATTGCCAAACGCCTGAAGCATCTTCATAATAAAAGACAGTAACCTTGATGAAGCAATTATTAACAATGTATTACAGAAAGTTGGAGAGAATGATGATTGAGTAACCGTAGGTTAGCGGTTGATTTTTAACACTTTAAGAGTTGGTGAATTAGTGCAATGGGTGTAGGACTGAACATTGGTGTGTGTGGTGAGGAGAGTGCCTTTGTTTTTCCGGGTTTTGGAGCGGCTCTTGTGATCCTTCAAAAGATGTAGATGCAGAGAGACTTGGGGATGTGAAGGGAAAGATTGCAGCTGGTACCACAGAAAAGGGAAGGAATAGCTCTGGTTAAAAAGAGTGGGTGTGAACTCCACTTTATTTATAGGAACACATCCCTGGGGGGCAAAGAGGTTTATACAGTTTTAGATTCAATTGAACTAATAATCTAAATGATAGAGTCTAATATTTTAGCAGTTGAAATATTAATTTAACACCCGGTGTGAAGTTAACCATGCTTTCTGCACAGGCGCCTGCCTTTATTTCCCAGTGTGTTAAGAAGAGTAGCTGGAAGCCCAGGGAGAATGAGCTTTCTAGGAGCTTTTGTTTCCTTTGAAAACATGTTGTTTTTGTGTGTATTTGGTAATTACATTAGACCTGGACTGAAGCTGAATTGGGAGATAAAATAATAATAAATTCTTCTAAATGTCCCCCTTCTGGTATGACTTAGTTACGGGAAATATTTTTGGACCCAAGCCTTAGCTTTCATTTTCTCATTTGTATTCAGTAAACATTTCATGACAAGGTTTGTGCTATGTTTTACATTTTATATCTATTATTTTGAGAGAAAAAAATACATGCAGAGCTTCCTTAAAGTTTCTCTGCTTATCAGCTAACTCACATGAAGGTAATAAACTCCATGAGGCATGACACAATTTCAAAAATATTTGTTTCATGGCATTTTACAACCCTAAATTCGTGGGCATAAGTATTCTGGGAGAGTACTAGGAAAGAAATTGAAATGAGTGGCAACCTGAAAGATAGTGAGTCACTGCGTAAAATTTAGAGAAACAGAAAAAAAACCCAACAAAGTGTTTCTCCAGTACAGTTTCTTTACAAGAGTGTGTTTCAAGTGGAAGTGTAGAAATGGAGCATGCTTGTGTTTATACTGAAGAGATTAGATAAACTAGCCTGTTTAGGGTTCTGGCAGATGGCAAATGCTCAAGCCAATTTGCAGTGCTCCATTATAATATTTAAATTCACACACAATGATAGGACAGGAGTGGAGGGGGTTAGCATTTTGATAATTTGGTAACTATTATCTGCCCTAAGAAGAATCTCCTCTTGCTTTTGTGGCCCCAAAAACAAACTCAAATAAATATGACAACCCATTTATCTTGCACCCGTTAGGGTTTACCACTTCATTGGGTATTATAATTTAAAGCCTTTTATTTCCTGGAGATTTGAGCTATAATGTTTTTACTTTAGCCCCCTGCTATTTGTTTTGAAAGGAAGCAATAATTTGTGCAACCAGAACACCAACTGGGAAATGAAGAGTTGTATCACATAGTTACATTTTATTCATGCGTTTTGGGAAATGTGTCTCCTTATTGGATTTTTTTTTTTTTTTTTTTTTTTGTATATTAGCTTGTTTTCCTGACAAAACTTTAACACCTTTTTATAGCTTAGTCAAACTACCATGTTTTACATTTGCACTGTACAGGGTTCCAGCAGAAAGAAATGCACTTTTATTCATAGAAAAGGAAAAGCTTTTAAAAAATGGCTGATAAAAACATGTAAATCTATTAAAAATGAGCTATCATTTCTGAGCATCTACCTGAAAATGTAGTAGTTCAAGCATGCAAATTTGTCCAATTTGGCTCTCCAGGTTTATTTTTTTTTCATTTGCCTTGATATGCATATTTAATATATAGCCTTAGGCTAGATCTCATTTGGTGAAAGTTGGTGCAGGGGTGATGATGAGCCACTTCAGAAGGACAGAGACAGCATGTTGTTTCCTCTGTTTTATGTATTGGCCCACTATTCTGATCCACGGGTCTTCCCCTCATGGTTTTATTTGCACATGAAATACTAGGAGCATTTCAACTGATTGGCTATGAATAATGATAGCCCAAAAGAAGTGTAGGTTAATTTGTTGTGTGCCAAGGTTTCTCTTGTGGAGGTGACAGTTTGTGACAGCTGTTTGACACCCCAAAAATTCATACCCCTCTATTGTTTTTAAGTGGTGTAAAGCTACCCTCTGTGTGTTTAATGTGAATGTGAGGAGTGGTAGTAGTGACAGTGGCAGTGCTGAATTAGGAACTAAGGCAGCTCTCAGCTTTATTGTTTTTCTAGACCTTAAAACAGGCTTGAAGGAAAGTAACAGAAAGAATTGTAGGATTAGCCAATATTTACCGTAAGACTTTAAATGGGGTACTCAAATGTTGCATGCTTCCCCTTTCAAAATCTACTGCTCTGCTATTTATATAACTTAATTGGAAACCAAACCCAAAACCAACAAAGGAATAAACTCTTTAGAGAGACACCTGTGCTGAAAAAAGGAGACAGCTGTAAGCGGTTGTGCTGTACATGTTTGGTAATAAATGTGTTTATTGAATTTTATTTTAGTGTGCTATTAACTGTTATGTAATGTAGTTAGTCTAAAGGGTCCAGGGACTTGGTAGATCAAATAGTGCAGTGCTAGCCACAAGAAGCTGAAACTTTTGTTATTACTCTGCTGTGTTTAGTAAATATAACAACCCATAATCAGTGTTTGAATTTTTAACACCCTTGTTTTTTTTTATTGCTCTGAGGTATTAGCTGTAGATGGGAAGAAGGTAATCACAGCTATGCCCTGGCTGAACCAGATTAGTTAGGGGGAAAAAAAGATAAGAAAATAGGGAAAAAACACTTTGCAGCTGCAGTTCAAGTCTGGTTTCCCAGTACAGACAATTTATTATTGTTCAACTAAACATACTGGGCCTTATCCTGAATTCTGTGTTCAGCCTATAATGTCTGATGAGATTGTTGACAGATTTTTTTTTTCTTATTTCAAGCTATTCAAATCAGAAAAACATAATGCTCATAAAATTTGGAGATTTTTAAACTATTTTTGAACATGTGACAACATTTTGTACTTTAATTATATTTCTTTTGTAGCTGGCCTCACCTGGTGTCATACAATTGTTCCTTTAGCAGAAACCTGTTTTGAAGCCTAGTCATTCTCCCACAGAAATTTATGGCTCTCCTTCTACCAGCTTTCATGGGAACAGGATCAGGGCCTCAGTCTTTCTGATATTTGTTTACATGTTTTAGTCAATTTGTAGCTCAGAAAAAATAATATACATATCATAATTCCTAAAATATAATTAAAATTAATAGATATATACATACATCTCTTTTAAAAAAATACTCTTGATAGATTAGAAATCTACATCTTAGCTATGGAAGAGAGAGATTAGTCTGAATATTAAACTTTTCAGCTCTCACATGAGGAGATACTTATTTAGTACTTTTGGATATCCAGACAATTTAACATTTCTTTAATATTTCTCCTCAAGGAATGGTCTGTGCAAATTCCTGGCATTTTGCAGATAAGAAAATGTAAAAATAGTGCAGTACATATCTGTTCCAGTAATATAATGAAATCTTTAGGTAAGGTTTCACTGAGTAATGAAGAAGTAATTTGGGGGCCTGATGCTACAGTCTCCAGGTGTGCCACACTTTTGGGGACTTTAGAGGGAGTTTTGAGAAACACCAGATTAGACCCCAAAGATGCCCTTTCTGTCTGTAGTGCGTCAGAAGGGAAACTAAGTAGCTAACTGCTACAAAAATAAGGCAAACTTACAATGTGGCTTGAGACTTAAGACACTGTGGTAGGACTTGTGCTTTCTGAAGGGGCAAGGAGCATCAGGAACGTTCCGAGACTATAGTGCTGTGCATTCCTGCTT
The DNA here is from genome assembly GCA_020086605.1 of Lanius collurio. NCBI lineage: Eukaryota > Metazoa > Chordata > Aves > Passeriformes > Laniidae > Lanius > Lanius collurio. The sequence continues at coordinate 25,654,282 of JACBWW010000004.1, read as the reverse complement.
TTTGATGGGCTAACGTACACTTCTGTGAACAGCTGAAGTCTCAACTTTTGAGTCTACAGCTCAAATTTGAGTGTTTTAATTTCAAATTCTGTTCTCTCAAAATGAACCAATGATGTTTTTCACTATCTGTTTGATGACTGTGTTCCCTTTTTGGTTTAAATTTTCTATCAGTCTAGATGAAGTGTAGCCACACAGAATGACACAGGAGGACAATTAAAAAAGCCCAACAACCCCCTGATTTTTCAAGTCTCAGTTCCTTGGTGACAGGTGGATTACATGTCTGATTTCAATCTTAATTAGAAAACACAAAGCACGCAGTTTTACAGAACACTGCCATGTTCCAGGAGGGTCAAAAATTGCTCCTGACACTTCCTCAGATGTGAAATCAAGGCACAAAACTTGTACGTACATACAAAAATATGTGATAGATTTCAGTGCCTTGTTTATTGTTTCAATTATGTAATTTTAGTACAAAAATGTAATCATATTAAGTATACATCTGTATGAAAATAAACCTTAGCAATAACAGGAGTAGTCTTTATTAGAAAACATATATATTATGTCAAATTAGAGTTTTTCATGTCTGATTTGCTTATTAAAAGTTTCTTTGAATAGTAAGTTTACTATTAAATGCACTCAACATGATCTCTGAGATGCCATCCTGAACTTTACACACACAAAACATGGACACAGATACACACACAGAAACACATGCATGTGACAGATTTCCGTGTCCTGCATAGTCTATCGTATTTTTATATATGGCTGTGCCTAGATACAGATTTTTGGGGTATCAGTCATGTCAGTCATTCCGCTGTGTTTGCACATGTTACGTGTAAGAACAAGGTGAGCAGGATTTGGATTGTGGTTGGGGGGGATAACGCCATCTGTATCAAGTAGTTCAGTTCAATTTTGTGCCTGCAAAATTAATTTACCAGACCTTTGACTCTAACCATCTTTAGAAACAATAAGCTTTATAACCATTGTAGTTTCTTTTATAAAAAAGTTGTGCTTTGTTTGTTCTTTCAAGACTAATGATTTTGTTAATTTCATCCAATAAAATTATGTTGGGGCCTGATCCTGTCAGAGTTATGTTCTTGAAACTTCAGTTAAAATCTGAGAGTCAAATCCTGCTCAGCTGATGCACATGGGTATCAGCTGGCCTGATTGATTTTACTTCCCAGTTATAAATAAGAAGCAGATTCCTTATGGTTAATTGAGTCTTTAATATCACCATAAGAAGCGGTATGAGGTCAGAATCAGTCCTAACAGGACTCACAAAAAGCTAGCCAGACTTTGCCCAGCAGATATTTTGGACATACAAAGTAAATATTGCAATTTATCAGAAGCTCATCTTATAGCACATTTCTCTGTTACAACATCTCTGTTCAAGAAATCCTGTAATAGTTAAAAACTCTTATGGTTTCCAGCAGATTTTCAGCATCAACACAAGAGTAATGCGTCAGATTGGCTTTGTATGCCTTTTGTCCTTTCTGTTGCTCTTTTCTAGATTTAGCAATATTCAACAGTGGTGCTAAATCAGTTTTTTTTCAAACTTTCAAGGGAAAAACCACTGGTAAAATTGTGTTTTCTAGGGAAGGCCGTGTGTGTAAATGAGAAACAGCGGATAGCAGTAGAGTGTTCTCCTGTGGCCCTGCTAGTACAAGCTTTCCCCATATTGTCTCCTGCTTTTATATTAATTACAACTTGCATTATCAGCTGTGAGTCTGTAGCCCAGCAAATAGAAAATACTGCCCCTGGAGACATAGCTTCTTGTATCTATTTTCCATCTCCTTCTATTGTGCTCTACTCAGTATTCACTGCTTTTCTCCTAGTAACATTGCTCTTTAACACAATTAGGTAAGAGCGAAAGGAGTACCATATTTGGCTCCCAATTATTAAAACTGTTGGGAATAGATACATGTGTGCTGTTCACTTTCTAGGGTATCTGGCATTGGTTTAGGTCATACATGTGAGAAATTTTTACAGTATGCACACGTACACAAAATAGGCAGTTGCATTTTGGCAGATATCATCCACACTCTTCAATGTGTTTCTGCAAAGTATATTACTAAACTTGCAAGAAGAAATGAGAAGCCCTGCTAGCAGTTTGTGTAATTTATCTAAAGCTATCTGTTTGGTTTCTTCTTTTCCTTCTTTTTAAAATTTTTTTCAGTATGATAACTCAATACAAATTTCTTTGAAACTAACAGAAAAATTGCAGCTAACATTAGTGGGCTTTAGACTAGGATCTCTTCACATACCTCAAAAATACAATACTGATGAAATTTTCCAGTGAAGCACACTTTAGAGTGTTTTTTTTTTCTTTTTTTTTTCTTTTTTTTTTTCTTTTTTTTTTTTTGGTGAAGATGTGCATAAAATAACTACTTATGATTAGTCATTTGGTAAAGAATTTTTTTTGAGGGATATGATATTGGAAGTGGTCTAGGGGAGAAAAAGAGCAGTTCACTGACTTGTACAATGATCTTAGTCCAAATCAAAAGAATGCTGCCTTTTTATGTGTCTGTAAACTCCACCCCTAGAATTATTTGTCATTTTTTATAATATTAAAGTCTATCTGTTTCTCTCCCTTTCAAATTCCTTCAACATTCTACTGTTTTATTTAGTAAATATCCTATTTTATATTTTATGTCCTTCAACAAAAATTTGCCAAAATGCTTCCTCAAGAAAACTGTGTCACAAGAAATACATTGAATTCTCAATCAATTCAGTTTGTCTTTCTCAAACCGGATCTACAAACTGAGGTCAAGAACAACTCAGCCTGGTAGAGACAGCAAGTGTTTTCAGCTGTGGAAAGTCTCATTCAGTGATCCTTTCCAAATTTTTTACGGCTTTGAAACAGAAAGGACAGTCTAGGTTTTGAAACATTGTATGATAGGTTTTGGATAGCATTTGCCTTAAAACAAAGCCGAGCTGTTACCAGTTAATTATTGTAACTTTCATACATGTGATAAGAAGCTCCAGCAGCAGCCAGCGCAAGAGAGCCTGCAGTACACAAAATTAGCATAACTCACTGTGTTCCCTGAAAAGTTTAGCCTAGGTGAACATGTTGCAATTACTACGTTTTCTAAAAGAGAGTTCCAGCATGATGTTGTTGGAGGGCTAAACTCATGCTATGCTATTGTTTCTTTTCTGTTTCATGTATTTCTTCTAGCTCTTTATCTGATTACCATCCGGCAAACAGCTGACGCTAAGAGGCTGCAGAGGGCTGAAGAGCTCCTGTCTGCTGTTTGCCTTCAGCTTGAAGCTATTTGAGTGGCTTCCTAAGTCAGAGATAAAAAGAGAAGCTCATAGGCACAACTGTGTTTTAATCCAGGCTGTAAAGAAACTTGCACAGTTTTTGCATTTTATTTCCATCTGAACTTTTTGCTAACCTTATTTTCAACTTTTTGTTCTTTTTAATAACATCTGGGCTGCCTCAACTTTCAAGACTTCTCATCATTCTTTTTGTGTTGCTCTCCACCTGACTCTGAAAATTGATGGTAAAATGTGGGGGGTTTATTTGTTTTATTTTTTTGTTATTTTTTTTTATGAAATTGTGGGGAATAACAGCATTAATTAGAGAAAAATTAACACAATAACCTCAAAGAACATAAAATACTATTATTTGGTGGCATTTTTTTCCTGTTGTAGTTCACTGAGAGGAAAAGTAGATCAGTCTCCTAGGTTTTGGAGGGGTGGTGATTTTGTGCCGTAAGTGCTGTTGTGATGCCTGCTGTGCTGACAGGTTAGGGAAATTTCAGATCCTGACCTGTCTTCTGATTTTACTCCTGTCTTCCTGTCATGGAACCACATACGTGGGTGTATGTGTGTGTGTCTGTCTTTGTAAGGTGAAGGGGATTTGGATCCTTCTTACCCTTTGGTCACCTGAGACTTTACTGGGAACCTTTTGAAGTCATGAGCTCTTTCCTTTGTCTCTGCTGCGATCCAGGTCAGGCCAGTCAGATTTATGTTGCTGGGTATCGTAGCAAGCCGTTATTTGGCAGTTCTATTCTGCATTGCTATACAGCATGTGGTACTAATCAGTGCTAGAAGATTACTTTGAGATGTTTCAATATAGATTTTGGGACTTGGTCCCAATCACACACGGTATTTTACAATGGGTAAATCAGTTGATTATGTTGAACTTATTCCTACTACACATTGATGTAGCTGAGGTCAGAATCAGTCCTGCTTAAAGAATTTATCCAATTTGTCACTTGCTGCTTTCAGCTTCTCCTCATGCTTTAATAGTCTAATGGTATTTCACAACACAAATTTAAACCACAATCAAACTTAAGAAGCTTTTTTTTTTTTTTTTGAGGGGAGTTTTGTTGTTTTTTTTTTGTATTTGAATTATTATAATGTGGCTGATTTAAGTTGTCCCATGCAGGTGACAAGTAATGCAGGTCCAACCCCTACTCTGATCTGTTTCATGTGTTCTTGCTCTCCTTTTCTGCCAGAGGAAATTCCATCTCTTGCCTGCCTTCATGTGGTGCTGATAAAGCTCTTCCTGTACAGTAGAATTCCTGTTTTCCTTTAAGCAACAGCAGGGTATTGGGAATGATCAGGAAAGGGGAGGAGGACAGGAGGAGAACACATTCAACAAAGTAGCACTAAACTGTAACATTAAGTTTTCCTCACTTACCCTTTTAAATAGCAGCTCCTCTCTCTGGGAAAGCCAATACCCAATAAATTAGAAAGTGTACATGAATTATGTGACTTAAGTACAGTAGTTTAGGTCTTACTTAGCCAAGTTTTTGCAAACTTTGTAAGTCTGTCTTCTGCATTCCCTTTTGTAGTGTTTTATGCATAGTAATGTAGAAAGAATTACATAAAAATCACTATACATGTTATTTTATATAATCACCTGGTGGTTATTCTTGACAATTCTTGTAAGTGAACTGTTAGAGTGATAAATCTAGAAAGTCTCTTGAAATGTGTCATATCAAGGTGGTGGCTGGGGGTGAGGAAACATCTTTCCTGGTATATGTCTTTCAGGGAAAGCTTGCTTTTTCCCCTCAAAACTTTGACTTTGTTGGAAGTTTTTCCAGCATTTGAATGGATGACAGAGAGGTTAGGGAGTGAGGACACACGCCTGTCCCATGTGTGTTCTCCTGTACTTCTTGAAACATTTTCCCCCCTCTTCTCCCCTCGCAGCTGTAGTCAGTGTGGAAAAACAAAGTATGGAGAGATAATTTGCATACCAACTATCCTGATCCTAATGAGAACATTTAGTATCATAAGCTATGTATGTAGATGCTCTTCCCTTTCCTACTCCTCTACTACCCTGTAGATCTCAGTAAGAAACTATATTTATGGGTTTTTTTTGTCTCTCCTGAAATATTGCTATGCAGTATTACTCAAACAATTAAATCCAGACAACTCTGTGGAAAGTTTAAGAAAGAAAAAAAATCTATCTTATGTTTTAGCAAGTAAATCTTTGTATCTCGTCTGCTTGCCTTTGCTGAAGAATTATGACACTGTGCAAATAGTATAGGTGTTTGGCACATTTCACAAATCCTAATGTGTATACTTTCCTCCCCTTCCTCCCCTCTTCTCCCGGTTTGCTTTCTGTTCTTCATTTGCTATTGGAATGGGGACCGTGGAAAAAATTCCTTGGCACTCTGACACCAGAATCCTTCATCTTGGAGAGACCACGATGATGCAACCTCAACGCACTCGGCAGGCACACCAGGGCCCTCCAGCGGGGGCCACGCTTCCCAGAGTGGAGACAACAGCAGCGAGCAAGGTAAAAGGTCAAACTTTTTCCCTCCACAAAGTAGGCATGACTAAAATAACTCCAGCTTTTTTCATTATATCAGTACATCTGCCTTAGAGTAAACATGGAGTGGCAGACTTGCAGTATAATCAGCTGTAAGTTAGGGAGACGGTATTTCCTTTTCCTAACCCACTTAGCTGCATTTTATTATTATTTCAAAGTGAAATATCTAATCTTCAAACAAGCTTTGTAATAACAATTGATTAGTTCTGCCAATTCCTTTACAAATTTGGTTATCTACAGTTTATTTTTGTGTGGTGTAAGTAAATATAATGACAGACATACACTCCAGCTGCGGTGCAGTTGTTTGAGTTGGGTTAAAGATGGGTTAAAGAGTTTAACCTGCAGTTTTATCTGGGAAAGAGACTTCTATGTGAAGTTATGAAGCTGCTAAATTATATAAAGTAGAAGAAAACCCCTAATTGGGCAGAAAGTGTTTCTTTAAATGTTTGCTTGTACAGATTTTTTTCTGCTTCTGAAAATCTGAATTCTGAATGGTAAATAGAGATACACCTGAGTTGCATAACCTCTTCTATGTCTATATGCAGTGAAACTTTCTCAAGGTTCAGGAGGTTTCATTATTATTTCAGGGTTTTTTTGTTTTATTTCTTACTGTTTTGCACCTTATGTGTGGTCATCTGCATCCATACTGAGTGTCAAAGGCTCTCATTCTGTTATGATAGTGTTTTACATGTGCTCATTAGAAGAATAAGTGACTCCAGAAGGTGTAAGAGTCGAGTCAAGCCTCTTGTGCTAAACGTTGGGTAAAGATGGCCTGCTGTCACTCTTGGATATTAACTCAAGAGTTGATTTTTTCTTTTTTTTTTTTTTTTTTTGTTTGTTGGTTTGGGGTTTTTTTGTTTCTCTTTTGTCTGTTTGTTTTTTTAAGTCCAAAATTTAAGGTGGACTCCATTCTTGGTTTTCTTTGTAAACATGGTAAGCTTCTGTTAGTGAGGTAGACATTATCTCTAGAAGGTCTTATGATATGGTCTCACCAGGAGATGTTTCTCCTTCATCTGCAGTATTTTGCCTGTCTTTTCCCCCACATGCCAGCAGAGCCAACTACAGGGATGACATCCAAATTGCCTAGCAGGATCCCAAAGCTGGAGAAGGTAGAAGCTTTCAGGGCTAGAGCTGCTTCAACTATTCTCACGCTGCAGGCTTCTTCCCACCATGATATTTACCATGCTTAGAATCAGATATGTGATTTGATGTCTCTTACGTGGCCCACTGCTTGGCACAGAACTAGCTCCCCTCATCTGTCTGATGATCTGGTGTTGTACCCATTGTGATTCTAGGAACTTGCAATGTTTGTTTCTGGTAGAGTGGTTTGTGTTTGTCTCCTATTTGTGAGAATTGTTTATACGTTTGTAATCTTATTGCTGATAGAAAGCAGCCATGGCACAGGGTGTGATCCAACTCCAAAATGAGTCACAAGGATTTTTTGCTATGGGATTAAATTGGAGCTGTGCAAGACCCAGCACGAACCATTGCAGCTTCAACAATTAATGATAGGGAGAACTTGACTGCTAAACAGCATATTGGTGTTATGTCCATTGGCTGGCCATAGGCGTTACTGTTAATCAAATGTTTACATGGTATACTGCAGCTAAAGTGCTTGGTGTAGCACATGATTTGCATGCTTAAAAATGATTCCTTTGAGTGGTCTGCCATCTTCATTCCACCCCTAGAGAGGAAGTTTCCTCACACCTGTATCACCACTCTGCCCCAGGAATCCCTTAGAAATTGGAAAAGTTCCTTTATTGAGCCGTGCTTGATATAAAGAAATCCCTTGTATCAATATCCAGGGATCTTGCATTTCATAGTCTCTGATCCCTTGTCATGTAACTCAGGTTGCTTGGGAAATATTGCTAAGCATTAGAAAAAGCAGTTGATGATTACTGCACTAACTTTCCTTTGGAAACAGGTTTCTGCCAATATATATGATTTCAACAAACCTGTTATTCATTTCTGCAGAAGAGGAACAAATCAGTCACTAGTGCTGTCCAGTGTAGTAGGGTAAAACATTGCTGGTATGTTTCCCTTTGTGCTCAGCTGGGCCCTCTAAAGGGAAGCAGACGTCCAGTGGCAAATCACCATTCCATTCAGCTGCTGGCAGCTGAAAGATGATTCTACAGCACCAGCAGAATTCCCATTGGAGATGGCTCTGGATTGCTCTCTCCCTCTCAGTCCTGAGAAAGACTAAAGAGAGTGAGGTCTGTCTTGAATTTTCCTTAGGCTTCCTAGAGGGGGGCAGAGTTTGCCTTATGATTCCTGAGCTGACAGTGAACTGTTCCCCGGCAATGCCAAGAAGGATACATGTCCTCTTGAGCTATTCCAGTGCAGTCACTTACCTGATTCAGCTTGGTTTCCCTGCAGTTTTATCAAGAGCTTCCACAAATGCTGCTTCAAGTATTCCACTGCCCCAAAGGATTTCTTGGAAATGGGAGCTCATTAGAGAGTCTTGGGTTACATTAGCAACTTACAGTCTTCTCCACTAATGCCTGGTGGCAGCAGAGATTGATTCATCCTAGAGTCAGTCTCTTCTGGCTTTTGAGAGCACTCTTTCTGGGGGTCTCTGCTTTTTCCTTAAGTCTATGATGTGCATCCTGTGATTTTTTTTTTAATTATTATTTTATTTTACTTTTATTTTTTGGGGGGGAGAGAGGAGATGGAAAGGAGTTAGTGATGATTGTTTTTTGCGGACTTTCTCTGCATGAGGTAGAACTGTTTATTACCTGGAAGAGTCCTTCCGTAATTCCTACAGTTTGAACCAAATAAAAGAGGTGTAGGCATTTTGTCTGTTTATGGAGGACAATCTCGTCTCTACAGTGCATGGTTGCCCTTTGGCACCAAAAGGGTTAATCTAGTCTGTGTTTAGTATTATTAGAAACATTCTGGCATTGGAAGAGTTAAGTAAAGGGCCTTCAGGCAGTAAATGTTGAAAGATTATCCTAATTTTATTAGTGGTGAGTGTCTATGTTGTTCTTAGAATGTCACCTCACTTGTTCAACAGAAAACTAAGCTATACAACATATTGATCATCTGGCAAACCAAAGTAGTAGTGATCTGTAATCCACCAAGTATTTATTGACTTTATTCCAGTTCAGATCCACAAATGCAAATCAATGCTCTATAATACTATTTTAAAGATTAGTAATTATGTAGTAGGTCTGATCAACTTTCTGCCTGCCCTGGAAAGAGTTAAATGTATCCAATAATAAAAATAAAACACTCTAAACATCTTACAAAGGAGAAAAAGGAGAAGCTGATTTAATGGTCTAATGAGGCCATCTTCCAGAGACTTGTTTTGTGTAGGGCTTGCTTTGACCTTTCGCTTTGCTCAGGAGCCCAACGCTTCATTTTTCACATTCTTGCAATTACGTTAACGCTTCAAGCATTTCTGACTCCAAGTCAGCTAGCAACACCAGGCATAACTCAACACTGTGAGTTTTTCTCCTCTCTGTAGATTCATTAACAGGTCACCGGGGTCCCAACTGAAATTTAAAACTGACTGGTTCTGTTGGGTTAGCTGAGTTATAGCAAGGGAGATGGCAGGAAAGGGGGTGAGAGAAGGGGAGGGGAAAGAGAAGACCCTGGGGTTTTTGCCAAAGAATATATGTGTAAAAACTCTAAGTGGAAGATTAAAAGGTGTGTGTAGCTTTATCATCCACCGTTTTCTTTGGAGAGGAAAAACACATCTGAAAGTCTTCTGGGGTGTTGTGTTTTCTTTATTCTTTGTGAAACAAAGTGAAAACAGCCACTGCCTTTACATAAAAGGCTAAATGACTTCTAGAATTTGGCATCAGTTTATACCACAGTGATGGATATGATGTCCTAGACTTTAATTCCTGTTTAATTTCTTTATGGAATATTGCAAATCATGAATATGGCAGATTATGCATGAAAAATGGGAAATAAATCTTTTTAAGGTTTAAAAACATGTGGTCTACAGGAAAGCACCAGGGAATAATTTCAGTTTCACATTTTATGATATCAGGATTGTATACCTGATCTGTCATATTCATAGTTCACTCACTCAAAGGGCCTGATCCATCCAAGTCAGAGGGAGGCTGTCTTCCTTCAGGATATTTCAGGAAGGTCAGCAACTTTCTAGAATTAGATGTGGGGTGACAAACTTGATCATAAGTAAGAAGCCAGAGATAAGAAAATTCTTATAGGTTATAGGGCAGTAAAAATATAAATGAATATCACATCTACTTTGCTTTATGCATGTGAGTTGTTCATTGTTGGGTGGCTTTTTTGACTTGGTGTTTTGTTTTTGGGTTTTTTTGATTGTTGGTTTGTTTTTTTTTTTAATGTAACTACTTGTGCTGAATGGTCTGCCCCTTTATAAATAATATCTGAGACTACTCTCTAGGGCAGACCTCAAAGTAGTTTAGAAGCACTTCTGTGCCAGCTTGATGTCTGTCCACAATAGCTTTCTTAGGCAAAGACTCCATGCTCTGGTTCAAGACAAAGTCAACTAAGATATTAACTGAAGTGAAGCATCCATTACAGGTTAACTCTCTGGACCAATGTTTGTTGGAAATATTAGGCAGTATATTTCTTATTCAGTATATACCATCTTGTAATAAAAATGGTATGCAAATCAAATTTGTTTACAAGACTAGGTGATAAAGCCCAAAGGTCTATCCTAGTATTAGAGACTCTACTGGCACTACACAAAGCTTAGAACCAAATTCCAGTAGTTAGAAAAAGGAGAGGGGTATGCTGATGTTAGCAACAATTAAAAAATAACATATTCCTGCGAAGTCTTTGGAAGCTAACCCAAAAGTTAATGCTAAAACTTTTTTCCTAGTTCTGTAAGTGTGGGAAGCCTGCTGAAGCTAGTATGCATATTCATCATAAAGATTCAGAACACATTTTTATTCCTTTGTATTTTTACCTATAAAGTGATAGGGTATGGTTTTATTGGGAGAGAGCTGCCTTCTGTAAGAAAGGAAATTCCTGATAGAAAGACTCAAACATCCAGACTGTGAAAAATCAAACTTGCTAATAAATAATGCTTCACTGGAGATGCATTATTTCAGAAGGCACAGTTCTCATAAAGGTGAACTGTATGAAGTATGAAAAACTCTTAAAGAACAATGACTTTTTTCAACTGAGGAAGATACAGGAAGCGAGTAGCCCTTATTAATTCATCTTTTCCTTTCAAGTTTGAGGGGCCCGTCCTTGTGTTGATATGTATGAGTAATTCCCATTAATGGTGATGGGAGTTACGCATGTGCACTGACAGAAGAATAGACCCCTTAGTGTTCAAAGCACATGAAATTTACATTTTTTCCATTGCTGTAATTGAGATGTTGACAAATTGAAGAATATTGATGAGCCTTTGTTTTAAGTATTTCTTGCCAAGTTTGCTTTATTTTTTCATGGTTTGAACAATGGTGTGGGTTCAGCAGCATTGAGTAATAAGGGTAGAGTAAAGATAACTTTGTATTTCAATATTTTGATGTGCCAATATGAAATAAATTCTTAGGCAAATGGAATATGTTGTTTTAATCATTAGCTATGCATGAAAGAAAAATTGATGTTGACATCTTTGCTGTAAAATCGTTGTAATGGGGCCTTCCTTACAATTCATTTTTGTAAAATTCATTTTGTACATTTTGCAGCAATTGAACAATCCCTGCACTGTGAATAGGCAGAATTCCCAGAAATACTGAGACAGTTGGCCCAGTAACTGCTGAGCTCACACTGCACACCACATGCACATTAACCATGATCATGCCAGAACCAGCTTAGCTAAATATAGTCAAATTTTGGTATCCTCCCATCCTTTCTTTTATTTCTGTCTATTGCAGGAAAAAATAAATGTTTGCCGACTCCAGCAAATAAACAATAATTGCAAAAAGAGGTGTGTCCCTACCCACTATTCAATAAGTAGCATTAAAATTTCATAGTGAATCTTCACTATACAGTTTTCTAATAATCAGGCTGGTAGCAAATTCCTCACCTTTAATTAAATTAAAGCATAGAGAGTGTGTGTGAGGTGTTTAAAATATTATACTTGTATTCAAGTTACTCACCTCACTCTTACCTTTTAATCCATGTATGTTTGTATACTTAGATGGAGATAAAAATCTACATACACATTTACTTCCATATTTGTAGTATGTTTTGCCGGGGTTTTAAATGCAGCCTAGTAAAACTCTGTCAATGGAATGTTTTCATAGTGGCAGTAATCTCTTTAAAATAACCCTAAATACAATATGACAGATGCCATCTGGAATAATCTTTTGCTAGTTGCTTTCAACTTTTATTTTTTCCTACAGCTAAGTTCATCTAAAACTGGTCACTTACTGTTACGGTAAACAGTGAACTCTTTCCTCCATAGTGAACTTTTATATGTGAATGTTCAGAGGGAAAAACAACATGATTTTACTTAAGAGATTGCTGCTGTGGAGAGGTTTGCCTCTGACTTCATGTTTCTGGGTATTTTTAAATACATATATGTGTGCATATATATATTTATGTATTTGTATTTCAAAATAAAAAAAGGTAGGATTCCCCCTTAGGCCATTCTTTCCATCTCAGATCCTATTCAGCCTAACCCAGTTAGCCTCCAAATGCTAGATAACATTCCACTCACTAAATTATAATTGTATGTTTGTTACAATATTAATGCTTCAAAATGCAGCACATTCAACTATACAGTATTAAGTGCTTAAATATCTTCTTGTGTTGTTACAGACTAATTTCTTCCTATATACACCAATTTATTTGAAAGATCTAGGGTTGGAATCTCTGGATTTTTTTTTTTTAACATAGTTGTGTAAAGGGATGTCTCCTGATGCCTGTTAGAGTTTAATTTAGAGTAGTAATTAAACTTGAATACTGCCTCATAAACAAAAGATAAACAATAAACCAGCCACGTTCCCTGCTGTTTCATAGCTTTCTTTCCCAGATGTTTTAGCCTGATAATTTTTACATAGTGAACTACCTAACATGGAGTGCTATGGACAGAGGTCAAAGCCTAGTTCTTTGTAATGGTTTTATAAAAACTTTTCATTAATGAAATACTACAGGGTTTCCTTTGTGTTTGCAGATAAAATTGTCAGATACCGAAAGACACTCATTAATTGACTTTTTAATTCTCTCCCTCTTGTTTATTAAGACAGCTCTTATTTAAAAAAAAACCAACCCATAAGTTTTATTTTAACTGTTGATGACCAAGAAATGTTTCTATTTCTTAATATGAGGGTGCCTGAACAGTACATTGGAATACTGTACAAGGGCTGCTCATCCTTAAAAATAAAAATGCCCTTGCAGGAGCTGCTCTCTCCATGTTGATCCTAAGCAACTACGGAAATGTTCACAGTGGAAGGCTTTTAATTTTTCAAGCTGCTCCTCAGGCTGCCGAAGCTTGTGTGTCCATCTCTGGACCGCTCCTCTGTCAGCCATGATCTTTCTAATTGCCAGGTACTGGTAGGCCGTTCAGCTGCAGGAGCCATGTTATTTTCACTGGGTGGGGTAATTACTGAAAGCTGAGAATAGCTGCACTAAAGACACAGGGATACTTTCATGATCCCATTAGCATAAGAGAGGGTAAATTATTCATGCCAAGTGAGGATTCTATGGGGAAAAGTATAGTTAATGCACATAGTTTTTAAATGTATCCCTTTCTGCTCTGAGACTAAATTCTTGTTGGATTCAGTTCTCAGACATTTACGGGAAAGCTCTAGTGGCATGTTAGACGCAGTTCATCTCTCTCTGTTTGCAGCGCTCTCAATAGAGACCATCTGGCACAGATCCAAAAGGTGATTAAACAAAATGATCAGCTCTTGTTGCTGTGTTACATGTCCAATACTCTGGATTAAAAAACATGACCCACAACAGTCAGCTAACAATTTTTTTTTTTTCCCTCTTTCCCGTTCCCCTGTAAGAATTCAGATGGTCCACAAATGTCTATGCCATCTTTGTGTCCTTATGGCCCATAATCATGAACAGGTTGTGCAAATGGCTCTTTCTGTAACACGGTCTGTTCCAGCAGCATAGAAACATTTCATATTAATTGGGTCAGTCTAATGTTCATAATGACATGGGGAAAATTTACCCAAATGTGTTCTTACAGTAAACACTTAAAATGTGCCTTTCTCCGATTAGAAAGTGAAATTTGACATCAGGCTCATGTAGCTGATTTATTTTTTAAGATGGACGGAAATCAAAGCATGACACTGTCATCTGCTTAAAATAGTTTAAAGCCCCTTCTAACCAATAAAAAAAAAGGGGGGGGGGGGAGGGGTGAGCTGTGGTTTAACACCACAATCAGGGAATGAATTTACAGTGCTATTCAGAAGAGTACTCCCTTATCATAAACAAGCTGATAATCACACTGAATCTAACTTCCAATTAGCTCTTTCTTTGCTCACAGAGATCAGCATACATGTCCTCCTTAAACCATGATATGTTGCTGTTGAGTCAGACAGAACGTTTGTATCCCTTATGTCATACTCAGAATGTAAGGGTTAAGGCAATATATTTACCAGAAAACCCAGCTAATCGGCAAGGTAATTTTTCAAACCAATCTCTTCAATGCCTGAGTTAAGGTAAAAATGCCAAGACTGTGAAGAGCGGACATATGTATCTTATCTTTTTGGGGTTGCATCAAATGCCAAGTACTAGCGTAAATTCAACAGAAACCAGACATTGTTGGAAAGTAATTAAAGAAATATTGAAATTAAACCTACCATATGAGTGAAATATTTGTAGGCCCATTTTGTTGCACGCATAACAATTTTCATGGAATTGAACAGTATTTCTTTCTCTTGTACATCTAGAGTTGTACTTTGTTAAACATCACAGAGGAATCACCTCTGTATATTCAGCCATAGCATTGGAGGGATCTATTTAATGCTGAGGGTGTTTACAGTCCAAAATAAGTAGGTTTACTTAGAGGAGACATTTATTTAAGAAAAAAAAAGAGAGAGAGAACTGAAAGCCTTCAAATCTATGCCAAGAAAAATCAAATTCCACTTTTAAAAGTTAAAAAGAATAATTGTTAGCTTCCCTTACTGTGCAAGGTGGTTGTGGTTTAGGTCCAGCTGGCACCTCAGCCCCACACAGTCACTTGCCCATTCCCCTCTGCCAGAGAGAAGGGGGAGAGAATCTGAACGGTAAAATTGAAAAAACTAATGGGTTGAGATGAAGACAGTTTAATAGGTAAGCAAAACAAGGAATTCAGTACTTGTCCTCAGCAGGCAGGTGTTCAGTCATTTCAAGAGAGGTGGGGCTCCATCATGAGTAAGGTTGACTTAAGGGGACAACAATAACATCACTCTGGGCATCTTCCCCTTCTCCTTTCCACAGCACTATATGCTAAGCAGTACACCATTTGGTGTGGGGATATCCCTTTGGTCAGCTGGGGTCACCTACCCCACGTGTGTGTCCTACCAAGTTCTTGTGCACTCCAGCCTCTGCGCTGGTGATACTGTACAAGGGCTGCTCAGCAAATAAAAACCCCCACCCTTGTGTTGTCAACACTGTGTCCAGCACTAACAGAAAACATGGCCCCATGGTAGCCACTGTGAAGAAAATTAGCTTCACCCCTACCAGAAACAGAAAGAAGGGGAAAGCCATAGGTAGGAGGTACCAACCAATCCAGAGTGCTCAGGGCAGGAGGGCAGGCTCACCCAGCTCAGGGCAGCCTGGTGGAGGAAAGGGACCCCTGGTAGCGATGTGGGGCTTGGGGCTATTAGAGGGTAACTCATGCTCTGTTATCATGCTGGTTTTCAATTGATTTTTTTTGCTGTACAGTACTTGTTGAAGGCCCTCTAGAGTACCGAACACTGCATTATGGCACCACACATTGTAATGCCATGTCTTTTTGCCTGAGAAGAGGAGTGATAACCACTCCTTGGTTCTTACAGCTTCTGAGCAGCTTCTATATCTATATAGAGGGGGGAAGTAGGACAGGTGAAGAAGATTTGACAGCTGTGTTTATCTGACTCTTAACGTGATTTGGCGCATTTGTTTACAGTTCTGAATTTTCAAACCGTTCTAATTTTGAATTGCTGTAAAATGTTGGTTTTAATTTATAAAATCACTTCTCATTTAAGCAACCGATTGCGGGGTATGACTAAACCTAAGCCTGGTGTATAAATATACTTTCTTAGTGTAATTTCTAGTAACAGGTACCACAGGTTGTTAAAGCTAGAGCTGAGGTTGCAGGAAGATTTATATAGGCTAAAGTGAGTAATTTCTCTTTTTTTTTCTACCTTGCTATTCACTTAAGTTATTGTCTGATTCAGATAGGTTTTTCATTCACTAAACAACCAAGCCATCTACATGTAAGTCTTGATAAGCTGAGAATTTTTAAAATCAGATGAGTATGTATATATTTAGGATATCATCTTCAAATAAGTGATTGTCATTTTAACTAGTGGTTTCTACTGGTTTGTGAAAGTCTTTGTGCATGCAGTAAATGTAAAAGAGTATTTAAAAATGTTTACAAGAATAACAAAATACACCTGAAAACACACGTAGAAATTTAGACTTGCAGCTTTCTGGTGTTACGTGAGCTATAAAAAAAAGAGTGTAGTCATAAAGATAGGATAGTATAGGGAAACAGTGATGGCCACCTTAATTATCCCACTACCTGCAGGCATTATCCAAATAACAAGTGTGGTCACTGGGAAGACATCTGTTATTTTGTTGGGCTCCCCTGTAGCTTCTCAGCTTCTCATGTGGCAAAGGTATGTCTGTCTACCCAGGAGCAACTAACTGCAGAGCTGAATCCAAGTGGACCTCGTGTAAGTTATGTGCCCTCTCTGACATGTGTTCTTCCCCATGTGTACAATGGGCACTAGAGTTCCATGAATTGTATGAAGTGGTCGTCTGTTGTTTTCGACTGCTCTGATATTCCAGGAATGCAGCTTTATGTGGAAAATTCAAGTGTGTTCTTCTCTTGACCTCATTGAATTTCATAAAATAAGCTCTGGATATACTGCATTTGCAAATTATTTTATTGTTTATTTAAAAACACTACCTCTTTTTTTCCACAAAGGTGAAAACATGCGAATGAAATAGCCTTGATCTTTTAACTTTTTATTATAAGTTTGTTTTTGATGAACAAGACTTATGAAGTAGTAAAAAAAGTATGGCATGGATCACATCACCACTTCTTTAGTGACATTTCCATAAACATGAAAAGTCTAAAGTGGTGTTTTCAATGTTTAAATAATCACTGTATCATTATATATGGGTATTCCTTGTTTAGTGGTTTTGTTACTCTCCCTCTGAACAAGCATAGTAACAGTAGACCAAGGAAAACTTGGATTATATGTTCATATTTAGCTCCTAGGGACTCAAGGGTTTGGTTTTAAACAAGTTTATAAAATGCACTGTTGGTGGGTTTTTTTTTCCTTCTTTAGATATTCCTTTATACTCTAGAGCTATAGAACTTAGTGACCTGCACATCAAAATCTCTGTCTTTTAAACATGGACATTGATTCTTCTCATCCTGGCATGAGAAGATGTAGCATACCTCTGCTTTGTTGCTTATGAGTTTTCAGCATATGCAAAGGCAGTGGTGGCTAAGAATAAAAGCTTAGCTCATCAGAGATGGCAGCAGTATCGTGAATAGTCTGCATCCTATTTAGGTGGGTTTTGTTAATTATGAAATACATCTTATCTGTTTGAGGGGGAATTGATAAAATTTTGTGTTGCTGTTTTAGAGTTGTTTATTACTGTTTTTAGTCTTAATAAGCACAACAGTCTAGATTTCGTAACTTGGCTTTCTACAGAACCTAAGAATAATATTTTAAAGTGTACCATCTAGGTGTCTTGATCACAGTTGCAGTACTCATGAAAGATCTGTCTTTTGTTCATGAATCAGTGGAGGACTTTCCAGAGAAGGTTTGAAGGAAGGCAGTGTGAATCAGTTAAAAGCAGTTCTTCCTTCTCAGAGGAGAGAAGAAAAAGACACTATTCCCATAAGATCTTGATCCTTCTTGCATGGAATCAATAGCAAGAGCAGGGGTGCTACTGCTTTCAGATATGCAAAGTTTGGGTCAAATTTATAAAAATAAATGAAAGCAGATCATGATTCTCTTATCTTAACAAACAAATACATACAAAAAAAAAACCCTCTTAGTTTCTTTTATAATTCCCATAGGAACTACTGCCATGAAGACATGTAGGCTCTACAAAAAGACAGCCATAAAGTTCTGATACTTCCTAATATATTTTGGAACAAAACTCCATCATGCCCTACATTCTAGGGGCCAAATATTAATAAGCACCAGGTTTTTTATATTTGCACAACAAAGTTTTGCATAATTTTTTTCCTCTGGTGGTTTTTATATGTTAAATTGAGCTTCAGAGAAAATTAATTTGTGCTTTCAGTTCAGTTAATTTCTTGAAATGCTAACAGTTTTGAACATTTCTCTGTTGGAGAGAATAAAGCTATGCAGTAAACTCAAATGTAAAGGAATTTGACTGCTTCTGTTTGATTGTACTCAATATATTAATTCAGGTTGGTGTGGAGTTGGAGAAAGTAAATGATTCTTTGTTTTCTGCTGTTACATATGGGTGGTTTATAAGCGATGGCCCCAAAGCCTGTCTGTTTGTAGGTCATTTATGAAGCTGTCTTTACCCCGGCATAAGGAGCTAACATGGGGAAATTGTCTGGTGGCAGAGCTGGCACAATGGCCCTGGTGACCCTATTGCTACCTGCAGCCAGGGAAGTGAGCCCAGGAAAGAGAGAGACAAAGTGGTTTCCCCCTGCTTCACTGACTTCCCAGCTGCTCAGAGGCTGAAGTCCATTGCTAACTCCAGATGCTCAAACTTGCACTGAGTGCTGTCCTAAACTGCTGGCCTCATAACTCATGGAATGAGCTCAAATTATTTTATGGATGGTTACCTTTGTACACCCTTGGCACTATACATTCCTCATGCACAGGCTAGGATTGGGGTCTTCTATTTTCTTGTGTAAACAAAGCATTTACTATAACTGACAAGGATTGGTGGAGCAGCCATGAAAGCGAGAGAGGGGAATTCAGCAAATTCTCTATTAATATGTGATTTGTACCATGAAATTTTTTGACAACCCTGGCATTTAATTCTTAAATAAGTAAAGAGTGCACTTTTCCTTATAATCTTGCGTTATGCCCACCAGCTTACTCTGGCGACACTTGTTTAAGTAATTACATATGTTTAAATTTTCCTTGGGCCTCTCCACATACAGCTGCAAGTTGGTCATACCTTGACTAAAGGCAGCCCTCATTCGCAGGGAGTTCAGCAGAGTGAATATGGCAAATACACATATATAATTTTATTGCGGGACTTGGTGCTAAGGTTTTAAATAATTTACGAGCGTAAAATTGGGAAACTCACATGAACTCCCTCTCTAATTTTACACTCCTGCCTAAAGAGGATGGAACATAGCACAAATAGCACAAATCAAAATTTTTCAGCTTGAAGCTTCCTTCCTAATTCCTCCCACCTCAGATTCACCACTTACTGACGGTTCTCCATTTCGTGGGACTCCTGACCCTGTACATCTGTTAAAGGGGATAGTTTGGAATGAACACAGCCTCCTACTCAGAAGGACCGCAGTGTTCTTTTAGCTCTTGCTAGATGCTTGAACAAGCAGAGGGCTTAAGTGAAATCCTTTAGCTGAGCCAAAATCTGTTCTTATTTAGGGACTAATCCAAAGCCTGTTAAATCAACAGAAAGAGACTTTGGTTGACTTCAGTGAGCTTTGGATCAGGCCCTTCCTTCCTAATACATCTGAAATCAATGGAGGTACATTGGGCTTCTGCCAGTTAAAAAAAAAGGGAGAGGGGTTGTCCTTGTGCTTTATTTGTACAGTACCTAATATATTGAGGTCTTGGTGCTCAAACAGTATCCCAAGTTCTTCATTGAGACAACAATAATTTTGACTTGATTATACTGCTTGGTGTTCATGGACTTCCATTCATCTGGGTACATAATTCCCTTGTCTAAAACAACCACATATGCTGTGCATCCACCTTGTGCCCAAACATTATTTTTCTTTGCTAATGGTTTATATAAAGGAAATTTTTGCAAAAAGTAAAAAGGGAGGATGTCAGTTTTTATAGCAGGAAGTTTTTTTGCTGTTTTTCTGTGCTCTCAGATTGTTAATAAAGTTGTTTTGAATGAAAAATACTCAGACCATAGAACATGTAAAACTCAATGAGTGTAACTGTCAGTTTTCTGCCTTGAGAAAATTTTAGAGCCCCATGTGTTCTCCACAGCCAAAGGCTGTCACCTTTATATTATTTCATTATTAAGGCCTTTTATTTTTATTTCTCAGTATTAAGATGAAGTCGAAATTATAATCTGCCACTTGTGAAAGATTTTAATGTAATAATTATCATTATGGAGATGGCGAACACTTTTTAGGCAAGAAATGGCAAAGGACTAAAACTCCTACGTATATTTCAGCGTAGACTTTCCGTTTTCAGAAGTGCCTACAGCAGCTGAAGTAGGACCTCAGTCTGGCAAAGGCTATTACATTTTGTTACCCTGTACATTACAAGTCCTGTTACTAAAATCAAGAGGCCCACAGTACGGTTAATATTGACCACCTCAGCCTTTGTAGGATTTTTTTTTCAATTGACACTTTTGCTCTAGTCATAAACTATAAATATTTTCATTGAAGTTGGTAAGTCTTGTCTACTTTACCTTATTAGACTTTTGATTAGATTTCATTTGCTTCTGAGTTCATGCACTTAAGATTCATTTTGTATATTCAGACACTTAGCATATTTTGTGCAAAACATCTGTCACAATGTGAAAATGTATTTGAGTAAGAAAAAATTCTGGTTCAAATCTTTTTTTTTTTTCCAGTAGTAAATTAAGACATGTATTTCTAGATGCAAAGTGTTAATAACATTTTATTTTAATTGACATTTTTAGTCAGCAGTCTTTTATCCGTTTTGCGTAAAAAGGTAAATTCAATAAGTTTATAGTATTACAGAATTAATTTTTTGTTTAGAGGTTACCAAAATGCTTAATGCATATAGCTGT
Organism: Lanius collurio; assembly: GCA_020086605.1. Taxonomy (NCBI): domain Eukaryota; kingdom Metazoa; phylum Chordata; class Aves; order Passeriformes; family Laniidae; genus Lanius; species Lanius collurio. The sequence goes on along the minus strand of JACBWW010000004.1, from coordinate 25,633,482 downwards.
CTTTCATTTTAGGGAAACAGGCATAGGTTGATCGGTGCTAGCATCCTGTATGTCATACAATTCTGTATATTCTGTTCTTTGCTTTTGAAAGGATCTTAAAAAGGAAAAAATTATTGCAGTGCCCCTGCTTCATCCAAGAGAGAAGTAACAGTGCAGTTTTCCATTAAAAAGATATAACGAAGACCATCATTTTAGTGTAGAATATTTCTTAGATTTTAATTGCTTACAGATTTTACTCTTTTCTTTCTGTTTTAAGGGACCATCTTTCAGTTTTAAGGGATTTTCTCTTAAGTTCACAAACTTACTTTAGAGGTAGTTGATACTGTATATCTTACACTCTATATGCTCCTGTTTTTTCTTCTCTCAGGACAAACTTGTCCTACCTTATCTATTTCAAGAATATCTTCTGTAATGCATATCTACAATGATAGATGAAATACTTTCATTTATTTGTAAATTGGCTATCCTAATAATTTCCCTGGGTTAGATGTTATTGCAGTTCATACTCCCAGCTCTGAGCATAGTTTGGGATAAAGTTCTGTGTATGAGCAAGATTTTATGAAAGAAGGGCTTTATTGATTTATTTTTTTTGTTTTTAAAGATCTTTCATTCATGCTATTAATCTATAACTCAGGCTTATCTACAATTTTCCCCCTTTGTTTGTTATTTTGTTTTCCCTTCTGAATCTGAATTTGGGCAGGCCTTTCTAATCTGGTAATTCATCACTGACATTCAGGGTTTGGTTTCAAACCCCTCTCTACTTTGTTGTAAACTAATCCTACAGTCCTAAGACCACCAAAGAGAATGTCATTTTAGCTAGAAGTCCACACTGTCAGAATTCAGGTTTACTGTATGCCAATTAACCCTGCTTTAAGCTCTTCCAAATGGCTATCAATCTGGTTTGTTTAAAAGAAATAAGCTGTCCTTTTATTTTAGAACTAGTAAAGAATTTTACATCTTTCTAAAGCAATTTTCTGCATTCTTACTGACTTCATTGATGTGAATGTAAAGTACACAATAGGTCAAATTCTGACTTCAGTGGGAGTTGGTGGGAGCACAGTCTGTACATCTGAAGGCAGAATTGATTCAATCTTAGTGTGCCTGTGCAGCAAAAAAAAAAAAAAAAAATCTCTATATATTTGTCTTCAAATAATCAGTGAGTATGGATTTGAATTTGTTTCTCATGCTACTTTCAAGACTGCCTTGCACGAGCTCAGAGGAGGTGCTCATGTTCTTAGGAGGTGTGTGTGTATTTTTTTTTTCCTTGTTTATTCACTTATAAACATTTTACATGCTTCCTTAGAGAATTTCCTTGTAAGGTTCAGTTATTCTTAAGAGACTGAGAACTCTGTCTAGCACATAATTTGTAAACTATGCAAAGAGCACCCTGCAGCTGAGGCAAATGCTAGAACTATCCACTTGCTTTGCTTGCCACTGTAGTACTCTTGGATGTAAAGAGTCCTGTACTGTGGCTGTAATGAGCAGGATACATTCATGCACGACCAGATGTCCACCGGAGGATCTATATATTCAACTTCTGTTTCAATCTTCCATCAAACTCCTGTTTGTTATCACATGATTAATTTTATTTTAGATCTTTTGAGAAGGATAATATTTTTGAATGTAAAAAACCCAATGTAATATCCTCTGCTCTTATGCCTTCTCCATGCTCATTAGCTGTTCTTGAGTTGTCTGTCTTATTTCAATGGAGCAAGGTGTAACTTCTGGGAGCAAAATTAGAAAATTGCATCCAAAAAAAAAAAGGAGGTCTGTGGGCAGGTATGATGCTGTTAAAGTCAGGTGAAAACATGAGTTTTTTACTTGTGTGCTTTAATTTAAAACTGAGTAAAAGCTGTATCTTGCAGTTTCAGAAGAAAGACTTCATTTACACCAGGCTTCTTATTCTTTAAATAACTGAATTGGCAGACTTGATCCACTCAAATTTTATTTTCTAGCTGCCTTTTTATAACAGTCCTTTAAACAACTTGTTAGGAACTTCTTACATTTTTTTAGAATGTCATAGATAGAAAACACTGGCTTTTTTTTAAAAAAAAAGTTTCTCAAAGCAGTTTAGGTCTTTAACATAGCATTAGAATATTTCCTTCTCTAAATCATCTCTCATATATTAAAAAGCAACAGTCCGCTGGTTTCCTTCCTGTCCTGTATGTTTTTAAGGTTATAACATTGGAAATTCTAAGCTTAGCTTCCACACCTTCTCCTTTGTTTTTTGTTTGCTTTTTTTTTTAATTTAAGTTAATGACTTTGGGGAGTGGTCTTGCAGTTACATTAAGTATCCATGAAGGTAGGGTGTTTTTTGGTAGGGGTGTTTTTTGAAAATATTCTTTGTTTGGTAGGTTTGGCAGGGGGTTGTTGTTATTTTTCTGGGAGGGTTAAGTAGTTTAGAAAAGAATAGTAGGACATAAACCTTTTAAAAGTTGGTTTTGTAAAATGTAAAGCATGAACAAAGGTTTCTCAGGTTTTGCTTGAATCAGCCCACAACTTATAAGAAACTGTAGAACTGCAGACAGGCTATGGCTTTTCTCATGTCCAGGGGAATCCACTGAATCTTGGCCTTCATTTAGGATTCCCTCCTGATGAACAAATTCCCATGACCGCTTTTGAAGCTTTAAAAGCTTTGGTTTTGTTTTAAAAGGCCTCTGAGCATAAGCAATGTTTTCATAGGCATTTAGAAACAAAAACTTGAGCTTTTAAACCTTCAAATGTCGCTGTGGGGATTCACTTGGCTTCTCAGCAGACCAAGTCTGAGATAACACCTGCAAGAAGTGTGTATTTGTGTGTGTGTATTTTGTGAATTGTGATGCACCATCTCAACTGACCCACAAATGTGACAGTGGGGTGTGTGTGTAAATCTTATTGTTATGTTTTGCTGTTACGCAGTTTTAAGAGCAATTGTTATTTTGGTTCTGTGTCATAACTGGTGTGGATAAGCCAATTTTAGTTTTAGACTGCTTTAATTTCTTCTCCCTCTTTGTCCTCTGATGCAAACTCTAACGAATGATCTTCAGAAGAACAGACAGAGTTAAAGTCCATGGTTATGTTTCGTTATCTAAAGGGTACTAGGTTTTTAGCTTCAGTTTTACTTTTTCTTCTACAGTTAACATCAGTTGCACCATAAAAGGTAGTTTTCTATAAATAGAGGGGTTATACCATATGCAAACCCAGGTCTGTGATTACTAGATGAGAAAAAATATTCAATTGAAGTGAGTGCGCAAATCGTCAGGCTGGTGAAGTAACAGAAGTACTTATTTGCACTCCTTTGCAGCTCCATCTCTATGTGTCTTAAACACCTGAGGTGAAATTTTGTCATGTTTTAGAGGGAAGGGGATTTTCAGAATTAAGGATAAATACTAAATGAATATATTAACACTGCTTTTCTCCTGTCCTGTGCTGTTCTCAAAACACCTGTTAAAAACAAACAAGCACATATTTCGAATTGATGATACTGACTGGCAAACTTGGCACCAAATAACCTGCTGAAACTAAAATGTTGATGCAGAACATGTGCTTAACTTAACAGTCCATAACCCTGTTTTTTGAACACTGAAATACCTACCCTGAGAAAGCTCATAAAATGAAGGTCTTTAAAGTTCATAGATTAAGCCAATGAAGTTGCGGCTGTTTTTAAGAATGTGCATCCTCATTGACTCCTATTAATTCAAGATGGCCAAGTGGATAAAATATGAGACATGAAAGCACTGACGATTTTTTTTCCTAAAAGCGTGCTTTCCATAGGTTCAGTATCTAAAAGAATGAGAAGAGAAGGGATGCTCGGAGAGGCAAATATTCTGCAGCTGAGAGGACTACATATTGCAGGCAGGTCTGAAAGGATCTCTGCTTGGTTTCTAAGGGTATTTAATTGAGCTTTTTACAACATATAATGATTAATTCTTCTAGAAATTCCCAGTGCCCTTAAGATTCTATTGCTTGGGATTAGGTTGAGCAATTTGGCATATCTCTAATCGTGTTTCCCCATGTGTAACATTCCAGCCATGTCTGTCTTACTTTACTGTTAAATATATAATTTATAAACAGATAACAATCCTGATAAGCTTGTTTCAATCCATTCTAGAATGAAATTACTTTAGTGTAGTACATGTGATAGGTTCCAACTGCTTTAGAGTAACTGTACTCAACGAAAAAGAAATCTTTGTTATAGTGTTTATCTGGAGGCACTGGGAATTAAAAATCTGAGCTACTGTAGCAACCAGGACCTATTATTTCTGAAGTGTTTCCCAAGAAATAAACTTTCTGCACCAGGCAAAAGTGAATTTGTAACAAATATGGGAACATAGAGATCTCCTTTTTGCACTTGTCCACATAGGGTGTATGTTTGTTACTTTTGAATGAAAGAGATTGGAATAGGCTGTATTAAGCTGAAATGAATTTTCTTCATTGAATTTTTCTGGCTGCGTAAGTTTTTTGACAAAAAGCTTACAATTCTCCATTTCACCAAATGTGTGCCTTTTTTTGCCTCTAAACTATATGCTTTACTGTTAGACATTTTGGGATATAGTGGTTTTATTTCTCTTTTGTGGAAATAAACCAGACACATCTTCTTGTACTGAATAGCCTGACAGAAAACAAAAATAGAATTTTTAAGCTGTGAATTGGCAAAGGGGAGTTGGATTGCTTTTTTTCTCAGCATTCCTTACTTTTTTTGATAGCTGAACAAAACTCAGGGGAAAAAACAAGTTGTCCTTAACAAGGAAATTATTTAGAAGTGCAATGTGTTTATGTATCTGGATAAGAACAGTGCATTGTTAGGAGTGACTGCATGAATTGCATGATGCAACCTTTTGACAACAGAGTGTCTGCTGGAGACATCTGTGAAGGGTGACCTTTCACCCTAAGGAAGAATGCTCTGAAGGTGGGGAATGCCGTTATCTGTCCTGGCCCACCATGTACAGGGGTTGTCCTGGCCCACTGCTGTCCTTGGGCCCTCCTGGTTACATAGCTCTTCAAATACAAATTGATCGAGCCCAAACTGAACAGATTGTCCCGCAGAAATGTTGAAAGCCACCTTGCTTTTGCTTTGGTGGGAAGGCAGAGGTTAAGTCAGGGCCTCAGACAATATGAAATTAGCACGAGATCCTTAGCCTTAAAGTAGCCTCATTATCTAATATGGCACCTGAAGAAGGATTGCTAATATCTGATGTGGCTGCCACTCTCTCAGATCCTGAACTTTTGTAAATCACTTGGTATCACTCTTGTGAAAACCCGTATAAACAGCATGCTACCCTTCAGACACACAGGTCCAAGTTACAAACTGTAGGGTGCAGACACAGAAGGCATCAGCACTTTCTTTTTCAGATAGTAGGAATGGGAAGGAGAAGGGCTGGAGTACGTTGGGGAAGAAATAATAATTGTGACGTGATAGAAATGTTTTCAGACCAATGTATTTCTGATTTTCATTTTAAAAAAGTCCATTGTACTGGTTTCTAGTCTTAGAAACATTCTGTTATCATTTGTTGAATGATAATGTTGAATTATCTGTTGAATTCACCCTGGCACAGGTGACTCTCTGAAAAGCAGCGTCGAATTGGTCATTGCTGCTTCTTGTAATTTGGTGCTGCGTTTGCAGTGGCTATTCATGGACAGCCACTGCCTTACTGTTAGTCAACAAGAATCCACATCCCATTTGTTATAGGTGAAGTGGTGATTTCTTGTCTCAAGTGGCTGTAGTGTTTTAGGAGTGTGTTTTGGGCTTGTTTGTTCTTTGGATTTTAGGTTGTTGGGGTTTTTGTGTTCTGTGTTTTGTTTTTTTGCTTGTTTGTTTTTTTTTTTTTTAAAGTAAAAACTCAGATAATATGAGGATCTTTGGCTGCTAAAAACGAAAGAGCAAATATTCTACCCCAAAAGATGGAGCAGTCTTGAAGAAAACAGGTTATTCCCCCTCCTCCCCTCAACACTCTTTAGTCCCACAGAACGACTGCATGCTTCAGCACAGATTTCTCTGCTAGTTGGATCCCAGGAGGCCTTATTGAGTGCAATGCTGCTCGGGGAGTTGCAGCTGTATAAAGTGGGGGGAAAAAAATGTAGTTTGTACGAATTGTTCTTTACCTTGGTTTGGGTTCAGCATGGCAGCTGCACTCCGACTTTGTGTGTGACAGCACAAAGGACAGCAAAAGTGAAAAGCAAGTCAGCAAGTAGAGAGACAAAAGCAACGATCAGCTAATACAGCTCCACATGGCCTAACTAATTTATGAGAAAAAAACTGTTCTGTTCATTGGATCAGCACTCTGAGGAGGCAGGTGGAATTGTAGGAAGTTTTCATTGAGTCTCTGGAGCAACTAAGGAAGTCACTAGAGATTCTTCTCAGTTTGAACTTTATCAGGGTCTACGCTTAATCAATATGGTATTGGAAAAAGAATTAATTACTAAAGCAGAATAAAACAGCTGCATTTTAAACTAAGGATCCATCAATTCAGTAATCTTCCAGTTACAGGCTAGGTGCCGTGAGGATCATTTTGACTTCATGTAATGAGGAACTGAGGGAGTTTCCTCATGAACAGGCTGGGAATTCACATTAGCCTATTTCAGCTATTTGTCATCAGTACAACTCATTTCTCCCCTTCCGAATTACAATTTGTATTTGATATACTGTCAAACCCACAAAATTCCCATATTCATGGAACTGAAAGCATTAATGTGGAAATCATTGTCACCATGAGAAAAAGTCTTAACCTTCCTGAGCCTCTTTATTCTATAGGCTGCGGCTCAAGTGGTTTCATGCCGGACATACCTCTATTGTGTTCATTGTGAGGGTCAGGGACCTGCCTGTTGAAGAAGCAGTAATTTGAACACAGCCTGTAAATGTTTCATCTGTAATTTCCATAATGGTGAATTTCAAGGAGGGCTGAGAAGGGTTATGGGAGATGAATTAGGTTTTTAGTGAGCTCATTAGGAAGCCAAACAGAGTTTAGACAGCAAGGCGGTGAGTGTGGCTGTAATCAGTTCTGCTCGCTTTGTTCCCTGCCTTCGGGACATTTTTTGAAAACTTCATGGCAGGGGCTGATGAGAATATACTGAGCAGAGGCTGCAATCTGATGGTTGACTTGTTGATTTGTAAACCTCTTAATTCATTTTTTGTTCAATTTAATCTTTTCTTTCTTAAGGAAAATTAGTTGAATGTTAGCCCTCTTTGCACTATTCACCTCTTAAATTATGCTCATTTTGAGGAGCTTGTTATGCCTGAATAAACATGAAATGACTTGGCATTTTCCCATAAGAGGCACACCCATTTTAATACCATGTATTTACCATTCCTGGAAATGTCTCATTAACTTCTGAAAATCTGTGAGCATGATATTTTTGGGCTACTGTAACACACCTCTTGGCAGTCACAGAAGGCAGTTTGGTTAATGCCTCATAATATCCATTTTTATTCTCAACATGAAGAAAGGCTCTCTATAGAAAATTGATGCAGTTTGCTCTGCTAATTTTCATGCTCATTCCAATTAATTTAACATGACCCAGATTTTCTTCCTCGGGCTCATCCTGACTAATTAGTAAGGCAACACCTAGAACAAGTTCTGTTTAATAACATTGAGGAACACTAGTTGTGAGTGATTTTGATGCTAATAAAGATATTCACTGATGGGACAGATATTTGATGTCAATTATAGTATGTAATTTAGAAGTCCCTATGTGCTGGATAGAGTATAGGAAGGCTGGCAAATCACTATGGGAGATTTTTTTTTTTCTTTCTGTTAAAAAGACTTCCAAAGCACCTAGCTGTCCTCAGGGACCAATTAGTTTATTTTTTTGGTGCAACTAGTAGTATTGTCAACTAATTCCACAGTAATAGATGGGTGGTGCTGCTAAGGATGCACAATTTGTGAACCATCAACAACCAGGGCCCAGGCTTGCATAATTCACTGAACCTTTATCACATAGAAGAAAAGCCACTATCAGTACCAGAAAGCAACACAGTCAAGGACAAAAGGATATCTGTCTCATCTCCTTGATATAACTTTTCTTTCCATGCCATTGTCCAGGTTTAATCTGTTTTGCAAGAAATAAACAGGGTTGAAAAGGGGGGTTTTGTTAGTGCTTCATAACTGAATTGTGAATGCTGGTGTTCATTTCAGAAAAATGGTCCCAGACCTACACTCCATATGATAATTCTTTCATGTTCTCTGAGTACTCTCCATTTAAATGTGAGGGCTGGTGCTCATGTAAGTGTCCTCACTGCAGAGAGACCAGCAGCAGGGGTAGGTCTTGGTCCCTCAGAGCACTTCTTCCAGGGAATGCTGGCTTGCTCTGTGTGTGTAATCCCCAAAAACAGAAACACAGCACGTGCAGCAGGTGAAGTGAGGTCCAGAAAATGTTTTGTCACTGAGTACATCAGAAGTAGAAAGAGAAAATGACAAATCTTAGTTTTCCCCTGGTCTCTCAGAACAAATTCTTACATATGCTGCAGGAAGATAAAGACTGGATAATAATACTCTTCATACTTCAGGATTTTGGTCAGCCACAAATACAAAAAACTGTTTGGTCTGTTTACCGAAATTAGAGTTCTATGACTTGCTTTTGCTCCTAGTAATGAAAATGGAAATCCTGCTATTTAGCTGAAGGAGAAAAAAATAAGATGTCCTTGTGTATCTATTTTGATCACAAGTACTTGTGTCCAAGCACCTGACTTCTAACAGGGTATTTCAGGGTGCTCTCTTTATGATACGCATTTAGAAATGAAGAATTAATAAAAACAATAGCCATGCTCAGACTTGAAAAAATGTAGTGCTCAAATGAGCGCACGAGTGTGTTGGCATGTTTGTTTTTAAAAGAAATAATATATAATATTCACTTATGTAAGAGCCACCACCAATTACTATGGAAAGGAATATTAAATATTGCTTTCAAAGCAGTTTTCATTGAAAGCTCTGTGCCTTGCTTATTTGAGCAGTTTAAAAAATATTTTCCTTAGAGTTTACTGAAAGTAACTTTCTGAGCCAATAACAGACAAAGGGAATAGAATATCTTGTGTTAGATAATGCTCCAATGCTATTAGCATCTCAATTCTTATGTGCTGTATAAATCTCTGTTAAGTTTTAAAAGCTGACATAGTAAAACACAGGTAAAAATATCTTAACTATAAAATTGCAAAAGGGGGAGAGGTTAATGTCTCTGAGGCAAATCTTAATAGCTGAGATCCTATTTGCTAATTTTTTTTTTTTTTTGAGTACTGAGCCCTCTCATTGGCATCATTTCGCCAAGTTTTTTAAGAGGAGGGGGAGAAGGAGAGAGAGATGGAGAGACTGTGTGAAATTTCTTCTAATGCATAATGCATTTAAACACTATACTTTCTGGATTGATGCCACTAACCAGCTCAGAAATGATTCCTGTTTCCTCCTTACAGACTTGCAGTAAGGAGTCAGAGATGACCAAGTCTACAGTCATTCCTAGCTAGTGTCAGAACATGACAATTCTGTTGTTCTGGGTCAGTGGTGAATAACTCACTCAAATGGTGCAAAGTCAGCCAGTTCTTAATTTTTTATCTCCTCAAGAGTGCATTCAGTGACTTTATCACTGAGAAGAATGACTCCCCTGCCTCGTGCGATCAAGATCTGGAAATTTGTTGCATCAGCACATTTAGCCTGGACTGCTACTTGATTGGTGGGGCTTATATTTGATCTTATGGCAGACAGGTCAGCTCTCTGACTAGCTAGGTGAACCTAGGTCCAGAGGGAAACTCTGTTTTACCCATATGAACCTGAAGGAAGGGAGGTCTCATGATTTGCCAGACTTTTCCTTTGGGGTTCCAATATGTAGGAAACCCTATCTCCTTTGAAGTGGGGGAGTGGGGTGATGTAAGCTCTCTGGAGCCCAGTTCGTGAGGCTCTTCCCTAGAAAGAGCTCAGGGACATAAATCAGTCTAGGAAGACTTTGTAAGCACTGCATATTTGTGTTTTCTAATATTTTCTGCGACAATGAAAGACCTGAAATGAAATTACAGGATTTGAGCAAAAAGGCAAAGTATCAGATGTCAGAGTGGGATGCCTGTGCTATTGAGTTTTGTGCTGTGAACTTTTAAGAAAATAGTGTTACAACAAGCTAGTACCCTGTGGTTTTGCTCTTTTTATGCTTCCTTATTTTCTAAATAGAATTCATTGAAACTTTTGTCAAAAGCAATTATGTGTATGTCCATTCTTTCAATCACTTAAAGCAGCCCAAAGCACCTTATGGGACAGTTTGGCTGCAGAGACAGGCAGCCATAGCTGTCCCTTCTTTTTCACTTGTTTTTTAATCATATTATCCTGAAACAAATCAGTAAAATTATACAACGGGAAAGAATAAATTGCTTGTCTGCCTTTCTGATATCATAAAGATATCTGTCAGGAACTAGCTAGGAGCTTTAGCTTTCTAATGCTTGCTCTTTTAGTCCATCTACTGAACTTCAAAGAAACAAAACATTTCAGGCCTTTCCAGTAACCATTTTTAAGCATCCAATATATATAGCATGTAAGTTATAGATGGTTTACACTTTACATTTATAAGGTTTCTTGGAGGAAAAGACTTCTGAAAAACACTACCCCCAAAAATAAATATGGGGAGGTCCAAAGCACGCTGTTGTCATCTGGGGCGTGATTCACCTGCGGGAGCAAGGCTTGACCCAGTCTTTCGATTTGAGCATCAAGTCGCACATCAAAGAGTTTTAGTTGTGTTTCCAAATACATAGCACACTATATTTAAAGTATGGGCTTTAAGTTAAACCTGCAAGAGCAGACTGCCAGTGTTGCCACGTAACCCTTCACATTCTGGCATTTTCCAGACTGCCAGCCAAATGAACACTTTAGGAGGAGGTGCATATATATGTCCGCAGCACCCAGCGGGTTACCCCACCCTACTGTGCATAGGTGTTGGAGCTCTTATGGTATGTAAGACTTGCCAAGTTTGGAGTTGTTTTGTACTTTTACGTTTTTTTCTTAACTATGCATTCACAGCAAGCATCTCTTCTTATGTGGTTCAGGTGTTTGTGAATGCATATCAAGACAGTATTTTTTTTTGTGTTTTATGTAACACACACATTTGTATACATTTTATCACCGGAAAAAGGTTTTATGGTTCATCTTCAGACCTTTCTACTAAAACATCGGGGGTTTTTAAGCATTTAGCCATCCTCCATTTTTTTCTTTAATACATCCTAAAATAGACTAATGTGCATTTTGGACTTGTGGCCTAACAAGTGTCCTTTTGGGTAATTGAAGCTTTTTACCTAGAATCTCTCAGGAATAACTATCTGTTATGTTTCTAGTCCTAACTTCTTTTTTTAATGATGAAAAAATCTTATCCATGGTTACCTATATGTAATATTTCAACTAGGACTTTCTTAATAACTAAATAGTCCTAAAAAAAGAGGTTTCTAGTGTGGACAATACATGGACTCTTGCTATACTAGTGGGCATCTGGGCATGATTTTAGGGTCTGTCTCCTGAAAAAGAAGTTGTGTCAAATAGCATAGGGTCTAAGGGGAACTGCAAGACATTAAAATATCTCACAGTTCATAACTATGTTTAACAGCTGTGAGGAAAATTGAGGTACTCTGATTGCTATTTTCCTTTAAAAAAACCTAGTCATTTTTACTCTTAAAGAAACTACATTAATGATTTAATGAACAAGAATGATGCAGGATGTTAGTCATCATCTACTTCTAAGTTCTCATGTTGTGCTATATATAAACAACTGCAAAATAGTAAAGGTTAGATACTGATGTGGTACAATTGAACTTAATTACTTCAACTGCAGGTAAAATTTTAATTGAACTTGGCTATATTGCCCACATTTGATATTATTTTCATGACAAAAGAAACAAGATAACAAAAAAAAAGGGTACTTTAAACAAAATATAGCTCTTTAATGTATACTTACTTTCATAGAATTGATTGATTGATAAAATGAAAAACATTATCCTAGAACTAAAAAAAGAAAATAGTCTCTTAAAGGAGATGTGCTTTCAGCAAAAGAAAAATATTTTTTTTGTCTCCTGATTTCTTTAATGACTTGTTATTGTTGCCTCAGCTGTAGCCAGTCTGCAGCTGGTATTCTTAACAGAATTACTATGAGAATGCCAAAAATACTTCTCTAAAAATATATTAAAAAAGATTTTAAAAGAATGCCACTTAAACTGCTGTACAAGGACACTTTGTGTGACAGTGTTTAGTGGGATGAAAAATTTAAACAGAACAACAGCTATTTACATTCACACTGCAAAGTAATTACCGAGCACACAAAATACTTAATAAACCTATTTTAATAATGCTTTCCTTCAGCCTAGATACCAAAAACTGGGGGTACACTTACCAACTTGTGCTGAGGTGGGGAGGGTGGGAATTGAAGTGAAAACTATGTAGAAAAAAGTCCATTGAACCCTTTCCTGGTGAGGTACAAAGTGAGTTTTGCTTTTAAATAGAAGAGCATCATAAATCAGCATAAACCACATGTTTTAATGAGTGTATCTCCGTTGGAATTGTGCAGTGCTTGCAATTCTCTGTGAACAAGACAAGGATCTGGTCTTACACTTCTTACTCAGGCAAAACTGCCACTGACATTAATGATAATTTTGCTTGAATAGAACAAAGTGCTTGATGGCAGTTGTGCCAGCATGAGGGGTGTGAGATTAGGATAAACGTGCAAAAAAGTACAACTTCAAATGGCTGTACCTTTGACTTCTCCAGCTAGCGTTTCCTCCAACTACAAGGATCTTAATTATAACATTTTCTGGTTCAAAGATTAACATTTAGCATTCTGGGAAAGACTTTCTGGACTTTAGTAACCTGATCAGCACGGTCTCCTTTTGGTCTCTGCCTCTTTCTGGTTCTTTGTATTGCAGAGGAGATGATAGTATCTGGCACATTCCTTGGATGACTTGAAGATAGCAGCCTTCTGTGTTTGGGGCTGAAAGATTGTGAACTCTGTGTTAGCAGAAATGCCACACAGGGGAGGTGAATAGAACATTAAAAAAGCTTTAGCTTTAGGTACTGCAGCGCAAGCAGAGTTGAATTTGAGAGCTGGGACTTAAGTGGACATTTGTCCCTGCTTTCTTCCTTAATAAAATCTGAGTGTTAACTGTGGGTAAGGGCATTTGAGAGATCACTAAAAATGAATCATTGAGTGCCCAGAAGAGCTTTATTATGATATATTATGGACAACTTTAGAATATACCTAGTACTTTTTAAGTGGTTATCAGATGCATGTAGGAGTTACTATTATGGAAGTGAATTATTTTGTCCTTCGCTGCAGAAGCAAAATAATTTGCCAAATTAAAATGTCAAAATAAAACTCATCAAAAACTAGATCTGTGTGGTCCTTTCTGGCCCTGTGCTCCCATCCAATTTTCTTTTGCCCCATGTAAAGCTATTGAGCAAAAAATCACAAACTCCAACCAGCAACGTTTGTTGTGCTTGTGTATGTGTTTTTAAAAAAGCCTGACACAGTACTAAATCTGGGAAAAAATCTCAGTGCAGAAATCCTGACTGGCCAAATTGATTTAAGAAAAACCTTGCCAAATTTTAAAAAACCCAGACTGATATCGGGTTCCAGTACTGAGTCCTTGTAGGTAGAGGCAAGAGAGGTCACTTGGTTCAGTGTGTTTGCCCCAGAAGCAATTAGATAGAAGAAATTATTCTGCTCCTGAAGTTCCACATAGACGTTGCCACTGCCCAGTCAACCAGTGTGAAAATACCATGGAAAATAAATTATTAAACTATACTGTTATTACTTACTTGCCAGTTCCAGAGAAACAAATGCAGCCACATTTACATATGTGTCCATCTGTCTGTTTTTACACTTTATGTCTTCAACCAGTGGGTGAAATTGTTTTAATCCAAGCTGCAGTCTGATTTTTTTTTTAATTTGTTTTTTTTCCCCCTGCTGATATTCTTCTGTGTGTGTATGTTATTTGTAGATGGACATGCATATTCTCGACAGTAGCTAGTTCTTAATTGCCCCTTTAAGTAACCTAATCTATCTGGCCATGGTAGTTTTAACTGGAGTATGCAGCAGAGTTCTCCATGGATAATTTTCGTTAGTTAGCAGATTGTTACCATCTCAATGTTGCTGAAATCCCTAATCTCAGGTCAGCGTGAAGCTGCAGTGGTTACAATCCTGTTGCCTGATGCAGTGTGAATGGAAGTGCTTTCTGTCAGAAACATGTGGTCTCTTCAGTGGAGAGCCTGCGTAAATCCTGTGTAAATAGAGGGAGGCTAACAAAGGATGAGCCCCTGCAGCTCAGAGCATTTGGAGCCATTTGGAGGCTGAATTTGCTAAATGCTGCTTATACCGCCTGAAAAGTTGAAGAGAAAGGAGCATAAAATCCCTTCTTTTTTCTCTTTCTGCTCCTACCCTGGGGGGAGGGTGTTAAGGGCCAGGGAAGCCTGAGGTAAGCCTATGAAGACTGTTTTTTCAGTGCTCTTTTGAGTGTGAAAAAGGTGGCATGGGTCACTGTCCCCTCTTTAATGTCGGAAAACCCACACAGTTAGTAAATGTTGCATGTAAACTAAAGCATTTCATCCCTTCTCCTGCACTCCACGGCAGTGGGCCATGAGCTAGTCACTTTAAAATCGCAGAAAAATTTCGCTTCAACATGTCCAGACAGTTTAGCACAGCAGGAACGTAAGAGAGATCAGTAATTAGCAGGTTGCTTTACTGTTGTTTCTCTTGTCTGCATTGGAACACTTTTTTCACCTGATGTGAAAAAATGTTGGATCGCAGTGAACGAACCGTGAACCTCCTGGCTGCATAAAAAATCTTAACATTTAAACTGCGGTTTATAAGTTTTCTCGTATAAAAACTAGAAAAATATACTTTTGGTATTTGACAGAATTTCTAAGATTTCTCAATTCACTTCACAAATAAACATGAGCTCTAAACATGGACAAGAACACAAAAAGCCAGGCTTTTTTCTTATTATTGGACAGAAGATTATGAAAGGGGAAATGTGAAACTCAACAGTTCTGAAAATAATTTTGAAAGACTTAGATCACTGATTTTATAGCATGCATGGCTATAATAACCGAACTGAAATGTCATTCCTAATTTGAGCAAATAAAAATAATTTGTAACTTCCTTTTTGCAGATAAAATATATTAATGACTCTAGAGAGGTACCTGTCCAGAAACAGAAAAGAAACAGTTTTCATTCTGTCTCTTGTAAATACATTTTATATACAAGATACCATGCAAGTCTTTAAGCCTTTAGCACATACTACCAGATGGCAATAGGAATTTACCCCTGAATGACAAACTATGCTAAGTTGTAATTTGATTACGTAGAATAGCTTTGTAGATGGGGTCTGATAACATCTTAAGTTTTCTTCCTATTTGAATTTGCAATAATTATTAATGGCTTCTATGAAATTCATACATATCATCTTTACTTTAGCAGCCCAGTGGAATTGCTGCTTTTTATTCTGGAAAGCAAAAGATCCTCCAAAAGAACAGCAAGAGAGAAGCCCAGGTCTTTGTCTCCTTCCTGCCTCTTGAAGGGCAAAAGAGTAACACCTTCTGTAGCAAGAGAGATGGTGGTGGTGTATGTGTGAAGTTTTCCTGTTCCTTCTAGTGCACCAGTGTCCAACCTTTCTTTCTGTCCAAGATGCTCACTGAAACATAGAACAGGGAACCATGAGACATGTGCCTGGTGCCTCAGAGACACCAGAGCAGAGAACGCAGTAGTCTGATTGTAGCAGCTCACTTGAGGACACTCCATTCCAGGAAGAAGTGATCATGCAGGTCAGCACAGGCTGAGAGTGCCTGTAAGGCCACTGAACAGTTTCTGATGGCTCCTTTCCTCCTGCAGTAAAGTACTTTAGCAAAACCAGCACAGGTACTGGCAGAGCACTGCCACTGATGGCACAGCTCTAAGCTGGATTGCCTGCCTGAACTGTTTGTAATTTTCAAAGTCCCATATTTGCCAGTCATAACCTATCTTAACTCAGTTTCCCTGAGCAATAAATGCAGGAGATAAATATAGCTCTTGTGGTATAAGGAGACTTAAGTCAACTTCCCTGAACAAGATTATTAAGAAGAAAAGAAAAAAACCCAATCCATAGCCAGAATTTCATTCAAAGATCTGTGATGTACTGGAGCTGTAAGGCTAAAAGCCTGATAATTTTATCAGGATAAAATGGAGATGAGGATTCTCCTGAAGTGTCTTTGATTCTGGAGCTGACCTTCCTTCCCTCTCTGTTAGTCTTCCCTTCAGCACAGACTATCTTATCTTCAACACCATCTTCAGATCTTTCTCTCTCCAGCTTTTTGGCAGTGATAATTAACCAGATTTTTAAGATTTTTCTCTGGTGGTGATATAGAACATATTACTAAGCTGAATGCCCTTATTAATAATGTTTTACAATACTTATTTGTCCAGATGGACACATTGTAAGTACAAACAAATAATTGCAAATTATGAATATAGACTGCATGCAGATTTTCCTCTCTTTGTTTTGCATTTATATCTACATATTCCACTCCATCAAAATATTAGACTGGAAGATTACAGTATCTTGCTTAAAATCAGCATAGTGCACTGCCGCTTTCCTTTTCAGAATCCTTTGACTTGCTTTTCGTATTGCATCCACTATTTTTAGAAAAATGGTGAAGTGTCTTGTCTTCCCCCCGGTTTAGATACTCCTGCTGTTCTCTCTTTTCCTTCAGTGTGACAAACCTTAAAGCTGTAAGGGACCTCTGATGGTGAAGAAATTCAGACACTGGGTTCTGAAATGTACTTTTCCAGAAATCACTTTTTTAACTGCTCTACTTGCTATGATGGTAACAGAAACTATTTCTAGAATTTGAATCTGGACTGTTACCAGGCTTCTGTGCTTTGGCCTGACTGGGTCATCCTTTCAGTTATCATTTTGATAGATTGGGGATTTGTTATTCATCCTGTTCACAAGTGGTAAAAAGACAAGATGAGCAGCCTCCTAACTTGCTTCATCTGTTGCTGTGTTTTTACTCTGTGAAGAACACAAAGACTAGGGTTTAGATAATACTGGTAGTGTGGAAGTCTAACAAAGAAAAATTCATTGTTACAATATAGTTGGACAGGCCTTATGTAGGACTGGTCTATGTTCACTAAGAGTCCTTGGCTGTGTCAACACTGGGCTTTGTAATCTTGTCTGTCCAAGGAGATCAGTTTGCAGCAAGTTAAGTTGGAATTATGGTGCAGTGGAAACCCTGCTGTAACTACTTATTTGATATTTTTAAAGAAGATGTAGTCTCCTTTGCTTTCAATGCAAAGGGATTTATCTTGTGGAAGGAAACCCTCAGCACATGCTAGGAGTGCCTGAACACAGAGCCAGTGTGGAAGCCCAACTTCCCACTGAGTAAAGAAGACTTGCATCTTCAGTGTCTTCCACAAACTCTTCCCCTAGAAGAGAAGGTCTTTAAGGAACCACAGGTGGGTCACTTTGCTAGGCTTCTTGCAAACTTTCTCCATCTTTTGTAGGGGTTATTGAGACTATTACATAGCATTGCTATAATCTTAAACAAGCTGGGTAAAATGCCTTATTCTCTACTGGCTTGAATCCTCTGTAGTCATTGACACCTCTGCAAAGAGAATGCCACTTAAGAATTCTCCACTTTCCTAGAACACTGATAGGGTTTTGCAATAATGCATATTCTCTGCACAAGAAGAAATCAGTGAACAGTACAGAAAGCAGAAGAAAATCACCCTTAATTTTTTTGGTGCTGTGTGAAAGGGAGAGACAGTAGACCAAAATCTACCTTTAATTTCTCCTCTACAAAATTGGTATAACTGTGCTTGTATAATTGCTATTTCCATAGAATTTAGGATTTGACTCTACTTTCCTTACAAATTACCATCTAAACCAGAATATGAATAGTTCATATAAGCAAAATCTCTTGTAATGATGATTTAATGACTTAAATTTTGATTCCTTCATATGGTAGTGAAAAATACAGTTAATCCGGTCTGCCATAAAGTGATTTTCATATATCTTCATTTTATTTAGCTTTTAATAATTTATTTTTCTTCATTTAAAGTAACTGATATTTATTTGAATACAGAAAACTGGGACCAGAAGCAAATCATTCCATCTTGGACAGGACAGTTATGAGCTTTTTCTATGATTTCTTCTCACTAGAAACTGCATCCACTACTATGAGCAGTTGTAGTTGTCCTATTAAAGATATGAAAATACAGACTAACAGGACTGGGTCTGTCATACACCAGTAGGAAAAAATCTTACTCTATTTTTCTCCTGATAACATTTGGAGTTACAATATTTGAATTTCCTTTCATGGGGTCATGGAACAGATTAGAGAAGGACTGACTCTCATGATTTCAATTGCTGATTAGAATGGGAAGGCAATGGGAGCTTTAGCTGAACTTTTCTTTCTTGGGCTGCTATTATCTTCTTAAAACCAGGATATTTTTATTAACGTCTTCAAAAGGTCCAAACACTGATTTAGCATGTAGGAGACTGCTGCTGTGGATGCTCACAAATAGGAGAGTATATGCAGACAGACAGGAATTTGTCCGTACAGAGAGTGAACTGATGTTTCTGTGGTTTGAAAGGATGGTGCAGAGCAGAAGTTTCACAGCTACACACATCCTGTGCATACACACATTACTTTTACATAAAGAGACAAAGATATCTTTATTCGCACGACAGATAGACAAACAGACTGACTGACTTCAAACTTGCACTTTCAGTAGAGATTTTTTCCCCCCATCTCCGGGTACTGCTTTTCAAAATTGCCTGAGGCTACAGTACAGCACCTCAGATCCCCAAGGCCCATTGCCTGGCTCCTAATAGCCACTCTCCATCTGTGTCACATGAACAGCTGATGAGATAGCTCCAGTGTCTGTATTTTGGAGAGCATATCCACCCAGGTTAAAATGCTGGGGTTGCCAAGGAGCAGTCAGAAGCCATTAGTGTTTGTGAGAATTTGCCTTGCAGCAGTTCCTTGGCATAGTGGAAAGTGTGTGTGTGTGTGTGTGTGCGCGCACACGTGTCTGTGAGAGAGGGGTAGGATGAAATATATGGGGAGGAAGAAAGCAGCAGAAAGGAGTGCTTTCTAAATAAGCAATATATTGCAAAAGCAAACAGTTGGTTACAGTGTTTGGAGCTTCCATAATCTCTTCGATTAGTTTACTGTGATTTGACTCTCCTTTCTCTATCATTAACAGAAAAAAAACCGCGAGAAAGAGAGCAGCGACTTCAGGGTCTTGCTCTGGTGTTTGGGCAGATGGAAAGGAGCTGCTCTGCCTTGGGGCAGGGTGGTTGTAATGAAGTGGCCTGTCAGTCTGTAAATAGTGAGGGTCATCTCTTCCATGTGATGGAGGGTATCACATTGCAGTGAAAATGGAAATGTCAATAAAATTAATCTGCCAGCCCTTTGCTGTGGCTTTTTCTGTCTCTCCAGTCCAAAAGAAAGGGTCGGTTTTTCAGAGGGGACGCGGTACGAGAAAGGTGATCTGGCATGGGAGGGAAGATGGGGCTGAAATGCAAGTTTTGAAGCAAATGGACTGTATGTAGCAGCCATGTATTTCGTTTAGTAGCACTACAGATCTAGACGAGGCTATAGGAATTAGCTCGTGAATCTATAGCATTCCTCAGGAAGCTATGGAGCGTCTAGCTCAGGCTACATTGAGCACAGAGTTTATTGTTTTAGGCTTTCTTGGACAAGGTTTTTACTTAGCATGGGATTTATGGCATTTACTGCTAATGAATGTCTATTCTTAAATTACAAAAACCACCGTCTCAGCACAATTCCCAGATGTCCTTCCAGGACCTCGGCTTCTTAAACACCAGCAGGGAGCATAAACTCTCCACTTCTCTGTTTTCCTCTTTCGTGTGGCTCCGGGCTAATGATGTGTAAGGAAAACACAGCAATCTATAAAGTCTCAGTGCTGTCCCAGTATTCTTCATTTATTTTGCATTTGATTATGCCACAAGTCGGATCTTGTTTCTTTCCTTTTTTTAAAGTTATTAGTTCAAATATTAATGTAGGAATATGGCATATATTGCTGCTCTTGATTGATGCCTTCCCAAAAACAGGAAGACGTGCTCGTATGAATTTTAAGAAAGTAGGGGTCCTGCAATGCCTTGCCAGAAGAGTTTTTCAGATACATAATTTAGATGCCCTCCAGGCAGGCTTTCAAGGCATTTTTGCTGGAGGGCAAGAAAAAATAACTATGACTGTTAAAAGTAAATGATTTTTGCTAATGCACAATTAATGCCAGGGAAAAGCACAGAAGAGAAGGATGTTGATGGAAAGTTCTGATTAAGTGAGAGCTCTACCTTGATGTGCATATTTTTTTTTTAATGATAATAATCACTGATGTAGAGATGTAGAAGTTTTCATGTCATGCAAATGCTGCATGCAGGGTCATACTAGGTGTACGTGTTTGTGAGTGTGTGTGTATGTGTGCTGGGAGGTGATGGTTATGGGGAGGGGCTCATCTGACAGTGTGTTATGTGCACTGAACGGTGACATGGTTACTGCCACCTCTGCAGAGGGCCTCGAATATATAGACTACAGAACATTTAACTTGATTACTTATACGTACATATTCAGAATGGTTGTAGGGATGCATTTACAGTAAATGGGTTTTCTTGTGGCAGGTTTTCCCACACTGAATCCCATAATTGAAAAAGAGCTACTGCACTATGTCAAGCACACAATTATAATTGAATTAATGATATATGCATGTGTGAAACACAAAATTAGTATTTGGAGAGACACGGTTTTCTAATTTTTACATATTTGTATCAGCATTCTTATATAATGAGAAGCGGTATGTGCCTGATCTGACAAATAAAAACCCCCCAAACTGTGGTAGTGTCTTGGTACTTAATTATACTTTTTAGCTTCTATATTTTGTTCATTAAACATCTTCCTCTTCCTGTTTTTCTTTTTGTTGTAGGTGATGGTTTAGACAACAGTGTAGCCTCACCCGGTACAGGAGATGATGATGACCCAGACAAGGACAAAAAGCGTCAGAAGAAAAGAGGCATTTTCCCCAAAGTAGCAACAAATATCATGAGAGCGTGGCTTTTCCAGCATCTCACAGTAAGTGGTGCCCAAAACCAAAACAAATTTTTATTCATGTGCCTGATGAGGTTTATTCATCATTATTAGAAATCAATTGTCCCTATAATTTCTTGAACAATATTAGTTCTCAGGCTTTGTTGCTTTTTTTTTTTTGCTAGATTTTTATTTCTTGGGTCTTGGAATCATGACAAACCTCAAAGAAATCTATCTATCTATCTATCTATCTATCTATCTATCTATCTATCTATCTATCTCTATACATGTATGTATACATGCACACATCCTATAGAGAGAAAAAGAGAGAGAGTAAACGTCTTAGCATGGAACACCACCTATATATGGAGTAACCATTTTTGGCTTTGAACTACTCAAAAATCTGCCTATGGACAGCAAAAGGGGAATTCTTGCTTTAGGACATATAAAACTCTGACTTCTGGATTCTTTGTTGCTGGCGTCTGTTTACACAAACTTCATATGCATGTGGTGAAAGAGAGAGCCCTGGTCTGTGTGTGCTGACATACACTGTGGATGTTAGAGAAGTCAAAGCAGCAGCTTGCAACCTTGTCATTGTGACATTTTTGTGAGGAAATAAAGGAGGCTTACAGATTCTCTAATTTTTCAGTTGTGTAACAGTGAGAATAGCACCTTTTTTGCTTCTCTTCAAGTCCATTATTTGAAACTCAGACATATTCACATTTAGGGGGAGAGAGATTAAATATCTAAAATAGCAGTGCTTTCCTTGGGCTTTTATTTGCCTGCTTGCTATTGGTTTTATATGCTGGTGTTCTGTTGACTATTATAGCTTCACTTAGGCATCAAAACATAGTTCTGCAGAAAACCTAGTAAACCTAGTTTACTTCATGTGGGAAATGATGGTAAAACTATCAATTGATTTTCTTCTTCCTCTCACTTTGAAATTGTTTCTCACTTGATAAGGCTTAAAATGCTAGCTGTTATTAACTACTTCTTCTTCTACCAAAGTTTTTTAAATTTCCATGGTTTTATAAATTTCCTGCTGTTGGTTACAGTGTAATGATTCCAGGACCCGATTTATTTATGATAGAGACTATTGAACTGCTCTGCCAGCAGCACAGCTAAAGGGGGGAGCAATAGATTCACATTTCTAAACCATCATTTTGATGTAAGGACATTAGTAGCAAACTAAGGTGCATTGATCTGGCCTGTGGGGTCAGGATTAGCTGGAATAGCCAGTGTCTCTGCTGGAGTAGTGGTTATTCCTGCCTCTCAGCTATGGCCATTTCAAAGGTCAGGTGCCCTGTACCCACTTGGCTCAGAGGAATTAGACAGAACATGAGTCTCTGGGCTGATTACTTAACCAAAGACAAAATAATGAGTCCTAAGCAAATACTGACTAATTGAAAGGGCTGTAAATCCATTACATATTGGTCAGGGATAATCAGGAGTATTTAATCACTTTTATCTATTCAGGAGCACTGAAGCTGCAACAGCAAAGCCCTGAACCTTGCCATGTGCTTATTATTCTCATCATTATCAAAATTACTTCACAGCTGTTCTTTGCTACATCACCTCAGCTGGAGATTTACTAACCTGTAAAATGTTTTTAATTTGGAAGTCGAGTGAGTGCGAGTGGAGGGTTTTTCATTTAGCTGTAGGGTATCTTTAGAAGAGTAGTACAGGCAGACAGCAAAAAGCAGGGCCATAAATAAACAAGTTTGGTTTGTAGACATCTCCCTGTTAACTCCATTTCCTCTTATGAAATTTGTGATATCTAGTTTATTTCCTTCCTGCCTCTCTTTCTTATATGCTTTTTGAAAGCATTTGACACTTGCTTTTTAAACAGTCAGCTGGCTCTTGCTTCTCTTGAAGAAAGTCCTTCTGGCTTTTTGAAATCCCTTTTCCTTGTTTCTATCCTCTCTCTCCTGACCCTCTCCATCCTGCATGAATTAAGGAAATTTGCCATCACTGGTGAGGATGGCCTCACAAAAATCAGATTAAATGAACACAAAAAACCCCCAAACCTTTTACCATCCAGGCTTTAATGAGTTTGCAGGTGTTGAAAGATTTACTGCGCTGTAATTCTCAGACCTGCAAACTGATAATGGAGACCCCTGACCAGTGCAATGTAAATTCAGAAAGATTCTTGCCATAAACACATGCAGGGAAGGAAGAGAACTCCTTTCTTTTAAAGATCTCACACTTTTTCTCAAATTAGCCTGTCCATTCAAAATGTAGTGCTGGCTGAGCCAGAACAGAGGAATCTCTGATATACAATTTTATTGTTTCAAGTAAATATCTTTACAATGGCAGTCCATGATTCAATGTACATTCCTTCATTACTACTCTAACCTTATTTCAGATTGGTTTGTTCCTCCTTTGTGCTGTATGACCTGTTCATGTATTACAATAATCCCCTGATGTACCCTTTTTTCTTTCTCTCTCACTCTTTTTTTTTTTAAAGAAACTAATTGAATTATCTCATTATTTTAATTTGTTAAGCAAATGTATTTTACGTCTCAGGATGTGTTCTTAAAGAAGGAGCTGCTTAGGCTTTGCCCCCTGAATGGGCCATTGGTACATTTTGACATTCATGCATTCATTAAGGAGAGGAACATAAAAGAGCTCTGGTTGTATTTTTTTTTCAAACACCCAACCAGCATGGAGCAACTTTTCCATAAGCCACAGGGGTCTCTCTACATATGTTCTCAACTGCAAGCCATTGTCACCTATTCTGAATACCTCAAAAGGACAAATAAAATACTAAAGGCCAACTGTAGCAATTGTTAGCTGTTAGTCTCAATATGACAAAAATCATTAACCTCTGATTTCCCTGGAAGGAGAGGCAGTGGCAGTCCATCTCTTATGGCGTGGATTAAACCTAAAAGTCCTTTTGACTGTCAAATTCCAAGAGAGTAACTTAGATCTGACTAATTGTATTTACTTATGATTTTAAATAAAATGCTATTTTTTTCCTTTATTCAACCAGTTTGCAAACTCCTAAGGCAGCCAGTTTTAAAAATTGAATGGCCTAAGTGGCTTTTTTGAAGAGACAGGCACTTGAACTCTGATGTAGAATGAATGTGTCTGACAGGCTGTGTCTTTCAAAACAATTTCAAACCCCTATCGCAGCTTCCATTTTGTAGTAACTTTAATTATATTTGAAATAGGATACACATACATATTTTTATTGTTGGAAATCAAATGCAAGGAGTAGCAGCTTCTGTCATGTTCTTGTTCACTTACTGAGCTCTGTCCTACATTTGGAATTACAACAGTACCGGAAGATAAAAGATCTGAGGATGAATTGGTTGGAAATGTGTATGCTTTTTCTGGATAATATCCAGTGTTTAAGAAAGTAGAGGAAATCCTAGTCTGGTAGTATAATCTTTCCAATAGTACATAAAGATTACGACATCAGAAAGGTAAACCTGACATTAAGACTGTTTTTAGTTGAGTTCAAAGGTGGCTAAAGAAAAGAAACAGCAAGAAATCTGACCCAAGCCAAGAGTTTATTCATAGCTTTGGAAGACTCCTTTTCCTCTATGCTAAAGAGTTCTTAGTACACTCAATTAGCCTCTCAGACATCTCTGCTTTCCTCCCTCAAGTGCTCCCCTATTTGCCCTGCAAAGAACATATTTGATCATGAAGTGAAAACAGGAAGTGCTCAAATGTATAGACACCTCCATCTTACACCAATGCTGAGATTAGGATTTCTTACCAGCAACTACAGAGCCAGTCCCTTTCCTCCCATGCCCTTTTGAAGGATGGAGGACCTTTAAAATATACATACATAATCGGAAGAGAGGAAAGTTATAAAGGAAGCAATTATACTATTCTGTGGACTTGTACCTCTGGTAGTTCATCCATTTCTGCAGCAGTGTGCCGAGGACTACATTTTTGCTACATCCAACATTTTTTCACCTTTTTTTTTTTTTACGGTGCTGGTAGAACAGAGTCTCGTTTATGCTTTGACACTTACCTGGAGTGATGCCCTTTGTTAAAATTCTGTTTTGGTTGTTTCTTTTGTTACACTCTTTAAGAAGATGTGTATCTTAACTAATAGTACCAGATTTAGCAGTGGTAGCCTGCAAACTAAAGCTTTTTCTATGAAAATGCCAGATTCCCATCTGATAGTATTTGGGATGTCTCCCCTGAAGTCAGAGGAGTTGAGCTGTTTTTTCTTTTTTTTTTTCTACTGGCTGAAGTTCTGTCTTCTAATGTTGAACAGTGTAATTTTAGCCTGATTTCCACAGCCCTCTGGATGAAAATCTTGTTCTTTACCCAGTCTGATGTAGAACATAGTTTGGTTTTATCTGGGTCATTGTCAGGCTAGAGTAAGTTCTCCTGGAAGATGGTAAAGTGAACCAGCCACAGCTTTTGTTCTCACCTGAATTAATTTTTTTATCTTGTCGTATTCAGGTGTCCAGATTGGATAATATAAATTGTCTTACTGAAACAGATTTATTTTTTTCTGCATATATGTGGGTGTATCTGAGAATAAAATGCGTAGCTATCATATTTTGATGAATGGCTTATCAAGCCTTTTATACAGGGCAGTTATTTTATTTATTCATTAGATTTGATTCTAGAGATGAATGTCATCAACCAAAGCTAATCTGGGAGCAAGTGTTCAAAGAAGTTGAATCCAACACATCTTCATGAATATCTCCTTCCATATTGTGATTTGGGGAATAATACCTTAAAGAAAGGTTACTAACATAGCTGGCTATTGAGCTCCACAATGAACAGCTTACTTTCTTACTTTCAAACAGTAGAAGAACAGGTTTTCTCTTGGGAGGAACATTCTCTACATTGCTGTTTTTGCTCTACTTTAAAAAAACAAAACCAAACCCAAAAATACAGTAGACCTCTGTCCAGTTAAAATGGTGAGAAGGTGGCTGGGAGACTCCAGATAATACAGGAATATGCAGTGATTCTAGCGAATTCCATGCATGTGTTGGAGTGCATTGTAACATGCTATACCCTCCGAGGGTACACAGAGGAGATGGACAATGTCCTCTGACTCTCCTGTAAAACTCCCTGCATGTGTGTTCATGTGGTGCCATTTCCACCTCAGCGCACCAGAGTCAGAGAGCTGGAGGAGCCTAAGCTACAGTTTTATTCCAGGTCTGCTTTTAGGCAGGGCTGCCTGTGTGCTGTTTTCAGCAAGGTAATAAGTTGCCTGCTGGTGTAGTAGAACAGACCTCTTTTTACAAACACCACCCGGTTGGAAGTGTGTCCTACAAAATAATATTGTGCTCATTTTTCAACTGGAAAAACTTTTGTGAGGAGAGGCTAAATGACTTCACCCCCCAGCACTAAAGAAAAGTCAGTACCTGAATGCTAAATTTCCATGACCTGTGGTCTTGTGGTCCTCAGGATGATGGAGTTGTGCCTCTTTGTACCCCAGAGCTGCTCTGGTGTCTCATCAGAAGGGCTGGTGGTGGCCATTAACATTTATAGTTACTGCTGCTGGTAGCACAGCCCTGCCTAATGTCAGTAGCATCCCCCTCCTGTCCTGCCTGCCTGCACTACTGTGTCACAAGCCTGGGCAGAATAAACTTGGAAAATCTTTCTCGAAATGACCCTTCTGATCCCAGGCTGAGAGGTTTCATCCTCCAAGTGCTCCTAGTCCTCGGCCATGAAATCCATCCTGAAGGTTTAGTAAGAGACCAAACATTCACATACCTTTTAAACACCACAATCTTAAAAGAAAAGAGCTGAAATGGGTGGGGGTGGGGCTTTGTTTGTTTTAAAAATGGAATCTGAGATTAGATCTGACATTTCTACATCCACCCCCTACAGAAGAGGGAACCCAGGGTCATGGGGTGTGTGGGCCTCAAAAGCTAGCTTTGTCTGGGAGTGGTTAATCTAATCATTGTTACATAGACATCTGTTATTTCTTCTGAAAAATTGATGCTTTTGTGACACAATGATCCATCTATTTAGTACAACAGCCTAAGTAATTAAATTAAAAAAAGAATATTTTTGTGGGAGCATGTATTATAAAACTGCCATACCTCCTTGTACCAGTGAAAAGGCTGAGGAAAGGGAGTAGAAGATGGAGAGGGGCAGAGGGAGAGGAGTGCTTTAAGTCTCGCATTGTTTTCTGCTGGCTGGAGGAAAACATCTGTGAATTGTTTGAACTGAACCTTTGCAGGGACTGTCTGAATCTGTGTCATCTCTGTTTAATTTCAGGAAATGATGTCACAGTGCATTAAATAACAATGCTGCATGATTTATTTTTACTTGTACATGCTGTCCTAAGCATTTCGGTTACAAGGCAGTGTTTCCAATTAAGTGCAAGCTTTCGGTTTTAAAAAATATACTCAGTGATGCTTTTTTGGGGGGGCATGGGGCATGGGCAGGCTGGGTTTTTTAGGGGGTCACCAAGGTTCAGGGCTGTCGGAGGGCTCTGGGCCCATTTGTCATGTGCTTATTTGTAGTTGGGACTGGATGTCAGCTCTCTCGTCACCCATGGCAACCTCCAGGACCGTGGGTTTGTTACAAAGCCTGTCTGGGGGAGAAAAAAACCTAAATATTCCGAACCGATCCGTCAAAAGACCTATTAGATAGTTATAGCCAGGCCTATGTACTGTAGCTTTTGCCTCGATCAAACTTTCTGCACTCCCCCTTCTTCTGTAGAAGAATAGAGGACATAAGTCAATTCTGTCTGCCATCTGTCGCCTCTCTCCCCGCTCCTCAAATTAAAGAGACAGTCCAAAATTTAAATAATCGGATACAATCACAGGAAGCCGGCCTGGAAATTATTACATGTGCAATTGGTTGAGGTTTTTTTTTTTTACTTCTCATTTTATTTTGAAGAGGGGATCTTTATTGTACTTCTTTGGAGATCAAAATATGTTGTGTGTTTCAGCTTCAAAAATAGCATGCTGAGAAATACTGGATTTGCAGTGTCACTGGGTTGTTTTCTAATAGGATTCCAAGTTATATATAGGGTGAAATTCACACACACACACACACACACACACACATACACACCCTCCCCACCCCCCCACCCCCCATGAATCCCCAAATTGCGAATTCTGCAAGGGACAAGTAAATGAATCTCACCAGCTTTCACCTTCCACTTTCCCATCCCTTTCATCCCCTTTCTGTCCTCAAATCTGTGTCAGGCTGAAGGGCTGCAGCAAAACCTTTTTTGGTACTAGGACAATTTGTGCTATTGAGTCTACCTAATGGCCCTCTTCTAGGCCTGCTATAAGAGTTTTTCACAGTACCCTGTCTGATATTAGCTAGTTATGCTTTACCTTTGCCTCTTGTTTTTTCTTTATACCACCTTGCTTGTTTTTACCTCCTCCTCATCAACAGGAAACACAATGTGTCAGTCCTGCAGCAAGGTGAATTTCCTTCATGTGACATATGAGGTCAGCTGATGCCAAGCCATCAGATAATGTGGCTAGATGTTACTTTCCAATTTAATATTTTACCTGCCATTTTCAAACAGGAGATTCCTGAGAACAACAAAAAGCATATGCATGGTTTTAGCTGAGGCTTGATTAAAAAGCCTCGACTGAGCAAGCTGAATGTGGCCTAGCAAAAGATAGGCTCAGCCACTGTTTTTCTCTGGTTGTTATTTTCAGATTACAAAGCTTTACAGAGTCAGTATAGGAAGTAAGTGAAAAGAAAAGAAGAGGGAACACCGAAGTCCAATTAATAAATTACTTAAAGTAATTGAAACAAGGAAGTGGTAGTGACAAGGATTTGTTTATATAGAGTTGTGGCCTCGAGGCTCACAAGGCAAAAGGTGGTTTAACCAAAGCATGTGCAAATATAAAGTGTTTAAACACTTTTTAAACTCCAAAAACACTGCACTAATAAATGTTGTGAACTGCAGCTTTTGAAGATCAAGATCACAGTAAACTAGGGGAGATAATTCTTTGGAGTGTGTTCAGGTTCCACTACCTGAAGCTGTTGTCATCAGAAAAGTCATAGTTCTTCCCATTCTCTATAGCATGTGCACATGATTATATGTAGATGTAAAATGTATTCTTAGAGAAAATACATTTGCTGTTGTTTGTGCAGTGATACTACCTCTCAGTTTTGCCACAGAATATGTTTAAAACTTTATTTTCAAGATCTATGAGCAGGACAATTGTTTTCAAGGAAGTTTTCGGTAAAATTAGCGTTATACTGAAAAAAATCGTGTGTTTCTGCCAGGAGTTCCACAACTGCAAAGAAATATGTATGACAATTCTTATTGCTGCCTAATGAAGAGAGTAGTTTGTGGAAGACAATGTTACTCCTGGTGTTGTAGAGTTTGCCTTTAGTTATGATAGGTAGAATACCATGCATTACATATTTTAGAGTTGATTGGCAGCAGTCATTTGTAGTATCTAAAGCAGTCATTGGCATCTCTAAAGATTCATGATTATCTTTAAGTATAATGGTAATATGGTTTTCATGCTTTTACATTTGTTAGTTTTTATTTTTAACTGCTAGCTCCAAATCTGCCAAAACTAATTTCGGTTGTTTTGTCTAATACTGGGTGATAGGCCATAAAGATTTTTTTAAATTTTGGTTATACCTTTTTATGATTACATTTCAAAACATGGATTTTATTTGTAGCAGTTGACAACTTATGTCCATAAAATGTTTAATATCTCCTGACATACTCTTACAATCTCAGGACAATAAATCTGAGTAGCTCAGTAATAGCAGCAAATGCTTTAGTTTAGTGTTTAAAAAAAAAATCTGCATATATATCAATTTGTTTAATGCCGTTGAAATTTGACTGTCATCAGGATCAAGCTCTTATTTGGTCACTTAAAAGTAGGAGCTTGATATTCTGAAGTGGATATACTGTGGAAATATTATCTGACTAAATCAGATAGCAATGGGAAAGCTCCTGTTCACTTTCTTAACATACACTAAATATGTGAAAGGAGTAGATTTTCATAAAATCACGACCTATTCTAGATTAAGCTTGTTATGTCAATTAAAGGAACTCCAAAAATGATATAAGCTACCTTGTTAGTTGATATCCTGTATACATACATGAATCTTTATAAAAGCAGGTTTTTTCCTCCCAGGCAAGTTAAAAAATTAAGGTACCATTTTTTGTCTTCCAATATTGGCAGATAATTCACAGATTAATGCATAATGGTGTGTATGTCTCAGCTCTCCTTCCAATAATTCCAGTGGAGCTCTGAACCCTTTGAAAAAAACAGAAAAGGTGTAGTGAAATCATAATGGGAGACAGGCAGAAAAATACTTAGTAAATGTAAACGCTGTAGCCACTTTATCCACGAATTACACTTAACAACTCTTTCAACAATTCCCTATTTTATGATAGAAAGACAAATGTCTTGGGTACTCAGCTGTTTATCACATTCTCTTGTAACTCAGCTTTTGCTGCTGTTCCCAGGATGCTTTAGCACAAGGGAGTTCTCGTAGGCATGTGGAGTTTCCACTTCTCTTTCTAGCTGTGACCATGACAAGACACCGTGCCTTAGTTTCCCTGTTTAAACAGAATGGCATAATCATTGTGGCTGCTTTTTGAAGTGCTTTTCATATTTACAGATGCAAAACACTGTGTTAAACCTGTATCTTATGCTTTGCAACAGCTGAATTACAGGGAATTACAATTCTGTTGTGGTTTTATCCTGCTGCTGAAAGAGCATGACAGTCATGCAATGCTTGTACAAATACCTGAACTTCTGTAGACTTTGAAAGTTCAGGACAACTTTCCCTTTTTGAAGGACCATTTAATACAAAATTAAAAATGTAATGTTCTTGTTGGTCTACACTGAAGATGACAGCATATGATTTCTGCAAGCTACTTTAGTACAAGTGTCTTGGGCTTGTGTTAATTTTGTCAGATCTATTCCTTGCTGGTGACCTGTTGTGGTGATTTCTGCATGTAAATGGTAACAAATATCTTTCCCAGAAAGCATCATGAGAAAGAACTTTGAGCATCAACTGCTGGCCAAGAGGCAATGGTGAGAAGAAAGGGAGTGTAATGGTATTAACAAATGCATCTTTGTACTTCATGAAGTTGCTAGTGGATATTCCCCTCCTCAACAGTCCTGGAGTCTCCTGATGTGAAATTGGACTTTGGCAGCTTTCCAGCCAGTCCTGATCCTTTCTGCTGCCTCTTTTGACTCAGCCAGGTGCTTCCCACTTGTGCTTGAATGAGGAAACAGGAGGGTGACAGAGTGAAGAGTAAGGGACTAAAGGTATATTGTGTAGTTCCCATTTCATATCAGAAAGGTCCCTGCTTACTGAGGACCATATGCAGATAGCTGACAGCTGTTTGGATAGTCCACAAATGGGCAATTCGGGGATATAGAGTGTGAACAGTGAGAAAGATCATGATATGTGTGATAACAACAGTAATAAGGAATGTTATGTGGTCAGAAAAGTGATGTGTGTATTTGAGGGAGTCAGCAGAAAGGAGTGTTGCATAGGAATGGTGGCACATGTAAATTGCAAAGAAAGCTAGTCAATTTGAGGGATCACTTCAAAATCTAAATGTTTAAAGAGTGCTTTCGTTTCAACTATAAAGAGACATTCTGAGTATCTCTTTCAGATGTAAAGTAGGAAATTAAACAGAAATGTGTTAATTATTGTGAACAAAAAAAAGGGGGGGAAATAATTTGATTCACTTTTCCCTTACATCTTCTTTATTCCTTTGGTGTGCTACTCAAAGAGTTGCCTTACTTGGTCTTGTCTGTTTTCAATTCAATTTCTTCCAGTTACACAGGGACACTTTACTGCATGATCTAACCTCTTAGGAAAGAGAGGTGCTTCCCAAGCCGGCATGCACTTCTCTGTGGATGGTGGGATGAACTACAGAGTTTTAGGGTAATCCTATGAATTCCATGTCATTTCACATAATATGCCCACTTACACCTCAAGTTTAAACAGCCTACAACTTATTTGTGTGTTGTATGGTGGCCATGATCTGCCAAGCAAACACTTCTCAGACCAAAAAAAAACCCCACTACTTTGCACATATCTAACCAAAGCATTTGTAGACAATTTACTGCTGTAATTAATCTTAGCTGTCCTAGCTCTTTTGAACTTATGTCTGACAATGCCCTTGGATGCAACCAACCTTCTGAGAAAAGAGACTCTTGCCACTTTCTCTCCCTTTTCTTCCCCAACAGTTGTCCATTTAGAAAGCAATAATGCTTTCAAAGGAGATTAAATCCCACTGTGAACCAGTGCAAAACTATATGTGTGTCAGGAGAACAAAATGTCTGCAAATGAACAAGAATATGAAGTTTTTCTAGAACGTGTAAAAATAAACATAACCATGGAGCTGTAAAACTATCATGAATTTGGCTCCTGGGGTCTGAATCCTGTTCAAAGCCCCAGTTGAAAAGATACAATACTGCACTCTCCAATTCAGCAGTGCTCTAATGTGCTCTACTGCCTCCTGAACAAGTTCTGCAGCAAACTTCTTGCTGAGACTGAAAACTCTTTCAAACAAGGCCTGGGGACTCATGAGCTTTCTACTCAGTAGTAGGCTCACTCCTTGAAAAAGTATCTTGCCTAAAAGAGGCCAAATATCACACAAGAGAGCTGGTGGGAAATTCAAACTGTTTTAAGCAAAGAAGTCAATAGAGTTGCTGTAGTGAAAAGTAATGTTCAGAGTGAGATCACCGTGTTATGATCTCATGCTGAACATCAGGACTGGGGTTTTTTTCTTGAGGATTATGAAACTAGCCTGAGGCCAGTCTGGTGAGAGTCTGAGAAAGATACAGAAAGATGTTTGGAGAGCCTGGACTATCAGGGCCCTTATTCCCCAAAAAGGGTAACAGAGGCTGAAAAAAGATGAGAGAAACGAGAGCTGTATTATTATTTCCAGTGCTCTTTCCATCCATCCCAAAAATACAAGATGTAGCCCTAGACAGAGAACGTGTATACTGAATCACAGGCTACAAAGAGATAAGAGGAGAAATTACTGAAGAGGAACGAAATACCTTGCAGGAATAATGGAATTCAGCAGCCAGACCCCAGTCATTTAGACTGTAGAACAATCTGTGGAAGTGCCTTTGCTAAGCACTTTTAAAACTAGACTCCAAAAAAATATTTGAAGGTGTACTGCTGAGAAACATCTTGCATTCATGGGCTTCCACTAAAGTAGTGTTGCCTGAAGCTTTTCTCATATTTTATTGTTTTCTTATTAATGATTAAAAACTGAAAAGTATCTTGAAATTAGAGCTGTTTTTAGAAGGAAACCTTTCCAAATTTGGCTTCCTTCAGGTTTAAATTTTTGTTGTATTTGTTTCAACTTTTGTAATGATATTTCATTTGTCTATCAGCAGAAAAAATAACTTACATTGTCAAACTAGAAATGGGCTTGAGACACAAATTGAAGAATTAAGCTTAAGAGAAATATTTAATTACTGTTCCTTCAGGCATTGGGAGTGGATGATGAAGGTCAGCCAGGCTTGGACTCTGTCAAACTGACAAAGAAAGCGACTTTGTATTGAGGTGTAAAAATACCTCCCATTCAGATATTCAGAGGCAGAGACTGTCACAACACAAATCCTGCTCTCCATTCACAACATGTGAGGTTTCAGCAATATCCGGGTAAGGTACAGGTCTGAAATCAACCCCTACCCAGCTTAGTGTTCTCCAATATATCTGACATCTGCTCCAACATTTGCTCTATGAAATATCAATTAAAACATCAAAAATTGTTCGAGCATTCAAAATACAAGTGTTGATTTTTAAGGTCATGTATCCAATGCAAATTTAATGTAGAATGGGGTTGATTTACAGAGAAGTTTGAATGCCAAAATGGGTGAAAAACATAGCTTTTCCACCTGTTTTTCACTTACAGACATTTATGGCAATTTAACGCCATGATTCAAAAACAAAACTTGTGCCCTCAGAGAGGTAGAATGACCGCAAGAAAATATTGACTGAATGCCTGCTGACTTCAACTGCTGAATTTCACACACAGCTTTCCTCAAAAGTATCAAGAAGAAAGAGATTGTATTTTGAATTTAAAATGAAATTTTACTCTTGAACATTATAATAATGTAACTGTGGGGTTCCACGTTCATCTCAATGCCTTCCAGATCAAATGAACCCTGTTTTAATGGCAGAAAAATACTTAATTTTATTTCCCTCTTTTTAAAATTTTTTCCTCCCCCGTTGCCAGAATTAGAAATGTAGCCTTGGATCTTAGATCCAAGTCAGATTCTTTCTGGCTCGTTTATTGGCAGTCACAAGGATTATACGATAACAGTAATGTTGCAATTACAATGGTAAAGCTATGCAATTACAATAATAAATAGACCATGGATTGGCCAGAAAATAAAAAAAGTCCAGTTTTCTTGCCTATAGCTAGACTGTCTTTAAGAAGAAAAACAGCACAAACTTCTGTTATGGATTGAAGTCAATGACATTTTTTGTCAGCAGAGAATCAAATGCAATTCAGACACACAGAGACATAAATCTGTTCAGTAAGTCAGTCGCTTTTCAGAACACCACTGCTTAGTTTTGTTAGTATTTTTCTCCTTTTGGATTTTTTTTTCTGTCTGGCACAACATAGGGTTAGTAAGTCAGGCATGTTTGCAAGGTTTTTAAAGAGAAGCAACAGGACAAAGATCTCTTTTTCTCCCTCTTAATTATGCTTCCCAGGAACAGGCTTATGTGCCCATTTTAAAGATGCCATTGGCATGACATGCTTTTTTTTAGGATTTTCCTGTGCAGTTCAGAAGTTACCTGCTTAAGAAATGAGAGCAGGAGCTTTCCATAGCTTCATGCTGGAATCCTCCTAGCTGCAAAAGCAGTGAAAACTGACCTTTACTCTCCGAACAAGGAGTCTTCTGGCATGGAGCT
Source organism: Lanius collurio (assembly GCA_020086605.1). Lineage (NCBI taxonomy): Eukaryota > Metazoa > Chordata > Aves > Passeriformes > Laniidae > Lanius > Lanius collurio. The sequence continues at coordinate 25,598,641 of JACBWW010000004.1, read as the reverse complement.
TAGTTTTCCTACTGCTCTTCACAACTGTAAATAATGTTAGTATACCCTGAATTCAGTGCATGCAGCACTTTACATTACTATTGTGTATCTTAAAATAAACAACATTGCAAGCTGTTTATTTTGGTGTTACTATGTATGCATTTTTTAAACAGTGGTTACTTAAACAAACGTCTCTGTTCCCACAGCACTTAAAAGCTGCTGTTTGCTCACTGTGGTTTTTGGGTTTTGTCACTTTTGTTTTGGTTGTTTCTGAAAATCACACTGGAGGATACAGAAGACAGGAGTATGTTGTACTTGTTCCAAACAAATGCTTCATGTCACAGCTTTTTCTTTGTGCCAGTTTTTCCCATGTTCTTAGCAGAAAAAAATTGGTTTAGCTCAAATATAGAGATCACCAGTATTCCAAATTGGTTGCAACTGTCCTCAAATGCATTTTTGCAGGCCAGTCAGGCCATGCATTTGTTATCAGAATTTGACCCTGAGATAGCAAAATTGTTTCAATTACATTAGTGCTGATTATTTATTCATTGCTCAGCAAAACAAAAGGTGCAGGGGATGAGAATTTAGGGAATTGAGGGTTTCCACATCTTCTTTCATCCTGTCTCATCAGTCTTCATTCATCCACCCTAGAAACCTCAAGTGCCAAGCAAACTTCTGTGGCTGGAAATGCTGATATGAGGTTGATGAAAAAGCCATTATCAAAGACATCAACCTTTCAAAGCCACATTGCCACAGCTTAGTGGCCCTTTACGTGCACAAGGAATTCAGAGGACACTTGCTGGTCTGACACAGTTCTACTAAAGGGCTACGAGATCTGCACTGTTTTTCACCTGTAGCAATGAGCTTTTGGTGATGGCTTTGTTTCTTGCTATGCCATGCATACTGTTCTCAGGTCATGATTATTTGGCTAAATCTCAGTAAAAGGTTAAGGAAAAAGCTTTTTTCTTCCTTCACTCATTCTCCCCACCTTCGTAAAAGCTGTCTGTGGTACCTCATAATTGTGATAGTTGTTCTATAGTTGCTCTGTTCCACTTTGCCAATTTTTCCTAGGTAATCTTCAATTAGCCCTTTTTGCTGAGAAAGAAAATTCTTATCTGAGTCTGTAGAATTGTGTCTTAAGAAATCAGAATTCCTAAGAATTCCTCTGCATGAATATTGCAGTATTATAAGGAATACCATAGCAAGGCTAGCATTAGTATTTCTTAGCAGAGGCAACAGTGGTACCTTGAAGGGTGTGTGTTTTTAAAAATGGGTGGTCAGCTTACCAGCTTCTGCCCTCATTTTGGAGTGAATGGTGCCTGGGCAGTCATGAAAGTGCCAAGGTGATTCCTGTGTGGAAAAGTTTTAACAAGAGTGCTGCAACAAACGTGGGAGACAGCACTAAACAGCGTAGGGTACTGAACTAGCTCCATCCAACCTGGAGATCAGAACAGCAGAAGAGCTTGGTTTCCTTGCACTTGAATACAGCTGAGAACGGAGTCTGAATTACTCATTTGTAGAACTTGTAAAGGTTGACAGTATTTTTGCAACAGAAAGTAATCTCTTCTCTCAACTGCTAATTGCCCCATGATTTTTATCAAGCAAGATTGTTAGATAAAGAAAATTAGTGTTTGAGAAAAATTGTGAATGCAGATCTTTTGCAATCTGTGTAGACCGTAAACCAGTTTGTCCTCCTTAATTGTGGTCTTCAAAGATAAACAGGTTGAAGAGTGTGTTGTAGTCTTTGGCACAAATATAGCATATTTCAGTGCTTTGTTGAGCAAGCTGCATGTTTTTGAAAAAGAAATAAAAAGTTGCTTGCATTTTTTAATGTAGTTAAGATTTATTATTTTTTATTTATAGCTCAGCAGGTGTTGATTTTCAGCACTGTGTATATGCTCATTTGTTTCTGGACTTCAGTAGACTGGATAACCCCTGCTCTCCCTGTAGGACTATGTGACAATTAAGGATGAGAGGAGCATTTGATAGAAAAGTGGCCAACAGCAGAGCAGTCCAACAGCAGTTGGACTGTTCTATCTACTGAGGGAGGACAGTATAATATACCAGTGTTCCACAGCTTTCCAGTTTTCCATGCTTTTTTCAGTCTAAATACTATGTCAACAGTCTAATTTGTACTGTAATTACTAACATCATTTACATCTGTAGGTGAATATTCTACCTCTTCTGAGAAACAGAAGAAGGCAGAATGATTAGCATTTTTGTAAAGCTGTTAATAGAAATGAAAACTACTTAGTGGCAGCAAAGTTTTGAGGAGCAGGTGACATTAAATATTTTAAAAGTATTCTAAAAAGTGTTTTTATCTTGGTTTTCACTAAATAAAATCTGCCCTATTGGCCAGCTGAATGCTCCACTGAGCCAAACAAGGGTCAGCAGTGAGTGATGATGAGGCCAAGAAATGATGCAAGTGTAGGAAGATCCCACAAGTTCCAGCATGTTCTTCTGGCTTCTGGTGGGCAGAAGTTTAAAGACTTTTAGAGTTGGAAGTTTACATACAGATCGTAATGCTTAAAAGGCATTGATGCATCTACATTTTATTTTCAGGCCTGCTATGGACCAAACCATGTATTCATGGTCCACATCAGAAAATATTGTAACAAATGGATTATTTGAATAACTGGGGACATTTGTTAGACTATTTTATGTTATGGAGTGGAACATTTGAATAAGCTTCACATTTCTTAATATGTGGGCCTAAGTTTCTAAATTGTATTACAAACAAAGAAAGAAAAAAAGAAGAGAGAGCAAAGATATCAGATTACACTTGATTTTAAATTAAACCTTTCTTTCATGTAGTAACAGGAGAAAGGGAGATCAGAATGGCTTGGATGCCAGTAGAAAAGGAGAAGAAACTTTGCAGCCCTGCAGTTTTCTTCTTCATTTTCTTCTTCTTCTTCACTCTAACCATTCCACGTCTTTTCAGTGTCCTATTCTCCATTACTCTGATGCTGTTCTTCACATCATTGATTCTGGCAAAATAAAACACTGATCAGCCCATACATTTGGTAGAGTACTTTTAAATAAATATCCCTGCTGTGTCCTAGTAGAAAGCAGTCACACAGTTTTGACATAACTAATCATGTGCAAAGCTAAACCTTTAGTAGCTAGTTCTTGCAGACATTTTTTCCCCCCTTTTTCCCCTCCCTCCTTCTTCGCATGGCCCCTTCAGAGCTGCTGGAGGGCGTTGTTGAGAAGTTGCTACCGTTGATACAGTTGCTATTAATCACAGTCTGCCGTGATGTGACGCAGGTTCTAATAACATCCCATTGAGCTGCCCTTGTATGCTGGAGGCTTACCAACAGCACTAGGCCTTTGATATTCATCTCACACCAGGATAAAGAAAATGTAGAGTTAAAAAAAACCTCAACTGCAAATAGGCAAAGAACAAAAAAGGGGGGAAACATAGCAAAATCAAAAACAGACACGGTTTCTGTGTGCTGCTTCGTTTACCATGGGAGCAGCAAAGCTATAAATCTCTGCTGTGTTGTTTGAAAATTGAACATGAGGCTGCTAAATTTATCATTCATTCTTTGTTGTTTCTGGGTAGTAGCTGCCTGACTTGGCTGACTTTGGTTTCTGTCCCCTCCTCAATAACAATTTTTGTTGTCATTGTTGTTTCAATACATTACACACGCAAATCAAAATTTTACCGGATCAAAGAATATTGGAGGATTTAGTAAAGTGCTCATAAAGGGGAGGAGGAACAAATTTGCTGCATGCTACACATCATGCTTCCTTGGCAACTGACTCCCTCACATTCATAATTACAGGAACATAATTTTTAAAAAGCAGCATAGGCGGGGGGGGAGGGAGAGGGAACACTTCCTTTGGTTAAAGACATTCACAACTTTTTAAAAATGTGAGTCTTTGAAAATTAGAAAAAAAAAAGTTCTCCCATATGCTCCATGAAGATTAAACCTGGAGCCTGATAGAACTGCACAATCACCTTCTTTTGTTAGCACTTCTTGTCCATGTTGAACTGCAAAGAAAAAAAGGTGGAAAGCAAGCCTGCTACAGATGTGACTGGCTATGAATATTCATGAATGCCATTGCTCCTCCTTTTCTACAGGCATCCAAGCCATTCTGATCTCCCTCTCTTTTTTCCTCTTCTCTTTTCCATTCCCTTTCCTTCCTCAGGACTGAACAAGACTGCAGTTTTATTTCGGTAACAGCCTGGTACGATACAGTTATCAGTGGCCTCCGAAGCCTTTTATTTCCTTTAAAAAAAAATAAAAAAGAAAAAAAAGAGAAAAAAAAAAAAACAAAGGAAAAAAGAAAAAAATTGTAATTATCCACAGTTTTATGAATCCACCTCCCCTTAATGTTCATTATTTAAACCAGCAGCAATTACAAGTTCAAAGGGGTTTAGAGGGCCAGCAACCCGCATAATCACTGCCAAATTAAGCGGGACTCATTCGTCACAGAAGAGTACACTCTGAGCAGTGAATCATGCATGCAGTGACAGGCACTGATTTACATAAAGACGAAATCTGTGCCCTCTAGGGCTGAGTGTTACTTTATCTCAGTGGCCCTGTGATATATGCATTTTCTTTTGGTGTTAGGAAGGTTCAGAGACTGATGCTGTCTAATACATTATATTTTATTCTCACTAGCATCACTACTACTGCCTAATAAATACTAATAAAATACTGCCTAAATTAATTCATGTTTCTGTGTATTTAACTAACAATAATCAAAACATCAAGGCTCTTGAGTTTTTAAAAGCAAAGTTTTGTCCAAAAAAACCCCCTTTCCTAATCTGTTTACAATACTTATGAACCTCTTTAGTTTGGTTTTTTTTTCTGTTACCAATTTGCAGGTCAAACACTCATTCTTGAAAAAGACTACTTTTGTTCTCCACCGCCCCCACTACCTCCCCTGCCCCCTGCAGTGATTTAACATAATATTTTTTGAGTAGTTGTAAGTAGTTGTACATGTAAGTACATGTACAGTGTCAGAGGCTGAGACTGAATGTATTACTTTATTCCTAGTTTGCTGGCTATCCAAGGTGTTTTAAGTCAGTGTGGTTCCTACTGACAGAGACATGCTGTAGGGTCTGGAATTTATGTCCATTTAGGGCATCCATACATCTGACAGTGGAAGACAAATCTTTTCTGTTAGAAAGGTGTCCCATATTTTTATCATGCTACTCTGCCTCTGATAATGAACTGTTTAAAGATGCTTTTATATTCTGCTTGAAGACTGAGTTCTACACAGTTCATTTATCTACACCCACTCACATGGGCAGGGTAAATAGGTCTTGACCCTGCAGGTAGTAGATGTATCCATGCAGGGTGGATATATAATCTGATACTACAATGAAACCAGAAAAGTAGTTTTTGTGTAATCATTGCTCACCTTTAGCTCTGTTAGCTACAACTCTTTTCTCCACCACAACAGGACTGTCATGTGGACAGTATATACAGTAGTTTGGAAATGGTACTTAACTTTCCTCCCTTAGGGGTGGTTTCTCAAAGTTTATTTAGAGATGCAATAGCTACAATTTGTGAGAGGCCTCCTTAACATATAAAGGCACTTTACATAAAAGAATTTGATTCCTAGCTGTCACTGAGACACAGCAGAGTGACCCCAAAACATCTGTCTATGGCACCTTGACACAGATGTTGTTTCTACACCAGCTCTGGTGCAGAGAGGAGGTAGCTGGTAGTGTCAGAAAGCAACAGCTGTCTGCTCAGCCCTTCTTTTGCTTTGACATGCTACTGCACTCCGGACTGTGCTGTAGATCTAGTATCGTTGGCTCTCCTCCTGTTGTGCAAGTCTGTCTGGTTTTGGTCCCATTAGGCAATTTCGCTGGTGAAGAAGAGCAGCAGTGTTCTGTATGTGAATGCACAAGCTCATTTTTTGCACAATGTCCCTTGCATGTGAAAGAGATCCACATTGCATGTACAAATCACGCAGGAAAATGCCATTTGCATATGTCATTGCACTTACTGTCCAAGTGACTATGCATCTGTGATGTCCACCACAACACTGTGTCCTCTAAGAGAAGCTACTGAAGAATTTGAATAATTTAGGTAGAGTTACGACAAAGCCTGGCCACAGCATCTTTTTTTTTGGATTGGCTACAGTATGTTTAGAGAGGACACTGGGCATAATATGGGCATAATTTAGGTGTCCCTTTTAGGTAGTAGTGTACATTACTAATAAACAACTTTATGGTTGGTAAATAGAAGTTGTACACAATCTCAAATGGATGTAATTTCTGCCACGATAAAATCAGATTAAATGGATAGTTAGTGAAAGGGAGATTATAAGATGGACTAAGAGTTTTTGTGAAGGTCTGTAAATGGAACAAAGCTCTTATGTGATGGCAGCAGATTTGTGTGAATTGACTGGTTTAGGTTTATTCTATTATGCATTATGGAGTTCATGAGTCACTGAAGTCTATACTAAGATCAATGCTTGCAGTATTATGTATCAAATAACTAATTTCTACCTTTTTATTTTATTAAATGCCTAAAAGATGTTAAATTACTATTTAAATAGTGGAAATTCTTTAATGTTACATTATATTTTCAAAGAAAATACAAAATAATGTATTGATCAATGATGGAAAGATGTGGAAATGAAAACATTTTTGTCATATTATACTCTTTTTTGCTTTATTGAATCAGGACAGTTTAATGTAAAGGACATGGCCTCTAGGAGTCAGAGTAGCATGTCACAATCTTTCTTTGGGTATTTCTGACTTTAGGTTCCCGTATGTTCATTGTGGGCTTCTACAGAAAAGTGAATTGCTGAAATATTTTAAATCATGTTCCCATGGAAGAGTTGTCTGAAAGGAGTTGTAAATCCTTTGCCCCTGTAATTTCTCACTTTGAGCTCAGTCATCTTCATCAGCAGTTTAAGTGGTCAAATTTTTTTGATCAGGCTTTTAAGAACTGCTGCAACAGGATTCATATTTTGTCTAAGTGCCAAAGATTTTTGCCTTTAAAGTACAGGAGAGTAAATTAAGCCTGGTTTTGGCTGGATTTAGAAAAGAGCACATGGACATGCCTGGAATTGAGACAGTGGAGTTCTGTCATCCACATCTACCTCATTTTAAATGTAAAAAACTAACCTTTGGAACTGGCGGGACTTAGGAAGATAGTGGAATTGCAGGATGCTGGTTCCCAAGGCACTTTTCAGAAGCGGTCAATGCTCCTGGCCCTGAGGGAAAGGAAACTGAATAGAAAGTGGCATTTTGATTTGAGATCTAATTTATGTAACTATATCCAAAAGTGTATCAGTATCACCTAAAACCCAGAAATCTGGGATTCATAGCACTCTTGTGGAGGTATGATGATTGCTGTAAGTTTTTGTGCTGTTTTTTTTTAAACTTGGGCATCCTTGCTTTCAGCCCTGCTAACTGTGGTGTGGCCAATATGGTGAATATATTTAAGTACTTAACATGGAAAATATCTTATTTTCTTTCACTCTTGATCTTGTCGGCTTTCAGATTTAATTCATTTTGATTTCTCTGTTTTAACTATGGATATAGATTGTTGGGGAAGGCTTGGAGGATACAGTTGCTTTAATTATCAAATTCCATTTCTCCTTGATCTAGCCTGTATGAAATCTTGATGCAGTGTAGAACTAAAGTGCCCATCAGTGTTCCTTTTATTGGACATGCTTCATATATTGTAGTGAAGTTGTATGCCTTCACATAGGTTGTTAGGAAAAACTTAACATGCCACCAATGTGCAGTGAGGGAGAGTTAATTGTGTAGATGCCCCAGGACTACACTGGTGACCAGAGCACACTGTAGTGGTCATATGAATCCATCTTGAATAAAAATTAAAAACAGATTTTCAGCCAATTGCCTAAGGTAAAATCCTAGTGTTAATAAATATGTGTAGATGAATGAGATATTTTTCTGTCTTTATCATTTATAAATCTCGGTACTGTAGATATAGGGACAGACATCTAGGAAAGATTAAACACTAAATTGGCATATGTATTACCATAACTGATAAGCACATGTTATGTTTTTCCATGCAGAGGTATCTTGTTTTGCAGTCCAGAAGCATTCCCATGAGGGAACACAACTGAGCCTCTTTTCTTCCCAAGAGGATGGGGCTTTTTTCACCTCCCCTACACTGCCACCACATTGTGTTGCATTAGCCAGAGGCTTGTCCTGGCCCTGCAAACACCAGTTCCCCTTCGAGCAGCTTTTTCTAATGCCATCTCGAAGTCCAGCAAAGCATCCATGTCCTCTGCCCCTGTGCCCTGGCCACAGGAAGATTAGAGGGGCAAGTCTTCACTTGGTGTCAATGAAATCCAGCTTTTGCTGGCAAGCCTAATGTGTAGACTGACGAGCACTGACTTTTTATACTGACATGTTTGACCTAGGCCCCTACTTCTGCTCAGAAATTAATGATCTGCATTTTTGAATGCCACAAAAGGCACCCTTAAAATGTTGATTTCCAGTCTTACTGAATTTAACTCTGAAAGAACTGGTGTCTGCAGTAACTGGATAACAATACAGTTTTGCTTAGCTGCTATGTATAAATTCACAGATGCCCCAACAAAATTGTTTGATGCACCTTTAGAATCTGTTTCAAACTTGATCTCAGAAAAAAGTAGGAAAGTGGGTCCTGTGTTGGCACAATACAATGGTCACTGTACAGTGAACATTTAACACTAAGATTAGTAAAGACTTCTAAATTGGGCATGCACATACCAAGTTACACCCAGAGCACATGTGTGCCCCATTGATTTCTAGATGCACTTCTGAAGAGTCTGTTATCAGCCAGTAGATTAACAGCACCTCTGAGAGTCCTCCAGTTTATACTGTTTTGACTGAGGCATTTGTAGCCCCTGACAGTTCCTGGAATCAGGGAATGACAAAAGTTACCTCATCTTCACCATGCATATGCACTGAGAACAATTTTTTGGAGCTAGTTTTTCTGAAATGGAAATCCTTTGATTTCCTCTGACACTTATTGATGCTTGCTTAGGTGACTTGTCCAGAAACCAACCATGCAGAAGAATTCAGGACTTTTTTTTTTTTGGCTTCTAGCCAACATCCAGAAATCATGCTTTAAGAAACCAGTCCATGTCATCTAAGAGAAAAAGAGCGTAATACCTTTCCAGGTGTTGATTCTCTTCATTTTATTTTGCAGTTAAGTTTTTTTATGGTAATTGTTCACACCTTCAGGATTATTTTTTTGCTTTTGGGGTGTTTTTTGAAAATCAGTATCTGTAATATCCGTACTAAAAAAAACCTAAAAGAGTTTTTACAATTTTCCAGAAAATGGCAGACTTCATCTTTTAACTGTTGGAAACTTCAAGAAGGATTTAAAATTATTTTTGACAGTAGGTTAGCATGAGTGAAAGTCTTTATCTGAAGATCCCACCTGACTTTCTGAAACACTTAAAATATTACTAGAAAGTTTGTTTCTGTGACTTATTGTAGACATAATTAGATATGTGAATAAAGTTTCTGGTGGAAAGGAATGCTACACAAGAGTTTAAATATGATAATTAAATTTTCTTTTGCTTTTGGTTGTGTTTCTAAAACCAAAGTTCAATATTAATATGCTGAGACCAATGATCATGCCTATATTTAAGAAACTCTTTCTTTCCTGTTTATTGATGGTAAACCAGCTAGATTTTTTTAACTGTTTGAATGAATATCAGAGAAAGGAGGTCCAGTAAGAGTATGACTTCATTATATACTGTTATAGATTACTTCAATACCATTTTACCTTGTAGTCTTATGACTTTACCTCCAGTTACAAACACCATTTCTGCTACTAGACTTCAGGTAGGTTTGTGTTCCATCTCATAAACACCATGGCCTCAGTTGATGTCATGACCCTTTAGCTAGGGAGCATTGTCCTACATCATTGTGCCTGACCAGCCTGGGATGTGACTCCAGATTGCTTTATTCTGTGAAGGTCTAGAGTAGAGAAGCATCCATTTTGATTCCCTATGTTATGCAAAATATAATTTCCAGGTAGATGCAAATAACATTGACAATAAAATAATTAAAGAAATAGATTTCTTTTTTTTTTTTTTTAAGTGAAACTACCATTCCTTTTCAGTGTTCTAAAAATAGTCCTATAGACTATTCTGAAACTAATTCACAACTGTACAAATGATAGTTGAATGTATTTATCTGTGTATGTAGCTTAAATGACTGTTGTTAACTGTATGCTATTAGGAACACCACCATGTGTACTGTTAGAGAAGCTATATATCTTATAAACTCAAGTCCCTAAATATAGTATATTGATAACAGATGTTAGCAGTTTCCCTATGTACCTTCCTTAAATTATATGATAGAAAAAATGTTGGATCATAAAATCATTAATGTTCATTGTGTATTTGAGAGGTATGTCAAGACTGAGGTCTGCAGGCTTAGGAAACGACCAGGTGGGACTGATCCAAGATCTGCAGAGACTGTATAATGTAAGGTGTTGCCATACTGATGAAATATCTGGGATACATATCAAAAACCCCAACTGCTCAATCAACATAACAACATTTTACATGCATCATGGGTTGAGAGTTTTTCCTATACGGAAACATTAACTTTCAATTTTTAGCCTACATTAGAAGACAACAAACTGGAGTATCTGTGTGGCTACTACAGAACTGTAAATGAAAAGCACTAAGGTTAGTGTCTGAGCTGCAGAGAAAAAACCCAAAACCAGCAGGACAGCACTTACATCAAATTTAATGTTGTCAGATCATTTGGTTTCACCAGAACTGCTTTGGTTTACTTTCCTCAGAGCAGTTTAAAAGTTGTTTAGCTCTTCAGGAGTTTCTACTCACTTCCTAATCGGAAGGAACAAAGTCAAACCTATGGAAACTATTTATGCAATTGACATGGATTTCAAAACTGATGTATCCTTTGGTTCACAGACTAAGCTTGACCTATATATATATAGACACACATGTGATTCATTAATGGTAATGGAATTTTCTGATATGACTTCTCATGCATGTCTCATACAAATAAAATAAATTGTGTAGTCTTTTGACATGATTTATATACTTAGGACTTGATCCAATTCTCAAAAAAAAATAATGGAGAATCATCTTCGAGAACTAAAGCCAACAAAGATAGTCATAAGCTTTCAGTATGGAAAGGGTAGGCTTGGATTTTGGCAAAGCTTTTTTGGTTTAACAGATAAATATTTTAATTAAGTTGCCCTTGAAGATAGCAGAGATGCCTAAAGACTGACATCTCTCTACTTAAACACCAACAAGAGTCATTCAAATGAAAGAGGGAACCAAGCCCTTCCACAGGGTCTAGCATCAAACCTGTCTTACAAGTTAGTCTGCTGAAATGAATGCTCTTCAGTGCTTTCAGCTGAGACAGACAGAAAATGTGTCAACAGAGTTGTGGGGAGGGTATGCAAGGCAAACATTTGTACACAGAGCCCAGGATTTTAAAAGAGCTCAGTGAAAGTGGTGAGCACTGTTGAAAAGTTATCCATTGACATTGTGGTTGGTTCTAAACCTGACCAAGGGAGCAGATTTGAAATTATTTTCACATAGGTCACTCAATGCAGCTGCTGAGTGAAAGATTGACTGATTTGATTCAAATTCAAGTCAGTGTCAGAGCAGAAATTTAAGAACCTAAAGACACATGCACATGCAGTGCAGCACGACTTTGGAAGTCTTTTGACAAATTTATAAGGCCTCATCTTCAAATATTTACCTGGAAAGTGAATGGGGAAGTTCTTTGTAATGAATCTCTGGATCAGTACTATATCAACATGTAGTATGTTAGATTTCTACAAAGGCTATTTTTATTATCTATGTATTGACCAGACATACTGCTATTTTGAGAGGAGAATTTTTTTTGATGAGCAGTAAAGATAAATGTTCCCCTGGATGAAGGGAGGGATGGAGAGCTGTAGAGTATTCAGTGAGATAAGTATTGGGGAGGTTAGACTTGAGATAGGAATGTAGCACTGGAATTATTTACATAACTTGTCTTGAAGTTTCTAAGGCATCAAAAAAGATAACAAATATCAAATGAAATATTTATACTTCAATTGCATACTGTGTACAGCGGGAAGATAGTTCAGCCTTTTTTTAAAATTTTTGTAGGGCAAACAGGTATTTCAGATACTGGAACCCTGAAGACAGTGGTCAAAATTAAGGAACTACTAAAACTGAATATTTAGGTAGCTTGGGCTATGGCAGCACTATGAAGTTTATCATGCAATCTTTTGTTACAGAAATGTTGCAAGTGGGGTTCTCAGAGATCACTGAGACCAGAGCAAAGTTCTCTCATTAACCATCTATATATGCATACTTCTGCATATTCAAAAACCAAATACATCTTCAGATTTGCCTGGTGTAATGTTATGACCTCATATATAGACAATAGCTAGGCTCAAAAAACACTTTATAGGTTGCTAAGTGAAGGACTTTGACAGTAGAGAATGTCAGATATTTTCTTCATTGTCAGTTCCACTCTCTATTACCTTTGTGGTGAATGAAGTTTGTATCCTTTCACTGGAAGGAGAGAAAATTTTATATATTCATACAATGAAAGGCTGCATCACGTTTTCTATATGCCATGGTATGTTCCTGGGGCAAAGAAGTGGCATTTTCCCAGTCCAGTGATGTGATCGCTTAAATGCAGATACTTCTGTGATACCTTCCACTCTTAACAAAGCCCAGAAAGTACAAAACAATGCAGCACAGAAGCAAGGGTAAACACAACATCCTGTGAAGTTGTAGGAGTTAATTTAGATAGGCAATGGGGATTTGGTGAGGACACTATGGTTAATATTTATAATTTAATAATAACTTTATAATTTTTGAAGTGTTTTGCAGACTTTACCAAGAAATTATAGTAATCATAATAGAATTTTGCCCCTTAACACCTTTTCAGTCAGATAACATGGGAAGAATATTTTTTAAATTGTGTTGGAAAAAAAATTGCAAAATATCCCATCTGATATCCTTAAGGTTCAATCCACATGATTCTCACCTAAATCCATAGGATATGGGAGGGTAACCAAGTAACTAAGAAAATCAGATTGCTGATTTGATAACAACTAAGATGTTGTTGTTAGGTCTTTGTCTTTACATAGATTTGTGCTGCACTGAATCTAATGATGAATCTCTGTTGGCAACCTTGAACTACAGTGGTTAAGAATAATGAAGAATCAAAGATTAGCTCAGGTGCCTGATTTTAGACAATATTGAGAGAAAATGTCATGCTGACTTTCCACCAGCACATTAACAAAGAGAAAAATATTAACTTTTTTCCAGACTGGTATGTCCTGAATTGAGAAAACTGGACAATAGAGTACATTTACTCTTCCCTTTCTCATTGTCCTTCTTACTCCAAAATAAGCTGTTTTTCTTATCTTCTCTCTCTTCTGTTTGTTTTGTGGGACTCAGAGCTATCTGTCCAGCAATTGTTGGAGGTTTAGTTGGAACTTTTTCACCCACCAGCATTTCTGCATATTCTTCTGTGGCAAGTTAATATTTCCCTTGCACATCTATCCATCAAAATACTGTTTCTAGCTTCAAAAAGGTTCACGTCTCAAAAGAATCACTAATTTCAGAATTGCTAAGTTTCCTCCTCCTACTTTCATGCAGTTGATGAGAATTCTTGTGGCATGTTGTTTTTTTGATATAATCAAATATAAATGAGATAAGATTTTGGGTATTATTCACCAATGGTGTTGTGTACGCCCAAGTGACCAGTGGAAACAAATCACGTGGTAATGACCATGTAGGAATTGTGAATTGGAATCTCAGGACAAAAGATCAATAGAAAGTCTCATCAGACTGTCAGTATAGAGGTCTGTTGACTACACAGCCTTCTTTCCCACAGCCATCTGGAAATTCACAGGCTCCATTAACTTCCAAGGGTAGATTATCAAAACAGGTGCATTGCACTGTCAAGAAAGAAATACCCTGAACAGAAAGTGAAAAATACTGTGGGCAGTCTGTGTGAATTCCTTTGTCCTCCAAACTACAAATATAACAGAAATAATACATCAGATCATGCTGTAATCTGGGGCAGTCAGTTGGACCACAATCTATGCAAAACAAGCTTAATTGTAATTATGAAAGCCAGAAATTCTGAAATAAACTGGAAGTATTGTGAACAGTAGAACAGTATAGTAACAAACAAAAGCAATTCAAACAACCCCATCAGCTCAAAAAAGACTTTAATATTAGTAGAGCACAAATTTCTGAACTTCACTTCCCTGAGAAGTCTTGGTTTGGAGATTACTGTGAAAGCTGAGATAATATGTGTATAGAAAAGTACCTCAGATGAATAAATAAAATACTGAGGCAAATGTATATTGTAATTTTTATAATCTCTATAGTTGTGGTTATATGTGTCTATTTATATTTTAATGAATGAAAGTAGTTGGTTTTGCTGCCTTTGTTTTTTACACAGCAAATATAAATGTAGAAAAGTCTGTCTGCAGTTGTATGTCAGAATCCACAGCACTTGTAGACAGTCCCATTGAAATCCAAATATGGATATGGGAGATCAAGCTGAAATCTGTTGGAGGGGGAGCAATATGACTTCATTGCCCTCTATCGCCATTCTTTTTTTTGGCTGCCTTGCAGTGAATAATCAACTGAACTTGGATGGCAAAGAGAAGTTGCTATATAGGCTGCTGAGCTCTACAGCTAGCAGACCTGCCAAGTCTTAAACACTGAGAAAGAGACATTTGTCTGACTTCTTTCACACTGTCCCATGTATTTTCAGAAAACAAGTCATGCACTTGCAGCTTTACTTTTGGACCCCACAATTTCTGTTCTGCTTCATGATCCCTTGTGCCAGACAGACCTATAGACACTTAGCTGTAGCCTGGGCCATGGGAAATCATGGAGTGGGAAAGAAACTGCTGCACTGGGCTGCTCTTTAGAAGAGTAAATCTAGCAATCAAAAGGCCCCTGACCGAGACATATCTGGAACATGGGCTCTCTGCTGTTGTGTGAGGGGCTGCATGCCTACCACACAACTCCTCCCCTTTTTCTCATTTTGCAGTGACCTGACATGCGGGGTCACATACACAGAGGCCTTGGGAAGCTGAAGGGTCTACGATGTCAGTATAGAGCTGGAAAGAATATGCTTCTTGTATAAATATTAAGATCACAGGTATAGGATTAATTCTTCTGCTTTCCAAAAGCACTAAACCTGTGAGTGAAAGTAAGTGAAACTAGATTTCAGTCAACCTTCTGCAGCAAGAAGCATGTCCTGAGAGTTAACTTTGAGATTTCATTTAATTAACTCATAATCAGAGTAATAACCTCTTTTGCCATGATCTAGGGGGGGAATAGTCTTCCTAGGTTAAATTTCTGGGAGCTCTCATGGGTGCTGATATCCATCACAACCCTCGGTCATCTCCTCAGCACATGCCAAAAGCAGCTGACACAGCACTGAAAAGAGTAGAAATAAACTATTGATCAACTAATATGGTCATCTCTTTTTTTTTGAGTATGTCTTTATGTCCTTCATTCATGTCCTCTTTTATGATGTCAAATGAGTTTTCTGAGCTTAAAATGAATGCTAGCAAGGACAGAATGCATACCTGTGAATAGTTACCACTAATGATATATATGTTCAAAAAACCTTAGAAAATAATTTTGTACCTAACTAACATCAAGTATTAGAAAAAATTGTGAGGAGCAATGCTGAATTTTTTTTTTTCTTCTGTTGTGGGATACTGAGTCTAGTCAATAGAGATCCTTTACTGAGCTTTCCATACCTTCCTTTAGACACCACATTGGAGACAACATTGCAAGGGCCCATTCTCTCATATAAGAGCATGAGAGATGGTGAAAATATCACAGTAGCTAACATCTTTTGAGCTCTGTTTCCTGGATTCCATTTTGAGCTATGTTTCCAGTACATAGTGGAGAAAGTCCAATGAAGGGCCATGAAGATGGTTAAGGGGCTGGAACATCTTGCTCTGTACAAAGAAAGGCTGAGAGAGCTAGGACTTTAGCCTAGAGAAGGAAAGGCTTAGGGGGAATCTCACCAGTGTATAGGAATACATGAAGGGAAGGTGCAAAAATGAAGAGAAACACTCTCTTTTCAGTGGTTTCCAAGGACAGGACCAGAGATAATAGGTAGAAACTGAAACACAGGAAACATTCTGTGGGGGAGACTGAGCACTGGCATAAGTTGCCCAGGGAGGTTGTGGAGTCTCCATCCTTGGAGATATTCAAAAGTCATCTGGACCTGGTTCTGGGAAACCAGCTCTATCAGATGATCCTACCTGAGCATAGGGGTTAAACCAGACAACCTCCACATATCCTTTCCAACCTCAACCATTCTGTGATTCTGTGAATACTAATGCTTTTTTTGAGTGTCTTAATTTCATTTGTTATTTTCTCATTCATTATGCTTTACAATGGGGGAAAGCTGGTGTTTGAATTTATTTGGTTTGTTTCACTCTGCTTTGTTTTTTAAACCATGTGCCAAAACAAATTTCATTTCAGAAAGGGAGCCTCATAGCTATTTTTAGAGGATGTCTACCTCTTGCATGTTCTGCAGGCCCAGACGCCTTTCTTCGGGAAGGTGCACTGCCTCCCTGTGCTGTTAGTGTAGTGCTCTCAAGAAACCAAGGGAAGATTTGCCTCCCACCAAAGCAATGTGAACTAAGCTGTAAATGGAAAACTAGCACAAATCATTCAGAGTCACTTGTCAACAATAGCCTAGGAATTCAGGAACATTCCAGAGAATACTGGGAAAAATGGGAATTTTGTGTAGCAGTAACCCCAAAATCTGTGCAGTTTGTGGCAATTGGAGAGATGTATTGGGGAGGCAGCTGGAGAGAAAGCTAGGGAAGGATACAGCTGGATTTCTGAAAGGCATATTTACTGCTAAACCTCTACCTGGCAACTTTCTGAAGAGGGAGAGGCACAGCTTTGGGCAAGGGGGCTGTGGACAACCAATGAGCAAGCATTTATAGAAAAATCACCTGGTCAAAAAATGAGGAAGTGGAAGGCTGAGATGTCCTAGGTGTGTATGTATTGTGCACATAGTGTGTGTATATATACAGGTGTGTGTATATATACAGGTATGTGTATTGGTCATCAAGACCAGGGGAGTGCAAAGAGGAAGAGTATGGTAATTTTTTCACTACAGCTTGCATCTTAAATTAATCTAGATGGTAGGGCAAATCAGCAAAGACTCATCAGGCTTTCAAATTAGCTTTACCTTGTTCATGTAGTATAGCACACAGGAAAAATTTATCGGGGTTAAGTCCTATCCAGTCCTATTTAAAAGTTCTAGATTTTTCCATCCAGACATTTCATCGCTTTGCTCACATAGACTTCCAAAGAATTTATCCTGAGGGGTTATTTCTTCTTGCATTGCAGTTACAAGGCATTAGTTCATGCACTGCCGGTATGTCAAAACGTGTAGATGATAACTTGGTTACATCATTAGTTATTCCTACCTCAGGTGGAAAAAAATAGCTGTCTTAAAGCACTGCTCAGTGTGTGTGCTCTGCAGATTCTCACAGAGGGACCTGTGGTTACCTCAGCCTGATGATTGCTCTGCATTCTTCTGATGTAGACACCAAGAGCTGTTGAAAATAATTGAGACGCTTGTCAACAGAGTGGGAGACTGGACTTCATCAAAACTGTTTTAGTCTCCAGGACTGATGACCTTTTGATGGAGTTTGTTTTAGTTAGGAATTAAGTGTCCAATCCTGTGTAGTGTGAAGCTCCTTCCCTGAGGTGCCGAGTATCCCTGTTTCCCTTGCGGTTGCTCTGGCACTAAGCATCTCCGTCAAGACACTGAGCACTTTGCAGAATAGTGCTTCAAACTGGTTTTGAAAGGAGAAACAAGGTTTTCACTTCTGTTCTTTAAAGAATGAATTTAAATTTGAAATACAGAATTGTTATGAGTAATCCTCTGTTCACAGAGAATGAAATCTATAAAGGAAACTAATTTAGCAGATCGAAACTAAAATCACTTTGTTAGCTAGAACTGGGGTATAAATGCAGGTACTTTAATGCACGGAAAATACAAGCATATAATTTTGCAGAAGAGGAATTCCAAAAAGAGTGCAATTCCCCAATTGTCCTCTGTTATTAATATTAGTATTATAATGCTGATCATAATGTTTAAAGAAAAATATAAGGTTTCTGACTTGTTATATGTTTCCAATTTTTTTTTATTGCTGTAAACTGAGCCAGCTGATGAACAGCCTCTAGGGATGAGACAGGATCACCCTTGTTTCCTGTTCAGCCTTGCTCCAACAAAAAGCTAATGAAAGAAAAGAACGTAATGGCCTTGCAACCCAGGTAAAAGGTTCAGGAGAGTTCACAGGTCAATTGATTTCTAATCTTACTTTATGTTATATTTCAATCAAAAGAACCCCAATCACAAACAAAACCACTCCAGTCCCATAGTGCAAATGTATGATTGGTAACAACACCCTGATTTTACATTGTCTTTGAAAATTAAGTGTTAAACCTCTTGCAGCAGAAGGACACTATGTGAAGTGCAGCAGTGAGCGTTCTAAGCAATTTGAAAAATTCCTCTGTTTAACTATGTCAATATGGATGGTGGTAAATCAGCATACATATGCACACACAAGTATATTTTAAGGTGGAAATATTTAATTAGCCCATCTGCAAGCTTAAATAGCAAATCTGCATTCAATACATTCTCAATTAATTTAGTGAAAATTACACCATTGACCATTTCTTTACTACACTATCTCAGAATGGAGAAGGGAGAGATATTAGTTGCATCACTGTAGAGCAATGAGATTTCTGTAAGTCGTGATCTGCTGGCATGTAATAACTCGATCTGCTTCATGCAGACAAAATATATTAAAAGTATGGACGAGTGAAGTTTGTGCCCCAGGGAGAAGGCAAGATAATGCATTGAAATTGTTCAGAGGTAGTTAGATACCTAATGGTCTAATATGTGAGCTATGTGAGGTCTGGGGTCTGGTTCTCATAAATTCTGGCTAGACTGATCCTGTAATTTCAAGCAAAGAATAAAAGCGTTAACCAGAGTCATCAGTGTTCAAGGTCCATGATGCTGGATATTATTCATGTAAAGATTCAAGAAAAACACTAAAAGGAAAGCTCTGAAGCATATGTGTTTATATGTGACAATATATGTATATATAAAAATATGTGCTGTATTCCTTGTGTATGTGTAGATGTATGCACAGAAACATGTGCACAGTAAATGTGTACATTAGCATGTCTGCAGTTACACAGAAATCATGCTAACAACTGTAGAGCCAAAATAAGAGCTTTTTGTGATGTGTTTGGTGTTCTGTGTGCTTGTTGTGTGGTGGGGTGGGGTTTCTGTTGGTTGGTTGGTTGTTTTTAATCTCTTCAGCAAGTTATTCTATGGAAAAACAAAATGCTAGATTTTTTTTTTGCTGCTGCTGCTGCTTTGTAATATATATTGTATACCAAGCATTTTTACGCTTGGCATCTACAATTTTTTTTAAGTTGTCTTGTGTTAATATATGTTAACAAAATTTGCTTATGATTACAGCAAAACATGGTTCATGCATGCTGATACACTTGTTTTCTCACTTTGTACAGCAACTCTGAGTATATTAAACTAGTGAGGTCACTCCAATGGTTACCACCAGAATTGTGCATTATGTGTATGTATAAGTACACAAATGTAGTGTAATACCACCTTTATTCACATTCATAATTTTGCACCATCACCGCACACTAATCAAGAATTTGCTGTTTCAAAAACTGTATAGCTGCAGAATTGAAATTAAATGGCAAGAGAAAGTCATAAAAACTATCCTTTGTTACACAAATTGTACAACACAGCATAGATACTAAAAATATCCTGGACTCCCTAGATTTAATTTACCATTGTTTCCTTAAGCAGTATTTAAGTTATATTTGTCCTGTGGTTTCTAGGATTATAAAATATAGTCATTCTATGACTGTAAAATATCACCTGGATGTTACCAGGGATTTACTTAAATCTTTGGATGGGAATGGAAAGAATCTCACGTTCACCTCTCTACCTCCCAGAATGAGTTTTCACCAGCATCATGGGCTCTGACCACTTTGTTCTCTGGACTCCAGAGTTAGACCCCAGGAGCAAAAAGATCATATGATGGTAGAGGGATTCTTATCTCTTTTTTGATAATATGATTGTTTTCTCTTACTTCTAAGTACATCCTGATTTAAGAATTCTGAGTTTTTGTCTTCTGAGTGGGCATGATTTGCAAATATTTTAGTAATTAAGCTAAATCTCCTTTTGCCTTGATACATACATTTTAAACATAGGACAGGATAGAAAAGTAAATCAAAAAAGAAAATTGTTACATTATCTTCAATTTTTTTTTTCTTTTTCTGTGATGTATCTCTGTTTATTTATTTCCAGTTCTGTAATGAAGTATTCCCTTGAGAACTCGTGTAAAAAATTCCATATTGTTTGACACCAGAGGTCTATCTGCATAGATGCCCAAAAGACTGAGAGGGAGTTGAAAGGAGCTAGAGGATTGAAAGGAGCTGAGGTGCAATCCCTCCCCCCCTTCACATTTAATTAGGTGCATTTGGAGGGTATGATCCATTTTTGCAGTGTTGGCACCTGTGTGCCAGTTTTACAGAAGAAAGTTCTGAGACCATGAGTCCAGTGAGGAGGCAGCTGGAGCTGTTCTGGTTCTATGCAACTGCTTTCTTCATCTTGGGGTTGTGGGAGAGAGACAATGTGAAGAGCCCTGTTAACACTACTAATTTTGAGATGGTGTTTTCCAGGGTTTGCTTGAGCTTAAAATGCTGCATTTGTATTTAAAAAAAAAAAGTTGGCTCCCCTGGAGACTTACTGTGATTCAGAATATGGACCTCTTTTTGAAAAAAGCACTGCTTTTAACATTATTGAATTTAGCTTTCTGTATAACATTTCTACATGCGTTTTCAATTAGTACTTTGAAAATTACAGATTTTTGTTAACCCTTAATTACAGGGCAATAACGCACCCATGCCTATTTGACTGACTCATTTGGATGATTGTTCTGACAAAAGCAAAGATCATCTGGCAGGTTTGTAAGGACAAACTCTCCAAAACTGCATCTAATTTTGAGGTCCTCAACTCAAAATTCTTTATTTTGCACATGCAAAGATCAAAAACACAGCCAAACTGTACAGCTATATGTGCAGTGGCTTTCACTTGACCTGTGAAAACAAATCACTTAAGATTGTACCACCTAAAAAATTAGTGATCGGATTAATGCTTCTTAGATAAACTGCCCCTCGAAATATTAATAGAAAGTTTTATAGAGCAATTGCAAACTATCTAGAGCTGCTTTTCAGTAATTAGATGAGCTATTAGGTGGAAAATTGGCAGACTAATGAGTGATTTAAGACACAAAAAACTGAGCTTGCATTGGCAGGATTATGGAAGGGTTAGATATTTTCAGAAAAATGTTGTAAAAGATAACATGGTTGACCCAAAATCAAATATGTTTCAGAATAGTATTGTATTTTTTCCTGTATGAACTTTTAAAACCTAATATTTTCCCGAAATGAAAGATGAAACATAGATGCTAAGAATAAAATAACAATCCAAGAGCCCTATGCTTTTTCTGAGATCAGATGTATGTGTCTGCTGTCTTCTTTCTGTCTGTCTATTTTACTCTGAGGAGAGCAGAGACTATACCCAAGTACATAAGGGGTATCAGAATTCCTTTATGTTCCAGTGTTTTCCCTCCTTCAGGGAACGGATCAGACAGTAAGTGCACAGGGACAACATGACCTGTGAATACTCACAAACCAAAACACAGCTGGCAGGTCTAATTTTAGGTCCTTTAGCCTTGATCATGTCCCTTTAATGTATTGAGTGGAAAAAGAAAAGCTCTTAAAATACAGGAAACATCACAGAAGGTCCAAATTCCTCTTTAAATAGAGCCTCTACAGTGATGTGTTTTTCCTCAGCTCTGTTTTGTTTAATTTTCTGTTGATTTTTTTTTAAATGCATGTGAAACTAGTCAGGTCAGCAGCCCTGGAGACAGAAGTCCCCTATCAACAGAAAGGTTGCAATGCAAAGTGGAAATTTGCATTTCCTACAATGACTTGCTGGTGTGCCAGAGCCCTGACCTAAAAGGACTACCTTTAAGCTTGAGAACATGGTTTAGTTTCCACACCTCATTCCCAGCCTTGTCTTAGACAAGCAGAGAAACAATAGGATTTATTTTTATTTTCTATTTGATCTAAGGGGAGGAAGATAGGGCCTCAGACCTTGACTTTTCTCAGTATCATTTTATATGACTTTCTGAAATTCTTTTCCAAGATGCTGAGAAAGCTGGGGATTTCCATGCAGACACGCAATGCAGAGATTGCATGAATTATCAAACTATGCTTTAAAAGGCTTTCTCTTCAGTTAAGTTTTAAAAACTTCTTTCTTCAGCACTCAATATCCAAGCTATTTTCTACAGCAGACAGTTTTTATCTTTGAATTGCTAAAAAGATTCATTTCCCAAGTACCAAGTTCCTAAGCAAAAATGCCTTATATTTCTGTGAAGGTGGATTCTTGTTTTACAAACAGATAGAGAAGCAATTTTGAGGGAATTTCATGCCCAAAAGATTAATTCAGGGTTTTATCAGAATATGACACTGATTTGGTACTTGTAATTGTGAAGACTGTGTAAGAAATTTTACAACACCTTTATTAGAAAGCATAGCTTTTGATAGAACTCTTTTTCCATCTGTGCTGATTTTCTTCCTTAGTTTTTGCTTTTCCATTAGATTTGAGATATCTACTTACTAATTTGTTTGTTTGTTTGATTGTTTGTTTTAAAAATCTTGAAACATCTTGTTTTCTTTGTTTGTTTATTTCATTTTCCTGGAATTCCTCAAAATGTGTATGAGAAGCAGAGTGTTTTGAGTGGACAATCTAATGTACAGCATTGATCCCATCATGTAAGCACAGCAGCCCTGGAGAGAAATGAAACTTAGGCAATTTTCTGTCACCTTGCATAGCCCACTGGGTCTGAAACTTGAGAACTTTTTGTTGTGTGTTATGGCGTAACCCCGTCCTACTTACGACACATGAGCTGATCTTAAGCAGCAAACCGTTTGGTTCTGTCAAACCTTTTATTCCTAGTCTAATGGACTCTTTCCCATGATCAGATGCCACACAGACTTTCAGGAAGGAAGTCAGAAATTATTTCCTGGAATCCATGTTATAATGTTAACACAGAACCCAGAAAAATGGAAGATCAAATGTGATGTGACTTTACTCATAATATGCAGCCATTCCGACAAAATCCTCTCAAATTAAAATGTTTTCCTTGATACTTTCAGATCAGTTAGGCAATTTCAGGCCCTGGTAATCTTTGAGCATTAGTCAGTTTATACAGGTAGAAGATAGAGACACCAGAAACTTTGCAGGTTTGTGGAGTTGGTAGATATAGAAAGCTCAGTTTTCAAGCACTCCATGTTGTGATGAATTGCAAAAAGGGAATATTGTAATTTTGCAAAGTTCAGTTTTATTGTTCTTTTGGCCTTCATCTTCTCTTTCCCTCAATAGAAAACCCATTTTGTCTATAGTCTTCCCACAGTCAAATTGAAGGAATTGGGCTTCAATTAATGCTGCTTAGTGATCTACAAAATGCAGTGCAATGGATACAGCACCTCTGAGACAAAGTATTATGTTAGATTATTAAAGTAACAGTACTCTTCTTACTGACAAAAATTTATCACAACATCCAGAACTATCCTAACTGCTTTGACTAATGAATTTAAGTTGCATTTGCTCTGTCCAGTAAAGCTGATGGAAAAGCAAGGGAAGTAAACAGAGAAAACTATATCAGTTCGCAAAAATTTTGCCATGTGAGACAAACAAGTTAACTTTTCAGATAGCTTAGAGATACTATGAAGATATACACAAAATTAAATACTTGATTCAATTAAAAGGTCCTACAAGAACCTGACACATTACACATTTATTACACATTTATTTTGCATATAAAATGAACTCTGTTTTGAAGTAATTTTCTTGAAATTAAAGGTCATACCTATAGACACCATCAATCTTAGGATTTAAAACACTTAGTTTCTGATTCTGAGATACAGAGTGTACCAATAACTGCAAAACAGCATCATTCTCAATGTCCTCTTTAGGACCTATGAAAGATGGCAAAACTGTCAAGAAAATTTTAAGACAAAATATATCAGTGGAAAAAAAGTGGTGCACATTATTTAACTTAAATAATGCTAGAGACTTTAGTGATCCCATTAGTGAGAGGGAGGGATTTGAAGTTTTACAGGTCAGTGTTAGAAGTGTGCTTTTTCTTTCCCTATAAAAATATAACAATTTGTCTGCAGATAAATGTTAGCAAAACTTACAGTTCACAGATGCTTACTGAAGTCTTTCTGGGTTTGGATAGCTAAACCTGCAGCAGTTTATTCCTTAATAGCCAGAATCATGAATCTCACACCACCTTGTGCTTGTGAAACTGCACTCAGGCTGTAGAGGGACTATATGTACTATTGCAAGGCTGTTTCCAAGTAGCTGAGAGTCATGGCCAGGCGCTGAAGCCATGAACTATTATCCCACACCCACGATTCCTCCTGATAGCCAGGACTGTGATGGAGGAAACTGACAGAATTAAATGCAGAGGGGACCAAAG
This sequence comes from Lanius collurio, assembly GCA_020086605.1. Classification (NCBI taxonomy): domain Eukaryota; kingdom Metazoa; phylum Chordata; class Aves; order Passeriformes; family Laniidae; genus Lanius; species Lanius collurio. The sequence goes on along the minus strand of JACBWW010000004.1, from coordinate 25,574,054 downwards.
CTATACAAAAGAGTGAAGGATGTAGTTTGTGTCACACTGACAGATACTGTGAAGAAAAGGAGGAGATGAAGAGGGAGTGGCTGAGTAAGGACGATGACTGCAGTGGTTTCCCTGGATGACTCCAGGGAAACGAGGAGACTCCAGTTGTAATGGAGTCAAATTGGAGCACTAGGAGAAGGTGACTGTGAATTACTTAAGCTAGTAGGAATGAACTGGAAGGAGGTAGCTGCTGGACTTGGACCCTGAGATTTGAGTGGGATGAGGGAAATGAGGAAGGGAAAAGAAGTATCAGGGCTGGTGAAATGGGTGATGGAGGGTGGATGAAGAACTGGGACGTGACTTAGCTCCCATTGCATTGCAAAAGAGGAGCCGCCCACTAATGCACTCCTTTGAAGGCACTAATGGCAGACGTAGTGGCAAACATTAAAAGAAAAATGCCACACAGCCTTCTTTACATTACTCCCCTGTGGTCCCTCTTGCCACACAGATGTGGGATGTAGAGGAAACAGGTGACAGCACCCTGTACGCAGTCCCTGGTCTTGGAAGGTCCCCAGTAATGGAGCAGGACCATTTCAAACGAAGTCCTGCTCAGAGCTGGAGTGGTGCACACTCCCTTTTTCTGTGGGGGGTGCTGCAGATGCCAGCAAGTACAGGCTGGAGCATGTTCAGTACAGATGGAGTCTTTGAAGAATTTAGCTGACAAACTCTTAAATGTCTTTACTAAACTAGTGCTAATTGAAAATTTTCAAAGGTTTATAGCTTGGCCAAATGTGGGTGGATTTTCAAAGAGATGGCAAAAGGCACATCCCCAAGAGCAGGGCCATCCCTTCTCCAAATGTTATGCTTCTGTTCCAAAGCACATTCTCCTCAATTAAATATAGCAAGAAACAACATACCAATATTTTTCTTTAATTTCATTTTCAGAAATGGCTGAATCATTTTTGCTAAAACTTTCCAAAATAATTGAGGCTTGGGCAAACATTCTGCAGACTAAATATCAATTTAGAAAGCAAAGTTTAGCAAATGGAAATACTGTCTTACAAGAGGAATACCTGTTCTGTCTAAAATAAACTGAAAGCACAAGTTTTAGGAGTCCTTTTCCAGAAATTAGGAAGAGAGGGACTGGTAGTAAATTGCTGCAGATTCGTAGCACTGCTCATGAGGACAGAATTTGTCTTTAAATGCATTCCTCCTATTTAAATGCTTACACAGGTTAATTCAGTGCAGATATTAGTAGCGAGTGATTTGCCTGCATGGGAAGCTTACTCCCGAGGTGTTGCCAAATGCAGTGAGGCTTTGGCAGTTTACATCATGATAGCAAATCACCCAGTCACATAAATCAAAGTTCCCTCAGGGTGGCTTTAATTTCTGTATCTTGCTCAAAATGCTTTTAAAATTTGCATTGTAGACTTAACATGGTTTACTCATTTGAAGTATGTCCTGTGCCCTCCCTCTTCGCCCTTAGATGTGTTTCTAACTTCTGCTTTTTCATAATATCCTGACTGAGTGGCCCTCTGCAGTGTGAAAATTTCCAGCAGCAGGTGAATACTGACTTTACATTCCTCTTCACAAAAGAGCTACAGGTTATGGTTTTTCTGTAGCACCCATACAAACTTAACTAACACAAATTATAACCATCTGTGTTAAAACAATAATGCACACTTTTTAGGCTGCTGGAAAAACAGCAGATTTTGCTGTATATCTAGAATATTTACCTTTACATCCCACCCCCCACTCCTTTTTTACAGAAATGGTGGATAATACATTTCCCTTAGGGAGGATTTAAAAGCATTTTCCATTATGATGGCTAACATGTAGGCTCCTATCACTGTGGAGATGGAGCCTACTTTCACCAAAACAAAATTTGCTTTCCTCTGGATAGCAAGTCCCACACTGGAATAGACATCAAGGTGATTGTCAATTCACACAGTAACTGTTGCATTGCTCACCTAATTCAGGTGGTGGTGGTGAGCAAATGACACTGCAGCATGTTGAGTGCCATAGACATAAACCTGAGATCCTTGAATTAGAGTCTGGACCACCAAAGAAGTACTGTAATTTGCAAATGCTTGGTGTGTCCATGGGGAACCCAGAAAACTTACAAAGCCATTTACCTCAGAAAGGAGAGATGTTCAGCTGGGAAGTGAACATAATACATCCTGAGGGAAGCAGTATTGTCCCAGGTTCTGTGCTATCAAATTCTTTCATCAGGAAAACTGGAGTGAGGGAAGTGCTCAACTGTCAGCAGTATGTTACCATCACTGGTGGAACTGGAAAAATTTTTGGGAAACTGGTAGAAGCTTAGAAGAGAGATGCACAGAAGCAATCAGTGAAGAGTAGCAGGTGGTTGTGGATTTTATATGCAATTCATTGAATGGTTCCTTGAATTGCACCCGTTGCATGCCAGAAAGTACAAGCAGATACCTCCGGGCTGGGCTTTACATGGAGAGCTATAGCTGGTACAAATGTATTGTCTGGAATTTAGAGAACATGTTAAGCTTTTGTAAGTGGGCTCCAGGAGCTCCTCTTGCTCCAGTCTGTATTGTGCTAACAATATATATATATTTTAGCCCTTAATCCCAACAGAAGATCATGTGTCTGTTTTGGTCGGGGGGGAAAAAGAAGCAGAAGAAATTTGCCCATTTAGTCTTAAGTATATTTCTGGCCCTAAGAAAGGCTGTGTGAGGTATCTGTAAGGAGTCTCTCTCAAGGAAAGGTTCTTTACCGTTGCTCAGAAAGTAGTACAGCTTGAGGTATTTTATACCAGCCTATAAGGCACTAGATTTAAATTGGTGTGCAGTGAAACATTTAAATATACTATAGCAAATGAAATATGGTCCAATAGGTTTTTTATGGTCCAGCTATGCTTTTTCTTTTCAATCACTAGCCTGGGGCGAACAAGTCGGCTTTAAAATGTCTATTTTAGCTATGCTTTTATCACCTCTGTCTTTTAGGAAGTTTGATTTCTTTTTTCATTTCTTCTCTTTGATAAAAAAAGAGCTGAGATCCCTGAATGGGTTATTTATCTCTTATGTTTAATCTATTTATCTGTCAATGGACATGCTGCTTTAGAAGTGTTTTATATTACTAATTAATTTAATTTCACATACTGTACTCCATGTTAACACGTTTTCTATTATACACTGTAATGCGATACAGGGCCTTCCCTCAGCAACCTTACCTTAAAGCTTTAATTGCTTTCCTCTAAGACTCAGCTCATGTTTGATTTATCTGATTTCTTTGTATAAAGATTCCCTGTTTTACAATGTGTACGCAAGCCATTAAATTAGTGTTGATGTTTATCTAGCAAACTTACCAATTGGTGATAGTATACATCCCTTTATGAATTTATGACTGGGCAATAAAAGAAGTGTCAGAAGCCCTGTTGTTGTCTCTATCAGGTCACTCTGTTAGTTTATGTTTAGAAAGACAACATGGCCTGCCACTGACTTACACAGTGATTTGAAGGATTGATGCCTGCAGTCAAAATCTGTTATGAATTTCTAGCTGTGAAATGATTTTTTTTTCCTTTTTTGAGGGGAAAAGGTAAATATATTGGAGAGGAGAAAAGGGGTAAGACAGCTTGAGCAGGTTTGAAGACAGTGTGGACTTCATCTGACATACATTGTTGTTTACATAATGGAAAAGCTGAACCAAAATGCCAGATCCCCAAGCTATGTGAAGCTCAGAGTCTGGATCCAAGTATTGCAGCTTGAATTCTCTCTGGCTCTCAAGAACCTAAATGTAGATACCACATATTAAAATGCATGAAAATGAATGATAGTAAATAATCAATGTAGAGTGGGAAATCTGGTCCTTTGATCTGTCAGGTTTCATCACATAACACAAGCATAAGGACATATGGTATTTTAAAGCTGCATTGGAAGAGATGCCTACGCTGACTTTTATCCTTATTTACAAATAGTCAGCAATAAAGGCTGTAATCTTGCAGATAACACTATGGATGTGCATAAGTCTTCTTGCACAGAGTTCATTTTAGGATTGAGATGTGATTAATATAGCTAGGAAAATGCATGCATACTTTTGAATGCATTAAGTGAGCCCAATATTATAGCTCTTAAGTAAAGAGTAGGTAGATGTATTTATCTCTGCCTGTTTGTTTCAAATCCAGAAAGCTGTATTGTTTCTGTAAAACCTCTTCATTAGTTATTTCATTGTTACATTTACTTCCCACTCATTAAAGATCCATCCCACTTTCCTTAAGTATGGATGACGTCTATCGGCTTCCATGAGAACAAATTGCACATGGGGTGAAAGGATTCAAATTAGGATTACTACGATTACCAATATATGACCACATGGAAAAGGAAGTATGAAGTATTCTAATTCTTTTTAGATGCAAAGTTACTTATGAACAAAACCCATTGTGGCTGACTCTCACAAGCTTAAAGCATTGTGGAAGAAAAATTAAAATGGGCAAGGCTAATTAATTTGCTAAATTCCATTGTTAATGCAGTGTTTTCAGTCCTCCTGAATGCTGCTCTCATGACATTTGGTGTCTTTCTAAAGAACCATCCCAGCTGTAAATATTGTTTTTTCTTTCCTCTGAGAATATAAGCTTCCATTTAAATAAGCAAATTCCTAGACCTCATGATAAAATAGAAAGCTTGGAAGCCAGAATAGCATGCTTCTTAGACTTTAAAGTCAAATGAAGATCGGCCTGTGTATTCTTTTTAAAGCATTTTTCTGAAGCATCACAATTTTTAACTTTTTTTTGACTCTTGTGTTGGGCTGTTTTGGATGAGGGGAGGTGTAAGAAGGCGAGAGCTTTTTGGCTTTTCAATTTTTGGGATTAGCAAGGAATGAGTGGCTGCATGGCTATTCTAAAGGCTTTTTAAAAACTGCGTCACATATACCAGAAGAGATAGTATCATCTGACAAATTGCTGCTGAATGAAATAGTAATCAAAATATGTGACAAAAGCTACAAACTCTCTCCAATGACTCCGACAGGATTTATGCCACGGTGGGGTTACTGAAAATCTCCTTTAAAACTCTGTGCAGGAAAGCCAAGCCATTGAGGACTTCAGCCCACTGGCACTTTTTCCTAGCAGTGGCATTTGCTGCTGTGAATTCAGGGCTCCGTTGACTTTGGCTGATCTGAGCACTGCTCCCGGTCGGGCGAGCTTGCAGGATCGGGCCCTTGGATGATACATGTAGGACTCTGGAAGACCAGCTTTTACTGCTCATATGTTTGGCAGGCAGATTTGATAATCAGTGCTGTTCTAGAACCTTACACCATCTCAGTGAATATAAATTGATGGTGTAAAGCAAATGGGCAACTGGCGGGAAGCCAAACACGGAGGGGAGAGAAGACGGTTTATTGTTGAGGGGGCAGCCCGGTGTTCTACAGCAAAGCTTTCTGTTCACAACAGCTCTGCAGAGCTGCTGAGTTCGAGTGTGGCCTCTGAAGTGTATGAAATAATAACAGTTTTATTTCTCCTGACACAAGCACGGAAGCTGTTTGCTGCCACCTCAGAACTGTTACCCTGCAATGCAAAAGTACCAACAAGGCAGGCTGGATGCAATGTTATTATAAACAGTGCCGCAGTAAACTTCAGGAAAAGCCCATTATACGGTGATAGCCTGTTTGTCAGGAGAAAAGTTCACTAATGTATATGGGAAGCAGAGCTCCTCATTCGCTGATATGTCTGAGTCTATTTTGTTGCACTTTTACCTTTATTTACTGTGCAGGTGCTGCTGAGAATAACCTCAGAAAACACAAAAAGATGGGAGGCCATTTAGTCAGCTAGTTTAAATTGGCAAAGAAATGGTGTCAATTCAAGGCACTTGGTGCTATGGTCCATTGCTTATTAATCCTTTTGAAAATTTTAGGATTTTAGGGGGTATGGAAGGAGGAGTGTTTTCTCTGTGGTTATTTCATTACTGCAAAGCAATGAATGAAAGGTGCATTTAAAATAAAGCAATGAATGAATGATAGCAGGAAAAAAATTGAACATATGTACAGGATAGAATTACATTCCATTTTAACTCTAATTCATGTTCCTATGCAATCAGTTGCAGTGATATGAGCTTAGAATTTCAATGAGGCCTCAGGGAGTTTGGCACCCACTTCTTGTTTTGTTTTGATGGGATTAGCACCCCTAAACCTAAAACTCCTTTGAAAATCACCCATAATGTCAGTCCTTCCAGCATGTCTTAATTCTTTCTGTTTGTTTAATTATTCCAGGAATTATTCTGTACTCAAAAGCAATGCAAGTACTACCTTTTGTAGTTGGAGAAATATCATGATTCATTCATCAGTCATAGATCTTAAGTGCCTGTCTTATAAAACTCGAGGGTTTTGACTACCCTCCCTGTGCTCTTAAAAATCTGATTGCTGATTGAGGTGTCTTTTCTTGATGCAGAAACCTACTGCTACACTTGGTAAGCTCATCCCTGGGTTCTGTCATCAGCTGTGTATTTTTCCTCTCATATGACATAGGGTCAGGCACTTGGTATCTCTAGACCTCACTTTATCCACCTAAAACCAGTTTCTTTTTTTCCTTTCTTGCTTTCTTCTTCCAGGGTGTGATGTAGTAAGATTTTCATTGCTTGTATTCCTTAACATCCATGAAGACATTTGAGGTTTGTGTCTGGAAAGTATTCTTAATACATACAAATATTAAGTTATGGTAATTCTTCAACTTAGTTTACTGGCAAGTTTCTCAAGATTAACATGAAAATGACACAAGTCTTTTGTAAGGCTCAGAAGCACGTTCAACTTTTTCTCTGAATTCCAGCAGAATATGAAAATTTTAAAACTTGTAAAGGAGATCTGCCAACTTCACCACTATGTACTAGTGAAAAGTGGAATAAAAGAAAGAATAAGTCAACTTGTTAACATTATGTTGAGGAAATAATTGTTTGTTAAAAGCAGGTATGTTATGCAAATCAAGTGATTTACTGAGAGTCAGTTCTTACTTCCAATAACTAGATGAGCCAACTCAACAGTGGCTAGAAAGCCAAGAAAACAGTATATAGATTAAGATTACTCAAAACTTTTGTTCCTGCATAAAAGAGATGCAAATTGCACCATCTTACTACTGCTTATGAGTAAAGGCCAAAATCTTGTTTCTTCACCTCCATTTGAGATACAGAGCTAAAGCCATGTAACAGCGTCTGTGATAGCTTTCAGTGACTGCATTTGGGATGAGTGGCTCCTGTCCTGTCAACTTACTTTGCAAAGCCAGTAGAGGCAAGCTATTCACAAAGATGGAAGGAATAGGATTTTCAAGGCTGAAAAAATAATTTTAAAAGTATGCCACTATTCCTATGTGGAATGGATTGAGGTAGAAGGCCAGGCTCTAAGAGTTATTTCTGCAGTTTGCAGGAGAGGATTTTTAGCCTCATTTAGGTAAAAAGAAAGAAGAGTATTAATTCTTTAAAATCAGTGTAGAATTCAGACTTCTGGACTCCTTTTTTTCATAAATACGTTTAGAGTCAAGTATAGGGATGGATGTACATCTTCACCTGCTGTTTCTTATGGAAGTCACACATCATTTCCAAAACTGAAGTGTGGGTAGGAACAGAATATCAATTTATCTGTTTACTATTGAAGTTCTTATCCGGTCTATACCCACGTCCAGAATATCTGAAAGCCCCCTGGGTTTTGCATCCTCTTTGCAATGTAAAAAACCTTCTCCTCTTCAGCTGTTTCTCCCTGCTTGGTTTTAGGGAATTAATTATCATATGGTTGCCATCTATTCAGAAAATTACAGGATAATCCCAGTGTTTGAACACCATGTCTGAATCTCAGTCTCCACTTGGGCAGGACACATGGTGTGAGAGACAGCTGCTAAAAACTGTGCAGTTATTACAGTGTGTCAGTTTATAAGCCGTGAAGAGTATGCACCAGCTCGCAGATTGTTGGTAGGAGTGTGGTACTTTGTTATAAATATATTTTATTGATTGCAAGGAAATTTTATGAAAAAGCTACCCAGAAGAAATGGGCAGTAAAAGATCAAGTAAATTGCTTGGGTTTCATTTTAAGTTGCCTAATTTCTTAAGGGTTTATGGGGGCTCCACAGGCTCTCAAAATACTGAGAGAGATTATTCTCACTTAGTGATAGTGGGTAGTTGTACACTGGATGTTCAGCAAGGTGGTCTCTGGGGAGGGCATCCAATCTTACATGCAAAGGTCAGCAGGTTCTATTAAACCAGATCTTAAATACATTTAGGGGACCAAAAATGCAGGTGAAAACTTGCTAAATTGTGGAAAGCAACTAAATACATTGCCTGTCTAGCTCCCACGGAAATGAGGTGCATTAGCCACCTGACTCCTATTTCTGTTTAATCATACATAGATTTGTCTTTAGGGCCCTAAATGTTTCTCTGGTCGCTTCTTGCTTCTTTTCAGATTAATGTTAACTCAGGGCACCTGCCACATAGCAGAACAGTACATACTTCTAAAAAAAACCACTTTGGATGAAGACATTTTAATGTGTAAATATTATACATTCTTTTAACATTTTCCTAGTAAATATTTTTAAAATGTTACAGATCTATGGCAGATGTTGCTATCTACTGTTTCCTAAGCATGTTATGTGATGGGTTGTGTGTGTATCTGTGTTTTCATGCTTTTTCTGTTTTAAGCCTAGGGAAATCAGCATATTGTGCTCAGTGGCAGTGGTAGGCAGAACATCAATGTGTAGCATATATTATTACACCTAAGACTATAGGCAAGTTGTGCAAATTCAAACAGAAATGGGGAAAAAAAGTGCAAGACCCAAGTAACTGAGATTATAAACCACCTGCAATAATTTTCTGAAGCCTTTTAATACTTTTTAAAATCTGAGACTTATCAATAAATTAATTCAAACTCTACAGAGGAACTCTGAAACAAACCAGAGATGTCCAGGTGTTGGTGGAACGCTAATGTGATTTGATAATACTTACTTTCCCATCATTCCCATCTCAGCCCTGCTGAAAACCAGCCTCTCAGTCCCTCTGGCTGTGGGGCTTCCCAACACCCATACTTCCTGCTCTAGAGCCCTTCTCTGCTCCTCAGCCACCTTTTACTCTGACTTCCACAGATTCACTTTTCTGTTCCAATTTGTCTTCCTGAGATTGAGCTAAATCCTTTACCAAAATAAAGCCTACATCTTGCTGCATTAGCATCCCTGTTTCTCCTGACCTTAAAAACACTGCAAAGCTGCTTCCTCTTCCATGTGCTTGCCCTCTCATCTCACATACCTGAGCTGCCCTTCAGAAGCTGATTAAATTTAAATGCAATCATAATCATATCACTTAAAAGAAGAGGCATGAGCACTAATAAATGCTTCAAATCAGGCATAAAGCTTTTTCAGATGCTTTATTCTTTTTAGACCTGTATTCTAGAAACCCTTGTCCAAAAGGGCCATTTCAGTTCAAAGCAACCTCACACTCCCAAAACCATAAAATGTCATGACTTCTGGTCTGAACCTCATAACAGTCACCAGTAGCTGGATATATATCAATGCTGGCTACTAACATCCCCTCATTGTTTCCTATCACCTGTTACAAGCTCTTGCCTCTTCAAAGAGACATGTCTCCAGGTCTTGGTTCTGCAGGAATTTCAAAACCCTGTACACAAGCTGCCAGTATAGAAATTGCCAACTTGTGTTGGCAGCTCTACTCAGATGCAGAAAACAGGCCTTTCCAGCAAGAGGGGAGCATATAGTCTTCTCTGGACTCATTCAGAAAATAGCAAACAAAATCTACATATGCTTTGGAAAGTAGATATCCTTTGAAGACCTGAGATGCAGTTTCCCTTTGCAGAATATTGGAAATGCTTGTAAATTTATGCAAATTCATGGCATAGAGTTCATCTTTGAGGTTTTGGGTTCAGACATAGTGTGAGACTTAGCCTGAACCACAGCAGTTTCACCTAGTTGCCACATGAAAGCATCGACTGCAGCACTGCAACCAAAAGTCTTACAACGTTTGCCAAAACTCAGATGAACTCCTGAATAAACCTGGCCTTAAGTATGAATGGTTCAGGCTTTCACTATTAATGTGGTGTCTTTGTACTACAAAAGTTGTTGCAACCATTGCCTTTGCTTTGCAGATTCAGTGTGTACATATATATATATATGTATATATATATATAAAACCAGCTAAATACAGCTAAATACAAATTAAACTATGAACATTAAAAATTAAAATATAAACCTGTATTTTGTGATGACTAGTTTTCTTTCCTTTTATTAGGTCATGAATATTTTCTGGCATGATATGTCACTAGCTTATAACTTCATTAAGCTGCAGTCCATACCTTACCCTTTCACTAGATCCCTGAAAAGAACTTTTGTGTGTGCCAAACAGATATCCACTTGGTCTGTGGCTCTTGAAAGGTAAATTGCCAAGTTCCAACAAGCAAATTAAGAGGTGCAATGAGAGTTAGCTGTTGCATTCTATCAAATCCTGCTACTGAATGTGTTGAAAAGCTTGCCCAGAGCCATGGCCTCACATATTTATGGTATGAATGGGAGACACTTGGAGCTATGTATTGCCATAGTTCCCATTTCTTTTGTAATAAACTAGCTCAGCAGATGTAGCTTAGGTAAAAAGGAAATTCAAAGTCTCCTACTCAGAGACTAACCAAAACAAAGTTCTCTCTCCAGTCCTCTGTCTATGAGCCAAACTCAGAGCCAGACCTTACTTGTACTGATTAGTGTTTTATTCTGTGTGTAACCCAAGGAAACTCAAAGGGTTCCCAGATGGAATAAAGTGCTGCTTAATAGCACCATGTAAGTATCACTGCCAGAACATGGCACAAAAAATGTTTAAAAAATCCAGCTTTCCATTTCTAACACAACACAGATTAAATCATAGCAATAGTTTTCCAAGTCAGTTGCATCATTCTCTTTGTTTATAAGTTTTGGTGTTGAAGACATCAGTTCTGGATAGCTTAGCTTTTCTTTTATGATAGATTTTTCAGTATTAGTACCTGATTCACATCAAATAATTCCATACTTGTGATTAAACCTGTGCCCATGTTCTACAGGCTTCAGAGTATTTAGTATCACATTTCTGATGTGATTTACCCTGCCTATTCCACCTGTAGTAAAGTAAAATTTTAGATGTTCTATTGAACTTTGTTGATTTTATTTAGCCTGATGGGTGCACAATAGCTCCAAATTAAAGCAGAAGCAAAAGATAAGCCCAAGATCTACAAAACCTGAAGGATCATGGATTAAACTTAAGAGCTCTAACAAAGCTTGAACTTTGATCCAGCAAGGTGGTGGTGAGGGAGATAACAATACATATTTTTGCTATGGTTGATACTTTCACTCATGTACTGTACCAAGATGTTTCAAAAAAACATTGATTACAATTTTCTACACAATTTTTTCACAATTTACGTAAAAGCATCTGCATCTCAAGAAAAAAAAGGCTTTATATATTAATCAGTAAAGGCTAATAAATTTACAATTCTGCTTCAATTGAAGTCTTCAGAGAACTTCTGTTGCCTTTGTGGGGTGGTAGGTTGGCCTTTTAGCATACCTTTCATGCCTAACAGTGCATGAATCTTTTGTATTTCCAGCTTTATCTAATATTGTTGCTTAACTAAATTACATATAAAAGTGCTAAGAGTCTCCTCACTCTTCACAGCTTAACCCACCACTTGTTGTTACTTGTTTATGACACATTTTTCTACTTTATAGTCTTTAATCTGAAATTATATCAAGTGCTGTAATAAAACTGAAAGAGATAATATCTATGGCATTTCCATTCCTCTGCTCTGGTGATAACATTATTTAACAACACTAAGAAGTTAATTAAGAAAGACCTTGCTGTCATAAATCCATGTTGCCTTCCTCATTAAATTAGGCTTTGCAACGTATTGCTGAAGTTCAGAAAACTTTTCTGGACATTCAGCATTGGGTACTTCACTAAATAGTCCACAATATGTTACAAACTCTTTTACAGGATGAGGATCTATTTAAAACTAATGCTTCTGGGATTTCACATGTTTAGATCAGATTAATTCTGAATCTTTCTTTCCTTTGAAATCATTAGGAAAATATTTCTCCTTCTTGGATATTTAAGGTATTTAATCTTTTCATGGCCATGTTTGCTCTCATTTACATGTTATATTATCCCTATAATGTGTTTCCTTGAACCCTTGATTTATGCAGTTCTCCATCCCAGCTAACAGAAGCCAGCTACTGATTGAATATACTAGTTCCTTGCCCATTATCATTCATCATGAACATGGGGTTTTTCCTATCAACTGTAAATCCTGTCTATAGTGCAGAAAAAAATGAAACTGGGCTTTATCTTCATGGCTTTGTGAACCCTGCATTCTTTCATAATGCATTTGTGAACCATTTTCTGTAAGAATTTGGTTTAGGGCAATCAAAAAAGAACCAGCTCCATAGGTTAGATGGGGGTTCAAATTCAATTAAATCAGCCCTGTAGGAACTGATTCCCCGAGTATATTGCAAAGCAGAGTATTGGGATTGTTTGGGACCAGATTTGTGAAAATCCTATGTGGTCCTGAACTTTTGAAACATATAATCTGAGATTCTTTAGCTTACCCAATCTTGAAAAAGGAATTATTCAGTGAGATGACTTAACCATCAAAGACAGTTGTAACTGTACTGTGTATCACTGTTTAACATTTAATGCTGTTTCCATTCCTAAACATGTCTATATGATTCACAAATTCCTAATCCAAATTGGAAAGGCTAAGTAAAAAGATCTTGTATTTTAAACGATCGCCTGCCTCAGTCATAGCCAGTAATTTAGGCAATCATGAAAAAACTTTGCAGAAATTCATAAATGCAAAATTTGAGAACTGTCACATACCTGGCTCTGGTATCTACAACAACCCTTTGTTTGAAGAACCTTACATGAAAACCAGTGACTGTATTGGGTCAAGAGTGGATATTTGCATCCAAATTGTGTTGATGGGGCTGATCTTTAGCACAAATAGATATTTCTGATAAGCCTGCTAATAGGTAAAGATTCACATTTTGAAGAAGAATAATCTAAGGCTCACCAGGTAGTTCCATTTTGCCAGGCTATTAAAAGGGACACAGTACTGCCTCCTGATATTAATGAAAGGAATACTATTTTTAGTAGTGATGATTATTTTCTTAACTTAGATTAAGTAAGGTGTTCTCACCCCCCATATTTGCTCCAGGTCTTTTCTCAAGAGATTAACAAAGCAGAACTTGACAAGACACTTCATTCTGAATAAGAAAGAGAACTATTTAGAAGTAATCTTTCTGTCTTACAGCTTAACTTTGTTCATTACTCTAAGGCCTTCTCAATATGACTTTTACTTCAGGGTTTACAGTATTTTTATTCTGTTTGCCTCCATTACTTCTGAGACTACTTTACCATACTGATAGTTTAGTGGTTTGGAAGACTCTCTCCCTTAGCTTCATTGCAGATTTTGGTCTTCAAGTATTGTCTTTAATTTTCATTCCTGTTGGGGTGTATCTGGGGTATATCTAATATGCATTCCATATTGTCTTTTCAGTCCTTGTCTGCAATAATTGTAAGATACTACAGACAACTCTTAAATATTTGTCTGAAATATGGATTTTGTTTTTCACAAGCTTAAAGTAATGTTTTGGTATGTTTACTGAAAGGTTAAGTTTCTTAAATAAGGCTTCAAATCAAATTCTAAGGAATATAATGACAGAACTCTTACTGATTCAATGGAAATGGAATTTTATATCCAAACATCTAGAAGATCACATATAATATCTAGGAGAAGAAAATTGCTGTAATACTGTTTGGTTTTATTACTACGCATTGTGCTTTATGTCTGGAGACTGACCTGAAAACCCATCGGTCCAATATCATTGTTCCTCTCTCTCCAGTACTTTCTTGTTACATAAAATGTACTTTTAAAATCTTTTCAATAATTTAATCTTTTCCATAGCTACCAATTTTACCTCTTTTTAATCTATCAGCAGAATTTAAGTCAAACTTTGAGTGTCTCTCTGTCCTGCAATTCATTCTGCCTTTCAACTGCAACAGAAATATTTTCAGTTATCTAGCTTTAGAGTCTTGTAAATAGCAACCATAATATTTTCTTGTAGGGCAGTTATTGATGCATTTTCTTTTTTGTTGCTTTATTTGTTTGTATTTTTTTTTAATTCTTTGCTACCTTAAAACTGCACCATGAAATTCCTGCCATCGCAATCAGATATTCTTCCATTTTCTCCATAGATTCTTTTCTCCATTCATTATGTCAGATCATCCCAGTATTTTTCCTACTTTCAGGGGAGTCACTGCCTTAAAATTCAGAATTAAAAGACCAGAGCCAAAGTATCTGTTTATTCTTATGTGTCAAAACCCCTGAAATGTTTGATAGCTTTGCAAGAAATTGGGACAACAGTAATATATTAATATTTTCATCAGAAACCTCAGTTTTTCACAGAAAATAGAGCCAAATTGTACTTGATGTGTGATAATGCTTATTGTCACCCTTCTTGTCCATGTGAATAGTAAGCATTTTCAAAATCAATGTACAGGCTGCTTACCCTCCTTTTAATTTACTTGAAGGGAAATTTTCAGGGGGAAAATTTTGTATGAGAGATTACAAATCATTTTTCTTCTTACAGCACCAAAGAATATGGTCTTCTGTCACTGTTCTGTTTCCATTGCAAAGATGGGAATTTTTCCTCCACAACACGGCATATTACTTTATTAATCATCTTTCTTCCCTTCCTTAGAACATCAATTTTTTTCCTGTAAATGTGCTTCTCAAGCTTTCATTTTGCAAACCACACATCTGGTCATCTTTCTTTTTTGTTGTGTCTAAAAGCAGCCATATGTCATCAGCAACCCTCTCATGTATATTGAACTTCCTTAGCACATCAGCTTGTCTCTTTGAATGTGTTACCTGATGTCTTTAAAGTGGCAAAACACAGAAAAGTGGGTCCTCCTAATCTTTTGTTCATCAGACAAGAAAGAGTAAGGAATATGGTGGAGACGGGGTGTTTACGCTGTTGTTCCATATCTATTCTAGCATTGCTTTTTAATTTCTCCTTGCCTTGATTCAACTAGCAGAATATGGCTCAAATCAGTTCTAGACTATCCAGCAGTTAGGTATGGCTATCCTTTATTGATTGGGAGGAGCCAGGGCTGCCAAGTGCTGGTGTGTTTTTTGTTACATCTTCCACAACAACCCTGATCCTTCAGCTCAGTCTGTCTGTCCAGGTGCTTTATTAGGTGTTCACTGTTTTTACCATGAGTGCTCTTCCCTGGGAACTAACAGAGATGGGACAGCAGTTCTTCTGCCCAGGAAGGAGGCATAAGTACTTGAGAACCATTACAATATTTCTGGCAGCATGTATGCAAATAACAGAGAAGAATAATGATACTAAGAGATCTAGATCAAACAGGTAAGCTTTAATTAAAGTTTGAAAAGCTTTTGGTTCAGGAGATACATTCAATCTTTTCTAAAAGCGTGCTTAGTAATCTTGGTTCTGTGGTACTGCATGTGGAGAGCCCTCTTCTCCTTCACCATTTAGAGTGGCATTACATAGTTAAGACATAAAAAATGCTTTAAAGTGATGAGATGGGTGATATCTTAGGTAACTAGGACCAAGATGTAAATGTAGCCCTACCAATGCATAGTCTGTCAGGGGAATGGGCTCATAGCGCTTTCTGTTGCAGTTGAATGTTGAAAATTCTGGAGTGCAAGTGCTTCCTCTGCTTCCTAAAAGGGTTGCAGTCTCACAGATAATGAGAAGTGCACCCATTTTGGAGCTCAGTTCATTATCTGAAGCATAGCTTGATCATCCACAGATAGAGGACTGAATGTTGTGTGGCACTGCTATTTGACCATCCAGGAGCACTGAAGGGTTCATGAGATACCCATGGTTACCTTGGCAATAAAGTGATGAGATAGTCTCAGTAGAATGGGAATTTTTAGAGGTGGTGAGATTTTCTTTTTTTATGACTGTTAACTCATTTGTTACTGAGATTAACGTTTAAACAGACAATTAGGGAATGCTTTTAATAGGCTGAAAAAAGTTAAAGGATGTCAGTGTATTCTTTAATCCTGCCTTTTGAAACAATCCCTCGCAGTTTGTACTCATTATGCTTTTTAAGAGTGAATAATTTAGATTCTCCTTATTAGAAATTCTCCTCTGTGTTCCTTCCTCTGAATACAGATTTCAAAATAAGAAAATAAACTAATCTTATATGAAATTTTATAACCTGTATCTCTGTCTGAGTAAAATTATTACCTACATATATATAAACTCCCAAGTCTACTACCAAATCCAATTATGCTGGGCATAAGTGTAATTTAATTTATTGGAAGCAAATTGACCACACTTACACTGAAAAAAACCCCACTTTAAATTACACAGGACAATGCTGAAAAGCCATCATTGAGTATCTTGAAACTTTGCCTTCACATTCGCGATCCATTTGGAGGGTTTGGGTCATGAAATCCCAGCCCTTAGATGTTCAGAGCAAAAGGAGCCCGGTGGTACCCTTCTTCAGTACATACCTGTGCATTTAAGGCTATAATGACACTCACCTGCAAGAGATTTGCAAAGCAGGTAAAGTTGTTAATTCAGCTCAGGTAGTTAAAGGTGACGAAGTGACTTATCATCATTGCAACCATACTAGAACCTGTATTCCTACCGGAAAGTTTAGCCACTGCAGGGGTGACTGGACTAACATCTCCTGGCACCCAGCAATGTTTAGACTAAAATATAACTTTTAGTAAGATAATATGGAAACTGACAACAAATTATTATTTGTGGTCTTTTTCTAGTTTTCAAGTGCAAACATACCAAAGTTTATTTTAAATCTGAGCCAGTCAGACATTTAGTAATTTAGATCAAAGCAGAAATGAAGGCCTCCCATGCTTATTATTTCAATATGATGTCTGTTCTAATAAAGTGTAAGAATGCCTGTGATAGACTAACTAGTAGGAATTTTCTGGTTCTGTAGTTTAGTCTTAAATATATACATGTATTTGTAAATTAATCAGAAACATATTGTCGTGGTTTCAGTTCCTCGGAGAGCTGATTGTTTTCAATCCTTTCTTTAATCTTAGAAATATGGTGGCAGTCTGCCAGCACACTTTCAGATAAACAGTCCACTTCACATTTAAAAGCCGTAGAATCACTGATGTTGAAGGGGGG